>OY754493.1:19218825-19818825 GCA_963575735.1 Amblyjoppa fuscipennis
TACCGTGCACTTGACTCCCTTTCATAACACAAACAGTAATGACGATAACTCCGGGTAGGAATGATAACTGATAAAGTGCTCGACCCTTTCTCGGGAAAGGGAAGGGAGGAGGAAGCTTGCGAGGGCTTCGATCGAAGTTACTGCGTGTCCCTTCGTCCTCGCGAAAGTGCACGTAACTTTTCACATAACGAGCGCACGTCCTCGAGGACCGGACCGGAAGTGGTGACCTGTGTTGAGGAGTCTCGGCGCCCTTCCTACCAGTTCTTACGGGGACGAACGAAAGGGCGGTTGCCGGGCGAGCGAGAGGAGAGAGAAAATAAGCTCGGGTAGCGCAGGAGTTCGCCGAACCGCGCACGAGCAACGGCAGAAAGTCCGACGGGGCGAACGTTTCGAAAGATTGCTCGTAACCTCGTTATTCGTGACGGGGATCAAAACTATCGGTAAAGTGACTTAGGGAACTCGGCTGTGCGGGGAGGGAAGAAGGTGCGACGAGATCGAGCCCGCGGACAGGACGGTTATACGGCGGGGGTTTCTTTTTTTTTATCCCCCATTCGAGCTAGGAGTTGCGAGAGACCTGAGCGGCTCGAACCCTCAACCTCGGGGAGAGACTTGATCACATTATAGCCGAAAGTTTCCGCGTGGAAGAAATCGAGGCGCAACTCCGGCGGGTCTCGTGCGGGCGATGGAATGCGAGGGCGAAGACGGAAGCACGGATAGGACGAAGGAGGAGAGAGAAGCCGCGCTGGAACAGGGATCGTTCGTTGTAAGTCGGAGTTGGCGCACAGCGTCGAGACCGAGGAAGCGGTAACAAACGAATTTCATCCAGTAAGTGCCAACCCTTTTGTTCTTACGGGAGTGTCAAAACGTCGATCGAGCTTTCATTCGATTTCATTCGGGTGAAGCGCTGGATGGGGCGGGCGAGGGAGCGAAAACGGAAGTTGAAGTTCTCCGAGAAGAAACAAGGCTTACGGGACATGGAGCAGCCTCGAAGAAAAGACTCGGAGTGAGAAGGGCGTGCTGCGAAGAGAAATACGGAGCTTCGGTGGAGTGCGATGCACTGTTAAAAAAAATGCTAAATTGAATGCACCGGACGAACCGGAAGTTTTTATGCTGAAACTGGTACATTCGTTTTAATGTACAATTGTGATGAAAAATGAATATACATTTACAGTGAAATTGTAGCGAATTATTTGAATTAAAGTACTTTTATAGGAAAATTAAAGTAAATTATTCAAAGTAAGATAACATTAAGTTTTTTTACTATACTTTACGTTATTTTTTCATCACAATTATACGTGAATTTTAATGTACTAGTTTATGCATAAAAACTTCCAGTACCGGTGCGAAATTGCAATGAATTTTTTTTACACTGTGTTCTTCGAGAGTCACACAAGTTCTTCACGAAGCACGCTAGACGAGGGCGCGAAGCCGGAAGTTGAAGTTCTCCGAGAAAAATCAACGCCTCCAGGACATGGAGCTGCCTCGGAGACGGAACTCGCACTAAGAAGGGCGAGCTGCGAAGAGAACCACGGAGATTCAGTGGACTGCGATGTTCTTCGAGAGTCACACAACACCTTCACACAGTACTACAGGTCCTTTGATAGCAATTACTCAGAAACTGTGGTACAAGTATCCCAGTTACCGAAGGCTCGCGGAAATTTGTATCTCACGTCTCTGAGACACATCGCAGCTGGCACAGTCTTTGATGCCGTGTTTTCTGCGAAGCGAAAATTTCACGGTTCAATGAACACGGGACACAGTGATGGAAGGAGTGTGGATAGCTTTCCCTAGAGGCATCGTCGTGTAGCCAATCGGCACTACAACGAAGTCGACAAGAGTCTTCGATACATTGGTCTTTTTTTTTTTCTTAACACCATATAATTTTGTTTTTTAAGGTGTTATGCTTGAAAACCTGGATGGTAGTCGAAATCCTGAACGTCTCAGAGTCTGTGCCTGTCAAACATATTTTTTAAATCGAAATTTGATTAAGGTTTTTCCGTCAGCCGACCGTCATTCGCCAACTCTGGTATATCGGCGCCGCGCACCGAAAACCAAAAAAAAGTTATTGGATTAACCAAAAGTCGCGACAACATTGATTCAAAACTGTCGTTTGATTTATACAACTGAAGCATTGTCTTGCTAAACGATTAGTCCCTTCCGTAGATTGAAAACATGTAGACTCAAACAAGCATTTAATATTATATACATCAATAACATTTGATACATCAAAATCGTGCTAAAATTGCGGATTATTTTACTAGAAAAAAAAAGACTTAATGAATATGGATCTTTACGAAAATTACGGCAACCAAGTTAATATTTTTGCAAATCCATTGCATTTAATGTTTTCCAAGATCGAGGATATCTGCTGCAGTACGAATGATCAATTGATTCTCTACGATCAATTGATAGATAAACGTTTGTACAAACGACTTTAAAAACTCGTTTGACTGGCGTGAAGCGCTCCAACTTCCTTAATCCAATCATTTATTTTTCCCAGTGTACTCGCGAGTGCACCTGAGAGTGCTTTGCCGCACGGCGGTCAAAAGTGGATAAATGTTCTTCCGACCGTCTCAAATGTTAATACACGTAACAGCTAGACGGCGTTGCACATCTCCCGCCCCTGTAATTCAGAGTAATGAAGAAGATATGCAAAACTACTTAGAACGCCTCCGTCGTCGACGTCGTCGCGTTGGAACTTCCATGGAAATGGAGACCGCGACTCTCTCATCGTGAGACTGCGTCGCCGACAGGACGTTAAATAAAAGGAACTCTCTCCGGCGCGGAGTCCCTCGGCCATTTGCATATTAAATTCACCCTCCTCGCGGCTTCGTGCGCTCACCTCTGCCTTTCGGCGGAATTCGACTAATTACGCACTTTCGAATTACAGAAGTACGCGAAACAGCTACGAATGTCCCGGCTATCGAGTCGCACCGCGATAGCGCGAAGACGCGTTGCTTCGTGGTATAAAAATTGAAACGACAAATTTTTGAAATATAAAAAAAATTTACTATTACTATCGACGTGATCTATAAAAACTAAGTATAACAATTCTTTAACTATAAAAAAATTTACTATTACTATCGAAGCGATATATAAAAATTAAAAAAACGATTTTTTTTTTTTACAAAAGAATTTTTAATTCTTTTCTAACAAAAGAATTCACTATTACAATTGAAGCAACGTAAATATTCTTCTCGCGCCGGCTGTGACACTTTCGCCGCAGCGTTAGAATTCCGATATGCAGAATAGTTCCGAGACGATATCTTCCGGACTCGAGAACTTCGTGATAAGTAAGAAGCGTATAATGTCGGCGGACGAGACTGGAGAGTCGGAAAGAAAATGCCGTTGGAAGTAAAGTTTCCCGAGGAATAAATATGTTTGTCAAGCCATAGCCCGCCCGGGCGGGGTGGATTCGCCGCGATAAACATTATACGAGAGTACCGAAGAAGTCGCTCTGAATTAGTCTACGGCTACGGTCTATTTATGCTCCCGACCTTGTTTTCCAGCGTGAAGTCCTGCCAGCATATATATATATATATATATATATGTGTGTGTATGTATGTGTGTATATATATATATTTCAAACCTCCCCTTCGCTCTTCAGGTGCGAAGCTTTTTTGCTCCGAAGCTCTCTCATCGTCGTATTTCTTCAGCGTCCCTCGCCGACTCCCGGGTGAGAGAAAGCTCCGGCAAAGAATCGTCGTCCGTCGGTCATGAATACCGGAAGTTTGCTCCTGCCGTACTCGGTATAACGTACAAGCGACGGGATCTAACAGAAAAAAAGAAAGAGAAAAAGAGAAAAAAAAATTTCGAGAGACTATGAGAAAAAAGTGCCATTTCGAGAAAACAGGTAGAATTTCTGAAAGAGGAAAACTTTTAGTTTCGTCGCAGTCGTTGACATAGCGGAGAAGAGTCCCTCGGTCTCTTATGGGGGGGGGGGAATTTCACGAGTCTGCGTGCCGTCGCGTTATATGAGAAGATCACGATCGAGTTACAGGATGCTCTTGCGAGGCGGCAAAGTCCTCTTTACATTACTCCGTAGAACCGAGACGAAGGCTCTCTTAGCGCTGTAGGAGTTCCTTCATCGTGAGTACCGTACAAGGCCGCGTACTCCTGTGTACACCGGTACGTGTACTGCGATAAGGGGCGAGAGAACCGACCGAGATAGGGTAACGGGAAACTAGCCTCTCGCCCAGCGGGCGTAATATCCTTCTCTCGTGTTTCACCGGGTCGTCATGGTGACGAAATCCGTCACACTTAGCTTCCCAGTGCCTTCTGCTCATGCAGTATCAGCGTCGCCCCTGATGATATGGTAACGGTATGCACGCCGGAAAAAAAAAAAAGATGCAGTAAAAATCGTATGTAGCGAAGAGTTATTGCTGGAAATAACTCTCCGCATGGAGAAAATTATCATCGCCTCCTGTAAAGATCTTACGCTGTTGAATGCTTGAGTGATAATAGTAATTTCATAAGCACCCGACACATGGAGAAAAAAATGGCACGATAACCTCACGAGATATTGTCTCTGGATCCAACATGGTGTATCGAACATCGGCGCTTGTCTGTCGTCAGCGTGACTGTTCACAAAGAAATAGTAAAATGTAAAATATCATCTCAGTGACCGGAGTCCCAAGAATCGAAGGACAATCGTGACACTAACCGATGAGCCCGAATAAATCACACAGTTGGGTAGGTGAAAAAAATATCGACGTCGAATATAAAGCATTATTACACAACACAAGAATTAATTTCCAGAGACCTGTGACACTTAATCAAGAAACATAAAAGAACATTATCACAGACGCACATAGAATAACACCGGAAATGTAAGAAAAAAGCATAATGGAAAGAACAGGGCCGGAATCCTTAAGTCTTACTAAGAGTTTTTCTAGCTACGCTAGTAACGCTAAAGTAACTTTAACGTCAACGCTACGTTAGTCTAAGAGATAAGCGTAAAATACTTGGCAGTTGGCACCACGGCTGATTAGATGCAATGACGTCCGACAGAAACATGTTGACAGAAACTGAAAACAGAGATTACACAGAGTACCAACTGCCAAGTATTTCACGATTATCTCCTAGACTACCGTGGCGTTAGCGTTAAAGTTACTTTAGCGTTCCTAGCGTAGCTACTAAAGCTCTTAGTAAAGACTTCATGGTCCCAGCCCAGGTAATATAAGGGAACCGAATAAGGATTATAAGGCATAACTTGAGTACTGTCGTTAGAAATATATTGACATATAACTAGTCCTAATTTAACTATAGAACAAAAATAAGTATCGTTCCGAAGAGAGTCCAGACCATGGTCGAAACGCAAAGATTGAGTCTCCTCATTGAAAACCAAAGAAGAGGAGCCTGAAAGAAATACATTTTCTCACCAGTCAACGCATTCGACGACTAAACAGTAATTTAATTTTACTCTCAACTTAATTGATTAAGATTAAGATCGTATGCCATTTGCAATATAATTTTTTGATTAATATAATTTAATGAATCTCCAGCCAAAGTCGCTGATAACACTGGGAAACATTGTTCTATTGCAGTGGTTTTGCGAGGCTTCGTCTCCACACTCTTTGTACATCTCTCTGACAGAGATAGGGTGAATATTTCGTCTCCGGGAGAGCAGAACAATAAATCGTCATGGGATATTTTACGATCGCGAGACGTTTGTCCCTTCTACCGACGCATCGGCATAAATCTGGGGAAAAAAAAAAGAAGAAACAAGACAAAAAGATGTCTCGCGGGTAAATACGCGGATATCTGATGAATCCCCGGTGTGGGTGAAGCTCCCCGCCCGGAGCGCACGACCCCGTAACCGTAATCCGGTTGTATAATACCGGCAATACCTTTTCCTTAGCCCGAGCAAAAGCGCACCACCCCCTGGACGCCGACTCGCCGGACGGGAGAACTACGGTAGTGTTCGCGGTGCAGGGCGCGTTGGCGACCGGCGGGACCACAAACGGGAGCCATGAAATGTAATACGGGTCATCCGCCCCGGGCATTATATTACGGGGGGGATTTTCATTTATCATGCGCGAAGCCGAGCTTGGAAAACAGGTGGAACGGAAAAACGCGAACCGATCCGGGACTTATGTACCATTCCCGCCGCAAAAATCCGCTCGGGAAAATCTCAGTGTACTTTTTCCATGGCCCGATCACATAATAGCGCGGATTCACTGGCGGTCGAATAAATTTACTTCTGACATTATATTTTCCACTTTATCAACCCGCCGGCTCTCCCGGCCCCTCGTCGATATAAAACAATTTCGCCGTTATAAATATCATCTGTTAGCGAGTCTCTCCGAATAACACTGGAGAGGGCTGGAACATAAACAAAAAAAAACAAAAAAATGCTACAAATTAATTAAAACATCCAATAAAAAAATTAATTGAAATAGAAAAATAAATTGAAGTAAAAAAAAAACATTAAATAAAAAATCCCCTCGATGTTCCGACTCGATGTATCGATAAATGTGAAAGACCAGTGTCAACAAACATTGAACACATGGAATAGCGAGTATTCGAATTCCCAGCCGATATAACGATGTATTTTAGTGCTCGAATTTTTTTTTTCTTTTTTTTTCATTCACCGTAACACACATGCGTCTATGAACGTGAGTACTCACTGAATGTAAAAAAAAAAAAAAAAAAAATTTACGAGTATCCGCGAACAGGTTTGTACGACAGCGCGAGCTCGTTGGATGCCGAGCGATTGATCGATCGGATTTCGACGCTCTCTCTCTCTCCGTCTCGCAGCCTTCGGTTTTGCGCGGAGTTTTGTCCGAAACGATCGAGACACGTTGCAGGCTCATTCGTCGCATGTTGCACGACACGTAGGCAACCGTACGCGATTCGTCGGTGCGCGAGAGTGTGCCGAGATTTTTATTTTTATTATTATTTTTTTTTTGTTTTGTTTTCCTATCTCGGTCTCGCTCCGCTGCCTCTATTTTTCCCGCAGGACAAAATCTGGAGCCCGTACGCGGCCGATACGTATCCGCGAACAGGGCGGCAGCGTCAGTCTGGTTTTCCGATGGACCGATACATCGATCACGTGCACGCCTAATAGCAGCACGTGTTGGTGATTACGCTCGGGGGACCGTGGCTAGATCGGGTCTAGGTAATTGCCCGAGCATCCCCGACCGAATCTATCGCCGAGCCCGCCGGCAGAAGCAGCCCCTCGCCCGACACCCCTTCCGCCCCCCCCCCCCCCTCGAGCTGCTAGTTTCCCGGCCGGTGAGCCCAGAATTCACTGTCCCTCTATTCCTCTTCCCGGTCGATTCACCTGCCTGCCCGGCTCTCGACGTCGAAGCCCCCGAACTCCCGCCTCGGTCGCGATCCCTCTCGCGATTGATTCGTTTAATATGCCTGGCTCACCTCCGCTCTGGCCTTGATTATCCATCTTTCGGCCGGGGAGCCCTTTCGCTGTCTGCAGCTTAAACCGTCCCCCTCGCCATCGTCCCTGCCCTTGGCTTTTCTATCATCCACGTATCGAACCTCCTCGTCTTCCCAATACTCCCTCTATCGATGGGATAAAGCTGCTTCGCTTCGTCGAAGCGATCAAACCTCATCGGCAACAACTGATGCATTCACCGACGAATGCATCGCCTCTTCGTCTCTCTTCGCTGGTCCTCCTGTCGAGGCGGTTTAATCGTGGTTCATCAATTTTATTGACATACGCTGATTCAATGTGAGTCATGTTCTCGATGGTTCTCAATGGATTTTTTTTTTTTTTCAGGGATCCGTCACAATTGCACCGGTGTTCCCTGCTCGTATAATAAGCAGCGACGTTGAGGCGAGATGGCACACCGAATAATCCAAGGTCCGGTCTTGATTACCCGTCTTTCGACGGGGAACCCTTTAGCTGTCTAAAACCAGCTTTAGCAACTCAAACCATCCCCCTCGCCATCATCTCTGGCCTTGGCTTTTCTATCATCCACATATCGAACCTGCTTATCTTGCTCATCTTGCTCATCTTCCTCGTCCTCTCTTTATCGATTGGATAAAGCTGATGAGGTTTGGTCGCTTTATGGAAGCGATCAAACCTCATCGGAAACAACTGATGCATTCACCGCAAAATGCATCGCCTCTTCATCTCTCTTCGCTGGTCCACTTATCGAGGCGGTTTAATCGCGGTTCAACAATTTTATTTACATCCGCGAATTCAATATGAGGCATGTACTCGATGGGTCTCAATGGGATTATTTTGATGCATCCGCCATAATTGCTCCTGTGTAACTCGTTATAGTTCGCTACTCGTACAGTAAGCAGGGACCCTCGGGGCAAGATGGCACACCGCAGGAAAACCGACGATTTCAATGAATATTTCGCTCGAGACGCGAAAAAAACGGGAAAGATTCACGTGCCGAATCGAGGACACTGTTCCGCTTTGCCCCGCTCTCGCTCACACCGCCGATACTCGACCAGTCGCACAATCGTCGGCGTTATCGAGAGAATCGGGTAAATTAATGGATGCGTTCGTAAAATTTAATCCCGTTCGATGGACTATCAGAGTTCGCTTCGTGCATCGAACGTATGAATGCCCGCGAGTGACGAGCCTCTGCAAATGAAAACACCGCCGAAACAGTTCGCCCATGAGATCCATCCGCGTTTGTCAGAGTGGTGGGATATATATTTTTTATTAAATTCACTAATAATTCCATCGTTTCGCCGATACGAGCGTGCGCGCCGAGGTCGCGCGTGCGTGTTATCGTTAATAAACGTATATCGAATACCGAGAGATTAAAAATTTATTTCACGAGAGCACTCCGTTCGTTACGACGAGTTATCGCCGACGCGTATGAACGGAAAAACGTTCAATTTTCATTATCGGTAATTCGCGAAAAGGTCGCGCGAGAGGGTGGAGGAAGGATCGAGCGAAATAAATGATTCGTTTGTACGAAGTTTTATTCCTCGTTGCAATTCACCGAGGCGAGAGTGACCTGTTGTGGGTCGCGAGGGAACGCTTGACGCGACCCGCTCGCTCCTCCAACGAGCCATCGCTTTCGGATGAAGGGCGTTAGAATGCGAAATAGCCTAAGGTTATTTCCCCGGAGAGAACGGCTCCGAGAGACGGGGATGGACCAGCAGGGTAGCGGGACGGGAAATTCCTCTGTCCTTCGGTAACGTTAATGTGCCATTTCCAGACGGGAGCGAGCATCGCCGACAGAAGCAAGAGGCAACCCGGACGGACGAAGGGATCCTCGCCCGGTTGTGATACTTACCTTCCACCGGGCTCACCGCGCTTACGAAAATTTCCCGAGGATAGCCCGAGGGTGCAAAGTTTGATGGGATTTCGTCCGCAACGCCCGCGAGGACCCACTGGGCACAGACGCTTTTCTCCATAACCCAGTACCTGTCTCTATGTCGACCTTCCCCTCACGAACATACACGCGACCATTATAAACTTTGACGGACGTACCGGGCGCCCGCTGAAGCCAACATAGTCGTTTCAACATTTATTCAACTTTCGTGTTATTAGTTTGCCGTCTGGGAAACCTTGGTGAAATCACTCGTGTATGGGGAAAATCCGGCGACCGTGACGGAAATCCGAATCGCATAACGGCGCTCCTTAAGGCGAAGTGAAAGTCACGCGACGGGGCTACGATTGTGAGAGGGATATCTGCAATTTTCAAATTAACTTTATTCAATGGTGTTCATTTTTTTTTTTTTTTTTTGCAACAAAAATTAATTCGAGTGGGTGTTCCCATTCGATTTATCGTTTTACCGATAAAAAATTATCAAGACGTCCCTTTGTCCCTAAAGTCGACGAGCCGCTCCTTCCCTTAATCAAGAAATTCAATCATTTTCTCCGAGAACTTTTACTCGTCGCAGGATTAAGTCTCGATAATTTCGGTAACACAGCTCTTTCTCTTTATATCCCCACAGTATATAACAAATTGTAAAAGTTTACTTTTTTTTGTTTACATTACCTTGTTATATATAAAAAAAAAAAAAAAAATGAATCGTCGATAATTTTTTCCGTATTCGGACCTGAATTTTTTGTTTGGACGAACGCCGTCGCGAACGATCGATCGAGTGAGTCTCCCCATTCGATTAATAGTTTGCTCCACGAACTTTTAATCGTCGCAGGATTAACTGCCGATAATTTCGGTAACACGGCTCATTCTCTCGGCATCCCAAGCCGTGAGAGATTTCGATGGAAGCTCAAACGCTCGTTAGCCGCGGCCGAGTAAGCTTCGTCGCGGCGGTCCCAGAGGAAACTCTTCGCAGCATGCTAATGGGAGGGAAAGACCGTAAGTCGCGGGAGAGCTTAGTGTGCACACTCCACCCCCGATATACTACACCGCCGAGCATGAATATCCATGCATCTCTAACAGCCTCGTATAGTTTCCATTGAATCCGAGAGATACGCGCACCACGGACATCCGATATCGTTCGCGTATGTGTGCGGGCGCGCGCGCACGCATGTGTCGCGACTGTGCGTGTGTCGAGGTAGTGAAGTCGGGGTTGCAACCTCATGGGCGACGATGATGGAGAGAGAGCATCGTGGAGAGAGGGGAAAACAGCCTTCAGATAATCGATTCGCTAAGTACATATTATCGGACCGCGTTTCACACGCTCGCGAGTTTCGGACGAAGGAGAATTTTTTCGACGTTTTTCGAAGTCGATTGTATCCTCCCGCGTCTTGTAAATAATTTTTTGTAGGGTAAACCAGCCATTGAATGGACGGGGCCAATGAATGGACACGTTTCATAAGAGCACGTGCATAAAATACGTCTGTTCATTGGCTTTTTCGTCTGCTTGACTGTTCATTCATTGGCCGATTTACCCTAACATGTGCATGAGAAATGCTACTTCTCGTGCTTGCCGAGAGTGGCGCAAGTGGCACTTTACAATGAGGCGTACTGTAAGTACACTGCGCACGCAAATTTACTTCTCGCACGCAAATTTACATCTCGCACCCAAATTTACATCTCACACCCAAACTTACATCTCGCACACAATTTTCGGTATAAGGTCTGCTTTATCGCACTAGTATCGCAAAGTACTATCCTCCCTTCCCGGCACAATCCACCTATGAAACAAACGAGAGCGTGTCTAAAATGAATTTCTCGATGGATGAATTTTCCCCTCGAGCTAGATATATATTGTAGTCGAACCCTCCTCTTCGACGCGGCTCGGTCTTCTCTGCATCATCACCGTACCGGCTCCCAGGACACTCGTCGTAAGCTCCTACGACATCGTGTATACCAAGCACTTTACGGACGCTCACGGGCTCGTGCAAACTTATACGCAGCTTGTAACAGACGTTGGAATCCAAACGGAACGTTATGTATCGGACCGGCGTCTCCCGATGAAAAAAAAAGAAAAAAAATGACTTCCTGAAGTTCCGTGTCTTCAAAAAGATCAAGCACCGCGCAAATCCATCATTGGTATGGCTATGGGTAGAAATAAAAAAATATTCGTTTATCAAAAGAACTTCTCATCTCCTTCCTCGCTTCGTTCCCTGTTTTAAAAATTCATAAAATGTTCATGAAGTTTATGCATATACAGTATATAAAATTTCATTGATACATATGTGAGAATATTGCAATACCGTTATATTAAAAACAATATTCTTTGTACATAATATTTGTAAAAATAGCATAATTTTCATATAGGAATGTCTTAATTTTCAATGCCATCACCGGTAATTTTAATGCACAGGTCTTGCATTTAAGATTAAATTATTAAAATTAAAATGTATATGAATTCAAATTTCATAATACCGAGGTTGTATACTTCATAGAACGTTCTATAATATTAAACGCCCTGTAAATTTCATAATATTTCTAACAGTCTGCCTTTTCCTCTTGGGTAACTCGACCTTCCGTCGGTTTCCTCCGCGCCGCGCACCGCTCGTCCACCCATTATCCAGAAATCACCTAGCCCCTCTGCCGATCATCCCTCGCAGGTCGTCGGAGAGGAGCGGTCTCACAATAAATTTCCGAACGCCCCCAGAATCCAGCCACGGCCGCCACTCTGTTGCTCTCCGACGATAGCGAAGAGAGATATCGCCCCCGTGGAAACAAAAGCGCGCGCCGACCCCAATTTTCCGTCTGCCACGAGCGCGTCCGGGGGTTTAAGAGAGACGCAGTAAATCGTCTCTCAAAGACTACTCTCTGAATCTCACTTCGAGCTATCTCTCGCCCATTCCACCCTTCGCTCCTCTTCGTCTTCTCCTTCGTCCGTCCCTCCGTCACGCTTTTCCCTCCGTGTCTCTCGCCGGCTCGATGCGCGGTGAATAACGGCGCACGAGAAATCGGCATACGCCGAATCTCCTTCAACCCCCGCGCGCGCGCGCGCGCGCCGCGAAGAAGACGCTGCGGAAGAGCCCCGGCGAAGAAAGAACGACGCCACCGAGGGACACCCGTATTCAATTCCGAACCTCACTCTCGCTCGTTCTTTTCCCTTCTTTTTTTCTCTTCCGCTTCCAGTACTCTCGTTCCCTCTTTGTTCCATGTCTTTTTCATCTCTTGACTCGACAAACCCGCAGCCTTGCGTCTCCCCTCGGCGTCGCCGATTGCAGTCACCTCCGGCTTCGTGCAACAAAAAGAGGCGGCTTCTTTTTTTTTTACCTCTTCATCCTCCACCTCGTCTGTTTCACACACGCCAAAGTCCAGTTTGACCTAATATTCAGTTGCTTCGACGAATAGTTACTTGAATTGAACAAACATTTTGTTCAATCGACCAAGTGCTTCCTTCGCCACCCGCAACCGCAGCTTGGATGTTGATATTAGCTCAGATGTTGATATTGCCGAACCTTTTTTTCCGTGCGTGATTACCTTTTGTGTGAGCAACTTTCCGAAGACACCTATTCAATCGCGAACCTCACTCTCGCTCGTTCTTGTTCCTTCTTTTTTTCTCTTCCGCTTCCAGTACTCTCGTTCCCTCTTTGTTCCATGTCTTTTTCATCTCTTGACTCGACAAACCCGCAGCCTTGCGTCTCCCCTCGGCGTCGCCGACTGCAGTCACCTCCGGCTTCGTGCAACAAAAAAAAGGCGGTTTCTTTTTTTTTTCACTTCTTCAGCCTCCTCCTCGGCTGTTTCACACACGCCAAAGTCCTGCGGAAAAGTGCAGGTGTCTATTAAAGCACAAGAGTGACATAATACTCGGCACTTAAAAAGGGTTGCCGGAACGAGTCGCGAATCGACGGTGGCGGCCTGTGTGTGCGCGCCGCGATGGCTTCACCTCCTCGAGGCCCGTACGCCGCCGCCGGTGTGACCGCCGCAGACAGACGAAGGGGTGTCTGGTGTCTCAAGAGGCCCACTCTAGCCGGTGCATCATCCCCGACGCCGTCGTCATTCTCATGCAGCCGAGCCGCGACGGATAGCCCGAGATATCCTACCGGTCCTCCTGAGCTCGCTTCATCCCGGCGCATCCGTCTCTCCCTTCGCTTCCGAGACAAATGCACTCCGCGCCCAGGAACATCCCTACCGCACACCCGGTTAGCGAACCGCGGCACGGATACTTGCTTACCGAGCTCTGCTTTTTGCTTGCCAGCAATGTTGCAACGATAGTTTCTGGCACGGGATCGCAGCATATCGGTAGCAAAAATCCAACAACTGTTGCTACAAGCTGATCTCTTATTCTTGAGAGACGCGAAAGAAGTCAAAATTCCTCCGAATCAGAAGCCGATGTCTAATTAGAGACTTCATCAATCAGCGTTACTGCTAATGATTACGATAGCTTGTTGTTTTTTTTTTTTTTTTTTCATGCGTTGAATGATTTCGGTAATGGGTTGATAATCAATTGCGCTAGATGATGATGGGTTACTTAAGAGTTTGTTTGACTAAGTGTAATGTCTGATTCGTAATAAGTATCGACACAATTATTGTATTACTTATAATATGGAATTAATTTTTTTGACAGTCGACTCGCCGAAATTAAACCTGTAAAACTACAAAAAAAACGGCACGTTTTGGATTTTTCAATTTGTTCGAAAATTGTAAATCGTTAAATCGTAGGTTCGTTTAGGGTCGGTTATTTAACGGGAATCGATGGAGGAACTTAAATTTTAAAAGAAATAGAATTTTTTTTTTTATTTCACCAAAAATAACCATCACTCAAGCAAATTAATCGTCGTAGTGAGACACAAAGTACCAGCAAAACTGACTGACAATGTGCTCCTAAGAATTTTCGGCATTCAATGCCGGCAAAAACATAGGAAAATGCGAACGCACGTGCCGCAATTTTCCGCCATCTCGTGCTGACATATGTTGTCCACTTGCTGGCGGTTTGTTAGCAAAATGCTATCTGACGGAGAAAAATGGTTTAGCAGCTCTAACAAAATGAGTTTTGCTGACAATCACCTCGTTCTCGCAGCAAAACGATTAGGAAAATTAGCAAAAAAAAAAAATGACTACGTATAAACAATTGGTTTTGCTATCACGACAAAACGAGCCTCTCGAGCTCATCGTACTTGTTTGTACGCATACGCGCCCCACTCACTCGTATAACAATTTTTTTTGTTTCAGCAAAAAAGGCTTTTTTGTCGCGTTAGCAGATCGCTCAAAGCGAAAAATTTTTCTACGGTTGCACGCTGGTTTTCTTATCCCGATACTAACAAACTAAACTAGTTACGGTAACAAAAATCTTATTGTACAAACAAACATTTTTTTTCTCCTTGCTTGCTACACACTAAAAAATAATTTCGTAAAATCAGAATGCGAAATTTCGTAAAAATTATTTAGTTAAAGAAGTGACAAACTTGCTTGTCACTTATTTGAATATACGAACCTGTCCTTTCATTTCCTGTATTATTGACAATTTTAGTTTGTCCTTTTGTCTGTAAAACTAGAAAATTAACAAACAAAAAATTGTGGACGTCTGTGGACAATAATTTGTTGTAGAAAGTACACATTTTTTTTTTTACTGTGTAGTTTCCAGCGCGCCGGGCATCGCGGGCAAATTCGGTGGTCCGTCGTACCTGCAACTTGCGGTGCGTAGATTACACACGCACCCGAGATGGGGAATGAAATTCCCGAGCGTGCTCGCGCCGATGCCGGGCTCGTTCGAAACCCACTCCAGGCCTTCGACCAGGAACGCGTGTAAAAATTTCCTGTACCCTTTTTTTTTTTTTTTGGGCGACGAACATACAATTTCATGTAGAGCTCGCCCGTCGCTTGTACGGGCGAAAAAAAAAAAAGTCGAAGGGCGGAAGCCAGGAGGCAGGAGAAATTTTACTCGCCGTCGTCGGCGGCGGCCGTGTTGGAGCGACGCGGGAAGGGCTCGCTGCAACCCTCCGGTACGCCGAGGGTGTGAATCTACTGCCGCGCCGGGTCTCTCTCAGCGTGGCCGCGGGGTAGATTCGCAAATATATAAGAGCCATGGGGAAGGGTGGAGAGAACCGCGGAGAAGTTAGAGGGGTTGTGCGTGGATATACTCCGTGTCTCGCACCTACGAACGAGCTGGAATTCCCGCACGAAATTTGAGCCCTGCGCCACCCCTCGCTGCATCCATCAACCGGGGGGTTTTCTCGCTCTTTTCCACATTTCTAGCCGGGTCTCCCTCGCGCGTTCACGTGTGCCCGGTAAACTCGCCGCGTCGAGACTACCCCGTGTCGACTATTTATTCCACGACTTCCGCCGGAGCATCACTCTGACGCTCTTACCGGGAGCCCATAATCGTGAAACTTCGCATCGAGCGCGGAAGCCCCGAGGGGACCTCGCGGGTAGCCGAAAAAAAGGACGACTTTCGCGGCTTTAAGAATTCCAAGGGTGACCTTTAAGATAGAAAAAAAATGTCGAGACGCGAATTGTTCTCGTGTAGCGGCAGTTTTTTTTTTAAATGATCATTCCGGGAAATGAATTTTGGGGTGACACGAAAGTCACGAAGAGACCGCTGCGTCGAGGAGTTCATCGACCGACTGTGGAAAAAAGCTGAGGTTCACTGAACTCTGGACGAAAGGATCAAATTCGCAGAGTCCTAAGAGTCGGCACGCTGTTAAAAATGTCATGAAATTTACAACACTTTTAATATACAAAGCTGTATGAAATATATGACCTCGGTATATGAAATTAGAATTCATGTGCATTGTATTTGAATTTTTATAATTTAATCTTAAATGCAATACCTATATATTAAAATTACCGGTGATCGCATTGAAAATTAAGACATCCGTGTATGGAAATTATGTTCTTGTTACAAACATTAAATAAATAATATTGTTTTTAATATACCGGTAACGCAATATTCTTACATACGTGTCAATGAAATTTCGTATACTGTATATGCATAAAACTTCATACACATTTCATGAATTTCCAAACAGAAATTTTTAACAGTGCAAGTCGGATGTGAGACCGCTGCGTCGCGAAGGTCGTCGAGGAGTTCCTCGTCGAACCAGCAACGTCCCGGCTGGTCTCGAGGACCTCGAGAGGAGCAGAACCCGAAAAAAAGCTCGTCGTTGTCAACGTTCGCAGCTCTAAAAATACCAACGGTAACCTTAAAACAAAAAAAATGTCAAAACCCAAATCCTACTCGTGACACGGCACAGTTTCGAAGATGACCATTCGGAGGAATGAAAAATCGGGTCGCAGAGAGAAGCGCGATCGCCGAACGTCGCGAAGTCCTCGAAGACTCCGCCGGGCCAGCGCCGTCGTCGAGGAGTTCGTCGAGCGACGGTGGAAGGAAGCTGAGGTTCACCAAACTCTGGGTCTGCACGAGAGGATCAAACTCGCGTGGTCCGAAGATCGTTGAGTCGACTCCGAGAAGAGATCGACCGAGCGATCTCCTGGCTGGTCTCGAGGACATCGATAAAACCGGAAGCGTCTCGACTGAGCAAAAATCCAGTCAGACGTACTTCGATTGCAACTCGACGATCGACGCGTCGACCGAGACGACCGGAAGAGCGACCGCGGACGCGGCCGTCTCCTGCCGATGCGAGACGCTCGACACCTCGAGCGGTCCGGACGAATTTATCGAGATACGCTGCGTTGATCCGTCGAGATCGTCGGCCGTGCAGACAGACGCGTGTGCCGAATCGGCAATAGCGTCTGGCGCGGAATCGGGGCGATTCGGGCGGAGATCCAGGCCGATTTTCGGAGCGGGATCGCCGGCGGCGAGTCCCGAAGAGCTCCTCGAGGCGTCGGAGGACGCCGGGGCGGATTTGATTTACGACGGGACTCGGAGATGTTTTCCATATCCGATAGAGCTGACTGGTAAGCCGAAGTACGTAGCGACGTGCGAGAGCTGCGAATCCTCGACGGATAAGTGGGTGTCGATAGCTCACGGAGGATTGGACGCGGCGGTGGGATCGTCCATCATCATCGACGCGAGCCAGGAAGAGGCCGACCGCAGGCGGCCGTTCGTCGATCGGAGATCCGTGAGCTGCGAGGTCTGCGACGATTGCCCGACGCCCAACGGAGAAACTCGATCGAGAGCTCGAGAATCCCTGGACGAGACGAGGCGATCCTCCCGTGACGAATCGGGCTCCCGGTCGAATCGCCGAAGGACTCGCGAGCGCGAAAGCCGAGACACGTCCGTCGGTGATGAATCGGCTGGATCCGCGGACGAAGATTTCGCGGAAGAGTCGAGCATCGCGACGCGCGAAGATACCGGACGATCCGCCGATCGCCGAGGATCGAGACCGGCTCGCGGGTATCCAGGAAGCTCGTCGGGTGGCAAAAGATCCGGAAGATCGGGAATTTATGACGAGAGCCGGCTGCGGGACGAGTCCTCGAGCTTCTGGATCGAGGAAGACGGTGAGCGTGGCACGTGGCTGAGGCCTCGGGACGAATCGCACGAGACCGTTCAAAAAAAATTCTAAGTGGAATGCAACGGACTGGAAGTTTTTGTGCGAAAACTGGTACATTAAATGTAGCGTACGATTCTGATGAAAGATTAATTAACTTTCACAGTGAAATTAAAGTAAATTATTGAATTTAAAGTACTACTTTTATAGTAAAAGTTAAAGTGAATCATTAAAAATAAAGTAAAAGTAAAAGTAAAGGAAAGGTAAAATTAAATGTAAGGTATTTCTAAAGTTTTTAATATACACATTAAAATCGGTACTAACGTTTCTTGTCCACAAACGCCCACAATACTTTTCCTGTTAATTTTACAAAAAAAAAAATCTTGTCCATTTCACAAGAATGTCTGTCAATTTTACGAATACCTTTTGTAATATTAACAACAAAATAATTGTGAACGTTTGTGGACAAGAAAGGTTTGTTGAATGTACAAATATTTTTTTACTGTGTACTCTACGTTACTTTTTCGTCACAATTGTACACGAATCTTGATATACCAGTTTATCCATAAAAACTTTCAGTACCACTACATTAAATTTCATACGATTTTTTTTTTTTTTTACAGTGGACGATACCGGCGGATTCGCCGACCGGCGAGGATCGAGATCGGCGCGCGGACACGAAGGAAGCTCGTCGGGTGGCAAAAGATCCGGAAGATCGAGAATCTATGACGAGAACCGGCAGTCGGACGAGTCCTCGAGGTTCTGGAACGAAAGCTCGCGCAGTTGGCTCGACGATCACGAAGAGCGCGAATCGACGTCGGTACCGCTGCACGAATCTACGAGATTGAGTTTGAGAAGCCTCGAGACCAGAGATAGAAATCCACGGGGAATCGATCGTGCGATCGGCGCTGGACTGATCGCGACGTCGACGAGAAGCAAAAAACCGTACAGTCTTCCCGGAGTCGAGACGAGCGTTCGGATCGAAGACTTCGACGATGTCACACCGCGAAGACGCAAAGCTCGCACCAGCGAGAACCTGAGGAACCGAGAACTCGCGGCTGCGATATCGGCTCTCGACGAGAAAGAACCGCTCTTCAGATGCAAGCGCGACGAACCGTTCGTCTTCGCGCTACGGAAATTTACAAAGCCCAAAGGAAATTTACAGAGCGTAACGAACGAATTTCGTCAATTGGCGTCGGGAACTTGCAGGATATCGGAATTCAATAACTTTGGTGAACGTTACGACTGGGATCGAGCGTTGGATCCGGCGTCACGGCGAAAGTATTGCAAGTGCGGAAACGGCTGCGGTGGATTGAAATCGGCAAAAAAGTGTTGCTGCGACGAATAGAGAGTGTCGATTGGATTAAAAAGAAAAAATAAACGAAAAATCGATACGCACTTGTCGAGGGTTAAAATTATATTCTCCGCAAAAACAGTCTCGGCTTGGTTAACTTTCGAAATTAAACCGGAAATCTGATTGCTGAAAAATATTTAGAACCTTTCGAAGATTAAATAAAAACAACAAGGTTAAAAAAAATTGATAGTAAAATGGAGACTAAGAAAAGAAAATCAGCAGTTCTAGAAAAAACCGGAAACTAAGAAAAAAATAGAAAGATAAAATCCAAACTAAGAAAAAAAAAAAAACATTTACAGAAGAAACAAGAAACTAAGAAAATGCGATTCTTCAGATGCGAGCACGAAGAACCGTTCGTCCTCGCGCCACGGAAATTTGCAGAGCTCATTCCTCTGGCAAATTAACTTCGTCCATTGGTGTTGGCAACTTGCAGGTATCGGAATTCAATAACTTCGACGAGAGCTACGACTGGAATTGAGCGTTCGATGCGGCAGTTCGGCGAAAGTATTGCAAATGCGAAAACGGCTGCGGTGACTTGAACTCGGGAAACAAGTGTTGCTGCCACGAATAGAGATGCGAAAAATGAAAAATCGATACTCATTTGTCTAGGCCCAAAATTATATTTTGTGTAAAAACCCTCCTGTCAACTTTTTGGCTAACTTACGAAATTAAACCGCAAAATCTCAACGCTCAAAAATATTAAAAACCTTTCGACGATTAAATAAAAAGAGAAAGTAAATAAAATAAAATAAAAAAATATGGAAATGGAAACTCCGAAGACACGAAAGAAGGAAACGGCGCAGGAGTGAGTTCTCGGATTATTTTAAGACTCGCAAATCCAGTTTTATACGACACGTATCGATTCGGGAATGAACAGGGCATTTAAGAAATTGCGGGAGAAGAGCAAAGCCGATATGCGCGAGAGAGAGCAGTGAGTTGAACACGAAAATTATACGGATTCGGAGTGGGTTATCCTCTGTTCTAAAGTAGTTCGCGTTTGCCAGGAAATTCGAGGATGCCCAGGAAAGAGCCGAGCTCGAAAAAGTGTATGTGCTGAATTGGTTCGACATAAACTAAATCGTTATCACTCTCGTTATTTTTATGCAGCAGAGGGAAGAAGAACAAGTCCAGGGCTAAAGAGACCGAAGGCTCAATCGCGTGAGTTGAGATGTTAAATACCGCAGTCGGTGAAAAAAATCTCTAAAAAATGCCGTTTTCAGCGTACGAAAGAGCTAAGAAAAAATGAAATGGTCTTTCCTCAAAAAACTGCAAGCTGCAGGGAAAGACAAATTTTCTTCTTAGCTGTCTGCGTTTTGAAAACGGCATTCAATACAATTTTCGTTACTCACTAAGCACGGGGCAGGTGAGGTACAGGGCGTTCCACATCGCCTTAAATCTGTAGAACTACTTACAAATTTCTCTCATCCCTATTGATGTGTATATCCTCTATAGGAAAAAGCTGAAATCGAGCAAGGAAAAGCCAAGCTCCGAGACAAAAGTGAAGTGAAGTATCGAATATTGTCTATCGATAACATCAAATTATTATAATATACTGTGAGTATCCGTGTGAGTATCCGTGTGAGTATCCGTGTGAGTATCCGTGTGAGTAGCCGTGTGAGTAGCCGTGTGAGTATCCGTGTGTATTTATGTGAGTATCGCTGTCAGTGTCCAGTCAGCATGAATTTTATTATTATGTAGATTTGATAGGTATTTTATGCGTATAATAAGTGTGCATTTTATGTAGATTTAGCCTCAACTCCAATCGATTTTTCATTTTTAGAAGAGTTCACGTTGAGAAGACGAAACCAGAGTCTCCAAAAAAGAGGAAAGAGCCAATTTCCGTGTCCCATCCGGAACCGGCGAGTTCGGCGACTCACGAGACCGGTAAAATCATCAAGTACTGCAACACCCGCGGCTGTCCTCTACGGCAGAGTCATTTACGATGATCCCAACGACGCGCATTGCTACCAATCCAGTGTATTATAAATAAAAAATAAATATAAAAAATATAATCGAACGAATGACAGAAAACCGCGCCGGTGATACCGATCGAACGAGAGCCCAGGCTGATCAGGTGTATCCGCGTCACCGTAAGCGACACGGAGCGTGTACGAATTGCTGCGGCGGGCTTCCAGGCCAGGGTCCGGGCTTCGTCCAAACCGGGTGTCGAAGCCAGTGCTGCTGCGAGACCGGTAGATAAAGAACTCGATCGATCAATGCAAAAGTAGACATAAAAACAAAAACAAAACCACATAAATA
This sequence comes from Amblyjoppa fuscipennis, assembly GCA_963575735.1. NCBI lineage: Eukaryota > Metazoa > Arthropoda > Insecta > Hymenoptera > Ichneumonidae > Amblyjoppa > Amblyjoppa fuscipennis. Next base: position 19,240,137 of record OY754493.1, read on the forward strand.
CAACATAAACAACAACAACATAAACCACATAAACAACATAAAAATGAATAACAAAATTGAAAAAAAAAAAATGAGAAACCCTCCTAAATCCAGGAAACCGTTTGCGGGGCGGAAGTGACCGCTCGGTCCACAGAACTTCGAGAAACATGTGCGAGTCCCGTAGCTCCTCGATGCCCCCGGCCAAATCTCAACTCTCGGGAGCATCTCGAAGTGGGCGCGAAGCCTGCGGTTACCCGATGTCCTCGGAGTTCGCCGAGGGAAGTTTCCAAGGTGATTGCGGTTATCACTCGACGCCCGATAGTTTCCTAATACACGGCGAAAGGAACCGTGGTGGTTGCGGCAATTGCCGAGGTTTCCCGCAATCGGCGACGGGAAGCTGGGAGCGTTTTAGCGGCGATCAGCACCGGGATCGTCCGGTAAGATCGATGAATCGGCGATCGTCACCGACGGCCGAGCCTCCTCCTTGCTGCCGACCCTCTCCACCGGCGTTGCCCGCTTGCCAGAGGCGGCGCGACACCCGTGCCGAGGCCTCGTGCACGGGCGCCAAGGGATGCTGTCCCTGCGGAGGATGCGGCGGTGCTGCCTGCTCGGATAATCCTGGAGGCGGCGAGATCGACGGCGGTTGCTGCGGCGGAAGTCCACCCCGGGGACTGCCTTGCAAGTGAGATTGGGGCGACCTCCTTGCAGAGCGCACACCGGACGTCCTCGTCCGTTCGATTTCCCCCTCTGCGTCGGGGCTCTTCCGGCCTCGTACCCGGTTTGAGCTCGGGATTTCGGTATCGCAGGGCGCGTAATGCGATGCAACTTTGGTGCAGGTGCAAGTGCCAGTCCTGCAGCGACGATCATCCTCTCGGCGGATGCGGCGGCCAGTCCTGCGGCAAGATCTACAGCTGCGCCGGTTCCGGGGGCGGAAGATGCTGCTTTCCGAGAAATTACAAGAGACGCTCCGGATCGGATTGCTGCGGCGGGGCCGATCCGAACTGCGGCGGGTGTTGCTGAAGAGCTCGAGGAAATGTTGAAGTCGAGTTGGTTAGAAGGTGAGGAGGAGCCGGAACGCGGTACGGCAGTTTTCTACCTTGAAGCGAGTGTCTTGCGAGTGAGAGTGGGCGACTCGCGTAGCGCATGTCGGATGTATGAGCCTAATGATATCTGCACGAGGATCAATTTCATCGAGTTATGACGGCTGTGCTTTGCATCGCACAAACTTCGCTCAGGAACGGTCACTTGGAGAAGAAAGGCCTGCGAGTGGAACATTTTTTTTGCAAGTACAATGCATCTTTCTAGATGGAAGTACAATGTAACTCTGTAGGTGCAAGTACAGTGCAACTTTCAGATTGCAAGTACAATGTAACTTTGTAGTTGCAAGTACAATGTAACTTTGCAGTTGCAAGTACAATGTAACTTTGTAGCTCCAAGTACAATATATCTTTGCAGCTCCAAGTACGATGTAACTTTGTAGCTTCAAATACAATGTATCTTTGTAGCTCCAAGTACAATGTATCTTTGTATTTGCAAGTACAATGAAACTTTGTAGTTGCAAGTACAATGTAACTTTGTAGTTGCAAGTACAATTTAACTTTGTAGGTGCAAGTACAATTTAACTTTGTAGTTGTAAGTACAATGTAACTTTGCAGATCAAATCCTGCAGCGATTATCATTTCCTCGGCGGATACGGCGGCCAGTCCTGCGACAAGATTCCCAGCTGCGCCAGTTCCGGCGGCGAAAAGCGCTGCCTTCCGAGAAATTACAAGAGCCGTTCCGGTTCCGATTGTTGCGGCCGTGCCGATCCAAACTGCGGTGGGTGCTGCTGATGAGCCGGACGAAGTGTTGCAACCCTCGTTCGTCGGACGGCGAGCGAGACGCCGAACGTCGTACGACAGTTCTCTCACTCGAGGGAATCGCAGTCGTGACGGCGCCTTTGGCTGCTGCACCAGCCGAGTCTCCATTAAGCTTCCCTGTAATTTCGGCTCGGCCGTACCGCAGACACTCAGCTCGTCGGAGGGTACACCGCCTCTCTGCGCCTTGGACCTAAGTGCACAGCGCGGATCCTACTACTCTCCGCGCGCACTTGGACGCGAAAGTTGTGCCGGGGGGTACTTCGAAACTACCGGTACACCGTAAAGCCCTCAGTGTCTTCCCTCGGGATTTCGGCTTTCGCTTACATCCACTGCAGACCCGCGAAACGCAGTTCCGCTAACTTTGACGACTGCAAAGAAACAACGAGAAAGGACAAAACGAACGAACGGCTGTTTTCTTTCACTCCGGAATAATTAACGAGAAGACTAGTATTCTGGCATGGATTGCATTTTTTTTTTGCTGTATAAAAACGATGAAGAGATATTAAAAAAAAAAAAAAACAAAAAAAAAATAGGAAAAAATAGAAGAGCCACAGGACATTCACTTCACGATTTTTTATTCGCGAAACGTGGCACGATGTTGAATGCGTGCTGATGTGCAAAAAAAAAAAAAAAAAAGTTTGAAAATCGCTACAATGGAGGATAAATTTCGACATTTTGCCTCTGAAAAGAGCTTCCGGTGACGTGGGCTGGATGGTTGGAACTGGAGAGCATTGCGTGTTAGAATTCGATAACTTCGAAACTCTCGGTACAGCGTAAAACCCTGATCTACCGTCAGTCTCTTCTCTCGGTCGGCCGAACGCTATCCAAAAAAATCGCGTTTCTCGACGTTTTAGCCTATTTAAAAAATTTGAGTTTAGTCCGACATTGAAATCTCGAAATTTCAAGTTTTTCTTTACGAATACACAGCTTCCTTTGGAAGAAGCAAAAAGCCAGAGCGAACGACTGACCGTTGTCGTTCACTCCGAAATAATTACTGGCACACTCTGCATTATATTATTATAATTTACCGATATACAAACGATAAACCGATGGAAAGAAAAAAAGAAGAAAAAAAAAAAAAAAACCAAAAGAGCCAAACGACCTTCGCCTCCCGATGTTTTATTCGTTAACCCATCGAACGATGTCGAAAAATAAAGTTCGAACATCCCATTACAATGGGAGATAAATTTCGAATATTTTGCCTGTGAAAAGAGCTTCCGGGTACGTGCGCTCGATGGTCGAGACTGTGGAGGGGCATTGCGTGTTAGAATTCGATAAAGTTCTACCCGGCGTGTAATTGACATTTCGAATTCCGTTTGCGTAACGTTCGAGGCCATCGTTCGACGGCGCAGCTATATGGGGGTCCTCCCCGTTTCCGGAAACTCGAACAGGGCCAGTGGCCAATACGTCAAAAGGTGACTGAGCGCGAACGCGCGCTGCGATCGTACTTTCGCATCGATACGGAGTGGCTGCCAGGGGGTTCGCATGTGGAGATAGCCCTGCGGGGCTTACACGTTGCACGCGCGTTTCTCCGCGGCTGCCTCCTCGCGCCGTTCCGTGTGAACGCGATCGTAAAACGAGATCGGCACGTACGTATGTGCACAGTGGTCGGCCATACGTGCCGCGAACCCGTAAAGTTTAGATGCGGCCGCGTTTCCACCCCGTCAACGCCGGCAACGACCCTCTCTACCTGGCTATTCCGCCTCGTGACGTAAAAAATGTATAAACACCGGTTGCCACTGGAATATTTATGGGCGTATCAGCTAAACGAGCGTCTCACTCCCCGCTCCGTTTTAACAACGCCTGTATGCTCTTTCGCCGTAACGGCGAGGTTAACGAATGCCGGCCTCGCTCCGAACACACTCCTGACCGTAATCCGTCCTTATCGAAAATAAAAATAAATAAATAAAAAAAGATGTGTGTTCGATACGTCATCGGCAATTTTTTCTTCATAGCTTTTTCTTCGGATCGAGTAATTGTCCGATCTGAAACAAAAAAATTTATAAGTTAAGAAATATCGAAGTGGGCTTTAGGGGAAGCTGCGAGGAACTTCGGGAGCTCCGGAAACGGAAGCGTCTTTTTTTTTTTTTTCTGATATGGCAATTTCCCGTACAGAGTTTGAGGCGAAGGAAAAAACATACATCGAAAGATGCACAGCAGAACATTTTCTTTTGGGGCTCTTCGACTCGAAGAAGTAATGTAATTGCCATACTTCGTACAAACATTAGCGCCAGATGATTCAAAAAGCTTCCTCTATGAAGCAAAAATGTATTGAAAGATGTACGCCGAATATGTTTTATGGGCTCTTCGATTCGACGAAATGAAATATTGTTACAATATTGCATGCTCCAATTCGCAGCATCGTTAAAAAACAAACAAAAAAAAAAAATAATTGGTCATCACTTGCCACAAATCCTGAGCCGCCGATATTCTTATTACGGTAAAAAATCGTGTCTCCCCCTTGTCTGCGCCTAAAGTACATTTACGATATTAACCGCAACTAAAACTCATTTACCGTAAAGTTCGAGTTAAGCTCGCTATTCGTCCACAGAACTTGCGAATTTTTTCTCCGCAGCATTTTCTTCAAATCGGTTAACGTTCGGGCCTAAAAAAAAAAAAAAAAAAAAATGTATCGCTATAGTTTGATAGGAAAAGTCATGAGGCACTATCTTATTTCGCACATGCCAAATTCCTCTCTCGAGTTTCGGACCAATCAAAAAAAAAGTACATCGAATAAACTTCAGAAATTTCTTTGGGATCACTTCGATTCAAAGAATAAATATAATCGCAATGATCGTGTCAGAAATTTAAAAAAAAAAAATAGCCATCGTTCGCCTGAAATGATTTTCAGGTCCTCAGTGCCGCTGATCCTCTCGTTGCGGTACAAAATTTCCTCGTACATCTATGCTATCGCACATTTACGATATTAACGGCATCTCCAGCACATTTGCCACAAAGTTCGAGTTAAGCTCGCTATTCATCCATAGAATCTGCGATCCCCCCCGAGGAGTAAATTACGAATCCGAGGGGCTGTGCAGGTATACTTCAGTGCCTCGCGGAGATTGCAGAAGCGACTCGTCAGTCGCTCGCATCGTGTACGCGAGATGCGGCATTCCTGTACACGTGCCCGGGCAAATTAGACACGCATCTCTCGTCGAGTGTTACGCATTACGGCACGTTAATTTAGGTCGTCAGGTCGTGAGAGCACACAGCGAGACGAGAGGGCAGGACGGAATGGAGATAGAGCAGAGTAGAGTAACAGAGGGATCTCCGCGAGCGGAGAGAAAAGTAGAAGGATGAGCACGAGCCATAGATAGGGACGAGGCAAGGGAGGGAAGTAGCGAGGGGGAGGCCGAGGAAGGATAATGAAAGTAACGAGAGGAGAGCATGTACAGGCATAGAAGAAGGTATAACTTTGCCGGAGCGGGTTGTACGTACACACACGCGGGATATGTCCGCGACCCGAGGCAGACCACCGAGGGGTTTGCCACTTATTTAATTTAACCCGCAACGAAAATCCACATTTCCCGACCGCTACCACCGCCCCCCCCCCCCCCCCTCTGGCCCTGTTCCCCTTAGCCTTTTAATCTGTCTGCTTCTCCCGCTATAATTTCATTCGGCTTCGCGCAGCTTTGTACTGTGTGCGTGGGTAATGTGTGTGCAAAGTCTTTCTCGTTTTTTTCATAGAAATTTCACGATTAACGGCTCGGCCGGTCTCGACCATCAATTTCACGAGGACGGAATAGCGTTAATAAAAAAAATCCAGAAGAAAATTAAAAAAGATTCTCACCGAGCTTTCGACGGTTGCAAAATGATATGGAAGTGATTTGGATTTTTAAACATTGTTATCTACAATTATTCGCATCGAGAACGGCCTGATATGGCAATGTCTAGAGCGATAGGTTAACCGATGGAAGGCAATTTTTTTTTTTTTTTCTAACGAAATTAATCTGTCTGCTTCTCCCGCTATAATTTCATTCAGCTTCGCGCAGCTTTGTACTGTGTGTGTAAAAAGTCTTTCTCGTTTTTTCATAGAAATTTCATGATTAACGGCTCGGCCGGTCTCGACCACCAATTTCACGAGGACGGAACAGCGTTAATAAAAAAAATCCACAAGAAAATTAAAAAAGATTGTCACCGAGCTTTCGACGGTTGCAAAATGATATGGAAGTGATTTGGATTTTTAAACATTATTATCTACAATTATTCGCATCGAGAACGGCCTGATATGGCAATGTCTAGAGCAATAGTTCGACCGATGGATGGCAATTTTTTTTTTTCTAACGAAATTAATCTGTCTGCTTCTCCCGCTATAATTTCATTCAGCTTCGCGCAGCTTTGTACTGTGTGTGTAAAAAGTCTTCCTCGTTTTTTCATAGAAATTTCATGATTAACGGCTCGGCCGGTCTCGACCACCAATTTCACGAGGACGGAACAGCGTTAATAAAAAAAAATCCAGAAGAAAATTAAAAAAGATTGTCACCGAGCTTTCGACGGTTGCAAAGTGAAATGAAAGTAATTTGGATTTTTAAACATTATTATCTACAATTATTCGCATCGAGAACGGCCTGATATGGCAATGTCTCGAGCAATAGTTGGACCGATGGATGGCAATTTTTTTTTTTTTTCTAACGAAATTAATTTGTCTGCTTCTCCCGCTATAATTTCATTCAGCTTCGCGCAGCTTTGTACTGTGTGTGTAAAAAGTCTTTCTCGTTTTTTCATAGAAATTTCATGATTAACGGCTCGGCCGGTCTCGACCACCAATTTCACGAGGACGGAACAGCGTTAATAAAAAAAATCCAGAAGAAAATTAAAAAAGATTGTCACCGAGCTTTCGACGGTTGCAAAGTGAAATGAAAGTAATTCGGATTTTTAAACATTGTTATCTACAATTATTCGCATCGAGAACGGCCTGATATGGCAATGTCTAGAGCGATAGTTTAACCGATGGAAGGCAAATTTAAAGCTCGATTGTACGACGTTTGCAAAGTGAAATGAAAGTAATTGGGAATTTTTTTTTTTTGTTTACCTACAATTATCAGGATATTGCAATGCCTCGAGCGGTAACTGAACCGATGGACACTAAATTTTAATCTCGATTGTACGATTTTTGTAAAGGGTAATGAAAATAATTCGGATTTGTTTTATCTGCAATTATTCGGATCTCGACCGTGAGTAAGGCAGTGAGTAAGGTAGGTTGATTTGTACGAGTGCATGAGTCATTGATAAAGGAGACTATTGATGACGATTAAAAAAAAAAAAAAAATGTTCAACGATAGAAACTTCTGAAAAAAAATTCCTATGAATTCTAAAAAAATCAAGAAATTCGTCTGATTTTCGTTGTTAACGAATTTATTCTTCAAATAATCTGTCAATAAGCTTTTGGCATTGTTATTATGGAAAATCAAAGGTCTTCGCATAATTGACAAGGCTAATTTTTGTCAGATTTTTGGCGTACTTCGCAAAGTACTGAAATTTTTTTTTTTGTCAATTGAATTTACGTTGGGAACGTATGTGCGATGCATGAGGTTGCTCGAGGAAGCAACGTCTGACGATAGGCGTTCGACGAGAGTCAAAGTTAACCGAGGCCTTTGGCTTCTGTGGCCGTTCGGCAGGGTAATTTCGGCCTTGCATACAGAGAGGGCTGAAATATTGACTGGCTCTACAAAAGCTCCGACGAACGACTCGCCGAGACGAAACTCTCCGGTTAAACTCCATCGGCCCGTAAACGACTTTCGCGTAACGATAAATCTACACAATTTTTGCCGAACGAGAGTAAAACTTCTTTTTTTTTTTGTTTTTCCGTCCAGGACTTGCTTCCTTTTTTTTCGCTCAGCGGCGAGTTCGAGGCCCAAGTCCTCGGGGCAAAGCGCCGTTTTCCATCGACGACCGTAAATCCTAGCGAAATGAACGGTCGGCGGAGAAGCCGCCCCCTTTTAAAACACGCTCTCTCAGCCGCGGTAAAATAAATTGGGGCTCCCCGCGCGTGTTTACACGGCTAGCGACATTACAAATTCCTCAAGTGCGGAAAAGCGGCCCCGACAACCGAGGGTACCCGCTCGAGACAAGAGTTTTGTTTAATTAATTACCGTACTAATTAAAAAGAACCGAAAGGAAATATATATATATATATATATATGTTTCAAGTACGGTAGCCGAGCGGTCTCGCGAGTTTGCCCCGCACAAGGACGCTTCACACCACTCGGTTGGGTGTTCATTTACAAAAGCTACACGAGCCGCTAACAACTCTGCGATCTTGAATATTATTTCACCCACGTTCGCTCGTTCGGCCGGTTGGAGATTAACCGACATTGGCGCTAACCCGAACCTTTGAAGCCGCGTTTCATTGAACCTTTGAAGTTGCGAGATTATTATTATTATTATTATTATTATTTTTTTTTTTTTTTTTTTTACGAGCCACATTACGCGTGGGTATAATGCATTATATCTTTTAAAAACGGAGCATGCAATATTTTGTTCGCGTACGTGCCGGTATTATCTACTGGATTATAAATTCCATTCTTTCTGCTTTTTTTTTTTTTTTTTTTTTAAGAAGGCCTACGGTATTGAGAGTTGAATTTTTTTTCTATGGAATTTTTACTTGAATCTTTTTTGATGCACCAGAACGGAAACGGAGTACACATAGCAGTAGTGGGTGCTGATATTCCAATCCGGAGCTTAACGACATGGGCACTGCCGAAACTTTCACTAAAGCCTCGTTTTTTAAATCTTTGAAGTTGCGAGATGAATTTTTTGTATTTTTTTTTTAAGCCACATTTAAGCCGCATAATGCATTATATTTTTTTTAATAAAAATGGAACTCGCAGTATTCTGCTCGTACATGTGCCGGTATTATCTAATGGATTAAAAATGCAATTTTTTTTTTTTTTTTTTTTAGGAAGGCCGTCCTACGGTAATTGAAATTATTTTTAAATAGAAAATCATTGTTTTTTTTTTAGTTTTTTGTTTTTCTTCAATCTTTCTCGATGCACAACAACAGGAATCCATAGTACGTGTTGATATTCACTGAGCGATATAAAAATGACAGTAGACAACTTAGATAGAACGAAAAACAGTAATAGTAAACAAAAAGAAAATATAATCGGATATGGTATTGGGATATGGATAAGGATATGGTATTGGGAGTTGAAATTATTTTTTAATAAAAAATTATTGTACTTTTTTTTTCAGTATTTCCTTCTTCAATATTTTTCGATGCACAACAACAGGAATAGTCTGTCCATAGTACGTGCTGATATTCACTGAGCGATATAAAAATGACAATAGATAACTTAGATGGAAAGAAAAACAATAATAATAAACAGAAGGAAAAGATAGTCGGTTCTCCGTGAGAAGCAGTCTTTGAGACTCTCGACCGTTGACGCGCCGCGCACACACATTGTTTCTGGAATACGGCTCGGTGACTCGACAATTTTTCTTTTTTTCTTTTCCCTTTTTTGTTTTCTTCTCGGAACATTACCTTGCATCACTTCGCGTACTCGCGTTTTCTTTCTCACTGCTCCAACGCTTCGTCTAAGCGCTTGCCGACCCTCTTGTACTCCTCCTCAAGAGCGCGATATTCCTTCTCCAAAAATTGTATGCGCTGCTCGGCAGGCGAAACGCTAACGTTTCCCTGCTTGTTGAGATTCTTCAAAACCGCCTCGAGCTTTTTCTGATCGTGCTGATCCCTCTTGAACGGAATATTCAATCTTCTCTTAACGTCGAGACGATAGTCACGGTACTCTTGCTCGTTCGACAAATCCGTGTAGCGCAGCCTCAGTATCTCGTATACTCTGCGGGCTTGTCTCTGGAAGAGAATGAAAAAAAATGTGGAAAACCATTTTTATTTCATCTGCGAAGCCGCCAAGCCGTCAATGGACGTCGCTCTTGATTTAACTCTCGCTCACTTGATTGATCTTGAATTTTTCTCTAGCGGCGAGGGCCATGGTTTTGTTGAAACCGCGAACCAAGTGTTCCCTCGCGTAACACGGCAGAGTCATGCAGTTGAGTGAATCCACGTAATCCCTCAAACGCTGGAAACTTTCGGAAGCGTCTTCGACTGAAAATACGATAAAAAAAGATTAGAGATTACAATGGTTGTCGACTTCCAAGTGTGAGAAACGCCTTTTTGTAACACATACATGAAAAGTCTGACTTCTCGTGCCTGCCGAGAGTGGCGAAAGTGACGCTTTACAGCCAAGTGTACTATAAATACCCGGCCTTTGCGCACATTGGTCCGGTTTTACTTTATGTTTAAACGGACATAATAGGCTAAAGTTTGGCGTGTGTATAAAGTTCGCTTTGCAACACTTGTATCGCAAATTACTATTCCGAGTGTGAAAGAACCCTTTGGCCTATTAGCTGATAATTACGCTATGTTAGTGCTGACGGAAACCTGGTTGAACTCGGAAACAAGAGCAAGACTTTAGTCGTTAACATTAACCGCACTCTATCCAGTAAAAAAGATTTGTACATTCAACAAATCTTTTTTTGTCCACAATCGTCAACAATTATTTTGTTGTTAGTTTCACAAAAAATATTTGTAAAATTGACAGGCATTCTTATAAAATGGACAAGATTTTTTTTGTAAAATTAACATGAAAAGTAGACAAGTTTGTGGACAAGAAACGTTGGTACCTATTTTACTGTCTAGGCGTAGCATCCACCACCCTGTATATAATAATTACTCGTTCTTATCTTCTCTTATTGTAACGATTCATGCGTGTTTGAGCACATTCGTAAGGAACAATTTCGTAAAAAGGGCTTGACCCGCATAATAAATAATAAATAAATAAATAATAAAATTGACAACTGTTTCCGGACATCTCGATTATACCTGTTATATCTTTGACCTCGGATCGTCCCATGTACTCGCGGTATATCGCTCTTAGCAGATGCGTGCCCAGTCCCAAATTCTGAAAGGGCGGTAGGACCAAGACCTGAGCTATGCGAGGCCTCGTGTGATGGGGATAGGCGTAATATTGATAGACCGTAGCGAATCCGACCGATCCGTAACGAGTCACGCCCGAAGTCGAAGTGTACTTCTCGAACCTGGAGAGTAAAAGTATTCGTAAAATTTTGTTTTCATCTTAAAAAATCGACGTTTTAAAAATTCTACTATGGTTCATGGTTGCAATTTTGCTCACATGTTGAAGTAATGCCACTGATCGTCGTCGCTGTCGATGAAGTTGGCCGCGTCTATGTACCACAGAAGGAAAGTCTGTAGACGTTGGTGATACGTCGCGAATCCCTTGTACGACATGTCGGCCTTGTATACTTCGAACTGGCGGCTGTCGCCCTGATCTGAATGAAGTTTCAACGCCGTTAAAAACCTTAGCGACATTGACATACAGAATGAAGTTTTTTATGCACGAACCAGTATATTATATATATTTGGAAAAGTGATTGCTTTTTTTGTTGTTTTAAAATCTCATTTTTCAACCAGTTGTCACGTATTTCCGGTATTACCTCACTTGCGGTGGACAAGTGAGTTTTTCAAACCAGAAATGAGGTACTTCCGGTGAATCTCCGAAAATTTGAATTTCGGTAATTCTCCGAAAATTTAAATCTTCGGCCCAAACTAAAAGAACCTGCTAGTCTTAAAAATAATGTACAAAAGTGAGGTAAAATTAACTGTTCAATATATTAAAATGTACCTAAAAAAAGGCTACATTGAATATACCAAGCATTCATTTCAACTCGTAATTGTATATTAAAATTAACTCATCAGTTATGTCAATTCATAAATGTTCGACATAATTTTTATTTTTTTCACAGCTAAAATGAGAAGTCCCTTTACGATGTTAGTGCAAAATGCAAGATCTACCATTTATAGAGAAGGAGTGCAACAGCTCTCCGTAGGGTCTGAAGTTGTCGTCCTTCTGCAGCGAAGTTATGAAAGAATCCAAGCTGTTGTGTACCTGGGGAGCGAGTTTCTCAGAGACTTTGGGCAACACTTCGTCCGGCTTGACTCCCACGTAAAGGTCCTTGTTGAGCTTCTCCGAATAGCTCATACCCAAGTAAGTTTCCAGACCTCCGGCGCTGTAATACAGCTTGACGCGGAGGTCTCGGTAGCCGAATATCGTTTCGCTGAAAACAATAATAAAAAAAAAAACTTCAATTATTTCAATTATCCGATTAACGAATTGTTAATAAAACCGATGTACGTCGTCGACGTACCTATCGCCGAAGACTTGGTGAGACATTTCGGGACTGAAGCTCGCTTCCTCGTCGTCGATGTCTTGCTCCTTGCGTACCAACTTTAATTCGAGCGCTTCGTTACTGTTGACTACGTAGGCCTTCAGGCGAGCCATGACTGCTTCGTCCATCATTCTGAAACGAAAGAACGATCGTCAATCGGTAAAGGTATTCGAGACTGCGGTTTTGTTTGTCCGTCTGTGCTGTTCATTTGTTGTTTATTTCAGACGACCTTCGTGCGGCAAAAACAGGCGGAGAGGTTATGCGAATGTCGGATAAGGGCGAGAAAGATTGCGTCGCGAATTGAAAATTTGCACGGTTCGGCGTACCGTGTGAACTGCGCAAGAGAATGTCAAAATATTCTCTCGGTCGTCGCTTACCTTGCAATATTATTCGAAAAGTTTTATCGAGACCCAAACGAGTAGCTGCAAGTAGCATCGAATTTCAAAAGCACAATAACGGAGCGACTTCGCGCCAAAGTACCGCACGATAATAGAAAATACGTTAACGTACGTCCGCGAATCAAAAACATTCGACAGTCGATGCGAAACATCGTCATCGGAGTTTGCGGAATTGCGCGCGCGCGCCTCCTTTTTAAATGGAATCAAAGATCACGCATAGAAACGCGCCCGTCGAAACGGAGTGCGCATGCGCAACGCAAAAAACACTGGTAGATTAAATTTAATGTACAATTGTGATGAAAAATTGGTGAACTTTCACAGTGTTTCAAGTTTCAAATGATCGAGTTTCGATATCGGACGCGTTTGAATGTCGGCTGCATGCACTGTTAAAAACAGCTGCAAGCTTAATGTACGAGTTTTCATGTGAAAGCTACATTAAATTTTCAGTTTTTTGTTACAGTGAAGAGTTTTCACACGACTGCAGTTTTCAACATCATCGTCAGCTCCATCTGCCTTCCCAAACCCAAACCAAAAGATAATGACCGGACAAATTACGCGCTCTTGTCACATCCCGGTTATTTACCGAATGACATCACTGACGAATAGTCAGTGACCAGTCGTGGCGGCTGGTCGCATCAGGTGGCTCGCTGTTACGAGCAATAATAGTCGTCGTCAATAAATCGCGAGTAAAACGACAGGCCTCGTTCGTTCCACAGGTGCTACGTCGTGCCCGTCGTTTAAACATAGTCGGGTTACTATGTAGAGTGGAAGAGCCGTTCGCCCGACGCATAAAAACGGCACACGAATCGCACAGATCAGCAGCAGTCAGGCGAGGAGTTGTAAATCACGAAGCTCTTGAGTACACTGCAGTGCTCGATGGGCACGCGAAAAGCATCCCGAACTCGTCTCTGGCCCGTGTCAAACCGTCGACTATCGTCCTGCGAAAACATCGACTCGGGAGGACCTACGGAGGTTCGTAGGTCCGAGACAGTCGACGAAGCCAGCGCGTGCCAAAGGATTCACGCTCTGTCGAGTTGATAGCAGCTCGGTCGAAGATGATAAGGGACTCTGCTGGATCGGAGCTATCGTGATTGTCGATTGCTGGTCACGTATTGGATATGTCGTATTTGGTGAGAGCAAAAGCCGTTCAAGGTCGACTCCCGCAGGAACGGCGAAACCGCTCCAGTGGGTTCGACCACGGTGCTTACGACCAACATCATAATGGTTTATTGTCAAAACGTAACAACAGAAACCACCGTGAGAACGGGCCCAGCGGGTCCAAAATTTCGGAGGAGAACTCACGACCTTGTAGCTTTTAACCCTTTGCATGCCGGATCCTTGTTCAATGAGGACCTGAAATTTTCCAAGATGCAAATTTCGAACGATTCGAATAACAAGTTAATGCGCTAGAAAAAATCTGTTAAAATTCAGAGACCTACCTTGAAGTGGTGTTTTTTTGATATCACAGAAGAAAATTTATTACTAATATCTGCATGATTTTTGCGCTGAAAAGAAGGCATGGTTGTTTACGATTGGCAAAAAGTCAGCGGTACACGAAAGGTTAAAGTAACCACTGTACGAACCATGGTCGGATTAAATTTGAGTAAGCTCGCACACTGATTTTTGTCATAGAAATTACCATTCAAACCACAGTCTGAGTAAAGTGAAGGGAGCTTTCGGGATGGCTGTTTTACTATCAGTCACTGCACAACCATTATTCGGATGAGGTCAAAGTTGGTTTCACTTTAAAGCCACTGTTGAATTTTTTGTTTAGGGCTCCGTGGAAACCGTTGTTGGATTTGTGCAGTTTTCTGCAGCTTGAAATTTCTGATGTGAAATGTTAGAAGACATTTTCAAATGGTTTTAATTCTTATGATTTCTGATCGGGTATTTCAAGCCTGACCGGTCTTAGGAGGTAACAAAATTGTCCGTCATGAAAATTCGAGGACAACACCAATGTTGTAAGCTTGCTTGAGTTTAGCCGGACCATGGTTTGTACGCTCGTTTCACTGGCACTTTTGTTTTATTATTATCATTCAACTTTACAGGAAGGAAGTGTAACACTTATAAAATCTGCATCTCTTTAACTGAATTAAATTTTTTATTTTTTTTCTTATAAATTTCATTTGAACATATATAATATAATAGTATAATAGTAATAACAATAATTTTTATAAAAATACCACCATGCTACAAGCTTGCTGGTTTTTATTTGGACGGTAGTTTGAATGGTGATTATTTTTAAACCCACCATATCATAAGTTTCCCTCGGAACTTTTGGCTCAACCGGTCCTGTGGTTGTTACAGTAGTTTGGTCAATTACGTTTTAACATTAAACTACTGTGGGTTTTTCAGTGGCTTGGTTGGTGGCTGAGTCCATTGGGACGGCCACTTGGGATGCCACAAAAAAATCACTTTTAACAACACCTCTCTATGCTCCGCAGATCAACGAAGGATGGGTTGCGTCAACAGTCGGACAGATATCAATGACCTCCATCCGAACGTGTTTCAAGTTATGAACGTTGACGATCTGGGCAATCTCATTACTCCCGGAAAGCTTGAGATAACAGATTCAGACATTGTGCTGTATCAGCGAGGCAAACAACCCGTACAGTGGCCGCTGAGATGCTTGCGCAGATATGGCTATGACTCTGAGATATTTAGCTTCGAATCGGGCAGACGATGCTCCACAGGGCCTGGGATCTATGCTTTCAAGTGCCGCAAGGCCGATCAGCTGTTCAATCTTGTGCAGACCAACATACAGGTAGACGACGAATGGGATACGATTATTTGTTCTTTGTGGCTTTAAGGCAGAATTTTTTTTGCATACCAAAGTAATGAATAACTTGATGATTTTTGGAAAATATACAAAATTATCGATTTTTACGTTACAAGAACTATGGAAACTGTTCTGAACGAACCTGTTATCGAAATGGCTTTTATCAGAAATGAATTTTTTTTTTGGGCAAAAATGAACGTGGATTTTGCAGACCCTGGTCCCCGCTATTTATGCATTTAAGTGTCGCAAAGCCGATCAGTTGTCCAATCTTGTGCAGACCAATATTCGGCTAGACGACGAATGGGATACAATTAGTTGTTCATTGTGACTTTAAGCTCGAAAACAAATGAAATTTTTCAAAAATAATGAAGGAACTAAGAATTGAATATTTTTAGAAATTACGTAAAATTATCATACGTACGTTGTAAAATTAAGTAAAATTATCGTTTGTACGTTAAACGAACTATGGGAACGGTTCTAGACGAATTCGTTATCGAAATAGCAATTATAAAAGGGTGACATTTCTTTTTACTTTTTTTTTTTAATTTTAAAAGTCGTTCGCGTGATTTACAAATTTATAACTTCTCTGTACAAACTTTAGGTATGCAACAGCAGCGTCGACGACACCGTATCCAGAGATCTATCGATAACGGCTCATCCGGCGCCGACGATAGTCCGAGGTACGATAGCGCCAATAGAGGCGAATTATCTCGACCCGATGCCGGCCCGGAGCAACATCAGAGCGACGTCGAGATTCTCTCACAGTCAACAAAATGGAATTGGTAGATTGGGCAGCGTCGGCAGCAGCAGCGGCCCGATGTCTCCCCAGGGAACAATGGGCTCACCTTCGCCGCCGCCGATTATTTCGGCAGCGGCGCCGTTGTGTCTCCCGCCACCGCCTCCGCAGCCGCCGCCGCCGGCACTCTCGGCTCACCATCATCCGTCCGCCGTTTACGTGAACGAGCAAGTTTTGTCGGCGATCGCTATGGAGATGGAGCTCGATAACAACAACAAGAGTCTCAGAAGAACGATGCAGAGGTGAGGAGTATATTGTAGTTCATGGAATATCGTGCCCCTGAAAATCATGAGATGCATGACATCGAAGTCCATCTTTGGCAAGTCGTCAGTGCACTGCTTTAGGAAGAAAAAAAGTTGAAAATTGGAATTTTCACATCGCTTTCACATAAAAGTTTTAAATTGAAATTTTCATATCGCTTCCTCATAAAAGTTGTACATACATTGAAATTTTCGTATCGGCGTCCTCATGACGTTCTTTTATTCGCAAAGCTTCTTCTATGAGAAAGTATTTTCTGTATGTTTGGGTTCCTCATAAGCTTCGCGAATAACAAGCGATATGAAAATGTCAATTAAAAAATTTTCGTGGATGTCAAGTACATTAAAATCTCGAAATATTTTTATTCACGAAAACACACCTTCCTCTGCTTGGAAGCAATTGTGGATTTGTAGCATTTTATTCTCCGAGTGAACTTCCTCGAATGAAGTTCGCGCAGTGTAAAACACAGTCGTAGTAACTCGATGAAATGTGGTCTCATGCAGGTATCTACATGATTACGGAATAGCGATCTAACTTCCCGACCATCTTCGTTTTTATTGCCCTCCCGACTCGCGAGAAAATTCATAGAGCCAAACCATTGATCATGCGACACGTAAAATTGATGAAATAAAATTTTAAAAAATATATCGGTGCGATAATACGATAAATCTTTTTGCTCTCAAGGTCGCACACGATGAGCAGCACATCGAGCAGTGGACTTTTGTCCGAGCAGCCTACCGGAATGATGATGCTGAATCAAGAGATGATAAAGCCTCACAGCAGATCCCCACCGCTCGTCGCCGTCGCGGCGGCGACGTACATCAACGTCGACATCAGCCTCGAAGCGGCTCCGGTCTCTCCGGCGCACACGACGTGCATCAGCGGCCTAGCGTCGAGAGACGACCTCAAGGACGGGCACGAGAGGGCCCGCCATGCCTACATGAACGTTAGTCCGGGTCAGGAGAACGCGGAGGGCACGCCGGGTAGAATTCGTCCGACCGCGTTGCCGCAGCCGCTTTCGCAGGCGACGCCCGTCGTCGGCGAATGGGAGGAGACGCCGAGGCACTGTTACGCGAATCTCGAACCGGCCGAAATCGAGGGACTAAAGATCGTGCGGTTCTCGGGCACGGCGACGCCCGGAACGGACAAATCGCCGGTGCCGCCGCCTCTGCCCGCGCCGCCTCCTCCCCCTCCTCCGACCTCGACACCTCCGCCGTCCGAGCCGATCCGGGAAGTGAACTACGCCGTTCTCGACCTGGATAAGAAGAACATACCGGCGGTCTCGTCGTCCAGCCCACCGGAATCATCCGGCAACGCTGCTCCGTCACCTCCCGACTCTCCTAACAAGCCTCAGAAGGGATACGCGACGATAGATTTTAACAAGACAGCCGCCCTATCTCATTCCGTCAATCCTAACGTCGTGAACGACAACGAGGGATCACGAAAGACTCGGCACAACTCGACGATCAACGATTTAACGGCCCCATCGAGGCATAGCTCATCGATAAGTGAGTGAAATTGATGATGGTTTTTTTTTTCTTTTTTTTTTTTTTTCAATTACCGTTCATCGCGTTCCCTGACCTCGTTGGTACAACTCACCGCTTAATCGGGCATTTTATCTCTGTTGCTTCCGTACCAATTGCTGGCATTGAAATTGTACTTCCGTATCGAAATAGTAATTTACGATACAAGGGCGGTAAAACGAACTTTATACGCACGCTATGAAGTGCCACGCACTTCACAGTCCGTCTTTGATGATCGTTGCACCGCACTAGTATCGTATAATATTTTCTGTAACGAATGCAGGAGAAGTGCTACTCCGTAAGAGGAGCGTGCTTAAAGTAAGAGATGTGTGCGTAAGGTACGAGAAGCGTGCGTAAAATAAAATCGGCGCGATGTGCGCTTGCGCCGGATGTTTATAGTACACACTTGGCTGTAAAGCGCCACTTACGTCACTCTTGGCAGGCGCGGAAAGTAACACTTTTCATGCATGAGTTACATACAACTTTTATTGCAATCGGACGAGTTAACAAAAAGTTTTTCGTACGAGTATGGTACGAAACTTTATTTCACAACGTGTGAAAATGGAGTTTATACGCACGCGAAGCATGCGTAAAACTGCGATTTACGCACTGAGTGAAGTAAACTTCCTTTACAATTCGGATCTGGCGAATTTGTTTCATTAATCGTTTTATTGCTTTCCAGTCACAAAACGCGCAAAAACCGTACGATTGTTGTTTTATTTTTGAACACAATACCAACGTTGATCTCCAGATTTTCAAAGACGCCTATATACTATTTATCGCTATCTAATTTAAAGTTTTCAAGTCAAGTTAAAGCAAACAAGAAAAGAAACAACAACAACAAGAAAAACAACCAAAAGCTACGATGTAGCAAAGTACTGATTACTGTGCCATGGTAGTGATCGACTTATCGTAATGCGCATTCGAACATTATACGATTCCAAAACTTTTCAAGTTTCATAAAAATTTTAAAAATTACAGAAAGAAAGAGAAACAAAAAAAATACGATGTTACGAAAACAGTCGTGAGCCTCGACGCAACATGACCAACGTTGAAGCGTCGAATCGATGATCATAATTATTAAATCGTTTCAACACTAACGACAAGATATATATATATATATATATATATATATATATATATATATATATATATATATATATCACATTGAAGCCAAAGATAGTAGCTTAAAGAGACACGCGGAATCGCCATTCGTATTATTTTTTAATGCCAATATAGGGGGGTGGGGGTGAGTTTGGTGGGGAGGAAACGTGGAGCATTTATCGGCTCAATGTTTAATATAGTGCATTATAAAATGTATACAAGAATCGATCGAATTTCGATAACGAATGCTCGTCTCAGAACCTTCGACGTATAGCATGTATTAGTCCAATTCAAATGGGGAATTCATCACACGTACGTACAACGAACTGATTTTCTATTGAGACAATAGGAAATAGAGGTTTTAATATGAAAAAAATGTTGATCGATATATCCAAAAAAAAAGAAAAAAAAATGTGTCTCAACCATGGCAGTATTAATTGCATGTGACAAAGATTTGAGAGAACGGTAACAGCCATTAAAGAATGCCGACCCGGGTAGGGCATGCGGGTATCCGGATCTAAAAGATGGTTTCCGTCTCAGCTATAGAAAGATTTTTTTTAAAAGTGCATCGAGCAAGCGATAGATCGAAACCCCATCGCGAATAACACTAAAAATTATATATATATATAAAAAAAACTGCATTGCCAAAGGGAATTGTAAGAAACAATAGTGCATTACGATACTTGTGCGGTAAAACTTTTTCTGACGAGTGTGAGTTTGCAGCACGAGCCGAAGGCGAGTCTTGCAATCACATGAGTTAAGAAAAAAAAACAATTCGCACGAGCATCGCACCAAATTTTGCTTCACAAGGTGTGAAAACTGGGGTTTTACGCGAAGGGTGCGTAAAACTGCTATTTTCGCACCGAGTGAAATAAAAGCATTTTACGATTTTTTTAGTAATTCGATACTGAAACGATCTTTTACATTCGGATGCCTGCGCTCTTACCCACCGAGCCGACGGCGCAGCTACGCTACGAGCAGAAAAGTTTCATCGAAATAAGTATGTGTGTGCGGGCGAGACTGCTGAAAGATTCAGCTCCGAAACACGACCATGTTTAAAAAAAAAAATTCGTACGGCAACGATACGATTGAACGAAGAAAATGTCTATATTCGATTATATCTTCCCATAGAAACGTTCCGTTATTAATTACTTTTTGTTTACCGTACCAGGCGCTACTTACTGTATCGAGTAGAGCCATGTTTACCGTAGATCGCGACATTGATACAATGAAAAAAAAAAAAAGAACAAGAAATGCGCAGCGTGTACACGGTGTAGCCACCAAAAATAACAAGACAGTAATTAACATTAAGAGAAATAAAACTGGCCCAGCGATGTATAATGTATTGGGCAAAGCCTGCAAAGCATGCAGAAAGACCGAATCCCATGGCTGTGAATATACGTCATTTGCCACGAACGTTATGCTCTAATAAAATACTATACGCGTTGCTATATATGAACATTGCACACGAAGATTGTCCGATCGATCGCAAAGGAAAGGCACACATAGCATAAAACACATAAACACACACACACAGACACAAAACAAACAAACATGGCCAGTCTTTTGTGTAACTGGCTCGCTAATATTTAAGACAGATTAAGAAAATAGTTTGTAAAGATACATGAAACGAAAGTTTTATTTTTCTATGAGAAATGAAGAGGACGGCTCATTATTCTCATTGATGGACAAAAAAAATTATAATAAACCGGCAAATCGTGAGATCCGATTGATACTGTTGATCGCACTCCGTAGTATAGACAAAAAAAGATTAGTACATTACTACAGAGATTAATTAGATACTCTTTAAAGTCGTTATTAAAAAAAAGCGTACATTATAGGTGGTATAAAATTCCACGTACAATATACCATACCTACCTACCAAGTACCAACCTATTTGTGCGCAGGAGGATAACATTATTTTATAAGCGTCGAAATGCCAATGTCTCGCGCGTCTTTTATAAAAAAAAGGAAAACAAATTAGCATACAATTATTTTATACATATACCGGTAACAATTGCATATATAGTGTAAATAGCGGTACGTAGGTAGGTATACGAAACCAAAGAATGAAAAAAAAAAATTGTCAGTTGGTTTTATTTGTACTTGATTTTGACTCATGCATAAATGAAATATATGAAAATGTTATTGGAAAGTGACCCAAATTTGATGTTCGTCCATATTTTAATTCCAGTCGACGGAATTATCGCTCTCTCGATCCGAAAATGATTGGATCTACAGACCCGATTTCCCACGATCTTTTTTCCTACCCAGGACATACGAAAATGGCATTCCTACGCCGCTCCGTTCCCAGCGTCGCCCGCGCAGTACGAACATTGTATTGCTCGTTAAGGTAAAGGTAACAATGGTCGGACGGTTAAGAGCATTCGAAGATGCCTGCTGTCATTAGTGAAGAAAACATTTTTTATGAAAATAACTGAAACCAATGTCAAGCCGATAGTTCCTAGTTTCCAAAACACGTCGATAATCGACAAAAAGAAATTTTTATTAATTGCGGAAGAATATAGCAAGAGTCCGAATATACCAGTCTACGGACGCGATTTTGCGACAGGTCCCAATATTCGGACACTGTATGTCCAAATGTTTCAGACGATCATCGATTTCGAGAATTCTGATTTACGACCCCAATTAGTTTATATTAACTAAAAGAATTTCGGTCCCATTTATCAATTAAGTCAATGAAAAAAAATTACATTTACGTGAAACAATAGTGAAGATAAGCTACGTTGAAAGCTGGCTAAACAAACTTCTTCGAACTGTCCGCTTATTGTGTCGCGTATGTAGTAACGCTGGTAACATTTTTTTTGACACTGTATCGTCTCCCATATCGCACGATATATTTTGAAATAATTTTAGAAACATTTCTAAAACATATGAAAACAATGTGTGAAATCTTTCTACGAATGTTTCAGTGTTTATACGGTCATGGAAAAGTCCATAAAAACATTCCAGCGAAACATTTCTGAAACATTTCAATGTAAGATTTATGAGTGGACAAAAAAAATAGTTTCAATATTTCAAAACAATATTATTGAACCTTTCCAAAATATTCCCGCGCTATTGCGGGCAGTTCTTTTAATCAAATAATGCAAGAATAGAAGATAAGTTAGAATTAACCTTTGTACAACTATTTCCTGTGCATCAAATATTCTTTGTAGATACGATTACAACTGTCAAATGGGATTTCTAATACTTAAATTCGGAGTAAATCGAATGTGCATAGGAGTGTCCGACGACTGGGACATGTCCGAGCATTGGTACTGTCACCTCATCGCTCGTTGCAGGAAGCGGGTCAGCAATCGATCGTTTTCATTCCGCGTCTTCCCGACGCCCTCCCACACGCTCGACAAACATCGTTGCGCAATACTTCTATCCACATATTTAGTATTGTTCGAACTGAATAGTCATTTATTGAATACTGGATCATGTTATCCATACAACATGTACAACTAAGAAATCGTGAGTCTCAAATGAACAATGGAAACTTACAATATATTTGTTGTTGCTTTTTTTCGCTTAATAAGGTTGTTGACGGAAAGATAAGAAATTTTTTTTCTTGTCGAAGAAACAAAGTAGCGATCGAATGGAGAGCAGCAGTCTTCCGCGTCGTCGGCTCGTCATCCCCGCGTACGGTTCTCAGTCGTGACGCGAAGCGATCCCATTATAATCACCGTTGACATTTTTTCTGCACACATGATAAACACTTACGTTAATAATAATATAATATAAAATAGTACATACTGTTGAACAATGACAAATAAAGTTAGCGAAACGTTATGATACTATTTGCGCTACTATTGATACTATCAAACGAGTGCTAAATTTTCACAGTCGTTTGTCCAAAATGTTGTGCATTTATGAACAGGAACGGAAGTCGATTTGTATCACTGCGTCGGTCCTCAATCAAGGAAATTATTGATAACGATAATCGTAATTATTGATAATGTTTTTGCTAACACATAAACTGATATATTCAAATTTCCACGACGATAATATGTTCGTTAAGCATTTTTTCAAAGAATCCATATTTTTCAACCGTTTTCAATGTACCGCGGTCCATTTTGTTCCATAAACATTGCTCTACGAATTCACCGAGTACTTTTTGTATGGCCGTTTTGGCCCTTTAAAAATGACAGCGGTTTGTTTATGGGAAAAACAAATCGACAGATAAACAATGGGCCATTTGTTACACGGTCGGACCTACAAAAAAAATCCACTTGATGAATTCGTAGAGCAAAGTTTGAGATATACAATGAGCTGTGGTACATTAAAACCGGTTACAAAATACGCATTTTACATTGAAAAAAAAAAAAAAAAATCAACAAAAAGGTAGTATCATGGAAATTTGCTTTTTAGCAGTTGTTTTTCTTGCAAGACCATCGTGATTAATATTTCTCTTGGTCGAGGACAAATACAATAATACAAATCAACCTCCTTTACAGTCAGTAAATGCATATAATTTTGGATAAACATTTGTTTAAATTTAGCACTCAATTGACTAGCGTGTAACAAATGTAATTTACCGGACTGGAAGTTTTAATGAAAAAACTACTACATTAAATTTAATGTACATTTGTGATTGAAAATTAATGTGCTTATGTAGCGAAATTAAAGTGTATTATTGGAATTAAAGTACCTTTATAGTTAATTAAAATAAATTATTGAGTCTTTCCAAAGTTTCCAACGTATTGCATGTTAATTTTTCATCGCAATCGTACATGAAATTTAATATAATCAGCTTATGCATAAACACTTCCTCTACCAGTACATTAAATTTCGCACGATTTTTTTTGTTTTTTTTTTCAGTCTACCTTAAATCAACAGAGTGCCAAGGTTTCGGCAAAATTGTTTGCACACGTGTTATCTGGTCAGAAGAGCGGGGCAAGACGGGTCGCCTTTTACCAATTTTTTTCCGGTTACACGCAAAAACAAACTTTCATCCGAAACAGAGAACACGCTTCCGTTTCGACCGGCTCTTCGACTGCTGATGAACATCCAAGCAGCCGAATCTCAGCGGTCCGACTAATCGTAATTATATGACATTTACCGTTTACTTTTACCTGCTACGGGAGCGTGAGATCGATCGAGACTTTGATCGACGGGGCGGTGGACTCCTGTCTTTGGAATCGGAGCGTCCCTTGCTGCTGCGTGGCTTGTCACGGGCGTTGGCGCCGCTCCTGCTGCGTGATCGGCTCCGAGACGACGAACGGGAGCGAGAACGCTTGCTGCGTGAACGTGAACGGGAACGGGACCGGGACCTCGAGCGGGACCTACGAACGTTTATATGCCTCGTGTCAATAATAAGAATCTGTCGATAAAGCCTAACGACAATTTTATACTACATAGTCAAAAAACCCACTGTTATCACTTTGTTAGTGTACAATTATATTTAATTAAAAAAATGAAAAAATAACAAATTCTAATGACGATTAAGGTTTACCGGTCGCGTCGGTCCGACAGAAAAAAAAATTAATAAAAATAACGAAACATTAAACGAACACCTGTTGCGCGCGCTCTCGACAATCGCTATCCACGATAGCTCCTGAATCTATTTTAATTGTCTTTTTCAATCGTCCATAGCAAGCGATCTCATTTTTTAGTGCCCGCGGTATTTTGTCAGTTCGAATCCACGATAGTTAACAATAATAATAATAATAACCACAGTGAGAAAGCAATTAAAACGCCTGCGAAGTATCGAGGATGGACCGACTGCGAGACGCGATTCGGTGGCAAGCCGGTAAGAGAAACTGTTTTTCGAAATATATGAGGTATTACCGAATCGACCCGAGTCTGATCCTTCACAGCTTGAATTTGGTCCACGATTTTTTATTTGAATGAACTAACCCTCAAAAACACTCAAATATAATTGTTCCAGATTGTTTATTACTATTTATCATTACAAAGGGAACTTATTGATCGTCGCTATTCAAAAATCTAAAAAATAATGTGTCGCATATAAGAATTTTAGAGCTTTGAACTGGAATCGGTCAACGTCACCTATTGGTTTCGATTTTTTATCGTGAAAAACAGTGAAAAAAATTATAAGAAAAAACATTAGTCGATTAAGGGCTATCGCACGATCATGTTTATATGCAATATTCGATTTTTGAGAATTTTTGAAAATTTTTCCGGTTTTCTTTTTGTCAAAAAAAAAAAAAAGGAAACTTTTCGGAAAAATCTGAAAATTTTGCAGAATTGCATAAACTACACATGATCAAACGATAGCCCATAATCGACTGATATTTTATTCCAATTTTTGGACTGCTTTTTTCAAACAAACAAAAAAATAGGAGGTGCCGCCGTCTCACTCCGGCTCAAATCTTAAAAATTCTTATATACGACACATGGTTTTTCAGAATTTGTTCAAATTTTTAAATCGTGCCGATCAACAAGTTCATTTCCTTTAATTACAAATAATTACAAACAATTTGAAAAAATCTACAAAAATATCCGAATGCTTTTGAGAGTTAGTTCAATCTTAAAAAAAATCGCGGGCCAAATCCAAGACGTGTGAAGGGTCAGAGCCAGGTCGATTTGGTATGGAATACCTCATATAAATGTCCATATATATACATATATATATCCGCGTAATACTACCTATTGTGAGAGATTATCATTTATTTTAAGTACCATCGTTATCGGGTGGCTCTATGGCGCAGCGATCTCGCATGTAGCACAAGTATCACGCGATGGCAATGCCAGAATGTGGGGAGAACGGTCGAGCACTCGGCGCGAGGTGGATGATAATAGCGCAAAGATCGGATGAACGTGGAACGGTCGAACGGTCGACGATTCGCTAGATATCAGTCTAGACGAAGGGATGCTTTCTCTTTTTTTTTCTCTCTCTCTCTCATTCTCTGTGACAAACGACGTTGACAACGAAGAGCTGAGCCGAACGAAGAGGAGCTGGAGCTAGCAGAGGTGCCATCGTTCGTGCCACCCTAATTCTTTTTTTTTGTTTAAATTAATTTTTAATTTTCTTTCTCACTCTGTCTAGTGCGATGAGAGAGTGAGAGACCACACACGCACGCAGCAGTCTGTAGAAGTACCGGAGTGCGTTGATGCAGGACTTAGAGACACACGTGTGGAGTTTGCAGCAGTGTGCCATCTCTCGCTTTTGCGCTCTGTGTGTTTCTCTCGCCGTTCATTCTCGCAGCAGAGTGCAGTAGGAAACCCGAAGTAGGTGGGTGCTCTACGCTGTAACTATGCAATGTGTGTGTCGCGAAGTGAACCCAGGACGAATCTCGCGAGAATCTCAGTGGCAACCGGGCGAGCAACACACATTTCTCATGTGCATGTCTGTTCAGCCCCATCTCCTATAAATAATTGGCAGGATTACATTGGCAACGTCCTCTCAACATATTTTCTCTGAGTTGACTTTTAATACTCTTTTTTTTTTCTTTCTTTTCGGCCTGTACCTCTCATTACTCGCCAAGACTGATTATATCTTTGAGGAAAAAAGCTTCTTTTTTATGTGAAAACATCTTTAGAGAGAAACGTAAATGAAATGAAAAGAGTTTTGGGGTAAAATTCTCTGTGTGGATGATATTCCGAATGAATATCACCGCTAGCGAACCTCTTATAGAGAGTTTAAGAATCATTTAAGATTTAAGAATCAAGACCTTCGAGCGGATCATCAAAACTGACTTTTAAAGCGTTTTGCTTGAATAGGAACAAAAATAAAATAAAAATTTTGTAGCTGATCATTAAGACTACCAAAGATGATTTCACATACTTTTTGTTAAATGTGAAAACATCTTTAGCAAGGAAAGTCAATGAAAAGGCATTTTGGATGATATTTGGAAAGAATATCTTTACATCTCTTACAATATGTCTTGAGAACATTGATTATAGACTGCTAATCACACTATCTTACAACAAATCGAATAAATTGTCACTATCTTTGACTTTTATAAGGTTTGTTAAAGCCAAAGGTTTATATATGCGAGTAGATATTAAAGTGTATAAATAAATTTGTTTATATATTTTTTTTGTAAAAGTTTTTCCCTGTTAAAACGAATAAATAAATAAACTAAACTTCATCCTAAGCGCTCCTTTCAGAGGGAATTTGAAGAACTGAGACCTCAGAGTATATCGAAACTCATTGCAAAACATCCGCTCGAATGGTAATAAAGATAAAACAAAAACTACCAAAGATGTTTTCACAATTTCAGCGAGTGCAAACACTCGTGCTCTCTACTTTAAATATATATATATATTTTTATTTTTATCATAATTATCTTAGAAGGTGGACGCTATGCGGCAACATACAGCGTCGCTTTCAACTTTGGTCTACATATATATATAATCTTCAATAGAACTCTGCCTCACTCTCTCTCTCCCTCTCTCGACTTACCAATTCCTGCTGAGAACTCTATATTTTCCGATATAGTAAATCCTAACAAATTTTCTTTTTTGTAACCTGTTGCAAAAAAATGTCCACTATTTATGCCTGTTACACGTGGCAAAAGTGGCACTTCTTAGTAAGGTGTGTGAAAAAAACACTGTGCATGTGCAGATCATACTAGTTACTTTTTTATTTGAACACTCTAACTCATGGTGTTCCAGTAAAAAGTCTGTATGAAATTCGAGGCCTTTCACAGACATTCAAGGTCATTCAAGGACATTGAATGACAATTTCAGGATATTTCGAGGATGTATCAAGACAATTATTAAAAAAAAAAAATGAAAATATGAATATCACGTGTGACGAACGCAACAGCATTTAGCTCGATTACCGTTTTAGTTTGAATCGGTTCAGAAAACAAAAACTCACTGTACACAAATGCATATACATATATCTGCGAAACTGAGACACAATATGCATTTTGAAACAACTTTAAATTTACAGAGATATAAAACGTTCAAGGACAGTTTCGCGACTTCAAGGACTGCAAGGTCCGCTGAAAACTGCACAGCCATTTTCTTGCATATTTTTTTTAATAATCTAGTTACTTTTTTGCCCCATTTCGCTACATCTAAACAGGTATACAAAGTGGTAGATTTTGTGCACTTGTTACAAAAAGTAGTGCGACACTTGCACGAAAAAGTAGTCTTCCGACAGTCGGCAAGTAAACAACACTCGCCTTCGGTTCGCACAGCAAATTCGCAACCTCTCTCGAAACACCGCTTTTTCGCACCAGCATCGCAAAGTACTATTTTTTTCTACCCTTTTCTATTGTTTTTTTCCATAAGACAATAAAATGAGAGTCCAAAAAGCATGCTTACCTTCGCTTGCGACTACTTCTGTGCCTCGGACAGTCCCTGGCGTAGTGGCCACGCTCTCCGCACTCGTAGCATCGATCCTCCGGATGAAACGGTCTTCCTGCGGCGCGTCTGGACGATCCTCTGTCGCGTAGGCGTTTTCCGTTAGAGAGTTCGACGCGTGCCGCACGACCGCATATAGTTCGGCCGTCGAGGCCCCTTATCGCGTCCTCGGCGTCTCTGGCGTCCTCGAACTCGACGAACGCGAAGCCGGGCGGATTTCTCGCCACCCACACGTTCCTCAATGCCCCGTAGTACGAGAAAGCGTCCTCGAGCTCTTGTTTCGTTGCGTTGCTGCCCAAATCGCCGACGTAGACCTTGCAGTCGGAGGGATAACGAGACATCTGAAAGTATGGGCGACAAAATTTTTTTTTCTCCCGCTCGTAACCAACAAAACACATGGAGAGAGCGCGATACGCATCGTCATCGATCGGGCGCGATCAAGCGAGGCGCTCCCCGCGCGACGTGCGTATCGAAATAAACGAACAAACAGAGACGAATAATGTGGAGGGGAAAAAAAAAAGAAGAAAACTGAGCAAGCAATGCGGAGAATTAATATAAAACGTTACCTTGTTCATGTTTCGTGTGTGTCGGTTATTCGGCCTTCCGGCCCGATCGGATATTAACGGACAAAAGAGCGACGAATTATTAAGATTCTGGTCGATAGGCACTCGATGTTGAGCGAAACTTTTATTATTTTATTAGTCGAGCGGAACAAACGCGTCTCTCTGGGCTCTCTCGATACTCGATGAGCCGGCCCGTGCGTACGTGTATGCGCACATATGCGTGTATATATATATTAACTCCGCCAAGCCGTATAATATGCCATCCAGCATTCGTCTATCGATCTCTGACGATAGGCCGTCGTCGTCGGTTTTCCGCGGCAGTCGCGCTTGGTCGCGCTCGTCGTTTGGCCGAAGCGTCTGTCTCTCGCGCGCAAATAGGGCGGCTCGGCTCCGCTCGGCGAATAGTCGATAGCGGTGGCGGTTGTCTGGCGTTGTTATCGAGAGACAGAGAGGGGGGTTTTGGGGCGGGGGGGGGGGGGGGGGGTGGAGGGGTGAGAAATGTACGACGCGGCGCGGGGGCGACTCGAAACCGACGCCGATACCGACGCCGTGTTGTTCCGAGCGGCCGAATCGACCACGCACACACAAACACGCAAGAGAAATGACGTTTTGTCGGCCGACGATAGAACGTCGTACTTTTTGTTTGTTTGTTCGGGCGTTGTTTATTCTCGTTTTTTATTTTTTATTTATTATATCGTATATCGTCTTACCTCTGCGTCTTATCTTCTCTTCTCCGCGCGTTTACTATCGGTAACGAAAATGATCGGCCTGGAATTTAAGACGCTTTGAGTTACATCGTCTGCTCGGTTAGCGCGATTTGATACGACGAAAGAAAATTAATTGAAAAAAGAAAATAAACGTGATTGAAAACGAGTCTCAAGGAAGAAACACGAAGCGCGCACTGGGACAATTCTCTCTCTCTCTGCCGCCACGAGAAAACTCCCACTCTCCCGCTCTCTGACGGGTTGCGATGCCAGGCGTGCGAATCGCGAAAGACGATTTCTGTTGCCAACTGGCTAAAAACAAAACTGTATCGGCCCCTGGCGTTGAAGCGGCGTACGAAATTAGTGAAAAAAAAAATACGCGCACGCCGGAGAAAATAGTTCCGATTTAAGGAGGATGAAGCGCTTCGCACTAGTCAAATGAGTGCTTCATTTTAAAAGTCGTTTGTACAAACTTTCAATGATCCATTGATTATAGTGGATAGTTTATATTGCAGCGGATATCCTTAACGTAGAAAACCATTAATTGCAATAGATTTGCAAAAAACATTTAACTGCCTCTGCGTTCGTTTTCGTAAAGTGCGAGAAGCGTACGTAAAGTACGAAAAGCGTGCGTAAAGTACGAGAAACCTGTATGAAGTACGAGAAACCTGCGTGAAGTACAAGAAGCGTGCGTGAAGTACGAGAAGCGTGTCTTCGCGAAATGTATACAAGAAAACTTTTTTCGCGAAGGTGAGATCTTCACAAAAGGTGAAGTGAAGCACATTCTCAGTCACTTCTCGCTCCGCAGTGTATGACCGCATTGGTCTGCTGCCATTTCTCTCCCACTCCTGGCTGCGTCACGTGACTTTCACTTCCCCTTAAAGAACCGGGCACCGCATCAGTTTTTCTTTTGTCTCAAAACATAACAAAAATAAAACAATTGTTTCAGTTTAACGTACACGTATGCGCCTACGTCGACGTACGTACACGATGTTGAAAAAAAAAAAGAAACTAGTTAGCAAGAGGCATCCTCTCTATTGTTCGTGGCGTTATCGGGTGTAAAGGCAGGTGGCGAACTTGCGGACTACCGACATCTGGAGAACAGCTGACCGATGACACCCCCCAGCATCATGGCCGCCGTCGGCGGCGGAGCGCCCCCTCCCCCCTCTTCCCCCGTCCGACAATTAGGAGCCTCCTGATAGGAGCCGAGAATTTGCCAACGACATGGCCAGTCCGAGGAGTCAGCGAGAAATGATATTTATGCGGTGAAATAGAATATCCGTACGATTACGATACACAGTCGTAAACAGGAAGCGAATCTTTATTTTCTCTCGTCTCTCGCTTCGCTCGCGACACATATTGTCGCGGATGAATGTACATGAAACGTACGAATTGTTTTTTTTTTGGCCTTTGAGTTGTCGCGGACAGTGAGTTAACCCAGTATCTGTAAACCCGCGGCACCGTTCGGTTAGAGTTTCATTGTTGGGTTAAAATCGAAGGAGCGAAAGAGCCGGGTAATCGGGAGGGTTTTTTTCAGTACAACCGCAGATGGAAATAGCATCGAGGAGTTCGACGAGCCGTCCCTCGTACATGTCTCACGGGTTAAATCTTTCGTTATCGTTACTCTGTACGGAAAGCAATAACTGGGAGATGAAAGAATGATGCCGATAAAGGATAATCAGGATGTGGCGTGCTTCCTGGTGACAAAGCACTCCTGGAAGGGAAAGTAAGTAGAAGACGAAGAAGCCCAACTTCGAAGCTGGGTGGACCCTGAACAGTGCTGGTCCAATGCGCCGATCACTGTGCCTGGCCAAGTTCTTTGTGCATTGTTTTCATTGTCATACGTCTCATCGTCATATGTTTTATCATCGTACATTTCATCATCATACAGTTCATTGTCATACGATTTTTTGTCAAACATTTCATTGTCGTATGTTTTATTGTCGTACATTTCACTGTTGCACATTTCATCGTCTTATGTTTCGTCGTCATACATTTTGTTGTCATACACTCCGTCATTATACATTTTGATATCATATGTTTTGTCATCATACATTTTATCGTCATACATTTCGTTGTCATACAGTTTTTCGTCATATGTTTTACGATTGTACATTTCATTATTACATGTTCTATTGTCATATTGTTTGGTCTTCATATGTTTTTTTGTAATACACTATTAATTTGTCAGCAATCCTGCGAACGTCTGAAAACAATACCATGAAAATTTTTTAAATTACATTTTTGTTTTCAGATACAAGAGGATATTTTCCATCGGCTCCATGGGAATAACTACGTACAATCCGGGTAGCCTGGAGGTGACCAACAAGTGGGAGTACTCTGATTTCATCAGTGTACAGCCTACTAACAGAAATCAGATGGGCCTGCACGAATTCAGCATAACTATGCGCAAGGAGCGCAAGGTCGATACAATGAAGTTCAGTTCGGAACACAGGTCTTATCTGCTGACCGAGGCGCTCAGATTTAGAAATCAATTTGCCGAAAAGCCCAAGGAAGTTTTGGTAAGAGACGGAATCGGAAAACCGGTCTGGCTTTAATTTATTGTGCTGGGCACAAAAATTTACTACAGTTTCCTATGCGCAAAGCGGTAGATTAAATTTAATATAACACTTTGAGTAAAAATATTAATGCTTTGTGTATTGAAATGAGCCTTTTAGGCGCGTTAAACATAGTGAATGATTAATTTCACCTCAATTTTGTATATTATGTTTAATATATCGTAT
Source organism: Amblyjoppa fuscipennis (assembly GCA_963575735.1). Classification (NCBI taxonomy): domain Eukaryota; kingdom Metazoa; phylum Arthropoda; class Insecta; order Hymenoptera; family Ichneumonidae; genus Amblyjoppa; species Amblyjoppa fuscipennis. Next base: position 19,272,335 of record OY754493.1, read on the forward strand.
TTATGCAGACGAAAATTTAATAATTAAAAAAATATATACTTTACAAAAAATGCTCAACAGCTTTATACGACATTCATGAACGTCGTTGTATAATCGTCTCTCAATTTTGTCGGAGAAGAAAAATGTACTGCAGTTTTCTATGCACAAATCGGTTATATTTAACATAAGACAGAGTTAAAATTAATGTTCTATTCATCGAAACGTGCTTTTAGGCATTTTTATCATACCGAAAAATCAATTTCAATTTGTTATATTATATTTAATGTATCGTAAACTGTTAAGACCTTTTTGCAAAACATTTTCTTTTAATTATGAAATTTTTCTATGCATAAACATATGGATAGAAAAAATGTCACAATTAAAACAAGATATTTTGCTGAAAGTTCTCAACAGCTTATACGGCAATGATAAGAATCGCTGTACAATTGTCTTTCAATTTTGTCCCGATCCAGAGATACGAGGCGTACAAGCATCACTGGTCGGACACGCGGCTGCCGGTGGTGTTGGAAGTGACACCGTGCAGCCTCGATCAATTGGACACGGCCACGAACATGCCACTGGCGAGTTACTACTACAAAGATTTCGAGGGCCTCGCGACGATCAAGGATTGCGCCGACGGATTCGTAATAGTGTGCGGGGGATTCGGGCGTTTGCATCTGTTCGCCTCCGAGCACATGGACGAGATAAAGAGAAAGGTCGTTGAGTCGGCGATGACGAATCTCGGTATAACGATAAAGGTAGTGAATCAGCCGTTTAAACTCGAGGAATTCATCGGTCAGAGGTTGGGAAAATTCAGCGGCGACGAGCACATAACTAGCGTATCGGAATTCACTGTGCACAAAAATTCGTCGAGGCACTCGGAGCCTCAAAGACGAACGCTGTGTCTGTCGGACACGTGTTTGCTCGAGCGTGATCCGCAGACTTACAACATATGCACGCTTAGGCCGCTCTCCGATATATTCGCCCTAGTCCGAGATTACGCAAATCCTCAATTGTTCACGATACAATATCTAAACGGCGAGACCCGGAGTTACATGGCGACCGACAGAGACTCGTTGCTCGCATCCTTGCTTGACGGTGTCAGAGCGTCCGGAAACAGAGACGTGCACGTGACTATGAGTCCGGTAGCGCGCGGCAAGAGACTCGGGCCGCTTAATTTACCGGTCGACGAGGAGGTCGAAACTTTTCATCTAAAGTTCATCCAACAGATACCTGGCATTCGGACCTTCGCCGAGATATTGGAGAGATTCAACGCCAACGTTCCGTACAGCGGACTCCATTACTCTCTCACCCAAGACGTAAGAATCGTTTCGATTTCGTTTCCATTATCCATTTTTTTTCGCTCTTAAGGAGGTCTTCATACTAGTCAAATTAGTGCTGCGCTTTCAAAGTAATTTAGACAAAGTTTTATGCGTCTGTTGATTGTAGTGGAGGGTTAATTGTATTCCTAACATCTGAAAGATTGTTCCTCGGCTAGATGCGTAAACGTTTGCATAAATGATCTAAAAAATGCTGCACTCGTTCGACTAGAGTTATTTGCTCCGACCTCCCTAAGAACTCTCCCTTCCATTTATCTCCGTCATCGATGTTTTGTTAATTCTGTGATTGTGGTGAATATGCGAATTATCGACTATCCACTGATGTACCGTTGTCACGCTGGTATGACTGCAAGAGTGCCTGAGTCCTGGTTTGTTGAGTCAGTATAGGAAAGAACAGCAACAATGCGAGCGAGGCTTGTTGAAAAACAAAAAAAAAGTGGTAGATTATCAGTATTGCGGAGTAACGGGTGACTGTGTGATTTTCTGTTCAGGCCTTGAAACCTCTTGATTGGACTGTGACGAGTGTGCAACTTGAGGTACACAGGGTGATGAATGACTACTTACAGGGACTCTTCACCGAGAACAAGGATAAGATTATACTTGGAGCGTTGAACGCCCTGGTGAGCCGGGAATTGGAAACGAACATCGAGGTGGAGGCTCAGTTTCACGCCATACGAAGGCTCGTCGCCAGTAAAGTTGGATTCATGGCGTTCACCACTCTTCCGGGATTTCGGGAGGCCATTGGCAACAAAGTGGTGAAAGCCCTGAAACGACAGGAGACCGGTGTTGCTCAAGCCGCGATTGATTGTATCTGCGCTCTGATGCAGCCGATGCTCGTCGATGACTGCGATCTGAGGCAGGAGCAATTGAACAAGAGCAGCTTACTCAGCAGTAACAAATTTTTGGAAAGCCTTCTAGAGATGTGGATCAATCATGTGGTACGTATAATCTTCGAAACATAATCTTGTATACATTTTGGAAATCTCATTTTTCGACCGGAGATAACGTATTTCCCGTGGAACGTTACTTCCGGCCGAAAAACGAGATTTGTAAACCAGAAGTGACGTATTTTCGGTGTGATGTCGCTTTTGCTAAAAAAAATGAGATTTTTAAACCGGAAGCAGCTTATTTCCGGTGTGACGTCACTTTCGGTCGAAAAATGAGATTTTCAAACCGGAGGTGACGTATTTCTGGTATACCCCCCGAAATCGAAATTATCGGTTTCGAAATTCCACAGTCCGTGACCTGTTAACACCCTGCTAATATAATATAACAAGTAATGATCAATTTCTTTACAGAATCACGGCACCGGTGCTCTCGTGGTCTCGGCGATGCTTGATCTTCTCACGTTCGCACTGTGCGTTCCGTACAGTGAGACGACCGATGGCAAGCACTTCGACAACTTGCTGGAAATGGTCGCAGCCAGAGGAAGATCGTTGTTCAAATTGTTTCAACACCCATCGTTGGCGATCGTTAAAGGGGCCGGCCTGATAATGAGAGCGATCATCGAGGAAGGAGCTCCCGAGGTCGCGGCAAAAATGCAAGAGCTCGCTCTGGCCGAGGGGGCATTACCGCGGCACTTGCTGAACAGCCTCTTTACCGTCGGAAGCGACGGTCGAATGTTGACCCATAGACAACTGTGCAGGCATTTGGTTGGACTTTGGGTAACCGGCCATCCGACCGCTATGGGTCTGCTCAGAAGGATCGTGGTGAGCGTCGCCGATCCCGTTGATATTCACCATAATTCTACCTTAATGCCTTAATTCACCCTATTGGTGAATCAAGGCAGTTTTCTAGTCTAAGCGAAGATTTATTTCGAGACAAAAAAAAATGCATAGGTTCTATTAAATAGTTCAACATCGGTCTTTTTTCCATTTATTTATTGATACTTGGAGGTGCTCTACTCATTTTTCGGTAACAATAAAAATTAATTAAGGGTCTTACGCGGTTTCATTTTAGAGTACCGAAAAAGGTCCTGCGACTACGACCGTGATTCCAGATGTTCTACTCATCTGGAAAAAAAGATTATTGATCAGCACAAGTGTAGCATGAACCGCATGAACTAGTAAAAATTAAAGGAAAAAAATGCAAAAAATGGCGAGCTTTTGGAGGTTTTTGAAAAATTCAAAAATCCGTATATATTGTTTCGAAGGTCGCCACATTGGGATTTTTTTTTATTACTTTGAATTTTCACTTGTCAGTGCTCGAAAATTAAACTGCGTAGAACTCTTACTTTATTTTTAATTGTACTCCAAAAAAATTGCAATGCATCTGCAAGTATCATTAAATAAATGCACAAAAAGACCGACGTTGAAATATTTAATAGAACCTATGCATTTTTTTCAATTCGAAAAAAGCCTCTTTTAGACTAGAAGACTATATTCATTTTGTAACGATACTTGATAGTACAATCGAGCGAATTTTGCAGCCATGCGGCCTCCTGAATTACCTGAGCTCCGAGGACAAAGTCCCGGATTCCTTTATCGAAGAGGAACGTCTGAACAATCGAGACAACTTGAAAATGGCCATCGATCACGCGTCCAAGAACAAAAAAGGACCGCAGTGGATTGCCATAGAACGCCAGATGAGAGTCATGGAGAAACACTTGGAGAACGCCCTGCAGCACTGGGGCGCGCGCATTGGCTTCGAACGACGGGAGAAGATAAAGGAACGGCCGATAGTACTGCGTAAACGCAGAGAGAGAATCAAATCCGAGGCTAACTGGAAGCTATTTTATTACAAGTTCAATCAGGATCACACGATGCCCAATCTCATATGGAATCACAAAACGAGAGAGGAATTACGAACGGCTCTTGAGAACGAGATACGAGCGTTCACCTCGGACAAGGATTTGTCCGGTGGTACGTTGATTGCCTGGAATCATCGGGAATTCGAGGTTCAATACCAGTGTCTGTCGGACGAAGTTAAAATCGGCGACTACTATTTGAGACTTCTGCTAGAGAAAGATTGTCCCGATAACCCGATAAGAAAGTCGTGAGTTGATAACTTTTTTTTTTATCTTAGCGTCCATCGTCCCGGCTTTTCATTATACGGATGGCCACATATTTTATTAATCAGCCATATATTTCTATAATATATATAATAATATTTTTTGTAGAAGCGCGAGCGTATATATACATTATTTTGATTCGACTTTTTCAAAAATAATATATATTAACATACAGTTAATTTGATTTGATATGGTTCGTAAATGCAATCCCCTTGAGTAGGTCGCATAAGTCCTTAACAGCTTGTTCGCGACCTCCAATCTCATAAGCATATAATTTTTACATAACATTTAATAATTCTAAAAAGGGTATAATCCATTTAAATAAATATAAAAATGCAGCCTTTAATATTAATAATAATTTAATTAACAATTCATTAATCATAATCGGCATAATGATTGTTTTTCATTATTTTTCAATTCTCAATTGCAGTTACGAGTTCTTCAACGATCTGTATCATAGATTTCTCCTGACGACCAAAGTCGAAATGAAGTGCCTTTGCCTGCAAGCAATGACGATAGTTTACGGTCGATATTACGAGGACATAGGTCCGTTTTCCGACACGAAGTATATCGTCGGTATGCTCGATCGTTGCACGGACCGAACGGAACGCGACCGTCTCGTGATGTTTATCAACAAGCTGATACTTCACAGAAGAAACGTTAAAGACATTATGGATCAGAACGGTGTTCGGGCCCTCGTGGACCTCTTGACGCTGGCCCATCTGCACACATCGCGGGCCGTTGTGCCGACCCAGACGAACGTCATCGAGGCGGGTCCCGAGCAGGAGCGAGTTATGGAAAAAGAGTGGTATTACAATGACGGCGACAAGAGAAAAGGACCGATCAGCTTGGCGGAATTGAAAGACTTCTATGCCGCGAACAAGATAACGCACAAGACGAAAGTCTGGGCTCAGGGCTTGGACGGCTGGCGAATGGTCTCGCAGGTGCCCCAGCTGAAGTGGACGCTCGTGGCGAAAGGAAATCCCGTTATAAACGAGAGCGAGCTGGCCACGTTGATTCTGAACATTCTCGTGAGAATGTGCGAGTACTATCCGAGCAGAGACGCGGACAACGCGGTCATCAGGCCTCTGCCGCGTGTCAAGAGACTCCTCTCGGAGCTTCAGTGTCTTCAGCACGTCGTGCAGCTGCTGCTTACTTTCGATCCCGTTCTCGTCGAGAGAGTCGCCACCCTCCTCTGCGAGATCATTCGGGACAATCCCGATCTATCGAAGATCTATCTGACCGGTGTCTTCTACTTCATACTCATGTACACCGGATCGAACGTCTTGCCAATCGCGACTTTCCTGCAACTGACTCATACAAAGCAGGCCTTCCGCGGCGATGAAGCGGTCAGTATAAATGAACGGCGCGGTGAAACCTCAATTATCCCGGACAGGTTCAACCGATCTGGACACGGATCACTGCGAAAATATGATGGAGCCATGAAACTTCAATTGAACGAATCGTCGTATGACCGAAAATCGTGCGTCCGAAGACACTTCTTCCGAATCTTCGACAGTTGGACAATTAGGGAAAATAAAGATTCGGAAGTTTGACGATACGGAAGAAGCGCGTTCGGTGCCATGCTTCTCGGCCATGAACGATTCGGCTGATTGAAATTTCGACAAAATAATGTGGCTCCAGAAAGGAACCTAAAGATATCTGCATGAGATGAAATTTCATCAAGTTATAACCGCCGTGTTTTGGGTTGCACAAGCTTTGCTCGGTGAAGTTCGCTTGCAGAGTAAAATTCTACGAGCAAACCATTTTTTTTTCTTCATAAAATCATGCACTGACAGAGACTGATCAAAGATGAAATTTGATGTCATGCACATATCCTCAGGGTCACGGCAAAATCACGAATGCACTGAAACGCTCGTAAAAGTGGATCCGCTTACGGTTAAATCGCCAGCGAATAATCCGGGCTCGACCGTATGAAATTTTGTTTCTTAAAACCTCACACTTCAATGCACAAATTTGCTTGTCGTTAGAATTCGTCCTCGGATATCATGCAGAGAAGTATACTCGGCCAGCTGTTGCCGGACGCGATGGTCAGTTATCTCGAGAATCACGGAGCCGACAAGTTCGCGCAAATATTCCTCGGCGACTTCGACACACCGGAGGCAATATGGAATGCTGAGATGCGCAGGATGCTAATCGAGAAAGTGGCCGCTCACATCGCCGATTTCTCGCCGAGATTGCGAAGTCACACGATGGCGAGATACCAGTATATTGCTATTCCGGCCGTAAGATATCCGCAGCTGGAGAAGGAGCTCTTCTGTCAGATATTCTATCTCAGGCATCTCTGCGACACCGTTAAATTTCCGATGTGGCCGATTCCGAATCCGGTACGATTTATCGATCGATCTTCGTCTACGGCTAACCGTGCTACGTATTTTCATTTTTTAATGCAGTTTTATTTTTTATTTATTTACGTTTTTTTTATTTCACAATAGGTCCACCTGCTGAAAGACGTTCTCGACGCTTGGAAGAAAGAAGTCGAGAAGAAGCCGCCCATAATGACCGTGGACGAGGCGTACAAAGTACTCGGCTTGCCGTGCGGCAAACAGCACAGCGAGGCGACTGTGCGAAAATCGTATTACAAGCTCGCACAGATTTATCATCCGGACAAGAATCCGCAGGGAAGGGTAAGACAAGCCTTTTACTATTAATTTCCCACCTCTTGTAATAGTTATTCGTATCACAAGGGCGTAGAAACGGAGCTTTTGACCAGTGTAAAAAGCCTTACGAGCCGAAGACGAGTGCGGTATTCACACGAGTCTGAACTCCCATTTCTACGAGTGTAGAAGTCCTTACTTCGTGCTTACTGATTGTGGCGCTGTACAGCCAGCATGCGTAAAGTGCGGGAAGTGTACGGAAAGTGCGGGAAGTGTGCGGAAAGTGCCGGAAGTGTGCGGAAAGTTAAATTGGCCTGATGTGCACATGCGCCAGATATTTGTAGTACATTTGGCTGTAGAGCGCCACTCTCGGCAGACACGAAAAGTAGCACTTTTCATGCATGAGTTACATAAAGGCACTTTCTCGCACTAGTGCGAAAAAAATACCATATTACATTCGTAGGCATGAGCAGTATTTTTCTCGCACGCAATGCGAAAAAATGTCTATCTGCGCTCAATTCGCAGGAACGGAAAGCGGGATTTTACGTGCATGTGTTAGGAAAAAGTGTTTTGTTCAACATTAAATTTTTCTTCCAGGACAAATTCGAGGCGGTCAATCAGGCTTACGAATTCCTGTGCAGCCGCAGCTGCTGGACGACCGACGGTCCGAACCCCGACAACATTGTTCTCATACTGCGAACACAGAGCATCCTCTTCGAGAGATACAGCGACGAATTGCAACCCTACAAGTACGCCGGATATCCTCAATTGATAAAAACCATAAAGCTCGAGACCGAGGACGAACAACTGTTCTCAAAATCGGCGCCGCTGTTGGCCGCCGCGAGCGAACTCGCCTATCACACTGTTCACTGTTCGGCTCTGAATGCCGAAGAATTGAGAAGGGAGGGAGGTCTGGATGTCCTGCTTGAGGCGTATACGAGATGCGTTTCGGTACTGAACAACTCGAGCAAACAGGACGACGTGGCCGTTCAAGTTTGCATACACATAACTCGATGCTTCGCGGTCGCCGGTACGTTCCGAAGTTGCCGAGAGAAAATGGTCGAACTCGGACAGCTCATCAAGGACCTGTGCCGAATATTGCACTTCAAGGTAAGCCACGCGCTGTCGACGAGATTGTCGGTATAGAACGATTTTTATTTCGATTTTTTTTTGTTTTGCTTCGTCATAGAAGAAGCTACATTTTCGTTACAAAATCGAGATTTTAGTGTCAGAGTACTTAAAATAGTCTGAAATGTCGGGAAATATGATTTTTATCTGGTGTGTGTGTGTGTGCAACATACTTGCATAATTTAAAACAACTATAACTCGAAAACTACAACTACAACTATAACTATAACTCGAAAACGGTTTGAAATAGCCAGTTGAAGTTTTGTACACTGTAGGAGTAAAATATTGTGAACATTCGTCATCAGTGGGGAAAAATACATATAACATGGTCTTGAAACGAAGAATTACGCAAATTTCAGTTGGCAATTTTTTTATCTACCTTAAATTTCGTGGAGAATTTTGACCGTTTCAATTTGATGAGATGTAGACATTTTTTTGTTATGAAAAAAGTTGTAAAGTACATTGTTTTCTCACAAAAGTTGGAAACTGAAATTTTCATATTGCTTCCTCATGAAAGTTGAAAATTGAAATTTTCATATTGCTTTTTTTTCTTCAGCATCTGACGAAGCTGTGCTCCGTTGCGACCGAATGCATATCGTCACTGGCGACCGACAGTATACTCCAGATGCAGTTGCTGCAATCCGGTGCTCTGTGGCATTTGCTTCTCTTCATGTTCAACTACGACTACACACTGGAGGAGGGCGGTGTCGAGAGGAATCAAGACGAAAATCGTCAGGAGGTGGCGAACAACTTGGCGAAATTGGCGATACGAGCCTGCGCCAGACTGGGCGGTTACATGAGCGGCGATAACGCTACACCGTTGAATCCAATAACGGTAGTCGCTCTCGAAAGTCTCCTGACTCCCTACCTCGCCCGGCAGCTCGCCAATGAGAAACCCGAGGATATTCTCAAGACACTAAATTCTAATTGTCTTAATCCCTACTTGATATGGGACAACGCGACCAGAGCCGAGCTCATGGAATATTTGGAAAATATGAGACAAGAAAAAATCGACAGCGTTACGAACATCGAGCACGACCTGAGCGACTTCAAATACAGCGCTCACAGCGGCGAGCTCGTTATCGGTGAAATATTCGTCAGAATATACAACGAGCAACCGGTGTTCCCTATAGAGGTCAGTCTCGTGAAACTTGTCCGATTTTGTCCAATTTTCAATTTCTTCCAATCTTTTAATTCTCTATTTTCCAGTTTTATTTTTTGTTTTGTTTAAGGTAGCACGGAACACTCTAGTCAAACGAGTGCTATATTTTCACAATTATTTTTAAATAGTTTTTGCCGTTCAGAAATGGCAGCAGTTTGTTTATGGGAAAAAAAATTCACCGGTTAAACACGTATTTGTCACTTGGTTAAACCTACAAAAGAATCTAGTGTAAAATTGCAACGCGCATCTGTTTGAAATTTCAGAAAGAGTTCATCTAAAGAAAAGCTTCCAGTACCGTTCATTAATTTCCAAACAAAATTTGTTTACCAGTGTACAAATAAATATCTTGTATTTTCAGAATCCCAAAGGCTTCACGATAGATCTCCTAGATTTTCTGTCGAGATCTTCCGACTATCTCGCGTCTCTCGTTAGCATGACACTGACGAAAAAAGATCAGGAGAAGCTTCGGTGTATCGTGATGTCCCTTGAGGCATTGAAAAACGTGATAAAGAACAATACCGGCGTGGAGATGCAGTGCATAGGACACTTCACGCTGCTCTTCGGCCTCCTGAGCTGTAACAATTTCAAGCCCATACAGAAGGGCGCACTGGAAGTGATAAACAACGTAACGAGAAATCACGAGTGCGTCAACGACATCGCAGCTAACGAGGTTGTCGTTCATCTGCTCTTGGCTCTGCATACGCTCAAAGAGTGTCAGCTCGTAATACTGGAAACACTGTATGCGCTCATGAGTACAACGAAAATCGTTAAAGATGCCCTTGGCAAAGGTAGAACATTGCTTGCCAATTGTATCGAACAGCGTATTTGTAAGATTACTCTTATTCGAGCTTGCTTCTTTCTTTTTTCTTTTTTTTTTCTTTTCTCTACAAGGTGCTGTGATTTACGTCCTCGACTTATTTTGCAACTCGAGCAACATCCAAGTGCGCGAATCCGCCGCCGAGCTGTTGGCCAAAATGTCCTCGGATAAATTGGCCGGGCCGAAGGTGAAGCTGGACTTGTCGAAGTTTCTTCCGAGACTCTTCAGCGAGGCTATCAGAGACGCCCCGAAACAGTGCGTACACATGTTCGAGACGAAGCACGAAAATCCTGAGTTGATTTGGGACGAGGACGCCAAGGCGAAGGTCTCGAGGATAGTCGCTGAATTGAAGGAGGAGTGAGTGGTCCGCCTCGTTAGTCCCGTTGATTGAACCTCCCGACGACGATAACCGATTGTCGATCATATTTTCAGCAACTACGCCGTTCAACGACGCAATCCCAATGCGATGGTCAAACTGCCGGATACGCAGAACAACATCGATCTCGCAACGAGCGAGCCGGTGGTCGGCGGTGTTTATCTGAGATTGTTCATTGCCAGTCCGGCATGGACACTGCGGAAGCCGAAAGAATTCTTGAGCGAACTGATGGACACGACACTCTTGCTCATGTCCAGAGAAAAGATCGACGTGAGAAAACAACTTGCAGTCAACGATGTTGGAGGGCTTCACACTGGTCAAATGACTGCTAGTTTTTTTGTACTTTTATGCATCTATCGATGGATAAAATTATAGTGGATGGTTATTTGTATTACAGTGGATGCCCTCAACTTAGACAAATATTACGAATAGTAATATTTGTCTAAGTTATAATAGAATTCGTTCAGTTTTTTAAAAGAATAATCCGTAATTTTTGCTCGATTTTGATGTATCACGGCTCCATTCTCTTCCTTGATGGATGCTCTACAATTTCATCGTTCAGGTATTCGATAGTATTTTCTGTATAAAAATGACGGTTGTTTCTTTATGGTGGAATTTCGTCGATGGGCAAACAAAAGGCTGTCATTTTTAAACGGAAAACACTATCGAATACCTAGACGGTAAATTCGTGGAGCTTCTTTCAAGCAGGAGAATGAGCCACGATACATCAAAGTCGAGCAAAAATTGCGGATTATTCTTTGAAAAAACTGAACGAATATATACATTCTCGAAAATTAGCAAACATTCATTAATATTTTTGCAAATCCATTGCAGTTAATATTTCCCTACGATGATATCTGCTGTAATAAAACTAACCATCCACTATAATCAATAGATGCGTAAAAGTTTTTATAAACGACTCTAAAACTGTGACCCTTATTCGACTAGTGTGAAGCGCTCCAACCTCCTCCAATAAGCGTGCGTCGACCGAAACTCCGTATTAATCGATTTCTCTCGATCTCTCATGACGTTACAGCCGGATATGCTGGAATTGACGACACAGGCTCTGGTCTGTTTGCTACAAGTGCAGCCGTCTCTCGCCGATCAAGTGCCTTCGTTGGGACACATACCAAGATTGTGCCGACAAATGGCGGTGCGAAATAGTCAAGGCTCGGTGTACAAAGCTGCGATCCTTGTGCTACATCAACTGGCGACGAGCGAAGTAAGACCTTTATCGATTTGCTAATCAGAGTCTCGTCAGTTACGTTTCACCGTGATTTCATCGCAGATTTGCATATCGTCTATATGCCAAACGGACTGCATCAGTCCGCTAAAACTTGCCATGCAATCCAGAAGGGACATGATTGCTGTCGCGTGCGAAACCCTCAACAGACTGTTCTCGACCAACGAGGACCGCCTGGTGAAGCAGGTCAGTAACATCGAACGATCTAACACTTGTTTCATAACTGAGCCATTAGTCAATTTTAATCAGTAGTCAAGCTTATTTTTTCAAGGATCTTCAACAATGCGCTAAATGCAAATTATTAGCGACTTTATTCAACAGTTAAGCGGACGCTAATAATTTGCATTCCCTCAGATAAGTTTCAGTAGCCTTGAAAAAAAATGTATTACAGTTTTCATTACCGACCTAGTCCGGATTGGCTGGAGGTGGTTTCACAATAAAATCGGTGCCTAACACAATCTGTCCGTCAAATTCGCAGGCTCTCGAGGCAGAAATGGTGCCGTACCTTCTCAACATTCTCGAAGGCCGATTGGACTCCATCGATAATGCCGCGACGACCAAAGCGCAGATCGTCAAAGCATTGAAGGCGATGACGAGAAGTCCGCTTCTCGGTGACAAGGTTAATGCTATTTTGGAGAAATCGTCCGTATGGGCGGAATACAAGGATCAGAAGCACGATCTATTCATATCAAACACTCCCACCGCTGGATATCTTACCGGTGATCTATTTATGCGTCTATCCGTTTTATACCGCCGTATGTCCGTCGAATCGATCGGATTCGTTTTCAATTATTTACCGATTTTTTTTTTTTCTCTCACACGGCGCGCAGCTGGCATTCCCGTTTCCGCTGGATATCTCACCGCCGGACCGAGCAACACTCTTCCAACCGGACCCCCGCCCGTCGAGAAAGAGGACCGTGTGATGGACAGAAACGACACCATCTGATACGGATAGCCCGACCGATACAAATGGGAATTACCGCGTCTGTGATTTCTCGTTCCCCTCGAAAAAAAACGTTCACGCAACATTCGCACGCAAGTCTCTAAACACTCCTCGCATCAACTCGGACACATGATAATATTTTCCTAACGCACTAACTTAAAATTCAGCTTTCCGTTTTTGCGAAATGAGTGCAGAACGGCACTTTTTCGCATCGCGTGCGAGATAAATCCTACACATGCGTACTAACGCAATATGGTACTTTTTCTCGCCCTAGTGCGAGAAAATGTCGTTCTGCGCACACTTCTCGAAAAACGGAAATCGTGATTTTTCGAAAATTTGTTAGGAAAAATTGTGTGAACGGCGTCGGCGTAGAAAGGGCAGTTCTGAATCCCTTTTTTACTCCCTTGCCATACAAATAACTATACATCGCAATATTTTTTTTTGCGATAATAAAACACCTTGCACCGTAATTCGATGCGACACGAGACGCCATAGGGCCAATATACATTATATCGCCGCATATAGTATTTCATAATCGAACTATCTACCGCTGCTCATTAATTCGTTACGCGTGTCTTCGTACCTCAACGAGGCTCGTCGTACCGAACGACACGCGCGGGCGTTGTAGCCACCGACGACAGGGCTGTTCAATTTATATATACAGTGAAACCCCTCATAGCGTGCGAGCGTAGCGACTCGGTGTGCAATCACGGCTAGAAATGTGGAATACCGGTATTTTTATATTTTGTAAAATTACCATAGAAATAATATTTTTTTAAAATCAATATCTCGTGTTGTGAAAATACGATGAAATTACCGGTCATCAAATTTTTTTTAGTAAATTTTCCGTCAAAACTTATAAAAATCTACGTATTGAAATTTGACATTGTCGATTGAATAAAGGTAAACTTTACCATTGCGAAATTACCAATAACCCTTTTTTTTGCAACGTTACCTTAAAATTTTTCGAAAATTCACTATCAGTTGATAATAATTTGAATTCCTAAGAGACGATATGATTTTATTACCAATGTGAGAATTTTCAAAGCTCTCGCGTACCGTAGTTTTACGGTAAAAATTTGGTCGAAATTACCGGCCATATTTCCAAAATGAGGGTCGTGACGAAAAAAGACCACACATCGCGAATGCGGAGACGAAAAAACGTAAAAAAAACACGTCTTTCAGTTGGACGATAAGAAAATATACGATTTTGAGTTATCGCTATTCGAGACAAGGGCATGTTTTAAAATGCGAATATATTGTACGCTCCGCGAGTCGCGAACGTGGCAGTGATTCCGATAAACATGGACTAATGAAAAGCGTAAACGTGCAAAACTGAGGGGTTTCACTGTACACTATATATAATCCGCCCCTCGTTATTCCTCGCTGCTGAAAAGTTTCGTTTAATAATTACTTATAAAAATATCTTATGCCTAACGATCGACGATCACGCTATCCGCGGCCTCGTCGATTGATTTTGTAAATAGCCCCTCGCAACGGGGTGTGTAAAATAGAGCAGTCACGCTACGTAGTCGAAACTCATGTTTTTTTTGTTATTATTTTTTTTATAATCAATGCTGTGCGTTGAAAGGGTAATGCACCATTCCGGATTGTATATCGTCCTTCCGCCCAGTACGACTAGAGCCCGATATTTACAACAGCGAAAAAAAAAGCAGACGCCGACGTATCAACAACGTAGAAGCGGTAAATTCGTTTGTATTCTAGTGTACCCGAAAGCTGCGGTATGCAAATGTACAGTATAGTATATACGTGTACTATAATATTTTAGGGATACGCTTCGATTCGTTCGGCGCTTATCAAACGGAAGGCGCTTGACTAGAAAAGCCGGGTTGCGGAGATTTGTTTGATGAAACGAAAATGGTTCGATTGTTGATACGCTCTCTTGGTAATCTATGCAAGCTAGACACATTTAATTATTGATTAACAATGGATTAACAATATGGGGAAACGGGGCCCGTTATTATTAATTAATTACTATTATTATTATTATCATCCTTATTACATTGCTATTGTAATCATAATTGATTGTTTATGTATAACGTAAGAACAATTGAGCGTGTCTGAGATTCAAAAAAAAAAAAAAGAAAAAAAATGAGATATAAAAATGCATATGTATATACTGAATGTATAGGTATAATTATATACCACGATAAATTCTTATACTTACAGAGAGAAATAAACGATTTTGCACATGAGGCGCGATATTATGCTCGTTGAAATATCCCCGTGCGAATCCGGTCGACGTGTGCAAAATTGCAACTTTTAGGGGACTAGTTATGGGAAAATCTCGATTTTTTTTCTTCATATTCTGTTACTACAATCTCTTCGAAAGCATTTTGGCTCAACGTAATCGGAAAAATCCGAAAAATTGAGTTGCGAAAAAGAAAAAAAGTATGTATGTTATTTCCAAATGCCATTTGAATTGTATACGATTTTCGGCCTATTTCCACGGCCTAGTCCCCTAAGATAATGCGAAATACCACCGCCGGTAACAGAAACTGTACTGAATGCCGTTTTGAAACCACAGTCCATCGATAAGAATAATAATTTGCGATACAAGTGTGGTCAAAAGAACTTTATACTCACTTTACGGTCTGCGTATGATGCTCGCTACACCGCACTAGTATCGCATAATATTTTCTGTAACGAATGCACGAGAACTGCTACTCCGTGCTTGCTGATTGTGGCACTATTCAGCCAGCGTGCGTAAAGTGCGAGAAGCGTTCGTAAAGTACGGGAAGCGTGCGTAAAGTACGAAAAGCGTGCGTAAAGTACGAGAAGTGTACGTAAAATAAAATCGCCCCTATGTGCGCATGCGCACGGGTATTTATAGAACACTTGGTTGTAAAGCACCACTTACGCCACTCTCGACAGGCACGAAAAGTAGCACTTTTCATGCATGAAAATCCATAAAGAGAATGGTCTTTCCCTGAAGAGTCAGCAGGGAAGACCATTTTGTTTTTCGTCGGTGGTCAGCCGTTTGAAAATGGCATCCAGTACAATTTTTGTCAACAACCGGGACGTTATACCAGATCACCTTGATTACAGTCGGTAGAGGCCGTCAAGGAACGAATGAAATAGGGGGTTGCGGTAATATTTATGCCGAACATAGATTCATGTAGCTTTTATCAATGAGCTTCGAGGAGTCGCGAGAGCTCGGCTCACGAATAAGCTCGTACAAGTTTAGATACTCATTGTCGTTTACGGTTCTCAAAAGATTGTCGAGTTGGTGCTTCAGCTGAGTAAAGTTGGGCCTGCTGTGGGGCGTCGAGCGCCAGCAGGACAACATTATGTCGTACCTGGTGGAGATACAAATTTTAGTACATAGTAAAAAAAAGCATGTCCCGAAGTCTACACTGCGTGCAACTCGATACTTACAATTCTTTGCCACAATTTTCAGGCTTCTCCATTCTGTAGCCTGACTTCAGAAGCTGAAGGACCATATTCGTCGGCGTTTCCGGATACGGATTGCATCCCAATGTAACGATTTCCCATAACAAAATGCCGAACGACCAACTGCAAAATAGCGAACAATTAACATGCGTCTCGGTCGAGTTTATATTAACTATTTAAAGTACAAGAAGGCGAACAATTAAGATGTATATCGATTGCGTTTACATTGACAATTTAAGGTGCAAGAAGGCGAACAATTAAAATGTATATCGATTGCGTTTAGATTGACAATTTAAGGTGCAAGAAGGCGAACAATTAAAATGTATTTCGAGTGCGTTTAGATCGACAATTTAAGGTGGGGTGAAAAACTGCGGTCGGTAATAAACAGGAGGTCACATCTCTTTAAAGTTAGAGATTGGACGGCTTACACGTCGCTCTGTGTGGTGTATATCTGATGTGTCAGAGCTTCTATAGCCATCCACTTGAGAGGAAGTCTGCTGTTTCCCTGCTTCTTGTAAATGTTCTCTTCGTAAATGTCGCGACTCAGTCCGAAGTCTGATATCTTGACGGTTTTATCCTCGCAAAGCAATACGTTTCTCGCGGCCAAGTCACGATGAATAATACGATTTGACGAGAGAAATTCCTATTAAAAAAAAAAAAAAGGATTTCAGTCACCGGCAGTCATAAATAACACGGTGGGAATTGATTTTTGGACCCCAATGATGATGACCAACTGACCATTCCCGAAGCGACTTGCCTCGCGAAATTCAATAACTCCCCAACTGTTATTTGTTCCTCGGCTGTGTTGAGCGTATAGGCTGCATCCGGTCAACCACGTGCGCACGAAAAGAGACATTTTATTAAAATCACTAGCAATCTGGTGGCTCGGACGTTTCGCGCCCTCGCTACGGAGTACAAAATTTAGAAATCGGAAATTTATATTTTCAGAGATATCTCATTTCCGGTTTGAAAATATCATTTTTCGACCGGAAGTGACGGCACAGGTGAAAACGATACTTCCGGTTTGAAAGTCTAATTTTTCAACTGAAAATACGTCATTTCCTGTTTGAAAATCTAATTATTCGACCGGAAGGGACATCATACCAAAAATACGTCACTTCCGGTCGAAAAATGTGATTTTCAAACAGGAAGTGACGGATTTCCCCTACGATTTCACTTCCGATATGAAAAAGGAAATCTTCAAACCGGAAGTCGCGTATTTTTCGTAACGTCACTTCGAGTCAAAAACAAACAATCAAACTTTCAAAAATATGTATAAGATAACAATTTGTATCTTGGTACTCGATCGATTTGACTGTACCGATTACTTTGAATCGTCAACGAAAAGAGATTTACCTTCCTGAATCTCGTACAGTCTGTTCGTTATCGCAAGTTGTTCAACCTCGGCTGTGATAAGATATATTTTTGCTATTAATTATGCCGTATCGATGCGAATAATTCTAATTGCAATAATCACACTCACACGATCTAGCATTAACAGTGTTTTCGTATTCGTTCGTTCCCATTGCGTTGTCTTGCATCGCTATTTTGCATTGGGCACGACGTTTGAAGGCTCGGGAAATCGCTTCTTGCCATATCTAAAAAAAAAAAGTCAGTACACAATTAATTACTGTAAGTAACGGGCCAATTGGCGAAAAACGAACTACCAACAGTTCTCAGGTAACTCTGAAGATCACCACGGCTGCAATACTCGACGACGAGCATCGGTCTCGCGACATCGACGGTGCAACAGCCGATCATCGAAACGATATTTTGATGATGACCGGCCGACTTCATCAGCGATATTTCATGTTGAAAATTCTTCAGATCGTCCGTGCTCGGATTGTCTGATTAGCATCGACATGCAATTGTACAACAAATCATAAACGTGAGATTATAGAATTAATTATATTTTTTAACTAAAAAAACAAAAACAAAATACTAAAAGTTAGAACGTTTACGTACCCTTAAGCATCTTGACGGCAACGTCGATCGCTCGATCTTGAGTTACTCTGAGGGAACCGAGTCTCACGATACCGAAAGCTCCATTCCCGAGCACAGTTCTCATTGACAATTGAGCTTTGTGTATTTCGAAACGATCTTTCGGCACCAATGGCTCTTTCTTTTCGAACTCCAATCCCCCGATCTTTCCCACTCCGTAGAAAGTACAGTCGAGATTCTTCTTGCCGCCCTTGAGATTCTGTCGATCAGTATTCAAGATTTCTTTTTTACAGATTAATTTCGCTCATGAGCTTATATCCAATTACCGATAATCCCATATGGAAAAATTAAACTTTGGATAAAAATATATTTTTACAGGCAGGCAGCATTTGAAGTATTTTTTAGTCCTTTAAGTACCTTTTAATACTTTTTAGTACTCTAAGTACAATTTAGGGCTGCAAGTGCTTTGTCAGGGTTCCACTACCAAGTACAAGTACTTTTTGAGTGCACGTCACTTACTTCGGGTCGAAAAACGAGGTATTAAACCGGAGGTGACGTTTCCCCTAGATGATGACACTTCGCTAATTTCAGTTAGCGATTTGTGGAACAAATTTTTCGATACATGTTGACCATTTTTATTTTGTGAGATGTTGACACTTTTTAATGTTAGGAAAATAAGATGCAAAGTAATTCGCACATGGCATATTCACTTATTACAATTTTGCGCATAGCTTCCTCTATGAGGAAACCAAAATACGATCAATAGATTTTCTCACAGAGAAAAAATTGCGCAGAATCGTAATAAATCCGAAAGCCATGTATAAATTACTTTGCCCCATTTTTAAAAAAAGAAAATAATGCTTTACGCTATACAACGCTTAATGCTAATAAACTAATTGCAAAATCAATTTGGAAAAAGCACTTGAGAAATACTTCAAGCGGCAAAATAGTACTTGATACGTCAAGTACTTGTGATGCTTTGTACTTTGTACTTGCAGTATTTTTCAATAGTTTTCCCAGCTCTGTATTTTTAAATAAAATGATGTTTTCTTACGTACGTATATTTCTTTCGTATGGAACTGTATATTTTATAGTGTAGTTATTTTCCATATTACCCGATAATACTCGTAGCGTTTTTTATCTTTGCCCTTGCATCTCGTGTGCCTTCGCAGATGATAAGCGTAGGCGCCACCTAGAACGATCGCGACAATTGCCACCGAAGGTACAGCTATGATTCCGTCGTCGAACATTGAATTTGTCACTGGCTCTTCGCTCTCCGTTGCCGTCGCTGTTCAACCGACACGGGACATCAATAAAGCGATACCTCGAACTTGATCGATCGTCTCAAGCCGCAAACTTACCGACCGATAAAATATTCGATGTGCCTTCATCCAGGCTGACGTGGATCGAAACGGGAATACTCGTGCCTCCCAACGATTCGGCGATTATACTTATTATTCGCTGACGATGGTCATTGTCGCCGATTTCAATTGTCAGAAGGGCCTCCGTCGTGTTCTAGAAATTAAATATGCAACAACTATGAGTGAACATAATGAGATGCATTCGTTTCCGCGTGACCCACTAAACACAGAGGCTGCGTTCTTGAATGCAGATCTACTCAGCTATGCGTTCTTTTATTTATGACTGTTCACTTCCAGTGGGTTTTTTTTTTTAAAATTACCAACGGTACATCAGATTCTTTCCGCGGGATTACATTTGGTCCGTTTTGATAACAAAAGAACGCTTAGCAGAGCAGATTTGAGTCAAAATTAAACGTATATTCGACGTATTTTTTCCCGCTGAACACTTTTCCCGCTGGCCTTTTTTGGGCTAAAGTACAGTGAGACATTGAAAGTGTCGATTTTATGCACGAAAAATCGTATTTTTGGGTTTCAAGTGGAAAATATTGGGCTAACAGTACAATAAGTGTTATATTCGTGTTCAGTGGGAAAAAATACGTCGAATATAGGCTTGAAACAAACAAAAATCGAGTGAAGAACGATTTTTCAATTTTTGAGCTACTTTTGAAAAACGTAGATTTTCGTGATTTTCAAAGGTCGATATCTCGGCTCCCAATGGAGCTAGGAAAAATCCGAGGTGCCCGTCGTGTTCTACGGGAAAAAATACACAAGATAGGGTCTTGTCCGAAGTTGCAGAAGCGTTTTGTCGGGCAGTTTCAGCACGTTGAAAAACGCGGAAAATGGACTCGAAAGGGGTACCCTTACCATTTTTTGACGAAAATGGTATTTTCAAAAAAATTTTGTAGAATTTTTTCGTTAATGAAATCGGTTGGCAAATATGCCACTTGAAAACAATGGCGGAGGTTTTAATTAGATATCTCGAATTAATTAATCGGTACCCTTCCCATTTTTGTTACAGTCTGGGTTGTACTAGAAATAATCTGCCATTTTCGCCAAATGGTGTGTGAAAAATGTAATCTACAGTTGTAATAGATTTTTAAGGTAATATAAAGAGATGATGTTTCCAATCACGTTACTATCCAGTTCTGATACATTATCGCGCTCTAAGGAAAACATAAACTCGACACAATGTTTCTGTTAATTCGAGAGATTAAAATTTTACATCACTGTTACAGAATTCTTTTCGGTGAGAATTTTTTTTTAGTGATTAGAAGAAAAACTTACTCCAGGTAGAGTAATAAAATCGTATTCCTTGTTTCCATAGTCCGGATACTGAATTTGCAATGTGTAATTTTCGGGGATAAAGGCCGGCTCGTCCCATACGACGATAATATCGTAATCCGATCCATTCTGGTGGGTCTCGCTAATACGCAACCCTTCCACCTGATCCGGAGCTGTAACATCGTGGTTTGCATTGAATTTACCTCGCGCAGACATTGTCCAAGTAAATACAAGTACCATAGAACGAAGTATGCATAAGGAAACGTTTATTTACCGCACAACGTGAGATTCCGATGGAGTTGAAGACATGAAGGGGTGACGAATGTGAGCGAAGCATTGCCGCTGCCCCGGGAGCTGCCCATGTTCCTCGCCGAAACCAACACCGTCACGTTCGTCTCGTAGTCAAGATTACGGAGACTGAAGCGAAAATCGTGCGACTGCGAATAATCGTATGATTGAGAATTATTGTAATAAAAAAAAATTGAAAAAAATTGATGATATATGATTCACACATATCGTTCACAAATTATCATAGGTAATGATTATACGATTATATAATTATAATGTATATAACTATGTAATCATAATATATATAATCGTATAATTATCATATAGTAGTAGTTATGTTGAATCGCGCGCTCGCATGTATCGCATGGTTCATTATACGTAAAAATCCATTTCATATGCAATGAAATTTTGGAATTTCAAAATCCATTCAATATTCTATTAATGGAGGGGGGGGGGGGAGGAGTTTGCTTCACTAGGGGGGGTGGTGAAACAAACATCCAAACAATCAAATTCACAAATTTCCAAAATATGTATATAAGATAATAAATATCATAAACACTCGTATACGGAAATTTTTTTTCTGACCGGGATAAAATTGGATTTGGGATCGATCTTACCGACTCGAAATTTCCTATAGTCAAGCCGTCCTCCTCGTTCCACGAGACAACGTCGTAGTGGCAGCTGCGATCTGTTTCCACGTCGATTCGCCATATGGAAATCGGTATGAAAAATAAATAAATAATGTAAACACCATTTATATTATCGACGCTATATTTCGTTCTTCGACTTCGACTAATCGATACTATTACATTTATATTCTAAGACGAATGTGTACTAAACCTGAACCCGGTTGAAAAATTATATCAGCCCGGACCCGCGAAGGATTCGCATCGTCCAATTCCTGTACCGCCAGCTCCAAATCTTTGATCTCTTCCGACTGATGATCGACTAGAAAAATTAACCATCGACTTGTAATTTATGATTTGTAACATAGTTACTTATATTTTCGCGGAAACGGTGGAAAAACGTGGCACTTCCCTCGCGGAAAAGAACTACTGAAAACTACTGTAAATCTTGAGTATTTAAATACCCAAAACTACTATAAATCTCCAGTATAGTTAACTATCGGGAATGCGCGCAGTTTCGGTTGATCGAAGGTCGGATAAGCGAGGTTCTACTGTAGTTCTTTTCAGTGAGGGTTACGTTCTTACAATTATAATATATCATATATTCTTATAATATACCAATATATAATATAATATAATATACCAATATATAATATAATATAATGTAATATATTCTTATAATATACTTATCATATATTCTTATATTCTTACATTCGAACGTCGAGAACCAAGGTGAGATTTCGGGCTCCGAAATATCGCCGGCACTCGTTACTCTATAAGCTCTGTATCGATAACGTGCGCCCGCAGAAAGATTCGTGAACGATGTAATTTCCTCCTCGGTCTGATTTTTTTTTTTGCATGAAAAAGAAACACATAAAAGATTACTTGGAAGATGATAATCACAAAATAATAGTTTATAATGCGAGTAAAATTTCTCGTGATTAAAATTATTGCGATACAGTGAAGCGATCATCTCTTACCACTTGAATGCTGCCCGCATCCTCCCGAGCGGTGCTCTGTTCGATTACCCACGTACCAGGATTATGCTTCAGTTTTATAACATCGGTGTCCTTGCAATGGAGTGTCGCGTTGAAACTCGCAGCTCCGGAGAATGTCGAACCTCGAAGAGACATAATTGCATCGTTATTATATTATCCTCAGAGCCTATCATTATAGTTTGTTGAACTGCGATGAAAAAACAAAAAAATGTCTGAAAATTTGTCTGCAAAACTCTGGATCGAAATGTGGTTCTTAAATTTTTTTTCACAGTGTTTCCGATACCTTCTTCTGAATTTCTCTGCAAGTTGCCGAATTATAAATGCTTCGATAGAGACAACATTTTGAGATTCACTTAAAATACTGGGGTGAAAAAAAAATGTGTAATAATTTTAACGAAAAACTGATGGAATATGATTCTTTAAATTTTTCAGATTTTTCGATATCTTCCGAATTTCTCAGCTATTTTCGATATCTTCTTCCGAATTAGAAATACTTGGATCGAGACAAAATTTTGAGCTTCGCTTAAAAGTGCGAAAAAAATTTTTGTGAAATTCAGACAAATTTTCAGAGATTTTCGCCTGGGTCGTTTCATTGGTTGTTACGCGTACCTTTATCTTCGAAGTGTAACTCATCGATTCTCTTGCCGGAGGACACGGGACACTTGTGTCGACAGATTTTCTGCAACACGATCGAAATAACAGAGTCTTTGATCACAAAATTTCAAGCTAACAATTGTATCAGGTAATTTTTTTTTTTTTAACGATGGGGTCGCTTAAAATCCCGTGAAAGGTCGTTGAGATCGTAAAATCCTCGTAAATCATGTGGAAACTTTACTTTTTTTTTTTTTTTTCAACGAAAATATTTGTACAAACGAGTTATCAGCTCGACACATACAGTTTCGACGATTTCACGGTTCGCCGCGTGCGATTGTGCAACTTAATTCATCAGTCGCCCAGCCATATAGTATCATTAAAGCCGGAAAAACAATCAGACGCAAATGACGAGAAAAATTGACGAATTTTCTTTGTTCACTTTTGCAACGAATAAACGAAAAAGAAATTAAATAAGCGACCAGTCGCTTATTTAATTTCTATATTAAGGCCGAAAAACAAAGCAAACCGAAAAAGAAAAAGTTGATGAATTGATATTTTTTACTGTTGCAATTGAATAAAAGAAAAAAAAAACACTAAATAAGCCATTGAACAAGCTTCTGCGGGCAGAAATTTTATGTGTGTAAAATACTTTGTACCCGATCGATTAATAATAAATGAAAGTGAAATGAAAAATATCCCAAGAGCCTTACGAAGCGTTTTTTTCCCTATCGAACACTATCGCGCCAATGAAACAGCAGCGAAGGTCGTTGAGATAGTTAAAACTCGGATAATCATACAAATTATATTAAAAAAAATAGATGTCTAAATGGAACGATGTTTTCGAAAAAAAAAAAAACAATTTTTTTAAAATGTAATTCTGACAAGGGTGTTGTTGCACCGGTGACATCGAAAGTTCGAGGCGTTTATCGATCGTAGCGATTCCATCTCCAGCGAAGAGACGAACGTCTCCTCCGCCAGTGCATAATGCATATCCTGTCCTGTCGAATGCGATTTATAGCGCACTGGAAGATTTTCAGATCGTCCGAGGCGCGCTGTGCGATTCACGAAAATAAAATATCGGCAAAAAACCGCTCCCCGTATCGTAAGTTCCGCCGATGGATATTCATCTCGTTGTTCGGACAATCGAAAGAAAAGGTCATGACCGCGCGTGACCTTCCTTTCTTGTGCGGTTCGATGAATTGGGCGCGTGAGTTATCAGATTACAGTGCTATTCGCTCGATCCTTTCTATAACACGCTGTTGGATGAAAATTTGGCCCACCGAAAACACCTGTAACAGCAACATCATTTTCAAGTTCTCAAAAAAAAATGTAAAACTTCGTTCGATCTTTGCTACAACACGCTCATGGACGAAAATTTGTGCCACCGAAAAAACAGCTGCAGCAGTTACATAATTTTCTTTCGACAAAAGTGTAGAACCACTGCGAAAGAATTAAATGTAGAAACTGTGCGATTCGTTCGATATTTGCTATATAACACGCTCATCAACGAAAATTTCACCCACCGAAAACAGCTGTAACATTTGCATCATTTTTAGGTTCTACAAAAATGTAGAACTTCGTTCGATCTTTGCTACGCACGCACGTCGACGAAAATTTGCCCAATCGAAATCGGATGTAACAATCACATAATTTTTAGGTCCAAGAAAGAATGTAAAACCTCTGCGAAAGAAAGAAGAAACTGCGATTCGTTCGATAGTTGCTATAACGCGCTGATGGACGAAAATTCGCCTCACCGAAAAAACAGCTGTAACAGTTGCATCATTTTTAGGTAAAAAAAAAACGTCGTGTCTGCGAAAGAAAGAAGAAACTGCGATTCGTTCGATAGTTGCTATAACGCGCTCATGGACGAAAATTTGTCCCCCCGAAAACAGCTGTAAGCAAATGCATCATTTTTAGCTCCAAGGAAAACACATCCTAAACCTGCAACATGAACGTCACTGTGACGCTTGATTCGCGTCACAGTGCCATCCAGTATTCGGTTAGTAGCTTTACATTGTAGTACTCAAACAAACAAAACATAAACCCGACATAACATCTCCGTTACAGATACATGACATTTGCGCGGGTTAGTGTACCACTGCCTCGCTATATCAACGTACCGACGTAACCTTGGGCGAGACGCAGAGGTAGTATACGTAGACAAGACTATACATGCGTCTGCTCGGTCTGCTCTATCGCGATATATTCGGTACGGTTCGTGCGAACGATTCCGTTGTCGTTGGCAGCAGTGGCAACAACTGTGTCAACTATCGTTACGCCGAAACGACAGGCGATGGCAAAAATTTTTACGCTCCGCCGGTTCGACGATCCGTAGGTACAGCCTGTGTAACACGAGCTAACGCGATCTCCAATTGCGTCGAGGTTTGTCTTTATCTTATTCTGCAAGAGAGAAAGAAAAAAATATTGCCGGAATAATGTGTTCAAAGTTTGACAGTGGGTTATGAAATTGCGACCGGCAACGATGATATTCACTGGAACGAATGTAGAAAACCGTTCCGTCCTGTTTACGCTTCTCTTTCGGCAGCGACGAAGAGCCGGCGAGACGCGAAATAAATAAATAAATGAATAAGCTTACGTTATCTTGACAACGGGCTATACACCTCGCTAAGCGAAAAGCCTGCTTCTCCTCTGCGATCCATTGGTTATTGTAGGTCGAAACGAAAAACGACACGAATACGAGCAGGACTGAGTAGGTGTTAAAAAATACGACCCCCATGTTAGTGAAACAAAACGCTCTGTTCGATGTTTCAGTGTCCGCTCGAGTTATCGATGACTGGCCGATTACACGGGAAAGTTCTAATGTCCTGTAGAATGACAAATTCCCGAAAAGCTTTGCCTCGAAAATGTCATTGGGCACTTTAGTTCTATGCAACGAGCCATTCTTTCGAACAATCAGCTTTATGATCGTTCGCACTCGTGAAGAAAATAACAACCGGCAGGTGTTTTGTTGTACGATTGATGTTGTTTTTGTTTGTTTTATGTTTGTCCTTGATCGACCACTGACGAAGTATTAGAGCCGGCGTAGAGTAAAATTTTAGAAACCGGAGAGTCCCGCGCGCAATACGGATGTTGACAACATGTGCACACTCGTGCGACACACGTGCCTGTGCTCGAAGCCGACTGTACGGAGTCGGACGGTAGACCTGCTAGGCGTCAAAAGGTGCCTTCGTTTCATCTCTCCTCTGTTTCACCGTCGGTGGCAGTGTTCTCGATCAACTCGCGTATCTACGGCAGCCCCGGAGGGACACGGACGTACCTTGGCACACTCCGAGTGCCGAAATTGCTTCGAGCGTAATGCTCTGTGATTACAGTTTTTGTTACCGACTGAAATGATTTATTTCCCGTATGACGTCGCTTCTGGCCGAAAAATGACATTTCCGAACTGAAAGCGACGTATTCCGAGTATGACGGTCACTTCCGGTCGAAAATTGAGATTTCCGGACCGGAAGTGGCGGATTTCTGATAGACATCATTACCGGTCGAAAAAACAGATCGTTAAACCGAAAGTAACGTATTTCCGGTATAATTTTCACATCCAGTTGAAAAATGAAATTTTTAGACCGGCAGTTACGCATTTCTGGTATAGCATTACTTCTGGTTGAAAAATGTGATTTTAGAGGGAAAGTGACGTATTTCCGGTATAACGACACATCCACTTAAAACTTAGATTTAGAGAAAAATCAAATTGATAAATCGGAAGTAACTCATTTCGGGTATAATGTTCACATCCACTTGAAAAATGAGATTTTTAGACCGGAAGTGACACGTTTTCGGTATAACGTTACTTTCGGTTGAGAAATGAGATTTTAGAGAGGAAGTGACGTATTTTCGGTACAACGTCACATCCGACTGAAAAATGAGATTTTAGACCGGAAGCGACGCATTTACGATAAATCTCTAGAAATCTAAACTTCGGATTCTAAATCGTAGTGTATAGCGAGGGCGCGAAGCGCCCGAGCCACACGCACGCCAGTATGTGCATATATGTAGGACCGATAACGACCGTTTGGCAGTCGTGCGGCAATAGCTGTTTTGATGACTCGTTCGAAACGCAAGTGTCAAACAGGCCCGACAATCGAACGTTTCTTTCGCAAACCAAATACGCATTATTACATTTTGTACTCGGTAAAGTTTTGATTGGCGTGTCGCCCCATCATACGTAAAGAAATTATGCATCGGCGGTGTCTTTCATCACTCACCGTACATGTTTGAAAATCTCCGAAGACGGTACGGCCAATTCGTTTTCGGAGGTTTACATTTCAGAAGATACAATTGTCGTGTTATCGTCGGTGAATCCTCCTGAGGATTATCGAGTGCCACGTTGGGTAGGCCGTTTTATTTGCGAGTTTAACCAACAGTCGAATCTATAACCTCAAAGTTTTTCTTCAAATAAGCACAACAATAATATTTTCCTAACTACTGTTGTTATTATTACTATCATCCAGTTTTACAGTAAGCACGATAACTTTGTTGTCAGTTTTATTCGCAATTTACGACTCGAGATATGTCGAGGTTATTACGAAATTTTCGTTGATTTTACAACATTTTGCGTCGCACAGGGATAAGTCGCATGACGCATAACCTTCGGAAAATAAAATGATCACGCTCAGAGGAAAATTGAAAAAGGACGGCGAGGTGTCGAATTCTAAAGCGTCGAAGGATTTCAACAAACGCGCTTCCGTCAGAGACAAGCTGCTCGTCAAAGAGGTAATCGCAATGGAATGAACGCAACAAGAATTGACTTATCGTACGTGTTTTAACCAGTAGTTTTGACGTCCTCCTCGGGACGTTGAAACTCGATTTTGTTTATTTTCATTATTTTATTTTGCGATCCTGGACCGATTGGAAAATAATTGTTTTCACGATTTGATAAAGTTTCTAACGGATATGTGTTGTTTTGCACTTGTCGCTAGGTCCAAGAGATGGAACAGACGCTGCCTGCTACTTGTCAAATAACCTTTGACGATCCGCACAGATTGCACGAATTCAATCTTCTGATCGTCCCTGAGGAGGGCTACTGGGCCAACGGGCGTTTCAACTTTCGGATATACATTTCGGAAGAGTACAATATGACGGTAATTGAATCTTATTACTGGCTCTATGAAAATTAGGGGTGTCTATTTCTGATGCGAAGTGCTCAATGACGTCGGAGTACTTCGAGCTAGTCAAATGAGTGCTATATTTTTAACTGTTATTTATACAAACTTATACAAACGACTGTAATTTTTAAAAAGAAAATACTATCAGGCTGGTGAATTCGTAACACATTATTCTTTATAAAACTGAACGAATGTGTACCTTTTCGAAAATGAGCACAAACCAGTTAATATTTTTGAAAATCCATTGCAATTAACGATTTTTCAAGTTAAGGACATTTTCTGAAGTACAAATAATCACGGTAGTCAATAGATGCCTAAAAGTTTTTATAAACGACTTTAATAATGTAGCACACATTTGACTGGTGCGAAGTGCTTCCGCCTCCTTAATGACCTTTTATTTCTTTTTTTAGCCACCTAAAGTCAAATGTATGACAAAATTGTGGCATCCGAATATCAATGAGGATGGCGATGTTTGCCTATCGATACTCAGACAGAATAGTATCGACGGTATGGGCTGGGCTCCTACCCGCAAACTCAAAGATGTCGTGTGGGGGTTGAATTCATTATTTACGGTAAGCTGTGTAAAAATAAGTAAAAAAAAGAAAGTTACTCATGTTTTAGTTTCTCGATACACTTCCGATTAATCTGCGTTTACTCAACAGGATCTCTTGAATTTCGACGATCCCCTGAACAGAGACGCGGCCGATTTATTTATAAACGACAGAGAGTCGTTCAGGAACAAAGTTCAGGAGTACGTGACACAGTACGCCAAGAGATGATTTCTCGAAACGGTGAAAGCAATTTGAATTGTACAATTTACCTATTGATTTGTATGGTTTTCGTAAAACCCTTTAAGCCGCGAGCGATTCGATTATCTCTCGTGTCATTCGGAGACGATCGTTCGCGTATATTTTTAGTATTTTTTTAAACTAGTCCGCTTACGATCGAGAAAAAACGAAAAAACGAACGAAAAAAAAACGAAAATCATTTTTCTTTTCGCATTATCGCATTCAGTGCTGGCAGCTATTGCTGCTCGTCGCGTCGCAGATTTTGGATCATAGGAAACGGAAAACAGAGAGAGAAAAGAAAAAATAATAAATAAAATCGAGTGTCATAAGAGGAATGTTCAAAATATGAGAAACATGTACAATAAGTTTATTCTTGTCATAGACGAATGGCCGTAATGATGGGAGTTGAAACATTTGTAAATAAAGAAAATATTTAATAATGGATCATTCATCTCGATTATCGTTCTTATTTATTTTCTTATCACCGGTTATTAATTTCCGATGGCATTATTGAAAAAAAAAAAAAAAAACGAAAAGTAAATTTCATCTCGTGTAATTATTTTTATTCATTGATATATTAATATTAATATATATATGTATATATATATATCGTTCGGCAACGATTCATTTACTTTTGTACAATTCGAACATAATTTCGTATTTTAAAAATTTATTGTCTCATTTTTTTTTTTTTTTGGGGAAACGAAAAGTGCATCTATGTTTTCTCGACGATATAATCTCTGCAGTGTATACGTTTAGCGCGGGCCAATGTATATATTTCTACGACGAATTTCGAACAAATCGTTTATCCCGCATGAATCTACGAAAATTAAAATCGTGATAAAGAGCAGTTACAGTCATAAAAATAATTACAAGTTATAACAAATAAATAATAACAAAATGAATTAAGTGAACAAGAAAAGAAAGAAAAGAAATCACAAAATTCTTCGTTTATCGAATTTGTTTGTTGATCATCGTGCAGGCGCCGTTGTCCTTGCCGTCCTCTCTCACCGAGTTTCACGTAATTTCGCACGAAAGCGGATGAGTTAAAAATGATTTTTTTTTTAATATAAATAAATATGTATTGGAAATCGCTGCTTATTCTACGACGTCGTATGATGTCTCGAGCTCGTCCTGTATGCTGTTCGATCTGTTCAGTTGACGAAGGGTTCCGAAAGCTTCCGCTAAACTGTCGTTTGTGGAGGCCAGCTTCGCTTTTTCCTGATGATACTCCTCGTTGTAATTCTTCAGTCTGCTACCCGGGAATATTGCCCGCTCACGTTTCCTGATCATGAATTCCGTCGGCAACAGCCATCTGTGCTCGTGGCACTCCTCGGCCGTGGGTCGTTTGCTGCAACGACGGAAAAACATCGATGAAAATGTTATAAAAATCTATAGAAGTTTTTTTTGCTTCGTCCATTAATTGCAAAAAATTGCAAAAGAAACAAATATTGACACTTATTAAAACCGATCTGGTTTATTTGCCCTTATAATTGATTATACCTTGAAGTGGGTTTGACGGGGGAAAACGTATTTAAAAAATTTCAATTTAACGATTTAAGTACGATTGATGTATATCAATCCAACCTCGTGCTTTTGACGACAGAAAAACAACGAAATTTAAAAAAAATTGAAATCGATCAGTTTAAAAAAAATCGCATCATGTGTTAATTGCAAAAGATGAATAGACAAAAAAGCAAAACAAAAATGTTTACAAATTATTGAAGAAGATCCAAAGTCGTTGACGATACGTTATAAAAATGAATCGTACCTTGGAGTGCGTTTGAACAGGAGCATGAGGAACCTCGTAGCTTCCTGGCTGATCTCCTTGTAGAGATACTCGAATCTGTATCTCACGAACGAGATATTTTGTCGCGTCTCGCTAGGGTCTTTGCCACGGAAGGGAGATGCGCCGGACAGCAGCACGTAGGCAAGAACGGCGACGCTCCATATGTCGGTCTGTGGATAGCAGAGTTCCTCGTTCTCGACTTCGGGCGATCTGTACTCGTGATGTCCGATCTTGGGTATCTCGGTCCCGAGTTTCGAAACTTTGAGTGCCGAGCCCATGTCGACGATCTTAACGTGAGCCGATCTGAGGGAAGCCATCACGACGTTGTCCGGCTGAATGTCCAGGTGACAATAGCCTCGCCAGTGAAGGTACTGAAGGCCGTCGAGGACCTGCGTGACTATCGTCGCCACGCAATTTTCCGTGTACTCGTGGCGACTCGCCAGATAAGAGAGGACGTCGGCGCCCTGAAGCTTCTCCAGTATGAGAACGGCGACCGGCGAATCGGCCGACCAGTAAGCCGCCTCGAGAATCGCTATTCTCTCGTGTCTCAGAGATCTGAGGGCCTGAAACTCTCTGCCGACTTGTTCCTGAAGATCTTGTCTGACGTCGAGGAGCTTGGCGACGACCATTTTGTCAGTGAGCTTCTCGCAGCCCTTGACGACCCGCGAGAATTGCCCCTTGCAGACCTCGGATATGAAGCTGTAACGTTCGGTGAAGTGAGTGTCGATGGTCCACTCCAGAGGTTGGTCCTCGACCGAGTAATCGATGTGGGGTTTGTCCTCCTCGAGGACGATCTCCTGCCCCGACTCGGTGAGTGCCTGCAGATTCCTCATCGCTCGGGTGACCTGCAGCTTCGGGGCACCTGTCGGCTTCGTCTGGACGAGGTTCGTCAGGATTCCCTTCTCGCTCCAGCCTATGCGGTTTCTCACCGCCAGACGGAAGTTGTAACTCGTCTCCGGTTCTAAGTCTCTTATCAGGTAAAACTCGTGGTCGATGTTACTCGCCACGTCTATCCAGTCAACCGAGTCCCCGACTTTGTACTGCAGGTTGTAGCAGAGAACCTCCGAATTTCCGTCGTCCTTTGGAGGCTTCCAGCGGAGGAGGACCTCGGTGTCCGAGATTCCACCGACCTGAGGAGAAAAGAAGGGAGGTTTGAAAATTGTGAAATATTGCGGAGAACGAGCACACGTAGAAGCGATGCGCTGATTTGAGTTTTAGCTTTTTTTTGCTTCCTTGCAGAGGAAGGTGTTTCCACAAAAAAATAAATAAAAAATAAAAACATGGACTATTCAGCTTAAGTGTGATATAGACATTTTTTTCAAGTTACGAAAAGTGGTGCAAAGTAATTTGCATATGGCTTCCACCTTTATTACAATTTTGCGCACAGCTTCCTCCATAAGGAAATCACTATCGATCAAAGAACTTTCTCAAGAAGAAAGGGATGCGCAAAATTGTAATAAATGAGCAAGCCATGTGCATATTACTTCGCACTTTTTTTAAACTCTACATAACGCTTAACGCTACGAACCTAATTGTGAAAAGTACTTGGAAAAAGTAATTGAGAAAATATAAGAAATACTTCATACTTCAAGTACTTTTTATACTTTGTCCCGGTCGGTTCATTATCGATTACAGATTTATTCCCCAATCTAAAATCCACAATTATCCGGCAAATGCATGATGTCGACAAAACCGTTTGTACCATTTTCAGGCTAAAAATAAAGAGCCAATCGGATTGTTTACCTCCGGTGCATTGGGCATTCCCGGTACCGTCGCCAACACCACCCTCGTCCTCGCAACCGTCTGGCCTATTCTGTTTCTCGCGACGACCTTGTAAATTCCAACGTCGTGATCCCTCGCCGGATTGAAGCTGAGCATCGATCTTCCCTCGGAGTCTTCGATTATTCTGATCCTGTTCCCTTCCTGAATTACCAGGTCGTTCTTGAACCACTGAATCGCCGGCTTGGGATTGCCGACGGCGAGACAGCACAGCTGAGCGCATTTTCCCGCTTCTATCGGCAATATCTGAGGCTTCTCGCGGAAGAACGGCAAGTGACCGCCTTTCTTCGTCTCCATCATCGCCTCGGCCTCGGCGTAACTGTCCAAACGCGTACCCAACTCGTGCCGGAGACGTCTTATCGAGTGACAATCGGCAGCTCCGTAATTGTTTATTCTCGCTTTGCGCTCGTCGTCGATCTCCTCGTCCATCACGTCGGTGAAACGACGACGCTCTCGGATTATCGGGGTCTGCGATAATAATTAAAAAAAAAAAAAACATGTTAAGATTTTTTAAAAGAAGAATTGCAGATTTATTTTTTATTCGAAAATAAAAATCGCCTTACCCTCCAATCGTACGAATTGTCATCGGTTATGGTTCTCGCGAATCCCGCTCCGCGATTGTTGGCAACTTTCATGTACTCTCGCAGCCGCACCGGAAAATCGGTGTCGCGGAGCTGAAGTAGATACGTATCGGGTCCATTCTGGTAGCTGTAATTGAACATTATTTTGACAAAATCATTTTTGGTAAATAAATAAATATTAATGCGAATTAATAAAAATTAATAAAAATATTACTATATTATGATATAATATAATTCTAATATAATTAATATTCCATTTTTTTTAGTTTTACTGCGAATAATTTTGTTTATATTAAAAATGGTTTGCAAATGGGAAACTCACTGGCTTTCGTTCGAGAACATGCCGATCTCCGTATCGATAGGCTCGCGCGACGGCACGCGGTTTTCCCACGTCCTCGTCGTCGGCTTTTTCGATGGGCTGAAACTCCTCTCGGGGCTCGGTTCGGGTGTGTACTTCTGTCCTGGCGGATAGACCATTTTCGAGGGATGCTCGAAAGCTCCGCTCAGCCTGCGTCTGCGATACCAAGTACGGCAGGAAGCGTTGCTGTACCAATCGCTGTGCGAAAAAAAAAATTAAAATCATTAAAAATCACAATTTTTCACAAATTATTGCAAATATTGTAAATATAATATTTATTCCGTTGTGAACAATGAAATGAATAAATAATTAATGAACGAAAGAATTAAGTCGAAAATAAAATAAAGATAATAATAACATAAAATAAAATAAGAATAACAATAAATTATAACAATACTAGTGAAAAAAAAAGAAAATTAATATCGCTTACCGATAAAGCTTGTAATAATTCTTCAGATTCTCCGAGGGTATCTTGAAAGGATCGAGCGGTGGTTTGTCGACGATGTTGAGCCAGGGATGACGAAGCGCGCGGACAACGTCGAGTCTCTCCTCTGCGTTGTAGCACAGAAGTCGACGAATGAAATCTCTTCCGTCCAGGGAAATATTGCACCACCAGCTCTCGTCGAATTCCCAATGGCCCTCCTTTATCTTCGTGAGGGTCTCGCGATCGTTCACTCCCCTGAACGGCGACACACCGGAGAGGAGGATGTAGGTGATTATACCGAGCGACCACATGTCGGCGGCGTAACTGACTCCTTCGCCGTTCGCCACTTCCGGTGCGACGTACTCGGGCATTCCGTAAACGAGGGTCATCAGTCTGCCGTAAGCGATTCTACGAGCGAGACCGAAATCGCCGATCTTGAGGTCGTCGCCGCCGGGATGGGAGATCAGCAGATCGCCGAGCTAAGACAGAAAAAAAATCAATATCGGATTTGTGCTAAAATGTACACTTTTTTAGATTGAAAAAAATAATTCGTTTTCCAAAAAAATCTGCAGAAATGATGAAACGCAGAGGAACTTCAGAAATGCATTTTTCTTTGTGGTGAAGAAACGCATTAAAACTCACCGTAAGGCCGAGATGAGCCCAATTGTTATCGTGAATGTACTCCAATCCGTACAAAACTTGTCTGATGTACCCGGCGATTTCGTGCTCGGTGTAGTGCGGCAGCTTCGTCAGGTTGTCGACAAGCTCGCCACCCCCGGCCCTGTATTTCTCTCGAGTCAAGGATCGATAATTGATAACAATAATTGGCAAATCGGTAAAAACGTATCTTGGAAAAACCTAATCGTGTGCTTCGAAAAACTTAGTCGTATACTTCCAAAAACTTAGTCAAGTGCCTCGAAAAATTTGGTTGCATGCTTTGAAAAATTTTGCCACGTGTTTCGAAAAACTTAGTCACGTGCTTCAAAAAACGTACTCACATAGCTTCTTCACGGAAGAAGCTATGTTTTCACAAAAACAAAAATGTAGACTTTTTTGCGGAAACATACTTGAAATAGTCTAAAACTGCACATTTCATACTTTTCCTTTTTTCTTTTGCGACTTAGATATAAAAATGTGGAAAAAAGGATACAATTCAGTGACCAGAGTTAAGGAGCGATCGGTCTCGTACGCATCATGAAGACGCAGTAGTTTTCGATGGCTGAGATGATTCATAGCGTGCATCTCGTTGAACATGAAGGGCCTGACTTCGCCTCTGCCGTGCATCACCTTCGCCGCCCACGTGTTTCCGGTAGTTCTTTCGACGGCGTGGTAGGTGATTCCCTGAGTTCCACGGCCGAGCTCGTCGCCAAGATCATAGAAATCGTCGAAGGGTTTGTCGCGTGGCCTAACGTCGACAAGACGCGTGTACGTTCTGTAGCCGTAGTTGTGCTCGTTGTCCTCTATGTGAACCATCGCCGAACTCGAAACCGATCCAGCTACGTTTCTCGCACTCAGCGAGTACAGACCCGTGTCCTTCGCTATCACGTCGTTTATTATCAGGATGGACACGTCGGGTTCGACGGAGACGATCTGAAAATTACATTAAAAAAACAAATTATAATTATATCTTGAAACTATTTTTTGAGGAAAAATGAAAAAGGGCGTCAGAGGTCAATAAAAAAAAACTTTGAAAAATTACAAAATTTTTGTTACTTCAGTCGGTATGAAAATAGCGACTGAGATTCTCACACTCACATTCACACTCGTCAAAAAAAGTTTTGCCGCACTAGTATCGTAATGGATTATTACCGACATAGCGGGGACATATTTTTGAAAGTTTTCAATCATTTTTTTGAAATATTGAAAACATTTTATCGATACAAAAAGAATATTTGTGAAATGTTTTAAAAACATTTTGAAAATATGAAATGTTTCAGAAATATTTCTCAAACATTTCAGCGAAATATCAAATATCGCATCTCCCGGCCATATTGCTTGTAACACCCGCATAAATTGTTTCCATATTTATGCGGGTGTATCGTGGAAATATTTTCGTGAAACATAAAATTAAAAACATTACATAATTTTTATCACCAATATTTCAGAAACATTTCAGATGTGTCGAAAGATTAAGTACGTTTCCGAAATATCTGAGATAGCTTTCATTGGAACATCTTTATAGAATATTTCAAAATATTATTTTCATATATTACAGAAATATTTCGTAATTCTTGAAAGACTGAAGAACATTACAAAAATAATTTCAAAATATTGCGTGCTATATGGCTAGTCACCTTTATTCTGCTGGTCTCGGTGATGGGTTTCCAGTCCTTGTACCACTTGAGCTCCGGATAAGGAATACCGATCACGCGTGCCTGAATCTGTCCGTTCCTTCTCATCATGATGACGGTCTCGTCGGGTCTCTGGATGAAGGTCGGATACTCGGCGATCTGGAGGCGAACTCTCTGTCTGGCCTCGCCGTGTTCGTTGGTCGCCACAGCTTCGTACATTCCAACGTCGCGCTCGAGCATTTTATTTATGAACAGGGTCGCCTGACCGTTTCTCGTGTAGCTCTGATCGTAACGTCCGCCGGATTCGATGAGCTCGTTGTCGAAGTAGTAACTCATCCTCGGCTTCGGATAACCGTAAACGAACCAGAACAGATTGCAATTGTGATTCTTGACACCATACTGAGTGTCGAATTCCTGTCTGAGGAATCGCGGTGGCTGAGCGTAGCCGTCGTGAGGCGGCCGCTCGATGTCGAAGTCCTTGGGAAAGTACGGACTGGTCTCGGGCCGGAAGTCGATGCCGGGCGGCAGATACGGATGGAACTTGGGTGGATCCGGCTCGAGCTTGGCTCTGTAAGTCTGTGCGTACGGCGACGGCTCGCTTATTCCATACTTGTTCTCCACTCGGATCCGGAATTTGTAATCCCTGAAAGGCTGAAGGTTCCTTATGTCGCAGACGCAGTTGCGAATGCCGGAACGGGCGGTGAACCAGTCACCGTCCGGCAGCTCGCACATCTCGACGAGGTAGGTGACCGGGACGCGGGGACCGATGGGGATCGACGGCCTCCAGGAGAGCGTCAGGTGACGATCCATCATGCGACTTATTATCGGCCTGTCGGCGAGGGGCAGAGGAATTCCGGACTTCCGGTACTTGTCGTAATCCTCGTACTGATCCGCCAGTGGTTTCTTCGTTCGAAGCTCCAGAGCTGGAAAAATTGTATTATTCATTGAATTGAATTGATTAAATTTTTTTTGTTTTGTTTTCGCAATCAAACATGTATTTTAATTTCTGTACCATCCATTTTTCTATTCTGCCGTCTAAGATGGAAAAAAATGGTACTCACTCTCGTAGCGAATCTCTGCATGGCAGACGTCCTCCCCGTGAGGATTGTAGATCCTGAGGCTGTATTTTCCCACATCGTGTTCCTCGACGTTTTGGATGATGAGTCGCAAGAGTCCACTGCCCTCCTCCTCCATGCGAATCCTATCGGTCGGCCAGACCCTCTCGTCGTTCCGGTACCACTCGAAGGCGGGTTCCGGATTGCCGGTCACGCAGGCCGTGAACTTAGCCGTCATACCCTTGTAGACCTCGCAATCGCCGATTTTCTTCAGGAAGGATGGCGGTTCGACCTTTTGTTTTCGGTCACTGACAAAAGATACATTTCATATATATTTTGAAAAGTTGTTTGTTTGTCTGTTCAGTTATCCCAATTTTCAATAATGTACGTGACGCCTAGGAGGACGCCCGAGGCCCTGATTATTCTACTTCCCCTTAGAGGATTCCCTAATGAGATTTTTATGCTGCAAGTGACGTATTTCCGATATAACGTGACTTTCGGTCGAAAAGTGAAATTTCCAAACCGCAAACGACGTATTTCCGATATGACGTCATTTCATGGTCGAAAAGTGACATTTTCAAACCGGAAACGACGTTTTTCCTATATGACGTCACTTTCGGTCGAAAAGTAAGATTTTTAAACCGGAAGTGACGTACTTCCTCTATGAAGTCACTTCCGATTGGAAAACATAGTCCGTACCGAGGGCGGGAGGCGCCCGAGCCACAACAACCTGCTATTAAATGAATAAAAAGTAAGATAATAAGACCTCATAATATTTTTTTCTTCCCTCGAATCCTTGTTCCTTACTCACATTTCGTCGACGACGCGAAGTTTAGCTTCGCATTCGTCCTCGCCGTCCTTGTTGACGGCCCTGCACTTGTAACGTCCGGAGTCCCCGGTCGTGCAATTTCTCACGTACAGACAGCACGCGTCGCCGTCCCTCTTGATCTTGTACTTGTCGGTGTCCCGAAGAATCGGTTTGTCGTTGAAGAACCAGGCGATATCCGGTCGCGGCACTCCACTGATGCGAGCCATGAACTTGGCATCGAAGTCCAGCACTTGCTGAAGATCCGTGAATCTCTGAGTGAAGTGAGGCTTCTGGAAGACTTTCCGTACGATCGCGTGACCGCTCGTCTTGTCCTCGCCGAGAGGGTTCGCCAGTTTGCAGCCATACGTGCCGGCGTCCTTGATCTCGCTCGGATTAATCTCGAGGCCGAGCTTCTTGCCGTCGCAAGTGAGCATGACACGGTCCGACGGCTCGAGCGGCTCGCCGTCCTTGGTCCACGAAACATCCGGCATTGGATTTCCAGCGAACGGAACGCTGAGCACCAAGGGCTCGCCCTCCTCCACGGAGGCATCGCGCATCGGGCTAAGGAACGACGGTTTTTGCTCCGGACCGTCGGTTTTACCCTTCGGCAGGACCTTCAAGCTTCCCTTGCTCGCTATCGAGCCTTGCGAATTTTCCGCTACGACCTCGTAATCGCCGGCGTCTTCCGGTCGAACTTTGTCGATGAGCAGAGCTTGCGTTCCGTCCGGTTGGTTGACGATCTTTACGTGCTTGCCGTCCGGGACGATCTGAGGAGTAAATAATCGAGGTATTCAGTACTATATTATTTTTAAATATCAATATCAGTATCAGTATATCAGTATATCAGTATATCAGTATATCAGTATATCAGTATATCAGTATATCAGTATATCAGTATATCAGTATATCAGTATATCAGTATATCAGTATCAGTATCAGTATCAATATTGTTTCTACTTTAGTGACTTCTGTACGGAACTCAAAAAAATTAAGATTAAAGAATTTCTTTAAAACTCGGTTTAAATTTTGGTTAAAAAATTGGAGGTTCTCGTTTTCATGAACATACTTCTTCCCCGTTGTGAGTCCATTTAAGGGTCGGTTGTGGTTTTCCGACCGTCTTGATCTCCAACTTAGCGGGGAATCCTTCGACGGCAGTGATCGGCTGCAGAGTCGCGAGAAAGCCTGGTTCCTTTTCCTTTTCTTCCACCGCGACGGTCGCGGTTCCAGTGACTTCGCCGTGCTTGTTCGAAGCGACCAGGGAATAAGTGCCGGCATCCTGGGGCCTCGCCTCGTCGATCGACAGACCCATGAGGCCGTTCGGCTCGTTGATGAACTCGATTTCCTTCGACGGCCTCAGCGGCAAACCGTCCTTGAACCACTGGAGCTCGGGACTCGGGAAAGCGACCACTTGGGCCTCAAGCTTGAGAGGCTCGCCGACGATGATGTGAGCGTCCTCGAGAGGCTTCTCGAATGACGGTTTTCTCGGTAGCGCTGAAGCGAGATAATCGTTAGAGAATCGTCGGTGACGAACAATCGGGAAAATTGCGAACCTCAAGCAAGTTAAAAAAGTAAGTCCTATACTTTAGCAAGGGGGTTGCGCCGTTTTGATTCTTAGCCGCCGATACTAATTTTATTCAGCATCCGCCGGAGCAACTTTTATTTCAAAGCAATTGCAACGAATCGTAGGAAAAACCTCACGTTTAATCAAAAGGACGTAACTCGTATACTTTAGCAACGGAGTTAGACTGTTTTAATTATTAGCCGCCGATACTAAATTTATTCAGCAGGATCAAATCAAAAGAACGTAACTCCCATCCTTTAGCGAGAGGCTTACGCCGTTTTAATTCTTAGCCGCCGATAGAAAATTTATCCAGCATCATCCGGAGCTCCGTTTTTTCAAAGCAATTGCAACCAATCTTATAAAAAAGACTCACGTTTAATTAAAAGGACGTAACTTGTATACCTTAGAACGGGCGTTACACCGCTTTGATTCTTACTCGCCTATAGTAATTTTATTTATCATCCTCCGAAGGACTTTTTTTTTTTTTTTAAGAAATCGCAACAAGGCGTATAAAGACTCACGTTTGACCGCCACAGCGCAGAGAGCAGAGTTCTCGCCGTTATTATTCTTAGCGATGACTTTGTAAGCTCCGGAATCGGTGGGCACGACTTTGTCGATGCTGAGCTTGGTGAGGCCGTTCGGGAGTTTCTCGATCTTGACGTGCTCGTCGGGGACGATTGGCTCGCCGTCCTTGTACCAGGTGACCGTGGGAAACGGACTGCCGTCCACTCGGGCGCTTAGTTCCAGAGGCTGCCCCTCGTCGACCTGGGCCGACTTCGGCAGGTGCGACTCGAAGGTCGGCGACAAACGGATCATCGAGACGTTGCACGAGGTCGATATCTTTCCGGCCAGGTTGGTCGCGACGCAGGTCAACTGGCCCTCGTCCGAGGCGGCGAACTTGCTGATCCTCAGGCAACTGAACACGTGATCGTCCTCCTTGGTCTCGATCGCGTGACGATCGTCGACCTGGATCTCGTCGCCGTTCAGCAACCACTTCAGCTTCGGTCGCGCTATACCGGTTGCCTCGACCCGGAACTCGATTTCCAGGTCGCAGCGCACCGCGCCATCGACCAGACCTTGGACGAAGACCGGCGGCTCGGCTAAACGAGATTCATGGATAATTTTTTATATATTTTTTTTATGATATTTTTTTATGGAATCTTTTTTTTAGAAGTAATCAACATCTTTTTCAACGATCCAAGCGGTAAAAACAAAATCTTGGCAAAATTAATAGCTACTGCATGCATTTTTTTTTGCTTGCATTAAAGAGCGAAAATCTTTGGGGGGGGCAATGACGAGACTCTTCGTCAAGGAATCCACCGAACGTGAGAATTAATTTTGACCTTGTCAATAAAATGTTTGTGTGAAGAAATAATTTTTTTTTTGTTCATTTAAAAAAAAATTTTTTATGAGAAATATTTTTCCGAGACTCACTGTAAGGTATCAACTGAGCTTCTGCACTGTCTTCACCCAAGTAGTTGTTCGCTGTGACTTTGTAGGTACCAGCGTCCTCGTACTCGACTCTTTTCATCACTAGACGATACTTCCTGTTTTTGTAATCCTCCTCGGCGCCGTATCTCTCCTCGTCGTCGAGAACTACACCGTCCTTCTCCCAAACGAGGGTAGGCTTTGGATTCGACTTTATTATTACCTCCCATTTGGCCGGTTCCTGGACCGCCGCGTTTATGTCCCTGAACTCGAGGATTTCCGGTTTTATCAGCAAGTCCAGATCAGCCTGCGTGTCGGTTCGATGACAAAATCACAGCAACATTTTTACCCGAATGATTAATTTTGCAATTCAATTTTCAATTTCTTTTTTCCAAATATTTCCAAATTTTTTTTAAGGCACTGGCATAAGGATTTGGTTTGAAAAAAATGTTGAAAATCGACCTGTTTTTTTCGACCAAATCCTTATGCAAGTGCCTTAAGGTAGTAACTTGCGGACAGTCCGATCTCAAGTAAGTTCAGAGATAATTGCGAACACTTCTCGAAGTGATGAAAATCTTAAAAAAATTAAGAATATGGAAGATGCCGAAGAGATTGATTTTGCGTAATAATAATAATTTCACAATGTTATTAAGAAATTAATTTAAAAAAATGTCTTCAACAAATCCCCCGGCAACCCAACTATTTGTCCATACGAAAACGATTCGTTAATCTTTCTGAATACGTATGCATTTTTGAGAATTTTGTATTATTGATATGTATTCCGAAAAATTAACAAATCGTTTTCATAAAAAAAAAAAAAAACAATTAGGTTGCCGCGTGATTTGTTGAACATTTTTTTTCATTCATTTTTTAATAACATCTTGGAATTATTATCATGCGAAATCAATCTTTTCAACACCTTCTATTTGCTTGATTTTTTTCAGATTTTTATCCCATCGAGAAGTGTTCGAAATTCCTCTCTCAATTCTCTCTGAACGCACGTGGGCTCGCTCTAGCCGCAACTACCACCGTAATAATTTTTTTTTGATTTTCCGTCACTCACGCTGCTATTATCGTCGCCCCATTCGTTAGTCGCGGTGATCTTGTACTTTCCGATGTCTTCGTTGCCGCAATCGGGTATCGTCAGTGTGATCGTGCACTCCTCCAGTTTGTCCGTGACCGTTTTGTGCTGCAGGTCCATTTTGATTCTCGCGTCCTCCGGTGAAATCGCCTCGCCGTTTCTCGACCTGACACGTTGGCGAAATTTCGAATAATTTATACAAAAAAAAAAATAAAAAATAAAAAATAAAATAAAACAAAAATGTTACGAAAACAATTTTTTTTTTTTTTTTCATTCAGGAGGCGAAAAATGTATTTCCGAGTCCAGGTTTCGATATTCACCAAACAACTTCCGGTACCGGATCGGCAGTGAGGACAGTCTTGAAGACGCCGGTGCCGTCCTTCTCGACGTCGATGTCCGACAGATGTTCGGAAAATCTGGGCTTTCTGAGATCGCTGACCGGTCCGACTTCGAGATAAGCGTCAACGCTCTTCTCGCCGAGCTTGTTCGTGAGAACCAGCTGATAAAGGGCGGTATCCGCCTCGGTGGCCTTGTTCAGCGTGAGAACGTGCGTATCGGCGGTGTAGGTCGCCTTCGCCTTGTCGGCCGCCCTCAGAGGTTTTCCGTCCTTGAACCACTTCGCGTCCGGTCTCGGAAGGCCGGAAGTCTTGATCGTGAAGGTCGTGCTCTGCGTCTCGTAGATCATTCGATCTTCGAAGTCCGAACTGACGATGTCCGGAGCGGCTATTTTTTTTTTTTTTGGTTTTTAGATGAAAAAAAAAGAAATTTGGTTGATTTTTTTCGACCGGCAGGAAAAGACATTTTCATTAGTTGGCTTACCGACACATCTCAAATTATTTATCGCTCGAATAAAGCAACTCGCGCCCTCTATTACGAGGAGAGCGAGTAAGCAGTCTATTAAA
Organism: Amblyjoppa fuscipennis; assembly: GCA_963575735.1. Lineage (NCBI taxonomy): Eukaryota > Metazoa > Arthropoda > Insecta > Hymenoptera > Ichneumonidae > Amblyjoppa > Amblyjoppa fuscipennis. The sequence goes on from OY754493.1 coordinate 19,315,419, forward strand.
CACTCTCAGCTGTTTAATTTGAATTTAATTGATAACTCGCCTCGGTGCACTTACCTCGTGCCAAAGAACGATGCCAACGATCAATCGGAGCGCCGGACCAACTTTGTGTCCCATGCAAGCGGTCATTATTCACGGTCATTTTTATGTTAGACGACAGGAAGCGGCGAAGATCGTGGGGATTTTTGGAGGAACTTCCTTTTTTCTTCTTTCAAAAAGACAATTTTTAATTTATAATTTTCCCTTTTGTAAATTTTTGTCGTGACTTTATGACAGTCATTTCGAGTCAAATTTAGACGTCGAATTTTTTACTTCGTTTCGATACATTTATACATACAATTGTATCGAGGGAAGTTTCCTTCAATTCTTGATGTTAATTTTTTAATTGAGACAGCGAACAGGGTTGCCTGGACGAAAGCGGAATAACAACATTTATGGACGACACTTTGGTGGGGCGAATGCAGTAAATTCCAGGACGAAATGGAACAAGCATTAAACATGGATTCTTCTTAAATAGAAAAAAAAAAAAACTCTGCGGATTCCTAGTAAATATAATTTAGTAATAAGCGCAGTAATTTGTTTTTTTTTTATGTATAGCATTTTCTTATTTTGGTGGCTTAATTTTCAGAACCGCCAAGATGAAAATTTCATCGACGATAGTGAATACACTAAAAGAAAAAAATTCACTTGACGGCGGCTAAAGAATTTTTTTTTTAATTTCCATTCTACTTACAATTCAAAAAAAGTATTTAAAAAGTCAAAGATTTTTCTGAATCTAAATATACTGCCGATTTTCCCTGCCGACTTATCTTTCGTATCCCGCACGTAACTGTAAGAATTAAAAGTAGAATCGAAATAATTCTTCCTTTGGCCGCCGGCGAGCGAATTTTATTCTCGTCACCGATATCTTTTTTTTTCAGCGTATACTCGACTTTACCTGAGCCCTCGGCCTCCTTATCGAGGATATCGTTGAGAACGCTGCGCTGTCGTTGTATCCGATTGAGAAGAGCCTCCATCTCTTCGTCCACCTCGTCCTCGCCGTTCTTCACGCCCTTCTGAGAATCCCGTCTCGGAGCATCGCCGATTGTCGCCTTCGACGATTCCACGGACTCCGATCTGCCGATCTTCGAGCTCTGCCTCGAGAGTTTACCCTCCCCGAGCACGCCGTTCTGCGCTTTGCTCGCCTCGAGATCGGTCTTCTCAACGGTCTTCCCCTCGACCGATTCCATTCGCGAAATTCTCGAATTTTGCCGGGACAATTTTCCCTCCCGAAGATCGGCATTTTGGACGACAGGACCGTCCTGACTATCGACCTGCTTGGGCGTCTCTTCGGCCCTCGAGGACTGCCGCGAGAATCTTCCCTCGACGATCGAGGCTCTCTGAGTTCTCGAAGTCTCGACGATTTCCGTTTTCACCGGCGTTTTGCCCGACAGCGATTCCTCCACCGATCGCTCCTCGACGATCGTCTCGGTGTATCTCACAGCGCCGTTCGGTATCGCGCTTTCGACAGATTTCTCCTCGAACGTTTTGCCGTTCCGCACCAGCGACTCCTCATGCGCTCCGTTCAGCGAAAAGATCTCGGCGTTGTGGATGTCGTCGCCGCTGACGTCGCGCGATATCGCCTTCATCGTCGACTCGTCGTCCGATACCGACACGATCGAGACGCCCCGATTTACCTGCAGTCTCGCCTTCAGATTGTCGTCGCTCTCGGAATACTCCTCTATAAGCATCCCGTTCTGAGGTTTCTGGCAATTTTCCTCGAGGAGAGTGTAACTGTAGGAAGCAATCTCTTCGACGTTCGGACCCTCCGAACCGATCTCTTGGCACTCTACCTTCGTCGAAGTCATCTTGCTGATCGTGTGCCGCTCGTCGGGACCTGCGAAGCGACTCTCCTCGTCACGAACTTAAGCTAACTTCGATGGGCGATCTCGACTCGGCGAGATCGAGGGAGTTGGATACTAGTGGGGACCCTTTTTTTGGGGGCTTTTTACGTGCAATTTCGATCATGCGGCGGAGGAGGCGGGTCTTGCAAGCCGGTGGGAGATTGTGCGAAGCGGGCTTATCGGTACAATAGATTGTCAATTTCGACGGAAATTGCTGGACAATTAAATTGCTGAGATGAGTAGATGGTGGGGAGGAATATAAGGTGAATTCTACATGGAGATAATAAATCTGAATCCATTGGGATGATCGTAGTGTTTTTTTTTTTGGGGAATTAAGTTTTTCATTACGGGGTTGAATTTTAAGTTTTAAGTTCTCAACAGTCCAGTCTTAAGTTCTAAGGTAGCTAGGGATTATTTCGGCACATTTAGATCCTCATCACTCACAACTCTACGAGATAAAATCTCTGCCATGTTACAACTCTACCGGGATTTAAATAAAACTCTACTGGAATTTAAATAAAACTCTACAGGAAAACAAGGCTAGACGGGGAGCAAGGCTATTTTTTTCTAATTGTTGTGTGTCACTTTAGATCTTAAATAGTCGATTTATCAAATTATTTTCAACGATGATCATTATTCAAGTTAATGAGAATTGATTAAACCGTTTTAATTTCATGCTGAAGTAGAAATCTTTTCTGATATTGTTGTTAAAGTTATCTTTTTTGTAGGGTTCTTATCTGACAGAGTTGTGAGCGATAGAGATGTGTAATGTGCTAATATTTCTATTGATTTTATCGTTACTGGTTTCCTTGAATTTTCTATAGATACCGAAAAGCAGGAAGCATTTGCTAGAAGTGCTGTTAGATCATCGAGATTAGTAAACGAGCGCCTGTTGTAATTTTTTTGTGGGTATGTGAGTACTTCGCCAGTGTGTGAAGGCATTATGGATTTTTCGTTGGACCGAAGTCCTGAAATATTAATTGAAAAAATTGATAAAAAAAATATTCTCACGGAAAAAATATCTAATCGGGTACAACCGAAAAAGGAATTACGGTGATCAATTTCGAAGATACAGTTTGTGACATTAAATTACAGTTTGTGACAGAAAATTAATTTTTTGGGGGAAAACTAATTTTTTTTGAGTAATTAATTTTTTTGGAGAAATTAATGTTTTTGGAGAAATTAATTTTCTCGCAAAAATTAATTTGTCTGTTGGCCGAACTATTCATCGATGTTTCTCTCAACTATACATTTTTTCTGCTTGCACGTTAAATTAGTTTCTTGTACGGGACAGTATGATCGTCGAGTGTAATTGTTTCTTGTTTTTGTTATTAATGTTTAGCTGATGTATTTTACCTGTCAGCATCGCTTCGTGGGTTGTCGTCGATGCCACCGAGATCGTGATTGTATCGGCATCTCCTCTAATTACTTGAACGCTCTGTTTCTCCATCGTAGCCCGACCTGAATTTTATTAGATGTACACTACCAAGCTAATCTTAAGCGAAGCTATGAGAATTATCGGTCAAATTACGATTTTACCGAATTTCAATCGTACAACAATGATTGATCTTTTGATCGATCTGTGAATTTTACAAAAAGAAGCTGATCTCACCCATAGGTGGTTTCGATAATGGTGCGAGAAAAAAAAAGATCGAACTATCTTTTACATCGATCTTGTCGAATTTTTGAATGTACAGAATTTTTTAAAAAATTCATAAACGACCCTCGAGTCAAAATCAAAGGCCAGCTTGCCTACACTATTGTAATAGCGCAGTGAAACTATCGTAGTGAAATAAAACTGATTGACTCTACTCGAAGAAAACGTAAAACCAACCACACCAGAAAATATTCCTCACCGATTTCACCAAAACTGACTAAATATAATAATAAACGTACTTTATTTCACTTGGTGCGAAACTGGCAGTTTTGCGCACTTTCGTAAAACCCCCATTTTCAGATCTAATGAAATAAAATTTTGTACGATACTCGTGCTAAAAACGTTTTCTTAACTCATGCGATTGCAAAACTCGCCTTCGGCTCGTGCTGCGAACTCACACTCGTCAGAAAAAGTTTTTTCTCACCAGTATCGTAACATACTATTTTTTTTCTTACCTTCTGGTCCGGATTCCTCGGCTTTCTGTTTCTCCGCGGCGACATCTTCTTCGGTTGTCTTCTTCGTTCGCTTTCCTTCCTCGTCGACAGATTCTTCAGATTTCGCTACGAATGTACACAAACATTTTCTGACACGGATCTATGGTGTACATACATAGATTGTTAGTCAAAAACATCTTCAACTACACTTGGAGATATTCTCACAAATTCGGGGGTGACAACGATGTGAGGATTTAAAAATTCTGGGAGTCGAGGATTTTCATTCCGATACTCACTGGGTCCGAAGCCATAAGCGTTGGATTAAATAGTCGCTGGCGTTTTGTAGAAGAAAAATTAATAAAAATTGTTTGTAAATGTTAAGTTGTGTAAAAAAAAATGTGTGTGTATTTTTCTTACTCAGAACGATGACTTTGCTCTTGCAAGAAATCGATCCCATTTCGTTTTCGGCCTTGACCTCGTAGACGCCACCGTCGGATCCCTTGAGAAGATTGAGCGTGAGGTCGTAGCTCTCCTTGCGCTGTTTGTCCCTCGTTATTTTGATCCTCGCGTCGGCCGAGACGTCGAGGACTTGGCCGTCCTTCAGCCACTTAATATCCGGATCGGGTGTGCCCGAAATTTCCACTTTCAACTTCAGCGTCTCGCCTTCCTTGCACTTCTGATCGACGAGCTTCTTCACTATCTTCGGTCTGCAGTTCACAGTCAAATTCGAACTGCTCGAATTCGCCCCGTACTCGTTGCTCAGCTTGCACGTGTATTTGCCCGAGAGTTCGGTCTTGACTTCCTTTATTATAAGCTTGTAGTTGTCACCCTCCTCGACTCTCGTGAACTCCTTGCGAGTCTCCGTTATCTCGACGTCGCCCATGTACCATTGGACTTTCGGTCTCGGAAACCCGCCAACTTCGACCTCGAAGGCTACGTCGATGTCTCCCTCCTTCGCTGTCACGTCGCTCAATTCTGTCTTGAATCGCGGAGCGCTGCGTACCTGCAATATAAAAATTAACCATAAGTCATACATCCTTAAATAATAAATTCCTTAAAGACGTTACTGCACAAAATGCTAGTCAGACGAATGCTAAATTTTCACAATTGTTTATCCAAAATATTGTGCATTTATTATCAATAACGGAAGTCGATATGTATATTACTGCATGGGTGCTCAATTAAGGAAATTATTGATAACTATGTTTTTGCAAATACATACAAGAGTAAATGCAAATTTTCATGAAGTTTTTAAAAATAAGAAACCTTTTTTTTACCGATTTTAATGTAACGAAGCTAATTTTTTCGTTCACTTTTCTGGTTGCTGGAGCTGCAGGGTTAATTGGCGAATATGAAGATTTTTGCTATGCAAGAAATGTGTTTACTTTAACGAACTATGAAAAGAAGATATCGTTCGCTACACGGCATAGAGCGGATTTTCCCACTCGACGAAAATCGCTTCCCTCTCTTCTGGCACAAAATAGTATAAAAATTGTACGCATCATTTTCAACACCGCCCACCTCGATTCCAGTCTCGTCGACTGTCTTGCCGTCCTTGTTCGTAACTACGGCCGAGTAAGTCGCCGCGTCCGTGCTTACGCTGCCCGTTATTCTCAGAGTATGCTTCGGACCGTCGCTGATGATTTTGATCCGCTCGTCCTCGACAATGACTGTTTTGTCCTTGAGCCAAACGACGGTGGGCTCGGGAACAGTTTCAACCTCGATCTGCAGGTCCAAAGTATCCCCCTCGTTGATCACCCTCGGTTCGCCGAGCTTCTTTGTTATCTTCGGTGGGCACTTGACGTCGAATTTCCAGAATTCCGATGTCTGATTGAGCTCGTTCTTCGCGACGACCGAGTAAGATCCTGCGTCCTCGAGCTTAGTTTCGTGAATGACGAGCGTGTAGCTGTCGCTGCCCTCCTTCTTCATGGTGACGCGACTGGACTCTTCTATGAGGTGTCCGTCCTTGTACCACTTAACTTCCGGCGCCGGCGACGCCTGAATCTGAACGTTCATGGAAACGCTCTGTTCGATGTAAGACGAAAAATCGGTTATCTTCTTCGTGAACTTCGGTGCCGATTTGACGATCAATTCGATCTGAGTCGTGTCTTCGCCGAGGTCGTTTTTCGCACGGATAGTGTAAGTTCCTGCGTCCTGAGACGTTACGTTCTTGATGACGAGGGAGACGGACTCCTCGTCTTCCCAGAGGTATTTTATTCTTCCACCTGCTACTATTTCCTGTCCGTCCTTGGTCCATTTGATGTCAGGTTTCGGATAACCCTTCACCTGGAGGTCCAGCATCGCCGAGCCACCGGCGTTCACCTCGGATTGCTTGGACTCCGATCCCAGCGAGGGTTTCGCTGGTTCCTTCAACAACTGATTCACCGAACCTTGAACGGTCAGCTCGGCGCTGCAGCTTATGTTTCCGGTGTTGGTCTGAGCGACGCAGGTGTAGAGTCCAGCGTCTTCGGGCTTTACGTGCTGGAAGACGAGCGCGAGAGTGTCCTCGTTGTCCTGGAAGAGGACCTTGAATCGCTCCTCGGGGTCGAAGGGTTTGCCGTCGCGGAGCCACTTGAATTCGGGCTCCATGCCGGCCTCCAGGAATCCTTCCGGAAGGCCGGCGAAGATCGTTTTCTCGTCGGTGACGGAGACTGTAGCTTCGCACGACACCTCGCCGAAACGGTTCGAGGCAGTGCATGAATATTTTCCGGCGTCCTGGCGCTGGACGTCGGATATCACGAGCTCGTAGAATCCTCCCTCTGCCTTTTCGCTTATGATCTTTACACGCTCGTTCTTCGAATCGATCTGCACACCGTCTTTGAAACTGTGGAAATAATTAATTAGAGAATTAAGAAATTGAAATAATAAGGATTTGAAGAAATAACGTATTAACGAAATAACTAATTCAAGAAATAACGCATTGAAGAAATTGCGAATTAAAGAAATTACGAATTTTAGAAACAACGATTTCACCGTTGATCGACGTTCAATAAGAATTCTCTGATGTGTACTCACAATTTGAGTTCAGGATTCGGATCTCCCTTGACCTTGATCATGAATCGAAGGTAAGTGTTCTCCAGAAGTTCGGTGTCCTTGAGGCTGACAAGGAAGATCGGCGCGTTCGCCTCGGCCCTCGCTTTCTTCTCCTCGGAGGTCACTGTAGAAAACATATCGAGGAAAACAAATTTAAAAAGAGATTTAAAAACCGTGCAGATATTTTTTGTTGAAGAACTAAAGTAATCGTGCAGATATTTTTTGTTGATGAACTAAAGTAACAACTTACGATTTTGCACAACGAGTTGCGCGGTGCAACTGGCCTTTCCGTCGCCGTTTGCCGCCCTCGCCGTGTAGATACCGGAATCAGTTTCTATGACGTTTTTTATTACGAGCTTGAAGCTATTCTCCGTTGAGCTGACGTTAACTCTGTCGGCAAGTTTGTCCGTCAGAGGCTTGTTGTCTTTGAACCACTCCATCTTCGTTGACTCCGTCTTCGACGACAGAGTGCACTCGAAGCTTGCACTCTCGCCGGCTGCGTGCGACAAAAAAAAAGAAAATCGAACGCATGGTTCGCGTTAAATTTTGTTTCAGATCTTAAATTTCTTCACAAGCAAGCCTCGTGAGAAAGAGATAAGATATGTCTTATGAAAACGTATGAATAATGTCGAGATTGTGACGATGAGTTTGAAGCTGCAGTCGATGTAGGGACCTTCGAAACGCTGTGTGAAAATGATTTAGGCAATGTTCCACATAAATTACGGAGTGGAGTCGGCCATTAAGCGCTTTAGCCATTAATAAACGGCTAAAGCGCTTTTGACTTATGCGGAAACAATATAAAATCCAGTATTAAAATTAACGATGAATCGATATCATGAAGCAACTTTAAATAAATAAATAAATAAAGCTACATTATAATATCGGTGGTGAAACAAACAAAAATTGTCATTCACTGATATTCACCCTACATGACAGAAGTAATGATAATGATCGATACAAGCATTGAAAACAGTATTGATGACGAAGAAGATGTTTTGGTCGATTTTTTTTACGATTTACTTCTCGCTGGTGACACCGTCCTCGGCTGTGTGAAAATTATATAATTTATTCGTCAATTATTTTTCTTCGATAAGATTTTTTTTCGTGAAGTAAAATGTGAAGAAAGAAGTCAGCAGTGTGTCCTTTGAGTTCGATCTGAACTTGAGTATATCCGTTGAATAATTGAAAAAATAGAGTCTGTGATATGTCCTGTGTGTACGTGTGACATGTGCCAATGTGTAAAGTCTCTGTTATGTCCTATGTGTATATGTGATATGTATGAAAATTGTGATAATTTTGATTCGTGTGAGAATTTTGATTTGTGTTAATCTTGATCTGCGAAAATTTGCATTTATGATATTTTTGGTTTGTGCTAATCTTGATTTGTGTTACAAGTGCAATCATGTGAAATGTGAAAAAATGTGTATGAGTGTTGCCTAGTGTTGCATTTGGAACGAAATTGCTGAACAGTGTTCGAGGAATATCGAGAATAAAGCGCATGAAGCATACTTATGCAGCTGATACTTAAGAAATATCGATATAACGGCTAAAGCGCTTTCCACTTATGCGGCAACCATATCAAATCCAGTATAAAGAATAAGAAAAAGTTGTCGAGGCTGAAGGAAAAGAAAACAGAATCCAAAAAGAACATAAAAAAATGTAATACAAAAATCCAAAAACGTAGAGTGCGCAGATAGTGCCCAGTAAATCATCACTCTTCGATCACTTTACCTATAACGTGAATGATTTGCTGTTTTGCTCGGATTGCTAGAACACGAAAAAAATCTTTTTTTGTTTCACACAATTCTAACGACGATTAAACGTTGCGTCTCCGTCTCCACTATTGCTGTCAAGATTTCTACGAATTAACAGTAACGAATAAATTTTCCGTGCGACATTGACAAAATTTGAATTTTCCAATACAACAAAAAAATTGAAATACGCCGGCAAGAAAATTATGCTATATGATTTATTTACAATTCATATATAATCATGTATAGTCATAAATGATCAAACACGATTGCGCATAAATCACATACGATAATTTCTTTTCCTTTGACGTAAATATGTCAACGACAAAGTGAAAATTATAAATAAATAAATAAATAAATAAATTACTCACGTTCGGCCGTGCTGCCCTCGATTGTCTTGACGAAAGCGGGTTTTCCGGTTTCCGTGGTGGTGATGGCTAATTTCTCAACCTTGGTGTCGGCGCTGGATAACGAACCGCCGACGGCGCTCTGATAAGAGCTCGACGTTTCGGACATCTTCACGGCGCTTCCGTAACTCGATGAGGATGTCCTCTCGGCGGCAGTCGATATTGATGATTCCACACACGAGGAAACGCCATTACGACTACTCGACACCGACGAGTACTCTACAGGAGTTAGTTTAAATAACAAGCGTTAAGCTACGAAAGCTTCCAACATTAAATTAAAAAATTAAATTATATAAGATCGTTTTTGTTTACGAGCTTTTGAGAAATAGAGAAAAGATAGACGAGACAATTTTTCTACGAGAGGTATGAACTAAACGATATACGATAAAAAAACACAGACGTCGCTACAGCTACGACAATACCGAGAACAATAGCATTTTGCACGGCGAGCGTTTGAGCTGGATCGTTAAATGTCGTCGGCAGTATGTGAACTTTACGCGAGGTGATTCATGATTTTGTAATGCGACAAACAAATCGACTCGAATCGTTGAACAGAATTTGATACCCTTGTGAAAACATTTCTTTGAGAATTTATCTGAAAAACTCTAATCGAACTGGTTCAGTGATTTTCCGTTTTTTTTTTTCTCTTTACTTCTCTGCTATTTTCCAAATATTTCCAGCAGTCACGATTTATAAGAGCAATTCAGAGTATTTTTTGAAAAGTTCTGGAAAATTCTCATTTTTTCTGATAATGTACGTCAAGAGAAACTTACGCAAGTAACAGAGAGTTACACAGAAAAACAACAAAGTTCATAGTTTTTCGGAGATTTTCATAACAATCAAGAACACTTAGATTCAGAAAAATCTTTGGCTTTTTATGAAAAGTGCGGAAACTTTGAGAAATTCAGAGAACTTTTCAGAGAAGCTTCTGATCAATTTTCCGAGACTTTCAGGGAAAGTTTCAGACATATTCAGAGAAATATTTTCACCAGGGTAATATGTTGATTCGCGTCGTTTGTTCATTTGTATTTTTTTTACTGCAATTCAACCCTTTATAAGTCACACCTCTATCGCACTAGGCGCTGCCGTGGCAACGAGTGGCCTCCACTCTGCGTTCATTCGTCCCGTTTTGGTACGGTTTTGGGCCGTGTGTCTTATAAGGGGTTAACGAATCTTCAATTTGCTATTATTATACTCACCCTCAACGACTCGCGTAGACGCGCTGTAACGACTGGCTGAATAACTGCCCGACATCTCGACTTCTTCTTCCGCAGTTTTGATTTTCTTCACTGCCGAATCTTCGATCTTCGTCAGACTCTCTCGCCGCTTTTCAGCAGTTTTTGGTTCCGCGGGTTTCGGCGGTGCTGCAGTTGGTTTTGGAGCTTCCGCCGGCTTCGCAGGTTCTGTTTTCGGAACTTCCGGCTTTGCAGGTTCTGCTTTCGGAACTTCCGGTTTCGCGGGTTCTGCTTTCGGAACTTCCGGTTTCGCAGCTACCGGTTTCGGAACTTCCGGTTTGGCGGCTTCTGCTTTCGGAGCTTCCGGTTTCGCAGCTACCGGTTTCGGAACTTCCGGTTTCGGAACTTCCGGTTTCGGAACTTCCGGTTTGGCGGCTTCTGCTTTCGGAGCTTCCGGTTTCGCGGGTTCCGCCTTAGGCTTCTGTGGCGCCTGAGCCGGTTTCGGTGGTTCGACTCGAGTGCCTTCCGGCTTGGCTGGAGCACCTTTGACCTCTTCGCCTGTTTCCGGCACTTCCGTTAGTTGCAGATCGTCGGCCGCGTGCTCGGCCAAAGCCACCTGATCGCTCGCGTACTCTCGAATCTCCTTGAGCCAATATTTCTTAACAGGATCCTTGTGCGCCACCAACGTTATGGGGTAGCCCGGTGCACCCGCTGGATGGTGGAGCTCGAACGTGCAAAGATCTTCCGGATGATCTTTAACTTCTACTTCCGGCAACTGTAATAGAAGACAAACAAAAAAAGCCAGTTTTAATTCGGTCATTATACTAAATTTCAGAAAAAGTATCAAAAGTTATATTATCTTTTCATAACAAATAGTCGACTAAGAAATGGTAAAAAAAAAACAATAAAAAATAACAATAATTAGTCTGCCAATGATTTTTTTTGGCAATTACTTTGATAATATCTTCCAAGACGAAAACCGATCTGTTTCTTAATTCCGTCGTTATACAACTTTTCAGTATAAGTATTAAAACTTATATTATCCTCCCATAATGGATCACGAATAATGGTCAACGAAGAATAGGTAGAAAAAAAGAATAAAAAAAAAATGACTGCCAATTATATTTTTGGCACTTAGTTTGATAATATCTCTTAAGACGAAACCGATCTGTCTTTTAATTCCGTCGTTATACAAGATTTCTGTACAAGTATCAAAAGTTGTGTTATCTTCTCACAATGGATAGTCAACGAAGAATAGGTAAAAGAAAAAAGTTAAATAAAAAAGCAATAGCTCTGCCAATGAAATTTTTGGCACTTACTTTGATAATATCTTTCAAGACGAAAACCGATCTGTCGTCCGAGATGCGTCTTACTTTACAAACGAGAATTCGCGCCTTGAAGAGGAACAAGTATCTTTCCTTATTCTTGCCGTCCTTCTCGATAAAAGTGAACCATTCCTGAAACATCGAAGCACATCCGAATTTTAGATCGCCAGAAAATTATTTGGCAATTTGTACGAGGGCCGAAGAGGTCGTCTACCACACGAGGTATTGTGCGCGGCGTGTCTGACACGGCCGAACTCTGTCTGACTTTGAACGAGCGCAACTACTTGCCAGTCCGCAGCGGCTGATCGCTTAACGCCGCGACTGCTTCGCACGAAAATTTCCGCCTCGTTAGCCGCGGGCGCCAATTGCTCAACACATTTCGTGTCGACAGACTTGACAGTCTTAGAACAAAGATCTTAATCGCCGAACGATCCAACATTTTCGTCGCAAAGAGGAAATGAAAAATACCTTTAAGTATCGACACTTTATTCGATCCAGTAATTTAGAAAAAAAATGCTAAATTTTTTTTTGCACAGTTTATTGGCGAAAAAAGAAATTACTAATGCAGTAACGATTGTTGTACCTCCTTGACGTTAATTTCGCAACTTACGTGAGTCAACAGTCGGCCGAGTTTGTGGATGTTCCCCTTGTAACCCTCGATATTACTTATGAATTTATTGTCGGTCGCTCTGTGGGGAATTCCTAGCATCAACTCCAGAGCCTTCTGGAGGTCGTCGCAGTTCTCGCCTAGCCGGGTCGAATACTTCACCAGCTCCTGCGAATGACAGTTAAATTAATTTAATTAATCAATTGATTGCACCTACTTCGGTATTTTTTTTTCATCCTTCTAAAGGAAACTGTTCTCATAATAAATAAATTTAAAAATACATTAAAAAATAAAAAAATTTATGCCACAGAACTCTCAGCATAACGTTGCAATTATATAATTTTTCCAACCGGCATTGCTCTCGTGCCGTGAAGATGACCAGTTTTAATTAATTTAATTAATCAATCGATTACACATACGCCGGCATTTTTTGTCCTTGTAAGGGAAACTGTTCTCGTAACAAATAAATGAATGAATAAATAATTAAAAACAAAATTTGTGTCAAAGCGCCACCAGCACAATGTATAAATTTTATAATTTTTCCGCCCGTCATTGGTCTCGCAGTGGCGTGTTACGGGAAAAGGATAAACTTGCCATGAAGATGACCTGTTTTTAGCGCGCTAAATCCGTACGCTCGTCGCCCACTCGTGCTCTCACACAACAAGAATCGAGACTCCCGAATGTCGTGTTAGTGTCCATCGTACGCGATATCACGACTATAAAACGCGTGTAAAGAAATCGATTCTGAGCGACGATGGATTCAATGCTTTAACGCTATTAAAATTCATCCCCAAATATCATCTTCGGAATTAAAGTTAGTAAAACTAATTGCAATCGATCTCTAAAATAATTGAAAATATTTAAATTCGTTAGAAGTAAACCGATGACGTGTATAAAAGAAGGTCAGTGTCGAGGTGATCGTTTTTAAGAAGGGGTAAAGCTCGACCTTGTTTACTTCACGACGAAGATATTCTCAAGTTCAGCATTCACTCTCCACCTATCTCAGATTTTTCGAGTCGTCTGTTATGAATTTTTTTTCTCTATTATTTTTTTTTTTTTTGACGGAAGAATTTCGTGTGTTCAGAGATGAAAATAACAGTTTCTCGTCACGGAACCCACCCACGTTACGATTATTAGACGTAGGTGGTGGTCTGTCTCGTGCCCAATGAACCTTTCGTCCGATCTTTACTTTCAACGCGTTCACGCTCGATTCGCATTAAATCACATGTTGCATTCACCGCTCCCGTTTTACTCGCGCTCCGGTAAACGCGTCACACTGTTTCCTTCGACTTTGACCATTGGCACTAGATCGGGCAAAAAATTGACACTGGATAGCGCTGGCAACAGCCTTAAATTATCTTGTAACGTTCCCGAGTGCTAGGCGAATTATATTGGCAGAGATTTTGGAAAAGGTGAAACATTTTTTTTTTGTTTTTTCTGAAAAACTGTCTGTCTTAACACCGGAAATTAACACCGGATAGCGCTGGCAGCAGCGTTGAATTATCTTGTAACCATCCTGAGGTGCTGGGCGAATTATATTGGCAGAGATTTCGAAAAAGGTATAAAAGAATTTTTTGTGAAAAAAAAAAACATTTTGGCATCCGCGCATAAGCGAGTAGATTGGGAAAAATTAACACTGTAGAGCGCTGGCAGCAGCCTTGAATTATCTTGTAACCTTACTGAGGTGCTGGGCGAATTATATTGGCAGAGATTTTGGAAAAGGCATGAAACCATTTTTTTGGGGGAAAAAAAGTTTGTCATCCATTAATAAATATGTAGATAGCGAAAAATTAATACTGAATAGCGTTGGCAACAGCGCAGAATTATCTCGTAATCTTCGAGATGCTAGGCGAATTATATTGGCAGAGGTTTCGAAAAGTTTACCCAAAAAGCATTTTTTGGGTAAACAGTTTGCCATCCGCTCATAAACGTGTTAGTTTTTTTTCTTTCTTTTTGCGCGACGAACTTTATTGTCGGAAACTAGTGCCGAACGACGTTCCACTGGTCATAGAGAAAAGGCAAACACTCCCGCCGTTGGGAACCGTGTTATTCTCGTCTGCCGCACTCACCACGTCGAATTCAAATATAAAATATAGGTCAGAGACTGTTTAACGACGAACAATTCTCCACGTATTTCCGTGTATGATACCGAAAAGTTTGCCCAATCACGGAGTCGATGCACGGCGTCGATCTGTCCGAAACGAAAGGTCGATTGTAGGCTCGCTGCGTTTACTCGGCGTCAGTGAAATCGCCGGATTTAGCATTGAAATTTAGATTTTTTTTTGTAATTGAAAAGGATTATTATTTTTTTTTTTTGTAATAATTTCATTCGGCAAAGAAATCTTTATAACGATTTCCTGAATTTTCTCTCACCATACGTGTGACTCGATAATAATATATATATATATATATATATACGTATATGAGACATCCTAAGTCGCTTGCAGACGGGCCAAGCCTTGTATACCTATGGGCCGGGCTCGCTGGAATGCTTTCAAGAATTACAGTTGCTCGAGCATAATTCTGTCGGAGGATGTGCGAATTTAGATTCAGATTTAGATCGGTGACCCTGCTCGGATACTCTAATACTCGGATCCGAGGGTATCGAAAAAAAAAAGGAGGAACATTTATAATCGGAATATTACTCATGCTTGCAGCGAGCATCGTCGTCCCGCGATCCGAAAAGGACACGGTCGGTAATAAAAACTGTAATCCAAATTCAGCATTCGTGTCTTTGTTTTCGAAACAACAAACCCAATTTGTTGTTTCGAATACAGTTTGTTGTTGCTAATTAATATAGCTGACTTATAATTACAATCGACCGCGTTTCCTGCAGTGAGAAAACGATAGTTATTTCTATTAATTAAAAAAAAAAATTGTTTTTACAATCGTTGCTCTAACTGTGCAATTTTTTCTCAGTGCGGACACGCGATCGGGGAAGTTCGCCTCGCTGCTGGATGGATCGCAGCGCCGATAGATTTACCTTGAGTAGGAGCTGGTAGTCGTTGATGCGTTGTATCGGGAGCTTTAGATGCTCCGATACGCTCTTGTCGTCTCCGAGGGTCTGGCTCAGCTCCTGAACAAACACAAACCTCTCATCAATATTTCGCAGGCTCGATGCTAAAGTTCCTCGGGAAGATTTGCGACGCGAAAAAAAAGTTTGAAGATCTAAAAAAAAAAAAAAAAATGGCCTCCGTCCAATCTCCAGACCGCTGGCGCCGTAGCCGTTTCGCTACCAGCGCAGGCGAGAAAAAGGCCGGGAAAAAACGTCATGTTTTTTTTTTTTTATTATTATTTTTATTCTCGGGCTTTTTTGCCCGAACTTTTGAGGCGTCAGCCGAGCGGTGGAACAACTCGAACGAAATCAGCGTCGAGGATCGACTCGTCCCAGTAACGCTCGGCTGCACCCATCGTCAGTCCAATTCCGTCGTGTGCATACGTAAAATTCCTAACGATTGCGCATACACGCACGCACGCAGACACGCACACGAACGGCACACATACGACGCCATGGGCGCCAGGTTTAATCTCATACCGGCCGAAGAAACGTGCCAGATAAATTCCTTGGGTATTTTTCAGGGCGACTTTTTTTTTTTTTTTAAATTCACACAACGATTCCATGAAATGAAATCGAGCGTCGGTGCGGTCCGTGTGTCTCCCGAAAATTCGTCAAATTTTGCGTGACGAGCGTGGCACCTCTTCTCGGTAACACGACACCAGGCGGCGGCGAAGATAAGGAGAGAAAAGCCCACGGCTAAACACACACACGCGCGCGCAGTTGTATTTTTGGCGCTTGTAAACCGCGCGCATTGACACACAAGAAAGTTGCCTGGTGACGCGATGGCGAGGAAAAACGAAGAGGAAGAAAAAGAAAATGACGAGGAGGAGGAAGAAACAGATGATCATGAGGAAGAGGAAGAAGCAGAGGATGATGAGGAAGTGAATGAAGCAGAAGATGATGAGGAAGAGGGAAAAACAGAAGACGATGAGGAAGAAACCGAAGATGATGAGGCAGAAGAAGAAACCGAAGATAATGAGGAAGAAGAAGAAGCGGAAGACGATGAGGAAGAAGAAGAAGAAGCATAAGACGATGAGGAAGAACTAAACGGCGAGGTGAAGAGATTCGCGAAGAACTGTGACGTTAAACGACGCGTATGCCGGGACGACGCTGCTGCGTCATCACCTGCCGCCCGCCGATGGTCGAGCAGCCCGATGGTCACTTCATCGTCATAACGATGATGACGACGATACAAGTAAGATGCAAATAAATCTACACGTGAAGAGATGCACGTACACACACACACACACACACCTTTCGTTAATGGCCGAAATGCCACGCAAAACTAGCGCGAAGAAATCTACTAGCGGTCTTGATGTTTCGTGTTCGAAGATACTGTCGTGTTGCTGATCGCGGACTGGATCCTCTCGGTCTCGGAGTGCGGAGAGCCGAGAAGAAGCCGCGACGGATGGTCCGGTGCGGGATCCGCCAGTCAGTGGTTCATCCCAAAAGCTCCCCGCGCTCGCTACCGATGAGACCGGTGAGGCCAATACGGCTACCTTCTATACTTAGACGGCGAAGAAGAAGAAGACGAAGAAGAGGAAGAAGATGAAGAAGAAGAAAACGCAGAGGATCTTCGCTACCGACCACGCAAAAGACACGGACACGGTCGGTCGAGCTCTGTATGCGTGCGAATGTGTGTCTATGTGTGTGAGCGGGTGTTTATTTCGACGAAAGCTTTCGGCGTCTGAGGCGAATATTTTGCCGGGAGACGCGGCGCGGCTACTGCTCCAGTGATCCAGTTAGAAATGAAAAACAAATAGGGCATTCCTCGATCGCTTTCGGTACGTTACAGCAGGAGAATTCGGCGAAGTCTCATTTAAAGAACCAATGACTACTTATTTAGTTATAAAGTCTGGTCTGGATACTTTGTGACTATTTTTTACCGAAGCATTTGAGCGTTTGCTTTCTATTTTTCGATACATTCTCAGTAATTTCAATAAATGTCAATTTCATAAAAATTTGGAGATTACGTTCTCAAATCTTTAGCTGCAAGGATGTAATTACAACCGTCAGGTTTGCTATTGAAAATTCCAGAGCTGGGTAAAGTACCGCAAGTACTTTAAGTACAAAGTAATTTCCGTACTTAAAGTCCTTTTATAAAATACAAAGTACGAAGCACTTTTTCTTCTTACTCGGAACGGGCGCAGTACGAAATTTAGAAAGGAATTTTCAATCAAACGGCCCTATTCAGAGCCAACATTTTTTTCAAAACGTCCAAACTCTTCGATTCCAATCCTTGGTAACAAACTAATCGACTGGACTGCGACGACTGGACTTTGGGGAAGCGAGTGGAGGTCGACTGGATGTATAACAACTGAATCTAGGACGTATGGATTTAGTACAATAGCCGAAAGTGAGAAAGATCTCGATTTTATGGATTAAAAATCGTAGTTTTGGGATTTAAATGGAAAATATCGGGCTGGGCGTAAAGTAATTTTATGAGACAGACATTTTTTTACGTTACGAAAGAGGTGCAAAGTAATTTGCACATAGTTTCCTCATTTATTACAATTTTGAGCATAGCTTCCCCAAAGAGAAAGCTATGCTCAAAATTGTACAAGCACTTTGGTCTTAGTAGTCAGTAATAGTACTTAAAGTACCGAAATAAAAATTTGGGCATTACGTACTTAGATCTTTAGTTACAGGGATGTAATTACAACCGTCTGGTTTGCCATTGCCAATTCTTCGGATAACAAAAAAAAAATTAACAGAGGAAGAAGAAACCAGACGACGCACCAAGCGATCTTCGTTTTGGACGTCGAAGTCCGACTGACAGTCGAATGACAACTTGACGGATTACCAATTCACCTGCGCGCGTGCTTTCGCCCCACTCCACTCCCTCGAAAAGAACAGTCTATACAGCACACGAGCACATTAGTCTATTCGGCTTTCTATTCGCAGCTGTAGCGTAGCCGACCACAACATCAACGCCGAAGCTCACTCACGACTCATCGGGCGGCAAAGTTCGCAGCCGCAAAGCTTCTGACCGAGAGCCACGCGCCATCATTGACATCGTCAACCAGATAAAAATACATCGATCCTCTAATGAAAATATCTTTTCCGGAGTAGTTTAACCGGAACGCTGACACAGTCTGCCGCTTGGGCCATTTTCCGTTGTAATCGAAGAAGAAGTAGGCTTCTTCCTCGGTCAATGACCCATCGCGGGCCACGACCTATACGAAGAAAAATAAACTGTTAACCCTTCGTGCTAGCCTTTGCGGTACGGCCGAGTCAATTAAGTACTAAATTATCAAAAATTATTTTTAAACTTTTCAATGAAGAAACTAGGGCGAAGTAAGCTGAATCTTGCTTAAAGAGCTCCTACTCAATACTGCAAAAAATGTGAATTCATTTACAGAAAAATTAAAGAAATAGAATTCTTCGTCGGGGCAATGCCAGACCGAGGACCACGAACTGTGCGAAGAAAAATAAACTATTAACCCTTCGAGGCAGCCTTTGCGGTACGGCCGAGTCAATTAAGTACTAAAATTTCAAAAATTATTTTTATACTCTTCAATAAAGAAACTGGAGTAAACTATGAGCTATTGGCTTCTTCTTTTTCGGTCAATGAACCATCGCGAGCCACGACCTATGCGAAGAAAAATAAACTATTAACCCTTCGAGGTAGCCTTTGCGGTACAGCCGAGTCAATCGAGTACTACATTTTCAGAAATGATTCTCAAAATGATTCTCATCAAAAAAGAAACTATCACAAACTATAAGTTGAATCTTGCTTATAGAGCTCCTACTCAATGTAGGAAAAAATTACAAGAAATTTACAGAAAAATAACTGAATAATAAATTATTTGAGTCAACTATTTATTATTCTGGTATTTATTTTTTTGTGAAGAGAAAGAAACTCGGAGCGCGCTCAAAATACTTTTTCATCCCCTTCAAGATTCATATGAATAAAAAAAAACGATCAACCCTTTGCGGTATCGAGTATTAAAATTTCAAAAATTATTTGTATACTCTTCAATGAAGAAACTGCGACAAACTATAGGCTGAATCTTGCTCAAGGAGCTCCTACTTAATGTAGAAAAAATATTACAATAAATCTATAGAAAAATAATCGAATAATAAACTTCACTTCACTTCAGTCAATTATTTATTATTCGGCTATCAATTTTTTTTTGCGAAGAGAATGGAACTCGGGAGCGCTCAAAATACTTTTTCATCCCCTTCGAGATTAATCGACCGCGAAGAATCTCCCGGTGATTCGAAGATCCCCGCCGGATCGGACCCTGCCCGATACAGTCGACGATTGATAAAGCGAGCTTTCATTTCTTTTTCCTCTTGTTTTTTCGATGATACCGCGGATCGTCGGAGGTCCATTGCTCGCGCCCGCGCGTCCAAGAGCGATGGAAGATGTCGAAGCGGTAAAAATAACTCGATCTATTTCGGGCCCTGGATGGACGCCCGCCCGTTCGCATCCGCCGTTATGTAATTGCCAGATTTTACTGCTTATACCTGTATATATAGTATATACATATATATATATATACATATATTTTATAGTATAAATACTGTATACGTCTACGAAGTTTCTGCCGGAATCGACGCTGCGGGGGATCGATCGATTAATTATTTTCTTACCGATTCTCGATGTGAATTTTTCGTTATATGGATTTAAAATTCTTTTTTTTTTTTGCCAAAGCGCAATTTTTTTCTTATTTTTGTGACTGACTTCCGATCTGATACCGAAGAATGAAGGCTTTGATCGTCGGAGAAACAAAACCTTCAACGGCTCGAAGATCGTTAATTGATTTTCTACTCCGTTGTCGTCGACTTGAATTTTTGTCTGACTAACGACAAATGTTGTCGTTTTCTCAAGAGTTTGTTTCAATGTTTTGTTGAGAATCGGTTCAGTCGGTAAAGTGAGAAACGATCGCGAACGAATAGAGCTTCGCGAGCTCTTGTCGTCACTTCAGCATACAGTGACCTTCTTTCCGCAATCTGTTTTCTTCTTCTTCTTCTTCTTCGTCTTCTGTGCTTCGCCGTTGACGAAAGTGTCGCTCGGTCGATCAGTGTTTATCGTCGGAGCTCGCCCGCGCGAAAGGAGGGCAGATCAACTTTCAGTCTGACGGACAGTAAGCTGTGGCATGAGCAGCGAAGCTTGCCAGCGACTCTGCCAGCCGCCAATCGGCGTTTCGGTCTGCGGGAAGAAATCTGCCGCACCGACGGTGAAAATTCGAAGCGATGGTTCGAACGAAAATGGATTTTTTTTTTTAACGAGCGAATGAAAATCGAGAGATTTCTTCTTCGTGAAAACAAAAAAGAAAATTGGTTGGTCGGAAGCCTTGTATGGGACGGTAGCCGAAAAGAGGTGACGAAGAAGAAATGTTGGATTGTTCATATTAAATGATAAATAAACCGGGTAAAAAATTAAAGCACGTTCATGAAAATGTTCTTAACGCTAATTTTTCTGAATGAATTATAACTGAACCGGTTAAAAAATTAAACTACTGTAACGATAACGTTCCTAGTGCTAAGCAAACCTGCAGACTCTTATCGCTCGGGAATTATTGAAAATGAGGTGATCGGCACTAAAACGCTAAGCGTCGAACGTCACCGATTTTGATTCATTGCGATTACGATTCAGCTTCGCGGGATGACGCATAAAAAATACCTAACCGAAGGTATAAAACGATGCTCGAGCGATAATTATTCTCCACATCGGTGCTATGTTTCTCCGCGATCGTTGTACAATCCTCGTTTTTATCTCGCTTATATTGGCGGTAAGTTTCAAATATACGTGTAGACGATTTTAACAATCCTTTCGCTCCGAAATTTGTTCTCATCGCAATAATTTTTTGTACGATAAAATCTTGAAATCCTAACAAATACATTTCTTTGTTGTAACCAACTCGTATATTTCTCGTTCAGAGCGAAAGGGAATGCGAAGAGAAAAAAAACTCCGACGATTTAATAAACTTTTTATCGAAAATAAAAATCGTTTCAAGCATTTAGCAGCGACAGAACGTCGAGAGAAGCTCGAAAAAGCAAACGGCGCTAAAAATCTGCTGAAACCAAACGCAAGTTCCGTTTCCGCCAGTGAAAACGACAGGCTAAGGAGATTACATGATAATGCTATTTTGGAATTGATCGCCGGAAGTGCGAAATCAATTCGACCCAAGACATCGTCGAGCGATAATCGTGTGTCGAAGGAAATTCCTCGCTGGCGCGAATCGACTAGGAGCCTCGATAAATCAAAGAGCCGAAAGGGAAACAGCTCGAGGACTAAATACGAAACGAGAAAAAAATCGAAATCATCGAATACGCTAAAGAACCAACGGGGCAATGGAAATCCTCGAAAAAAGAAAATATCACCTATACGAGGCTGTTCAGAGGGGAAAAAGGGGAAAAGTAAAGGGTACGCGTGTCGCAACGCCGGACGCAGAGTGAAACGACTGCTGTTGAACATACCGGGAGTGGAAGTTGTAGAGCAATGGAACGCGACTTGGATTATCCCGATACCGACCTGGTTTTGGCCCGGTCATTGGGCATTTTTCGGTTGAATTATTAAAATTTCTTGAAATAAAAAAAATTGATAAAAAAATTAATGTGAATTTACGCTCACCTCGAAATATTCTCGAACCTCGTCGTTCGTTTGAAGAAATTCTTGGGCCGCAGGCTCGTCCCTGCAGTAAGCCACGTGTTTGTCGAAATCTCTTTCCTGGAATATAAAGAAGAAACAATGTTGAAAATTGAAATTTTCGTGACGCTTACTCATAAAATTTCAACATTCAGATTTTCATAGGTTTGAAGTTTAGAATGTAAAAAAAGAATGTTCACCAAAAGAAATCTTCCTCTATGAGGAAGCAAAATTAGAGAATGAACGTCAAATTACTGTTCGATGAATAAATTGATAACTCACCAATCTCAAGAACGTTTTTCCCAGCATTCGTGGCTGGTCCGCGTAGTACTTGGCCCCCTCGATGAGTACCCTGCCAAACGATCTAAGTAAGGCGGGAATTAATGTCATGCCAAAGACACTCTTACGTGCTAAAAAAAGTACCTCACGTTCGTTTCTCGTTCGTTAAGTTACGTTGCGTTATGAGTCGTCCACAGTTTTTTTGTAATCAAACTACGTTTTAATAGAAAAATCTCCACACACATATTAACAGATCGCCTCTGGCGACAATGGGGTGGTAATTTTGTTTAATCTTCAAAATAATTATCCCAACAAATGGTTTTATATAGTGGAGTAAATAATTAAGCAACAAGAGGTTTTTAGAACACTTATTAGGGAAATCTTTTTTTCATCTCCTCAATCTTCGTGCCGAGGGTGTCATACAACCGACTTTGCGCGTCAATTGAAGAAAAGAAAAAAAACGACGACACGATCGAAAATCACATTGAAGGAGTCAATGATAAGAAAACTCTTGAAATTCCGAACTTACGCAACTTTCGACACCGTCAGCTAGGGGATAAAAGTTTGAATATCGAATGGGTGATGATCGTGTGCGATGACGATGTTCAATTGAAATTGGGATGTGCCTTTTTTATCGGTTGAAAATTTCGAGATCGAACGACTCGTTGTAGAGTATATTGTACGATTGGGTTAATTTGTGTTGATTGTGGCAGAAAAGAAGATGGTTTTTTTGTGCAATGTGAGATGCTAATTTTGTGTCTGATATGTCTGTCTCGTATTGTTTAAATGAATATGACATTTTTTTTGTACACGTGTGACGAATAATACCTACGTGTTATGAAAGTCAGCGATTTGCTTGAGATTTGTGAAGATTATTTCCTTGTTGTCGCGAACGGCTCTCGGCACTCCCGGCGTGTCCAGAGGCTTCAGATATCGGTCGACTACCTGCTGTATGTCCCTGCCGAACTCCTCTTCCGTTTCAACCAATTCCTTCACCACGGCTCTATAAAAAAACATTTATATTATAATATAAAATATAATAACACCTCGCTATGGACTATTGAGTTTAGAAACTGGAAATTGAGATTCACCGAAAATATGTCACTTCCGATTTGAAAATCTCATTTTTAGACCGGATGTAATGATATAACGGGAATACTTTACTTCCGGTCGAAAAAAAAAATTTTCGGCCAAACAAATTACTTTTCAAAATATATACAGAATGATAATTATATTTTGTAATTATTATAACTGTCATTAATATATATATAATAGTTTCATTATCAAATTGACGTGATGTTCCTCGAGGGTAAAACAGTTCCCTGTATCTGGCGATTCGTATTATTAACGATTGCACGATATTTCCGATGAAAAGGAAATGAGGTCAATATAGGCGCGACGAAAATAGCCCTCATACGTAATTTCAACTTCCTGTTAACTGCCAAAAGCCATGAACAAAGTAGACCAAACAAATTGTAGATAATCCGAGAAAGTTATCTTTATCGACAGTTGCGCTCAATTTCTGAAGTTACGCCCAAAGTTTTTTTTTTTCATAGCGCGTCTTGGACCAACTTTTTTGTTAATACGAATTTTCCGAGACAAATAACTGTTTTACCATTGGAGGATTGTCGCATCATCTCGAAAGTAAGCGTAATTACGTACTCTCTGCGGTATTGCGAATCCTCCGGCCGATGATGACTCGTGAGGGTTGAACTGTCCTCGCTGAGGGCCGTTTGCATGAGTATGGACACCGGAAGCCATCCTTCGCGCCCATCGATCTTTCGTACCAGCGCCCTGATGGAAAAATAGAAAATCACGAAAAATTCATTAGCAAATTTTATTAATGTGGCAGCGATAAAAAAAATTCCTTAAAAATTAGATTTTCTATTTTGGCAACTTTTTCGCAGCGGAACATAACTCGATGAATAGCAATGATGCAGAAAGGTATCGGGCTCTTCTCGGGGCCAACAAAAATGTATTTTACGTTCGTTGAATGAAGAATGAGTCAACCGTGGGAACAAAACGGAGCTTAGACTGTCTAGTCATTCGTCCCGATATAAACGCACACCGCTGTCACTGCCCACGTGCTGGTCTATCTATATCGTGTATGTATACTCGAATCGCTGAAAATGAGGATGCCGATGAAAGGGCCGCGGATATTTTCATCTAACCGTAAAATGCATCGTCTTCAGGCCTGACCCACGCAATATTTTGTATCATGTAGGGGAGAGCGGGGCAAAATGGAGCAGTGGGACAAAACTCCGTTCTCCAATCATTTTTGGATGCCCCAGTTTACTCCATCGATACGTCTGGATTTTCTGTGTCATTTTGTACCACTCGTTCATCTAAAAATTATTGGAAAATTGCGTTTCGTCCCTCTGTCCCATTTTGTCCCGCTCTTCCCTATACATATTAACGAAGATATTAATTTTTTTCGAAAAATTTAAAGAATGGTTTTTCTAAATTTGTCTCCATGATCGCAACATCTTTAAGCCATTTTGGTTCCGCCAGTTTGATGGACACGCTATCGCACGGAGCGAATGCACAGTAAAAAATGGTTTCTTGTCTACAAACATCAACAATTCTTTTCTTGTTAATTGTACAAAAAAATCTTATCCATTTTAGAAAAATGTCTATCAATTTTACGAATACTTTTTGTAATATTAACAATAAAATAATTGTGGACGTTTGTGAACGAAAACTGTTTGTTAAATGTACAAATATTTTTTACCGTGTGGGGTATTACTTCCTCCATATTACAATATCTAACTGATTTAGGATATCGGTTTTAATTAATGCGATCCAAACGATACACATAAAGACGATTTTTTTTTTTTTATTTTAAGAATGGTTTTTCTAAATTTGTTTTCATGCCCGCGACGTTTGGACGCCATTTTGGTTCACGCCAGTTTTACCAGCACGCTATCGCACGGAGCGAATGGGGCGCTCTTCTTCCTCCATCTTACAATATCTAAACGATTTACGATGCCAATTTTAATTGATGCGCTTCAAGCCACCGACATAAATATGCATTTTTTAATTAAAAAATTGTTTTTCTACACTTTGCTTTATGATCGCGATGTTTCGTCGCCATTTTGGTTCCCGCCAGTTTGATCGGCACGCTGCAGCGCGCTATCGCACAGAGCGAACGGGGCACACTTCTTCCTCCATCTTACAATATCTAAGCGATTTACGATGCCAATTTTAATGGACGCGATCCAAGCGACACTTTTCGTTGTCTACTCTAAATGATTTGCGATTCGCCCGGCGAACATCTTCGATGCGCTGCCAAAATCATGGACCAACTCTCGCGGCTCGCGCGGGCATCCCAATCTTGAACCTCACCTTTGCTCGAATCATCGCATAATGCAATAATCTATTTGCAAACCAATCTATTTCGAGAAACCTTCCAATATCGGAATGCGCATCTCAAGAATTTTCATTCGTCCGCCCGTTCGGACGATTTTGCCTCGTTGCCTCTTGTTGTTGAGCGAATTGCTTCGGCATTGTCTGCGTCTCAAGGTTGCTGGCGCTAAATCACTCGTGGCCAACTGTCATTCAGGTGGTTCGTCGGAAATAAAAAAATTATGGGCATCATTTTTTTTCAACATTTTTTTTTTTTTTTATAAAAAAAATGTAATTAAACGTTTCAATTTTTTTTGGTTCAATTGTTTTTTTTTTTGCAAACTCTTTAAGAAACTTGCTTCCATCTATTTCGAACGAGTAACGTGCGGTTATTTCGCTTTTCTCTGTTTCGGGTACAATCCACTTTCATTTGCTTGTCCAGAGTCGGACAGCTTGACACATTACGGGCGGAAAACGTGCGGATTATGTATGAGGTATGTGTCGGGTATGAACCCAGAACGTGCCAACCGCGATAGCTTTTATTAACGGCGCTATAAATCAAGTACGCCCGTACGAGGCGGTTGCAGCGATCCGCGGTATAATTCTGTTGTTCCATCGCAACTTCGCGTCCCGTGATCGGCTTTGATACGAGACTGATGCATCAAGGTTTTTCGTGCCGATAATGAATGAAAATTTTATTATAATCTTTACACTTTTTCCTTCGTAAATTGTTATTTAAAAAATTTTAAAGCCTCCTATGTACTTCATAATGCAATCAACCAAATTATTAGCGTTCGTTCATAATTCCTTTTTATTGTATTTCTTTACTTGCGCGTTCGATCATTATTATTTTAAAAAATTTCAAACCCTTTCCATGTATTTTCGTTTCGAAGGAAAACGAATGACAGTTTTTGTTACCGGCTCAGCCGGTGAAATCTGACTTTTGGCAACTTTTTCCGGATTCATTTCATTTAATTACGAAGCTACTCTAAAAAAATGACGAAAGAAATAAACGTAAACCTAATGATTAGCTTATCCTTCGTCCCGAAGTTACGTCGCAGTGTTCTCTACAGTTTTGTGATCGTTTTGCCGATTACAGTTTTTGTTACCGACCGAGCCAGTGACATCTCACTTTTATCTACAAACGGAATTGTGCGCTCCTGATTTTTTTTTGCGCTTTCGATTATTACTGAAGAAATAAAAGGAAAGAAAATGACGAGACAAACAAGCCCAAACCTAGTGATTAGCTTATCCTTTATCCCAAAGTTATGAACCGTGTTCTTTATACACTTGTTACAGTTTGTCAATTACAGTTTTTGTTATCGGCTGAGCCGACTGGAACAAAATTACAAAAAAAAAAAATAACTAGAAATTAGTTTATCCATCGTCCCGAAGTTACGTCAGAGCGTTCCTCCGACGCATCGCATTGAATCCGGTCGCAATGTCGATCCAGAATCTTCTCCGAGTTCCGAGAGAGGTCCAGCTGACGTCGAGGCACAAGTGCGTCTGCAGAAATAGCGCGATACCGCTCCCCTCACACACACTCGTTTCTCGCGAGAAACGCGCGTCCCGGGCTGCGCCGAGGGAATCCGAGAGTGCATTGCGACCCGCGGCTTCATGGAGTTGTAATTCATCGAGCGCGATCGCACGGAATTGCAATTAGCGGGCGACGTTTGAGATTTTAAATTCAACTCCCGTGACAAGTACACAACGGGAACGTTGAACGAGGGTTCCGCCTCGCTCCGGGACCGACCGGACAGAGGCCGCCTCTGGGTTCATTTATTTACAGTCACTTTTACCGTCACCGCCGCCGGGGTCGATGAACTTCCTGGTCTTCGGCCCTCGAAAGCTCACGAAAGCGAAGCTCACTCCTCGCTCGTTTATTCTCGAGAGAGAGAGAGAGAGAGAGAGTCACGCCCGCACCTGTCACAAGACTTTTTCCCACGTCTCTCGGCACTTGCCACACGAAGCAGACTCTCCGATCCGAGTCCGACCTTGAAGACTGACGCGGCTTTCCGCCGTCGTGGATATCGCCGCTGGTCTCGGACAATTTGTTCATTCGCATTCGATCGGAGGAATTTGTGCTTTTTCCGATCTGTGCCGGTTTTATGCTTTTTTTCGATCTATGCAATTTTTTTATTCCTTTTTTTCGATCTATGCCATTTTCATGCTTTTCTTCGATCTATGCCATTTTTATGTTTTTTTTTTTCGATCCATGACATTTTTATGCTTTTTTCGATCTATGTCATTTTTATATTCTTTTTCGATTTATGCAATTTTTATGCTTTTTTTCCATCTATGCCATTTTTATGTTTTTTTCTATCTATGTTATTTTTATATTTTTTTTTTTCGAGTACGTACCTATGAATGTCGGAGTCGGAGTTCGATCTCGTAAGGCGAGCTCGAGGATCCGCGTATTTTCTTCTCGGTCGAACCGACAATTTGTGTCTCGCTGCGGAATTGTCCAGACGTTCGCCAACCACACCGACCTCTAATTCTGGGTCCATCCTCTGTTTCCTATAATTTTTGTATTTTTTTTTTTGTCAGTTGTGAATTGTTTTTTTGTTACGAGGCGAATCATCGTTGGCTGCTTTTTTCTTTGAATTAAAATATGGCCCATTAGCGTTCGGTTAGTTCCATGCAGATTCGATGCACTATAAAGATGATGACGACGATGATAATGACGAGGGTGCGGTGCTGTTCGTGTTATTGGGTCCTTCGGAAACTCTTATATCTTCATTTAGTTGAGTTATTCTTGGCTAGTCCGTCGGGTGCTTTTGTTATTGCAGCGTTTCGCACAATTGCTTCTCGATGCTCGCTAAGCGTTTTGTTATGTTCCGATGATTCGTCAAACTATTTGTATCGGCGATCCCTCGATTATCGATGGTAGACAAGCATTAGCCAAAAGCCAGCGTGCGATAAATTGCCTCAAGATTTCTGTTAGGTCAAGAGAAAAAGAGACGTAATTCGCGCTATTTTTATTTTTATTTTTTTTAATTTGTTATTACTTTTGGTTTATCGATGATTTATTGCCAGCATTAATTTTGAAAAGTCTTGCCAGCTGCAGAAAAGTATTAACAGCCGGACCAAGACGTACGACGACGCGCGCAGTTCATACAAATTTTGCTCGCGTTTGAGACTGTCAAAAAAAAAACGACGCTAAATCCGCGTAAAAATATAACATTGAAAAAATAAGCAAACGGCAGAGACGAGCGGAAGGGCAGACGTCAGCGAGGTAATGGTCTTGCTGAATTCATCATAGAACCGATTGACTCAACAAACTGTTTCTTTTTTTTTTTTTTTTTTTTCTTACTTCTTTCACAAATATCTTTCCACCGTGTATATTTATTCGTACCGCGTGAATATTAACTTTCTAAATGGCCGAGCAAACGCGTTTCGTTTACAGTAGCGATGCAGCCGGGCTTGTTCAGTTATTTTGTTTCTTTTGCACGCGAAATGACTCGAAACGTTTTAACTGAAGAAAAGGAAAAAAATGAAAATAATCGAGACGATTGAAGAGACCTGGCTAAGCCGTTGGGCTACAAAATTTTTCCGCGAATATGTCTAATTTCGGAAAAATTTTATTTTCCTCCGATTTATCCGAAACATAAGATTTTTCAGCGAATTTATATGTATAACATAATATATCACACTTAGATTATTCGGCACAAGTCTCGTGTACTTTAATTTTTCATATGTGTTGTTTATTTGTTACACACGTGAATATGAACTTTCTAAATGTTCGAGCGAACGCTTTTCGTTTACGGTAAGCGACACAGCCGGCTTCTTTAATTATTATTATTTTTTTCTTTTGCACTCGAAACGTTTCAGCTGAGGAAAAATAAAAGAATCAAAATAATTGAGACAAGCGAAAAAAACCCGGCTAGTCATCGGTCTACAAAAAATTTTTCCGAGAACATGTCTATTCTAGGAAGAATTTTGTTTGCCTCCGATTTATTCGAAATATAAGATTTTTCAGCGAACTTATATATATAAAATATATCACACTTATATAATTCGGCATAAGTCTCGTATACTACAATTTTCCATGTGTGTTGTTAATTTATCACACACGTGTCCAAAGGCTCTCCGCGACGTCTTCTCTGTTATCGCGAGGTACATAATATAGTATTGCAGCTCTACAGTGCGGTAAGTATAGCGTATACGCTTCATGCTTTATAGCGTTACATATTTTTAGAAAGCTCTGAGAATAGCGCTCGAATGGAAAAAAGCTCTCTCGTTCACGGGCGCACGTCGCGCACGTCAGTATAGAAAAAAAAAAAGAAAAAAATGAAGCAACTTTTTTTTATCCATATTTCTATCGCACATTATTTCGTTCCATTGTAAGACGTAATTATCCACTCTTACGAGCTATCGCGCGCAGCTTACTTACTTAGTAGCGTCGTGAAGATAATCGATTGCCTCGACGATGTCACCAACGTTCACGGAGAAGCCATCGTCGTCATCGGCGACGTAGTCCTTGACGACGATAAAGTTTTCCACGGATTTCTGAAACAGGGAACGGTCGGGCAAAGTGTTACGGACGGGTGGAATTATGAGAAAATTTGAGTCAAAGCGATCGGTGAGGTTCGCGGTCTAATTGTATTTTCGTCAGCTTCGAGATCCATTTGCCGTCGCGAAGAGTCATTTGTCATTTATAATTGGAAATCTTGGCGAACTGGTCCGTGCATATGCGTGCGCGTGACACACCGGATTGTGACGCGCACTGCGCAGGTCCCAAGCGCGGTCTTGCGAGGGGGAATCCCTCGATGGATTCGTCGTCCATCTATAGAGAGGGTGAAAAAATCTATTCGCGGAAACCCATAAAGGGTTGACATGTTCAGAGGGCAATTAAGGTCCTCAAGGACTGCAATCCTTGGACAACCAATCGTGTCTCGTTCGAATGGAACGAATGGATACGCGACTATATGCCCATGACGATATTCCTATGAATATATTCCCAAGAATATATTCCCATAACTATATTCCCATGATAATATTACCATGAATATATTCCCATGACTATATTCCCATGACTATATATGTCCATGACCATATTTCCATGATCATATTCACATGACTATATTTCCATGAATATATTTCCATTACTATTTTACCATGACCATATTCCCATGACTGCATTTCGCTAGAGATACATGGTCCAGCTCTAGAGGAGCTAAATAAAAAAGTGTAATCTCGGAAACCCATAAAGAATTGACGTGTTCAGAAGGAAATTATGATTCTCAAGGATTGAAACCCCCGAACAACAAACCGTGTCCCGCTCGAATGGGACGAATGGATACACGACTATATTCCAGCGGGTTTTTGATATGTGTGGAAAATTAATTATTACACTAATGGCTCGGTCCTGTTGCTTCATGACCGAACATTCGTTTTGTCTCCGGACTCGCGCGATTGCCGAAACGACGTGTACCCATGGAACACACGCACGCCGCAATCACGCACTGTACCACCGACAGATTAACACTCCTGTACCGCATGACATTTCCAATTCCGGCGTGCGACGTTCTATTTCGGATGTTCCTATATTTATACCGAGTCCGGGGAATTAACAAGTGGTTTCACCGCTATATCAAATGACAAGTGCTTTTACGTACCGGTTAGTAAACCGGATAAAGGATAACTCGCTAATTGCAATGTCCATTTGTCGTTACCAAAATAGTCCTCGAAGAACTTGCATTCACGTTGCAAGACGGATAAAAAAAAATATGGAATTTGAAGAAAAAATGATTTTACCCGAATTCATTAATTTGTTATTTTTTTTCCATTTACTTGAGAAGGGATACTCGAATTTCCAAGCATTACTTTTTACCGTCCACAACATAAGTTGGCGTCCAAGCTAAAAAATATCGAGATTCATTTTACCGTTATTTTAAGTTATTTACCGTTTACATTTGACAGACCACGACCAGTTAAATCTGCAATCAAAAACGGAACTTGCGTCCTCGTTGGAGGACGAATAACAAAAAAATATTTTGCGATAATTTATCAAGTCTTTTTTTCGTTCATTTGAGAAGAGATGGTTGAATTTCCAAGAATTATTTTTTACCGCCCGCAACACAAGCAATCTGGCATCCGAGCTAAGAATATTCGAAATCCATTTTACGCGAAACCCCCCCCCCCCCCCCCCCCCAAAAAAAAAGCCTGTCCATCTCCGATGACGATGTACACATCGCGCGTCGCGAGTTCCTCGCGCTAGACGAGAGAAACATGTTATTTCAGCATCATCAAGTTAATTACCCTGTCGCAACAACTGTCCAGGTAAAGGCTGCTGAGCTTGCGGAAGCTCGGTGTGTTATCCGGGCTGGTGGATATTTCGTGCGACCTGTCGGACCTCGTCAGCGTGACACCGCCGTTGATCTGCTCCTCGTGATGTTCCCTCTCGCGGCTCGCCGATTGTCCGTTGAACGAGCCATCGAGGCTGGCAGTCGAGGTGACGGAAACGGTACCGCCGGTGAAGGTCGACGTCATCTCGGCGTCGAAAAACTCCTCGTCGCCGGCGACCGGACAGCAATACATCGAGAAGCGATGAGCGGCCGGTTTGTTGAGCCGAAGGGCCGAGAATACGTGAAGGGGCTCGAAGTGAGTTATGCCGTTCTCGTCGAGGACGGTGTAGGCGACCTGGCCGGTGAGAACGGCCCTGGAGGCCTCGCGTGGCACGACGGCTTGGATGCCCTGCTTCAGAATCATGAATATCGTCGACGGTCTGTGATTGCGCCTCATGAGAAATTCCTCGATGGCGAGGCTGTTCTCGGCGCGGAGGAGAGCGGTCGGCACGTCGACCGAGGACTGGAGCGGAGCCTCCTCGGGCACGATCATCAGAGCGGCGCTCTCCCGAACGAGAGTCCTCAATCTTGGATCGGTTCGCGCCAGTTCCGGATCGCTGCAGAGATCGCGCAGGGCGCTGAGGAACTGCGGTCTCTCCTCTGCCAGCTTCCTCATGACCGTCAGCCTCTTCAGGATGTCGAGGGTGAGCTTGTCGCCAGCGAGAACCTGGGTCGACTCGTCGTCGCTGATGACCGCGAGAAGGCTGCTCGCCGTCGACGACATTCCCAGCGCCCTCGCCAAGCCTACTGCCTGAAGAAGCAGCTCGCGAACGTGAGATCCTTCGTCGTTGAGGAGCTCCTTTACGCGTAACTCGCTGGATTCTCTGACCGCGTGCACGATAGCCTTGTGAAGAGTCTCGGCAGCTTCCTTCTCCGTCGCGACGCCGGCGACCTCCTGCGAGACCCTCCTCAGAACGCGGGACACCAACTCAGGATCTCCTCTGGAGACGTTTCTGAAAGCGGCGCCGACAAGGTCGCTTCCCACTTCTTCGTTCAGAACGGCCGAGAGTCTGTCGAGAACGACCTCGTTCTTCAGCGATTGGCCGACGACCGTTGATCTGAGAATGTCTATCTTGTTGTTGCTGGATTCCAGGAGATCGAGCATCGCGTCCTGACACAGAGTCGTACGGTTCTGGGGCACGAGAAGGATCTTCAAGACCTCGCTGACCGATTGATCTATGGAGGTGGAGCCGCGTCGCAGGACCACGTTGAAGGCCTCGCTGATAGACGAGAGAACGTAACTCTGGTTGTTGGTTTCGCCATTTTTGCCGTTCGGCATGTCGTCCTCGCCGTCGGTGATCGCCAGAACCGCGGCGGCTATGGCGGCCTTGACCGCCTCTTTGAGCCAATCGACCTCGACCCCGGCATTGCCGTTGTGCGTACTGCCGTTGGTCATCACCGGCGAACTCTTGCCGTTCGTGACGATATTGCCCGATTGTTGGTGCACTTGCTGTCTGACTATGTTGTTCGCCAACTGCGATATCGTCGACGCAATCTGCGCCATCTGGACCGCCGAATTGCCTCGGAGACCAAGCTGTTCGGCGATCACGAGCGCGTGCTCGAGGGCGACGGCGGTCGGATCGACGTCGACGTCGACCTTCGGCAAATCGGCCGGGACTTTGCGGCCTATCGACATCCCGGCTTCGGACAGTTGACGAAGCATCCGAGCGTCGATGCTTGTCTCGCCGTGGTGCTGATGGGACCGGGCGTTGTACTGAAGATGCTGGGGTCTCAGAAGACCGAGCTCCTCGGGCGTCACCTCGAATCCTTGGACCGAAAACTCCATCTCGCCCTCCGGCGTGTCCATGAGATCCGGAGCGACGAAGCGCGGTCCCTCCTCGGTCTGGACTATCTGACCCGGCACGAAGGTAACTCCGTGCTCGCCGGACTCGACCACGCGGCCCGGAACGAATCGCGGACCCTCCGGGGTGTCGACCACTTGTCCAGGCACGAAACGCGATCCGGCGTCCTCGGTCGATATCACCTGACCCGGTATGAAGGTCGGACCGACCTTAGTCTGGACGATCTGGCCCGGTACGAAGCGCGGACCGTCCTCGGTCTCCACGGTTTGACCCGGAACGAATTTAGTGCCCGTTCGCGTCTCCACCATCCTACCCGGCACGAACTTCGGTCCCGTGCTGGTGTCGACCACCTGACCGGGCACGAACTGTTCACCCTTCTCGGTCATGACTATCTGACCCGGTAGGAAACCATCCTCGGTCATCAGACCTGGCACGAATCTAGGGCCGTCTTTTCCACCGCGCACCAACTGTCCCGGAACGATTCTCTTGCCCTCGGGGAACTTCTTCGTCCACTCGGGGACGAACTCCACTCCGTCGTCGGTCTGCACCATGTGACCGTAAACCTCTTGCTGGTGCAAGAGGGGAATGGCGCTCGCGGTCTTGGGATCGACCGCGATTCCGACCGGAGTCGCTTCCATGAAGACGATCTCGCTTATCCTTCTGGCCGCGGCGAATTCGAAGCTCTCGGAACCTCCGGACGTCAGAGTCTTGCCCGGCACGAACTTCTCGCCCTCGGGAGTCCTGACGATCTGACCCGGAACGAACTTGGGACCCTGCGGTGTCTCCAGCGTCGCGCCGGGCACGAAGCTTGGTCCCTCGCCTGAGTCAACAGTCACTCCGGGCACGAAGTGGGTTTCTCCGCTCTTCGTCGCGACATCCTGACCGGCCACGAAACGCGGTCCTTCCGGGGTGAGCAGCGTTCTCCCGGGCACGAACATGGACTCTCCGGCGACGGAGGTCAAGCATTGCCCAGGAACGAATGTCCAAGTCTCGCCGACCTGGACACTCTGACCGGGAACGAAGACCTGCTCGCCCTGCTGATCGGTGACGGTCTGTCCTGGCATAAATCTCGCACCGGCCTGAGTGAGAACCGTCTGTCCTGGGACGAAGTTGTTCTCCGTCACGATTTGCCCCGCGACGAACTTCGGTCCCTCCTCAGTCAGCACTGTCTGACCGGTGACAAAGCGCGCTCCCTCGCTCGTGTGAATCGTCTGACCCTGCACGAACTGCTGACCGGCCTTCGTCGGGAGCGTCTGTCCGGCGACGAAGACCGGCGTCCTCTCGCCGTTCTTCTCCGGCACGGTGACGATCTGCCCGGGAATGAGCAGCGGCCCGTCGGGCGTGTGGACCGTGAAACCGGGAACGAAAGTGTTCCCGGTCGGTGTTCTCAGGGTCTGCCCTGGAACGAAGACCGGCCCGATCGGTGTCTCGACGGTCTGCCCGGTGAGGAACCTCTGGGCCGAATCTATGTCGACTCTGAGGCCCTTGACCTTGTGCAACTCCTGCCTCTTACCCGCCCCAAGATTCTTCACCAACTCCGGTATCTCGTCGATCCTCGGCAGGACTTCCAGCGCCTGCTTTCCAGCCGCCGAAAACTTCACCCCGACCTCCGAGGTCTCTTCCAACAGTTCCGGCGACATGTTCTCCAGAGCGTGCTGAAGTTCCGCCTCGGGCGCGACGCTCAGCGGCGCGAAGGGCTTGACGACGCAGATCGCCTCGAGGCCGCCCGTCTCCTGGGAAATCGGCGATGTCACCGCGCCCACAGCAGTCGCCTCGATGTCGATCGTTTCCGGTCCCGCCTGCACGGCTACCGGCATTCTCTCCACGATCGGCACGCCGCTGACCTTCGCGGCCCTCCCATCGAAATCCACCCAGTCGCTGCTCAGCGTCAGGTGCTTGGCGACCGTCTCCAAGTTTTCCGAAGACCTCGTCAGCTGACCGGCTCGCGAACGCGCGTTCTCCATGTCCACGTGCTTCCAGCCCACGAGTTTCTCCTCCTCCCTCAGTCTGCTCTCCTCCCTGATGCTCCGCAGCCTCAGTTGCTTCGCCTTTCTCAGCTCCTCCTCGTCAGCGACCTTTTCCTTCTCCTCGAAGATCCTCTTCGCGTAGCTGAGACCAGCAGTGCGCTTCCGTTTCCTCTTGCGCGCCTCCGCCTCGGCCTTCTCGCGCTCCTTCACGACCTCCTCGCGCGGTCCCAGGCCGTCGTACATGTCCTCGAAGTCCTCGAGGTCCCGAAAGTCCACCGATACGTTCTTGCCCTGCTTCAGCCGCAGAAGAACCGTGTCGCAGTCACGCGATAACATGACGTCCCTGACGTCCCCGTCGCGGACCGCGGCTTCGAGTCTCGCCGGAAAAACGAGACTGCATCGCCGCTCCTCGACCGTGTACACGAATTTGGAGCATTCCTCCTCGGCCGCCGGCGGATCCTTGGCCTTCAGCAGATCGCGAAGAGCCTTCTGCTGCTCACCCTCGCCCTTCAGGACCGGAAAGACGTAACGGTAGTCCTTCAGGACCACGTGCTTCTTCCTCTCGCCCAACACCAGACCGGCCGTGTAGTGGTGCGGCTCCAGACCGCCCGAAGCCGTCGTTATTCGGCACTTGGACTTGTCGCCGCTGTGCACACCGAGGAGCACCGGAATGTAGTGGTGAGTCGGCAGACCGTACGACTTGCCGGTTATGCGACAAAATCGCTTAGCGTCCGCTGGACTTATCGGCGGCAGGAGGGGAAAATAGTTCGGCTTGGGGAGGCCTCTGCTCCTCCCCGTTATCCTGCAGAAAGACATCGCTGAGCCTTCCGTTCACTGGCTAAACTTTCATTCGGCTAATTCGCGATGAATTTTCGGGAATTTTTTTTTTCTGCCCTTTACTCGATCACGATCGCTTTCTTTCTTCTTGCGTGGTAACGTTTGTGGTTTCTTTTTTATTATTTTACACCGCAGGCCTCGCCCTCTTCGCTGAAACTTCCGCTCTCCGGCTAAATTTTCATTCGCCTAATTCGAGGCGAAATTTCTGCAACAATTGTTTCTGCCCTCTCGTTCGCGCTTTCTCGAAGACGATCCTTTTCTTTTTTTCTTTCCCCTCGCTTTATCGCTCGTAATTCACTTTCATTGCGAGGTAAATGTTTTCTTTTATTTTTATTTTTCGTTGGCTTTAGCGTAAATTCGTGAGCCCCGTTTGAAATTCTCTCGCCTCCAGACGGCTCGTGAAGCTGACTCGCGCTACTCGAGGCCTCTCGTCACTCGTCGCGCGGAGACGATCTCGTCGAGGCATCGCGCTGACCCAACGCCAGCTGCCTGGCGTACTTCAATCTTTCTTTTTTATTTTTATTTTCTCAACTTCTTCTCGCTCGGCGCTCGCACAATCTCAGCGAATTTCTATCTCGCGTGACGAGATTCCCAGCTCGGGCGACACGAGCGGACCTATCGCAAATCGCGATCACCACGAACGGCTCTTCATCCACTTTCGGTGCAAAAAAAAAGGAACAAAAGAAAAAAAGTTGCACCTATCGTGGTCGGCCAGTCGGGAGGGTTTCGGTTATTTCTGCTTTCCGAAACACGCCAAGGCGAATATTTCGCCGCGTCCTCGCGCCTCTTTGCTTCCCTTCTCGAGGCCTCGTCGAGCGAGGGAATTAAAGTGAGCAAAAAATTAATACCATTAATATAATTAATATAATTAATAAAAATTAGGGAAACAATATAATATCGCAACTATTCAGCCGATGGCGACGATCCGGCGGAACTCTTATCGCAGACGCTCATCAGCCGGCTCGATGGCCAATAAATTTCTCATCGGGACTCTCTCGTTCCTCTCTTCCGGTCGCTCTGTCCATTCATCGTACTTTTTTTTTTTTGGAACGCAGCCCGAAGCGCAGTCAAATCGTACAATAAACGCTCGAGAACGCGGCGTATAATGCACGCACGACGCGCAGGGTGCTCAGCCTCGGCACCAATTTCCCAACCTCCATACTACGGCTCGCGCGCCGCTCTTACTTCAAAGAGGACATCCGTTTAATCCGATCGTTCCTCATTCGCTCCGAAATTAATCCGGGCCACCTCGATTCGTGTACTTTAAGTTTTTTCCATTTAAAAAATGGGTTTTCCTTCATAAACTCTTCGATGAAAATTATTGTCGTTTATTTTTATTTTTTTGCTCGAATAACAAATCTCGAATTGCCGACTCACCGAAATATACGATTCGATTCGGGTGCTTCAAATATTTTCTATACAATTTTTTTTTTTCATAAACGCTTCGATGGAAATTATAATTGTTATTATTATTTTTTTTTATTTCGCTCGAGTAACAAATCTCGTACAGCCGAAGTGGAGGATCTCTTGGCGTTTGTGTAACGCAGCAGATTCTCCGAAATGTACGATTCGATTCGTCCACTCGATTCCTGTGCTTTAAATTATGCGCATTAAAATTTTTTTTTTTAGATCCTAAACGCTTCGATGAAAATTTTTATTATTATTATTATTTCGGTCGAATAACAAATCTCGTATAGCCG
The DNA here is from genome assembly GCA_963575735.1 of Amblyjoppa fuscipennis. Lineage (NCBI taxonomy): Eukaryota > Metazoa > Arthropoda > Insecta > Hymenoptera > Ichneumonidae > Amblyjoppa > Amblyjoppa fuscipennis. Next base: position 19,353,621 of record OY754493.1, read on the forward strand.
GAGTGGAGGATCTCTCGGCGTTTGTCTAACGCAGTCGACTCACCGAAGGGTGCAATTCGATTCGTGCACTCGATTCTTGTGCTTCGAATTTTGCCAATTTAAAAAAAATGTGTTTTTTTTTACCGTAAACGCTTCGATGAAAATTATTATTGATTTTTTTTTATTTTGCTCGAATAACAAATCTCGTGCAGCCGGAGTCGAAAATCTCTTGTCTTTCGTGCAACGCAGCCGACTCGCCGAAATACACGATTCGATTCGTTAACTTCAATAATTTTTTTTCTTTCTATTTAAAAAAATATTTTCTTTTTTCGTGAACTCTTCGCCGAAAATTATTGTCATTATTATTTTGATATCTTTTTATTTCGCTCGATTAACAGATCTCGTACAGCCGGAGTCGAGGATCTCTTGGCGTTCGGATAACGCAGCCGACTCACCGAAATACACGATTTATCCTGGTGTGCAGTTCACTCAACTTTACACATTACCTCCCGCAGGAAAACCCGATCTATTTTCGTGGCGCATCTTTCGCGCTTTCCCTCTCTCCCTCCGCGTGTGTATTTCTCTTTCTCCCTTTGCCTCCCTCGAAACGAAGCACCACCGCACACGCGCTCAAAGACAGTGTCGTCGATTTTAGTTTACCGAGACCAAGAATTTTTACGACCCTCCGGCGCTCCTCTCGTAACTTCGGCACAATAAAATTTATATTATCATTTTCGAAAGTGCATACATATTTATATACATGTATAGATATATATATCGTAACGTTAATCTGCCGTTTTAACGTACGATGCGTCAAATGTGTCAACAGTCTTCGAATCTCGTATTTCATTCGCTAATTCAATGTACAGCCTCGTTTCCAGTTTCATTGCGTATGCTTAAGATTTTCAAATATATCTTCATTTTCATTCAAATTGTCGTTTGTTTTTTTTTTTTTTTTTTTCTTTTTAGATTGTCACACAACGGTAATCTTTATTGGGTCTTCGAGTCTCGATTTCTTTTCACAGCCATCAATTTCCGAGCGGTTCTCAAATTTGTGACGATTTTTTTCCGATTTCTTCCATTTCTTTTTTTTCTTTTTTTTGTACTTTTTTAATTTTTGTATTTCCTTTTTTATTTTAACGTCGACGAAGAACGGTGACGGCGAAAGCGCGTTAACGACGGCGATTCTTCGGCATAATCGGGGTATTCGCGGGTCCGTCCTCGGTGCGACTATGAAACACGTCGGACCGCTGCTAACTCGAAAATTGTATTACTACAGATACGCGCGCGGCTAACGCCAGACTGCTAGATGTACGCGAAGTGCGGCTAAGAGCTAGACCGGTTGCGCGCCGTTCGGCGAGAGTCTCGCCGCTGCTCTCTCTCTGTATATCTCTCGCTCTCTCTCCCCACACGGAACAGAAATAGCTACCCTTCTTACTTCCCCAATACATCTTTAGAAACTCGAGTACAAACTCCCCGGTGTATGGCTCCATGCAAAACGCCGAGCGGCATTCCGACCGATTCGAAGATCCTCTTTTTTGTCAAAATTTTTAGAGCAAATCAAACTTTTGAGAATAATTTTTTTATACAGTGTATAGTAAGATTTTTCATATGGTATATCAACGCTGGGAAAATACGCTGAGTACGCAAATTACGTGTTGAAGTCTCAAGTACTGAGTCAGTGCTCAATACCCAAAACTTAAGCAATTCAGTTCTGCCAGTACTCAAGTACTACCTAGCGCTCAGTACCTTAAATACTTGCGAACTCAATACGTATTTTGAGTACTTAGGATTTTGCCCAGTTCTGTAATATATAGTGAGTATATGAAAAATTGAAAAGTAGGAAGAAATGAAAACGGAGTAGAAAATGTCCCAAAAAAGCGTGAGATTCAAAGTCTCCTCGGTTAGAGACTTTGAGCCGTGAAGGATCTGGAACGATCAGTAACTGGCTGATGCGTTTCCGGTGTACGGCTCCATGCAAAACGCCGAATGGCTTTCCGATCGATTCGAAAATTCTCTTTTTTATACAAATTTTACAGCGAATCAGACTTCTACAAAGATTTTTTTTTATGTAATATATAACAAGTATATTAAGAGTAAAATTGTAAACAGTATACAGCAAGTATATTAAAAAATAAAAAATAGGAAGGTATAAAAATGAAATGAAAAATGTCCCAACAAAGTCTGACATTCAAAGCCCCCCCCCGTAGAGACTTTGAGCCGAGGGAGATCTAGAACGACTCATGCCAGCTCATTTTTCTGGATCCTCCGAGGCTTTCGGCCGGGATAAAAAAATGTTGTTTGTCGTTTCTGTGAAAGAGCTTGTTTTTCTCCACAAAAACACCACTGGTGATTTTTCTTTACAGTCTTGCCTCGAAGATTTTACAGCGGATCAAATTTTTAGGAGGATCCTTTTTTTATATAGTAAGACAATATAGTAAGCAAAATGTTAATCAAGGATACAGCAAGTATATAAAAAAAATAAATAAAAAATAGAAGGGAATGAAAACGAAGTGAAAAATATCCCAACAAAGCGTGACATTGAAAGTCTCCCCGGTAGACACTTTGAGTCGAGAGACATCTAAAACAATCAGCGCCAGCTCATTTTTCTGGATCTCCCGAGGTCTTCGGTCGGGATAAAAAAACGTTTCTCGTTTCCGTGAAAAAGCTTGTTTTTCTTTCCGCAAAAACAAACAAAAAACTGGTGATTTTTCTCTGCCGTTTTGCTTCGATTTTCCAACTGCGCAGAGTCTTCGGTAAAAATGAATCATCCCAGGGAGGAAACGACGACAAAGCTGGTTTGTACAAAAATAACGATTGTTTTAGCCGCCGCTCTGCTCGCATACGCGGCACTTGAGAACGGTCCGGCCGCGAGTGAAGAAGAGCATTGTTTATAGAGCTCGTACTCGTTGAAGTCCAAACACCCGGTAAATCGGCTCCGCAAAATCTAGGGGGTTGAAGAAAATTCGTCGGACGTCGGCTCTTCATCGTTTATCAAGTATATTACTATTATAAAGGAGATCATGGCCAGCGGCGCGGATTCAGGGAATAAATCGACTGGTCGGACTGTATATAGCTGGCGCAAAACACGTGGCGGCCAATACCGGTGTGGCCAAATGACAAAGAGCCAAGAACGGTCGCTCTTCTTTACGATCGTCCACTATTTTAACTCTTCCCCCGTTCGGCCGCCGACGTTTGTGGGTGAGAAAATATTCAAATCATAAATCAGTCGGCTGCACGTGCGGTCGGATGACGTTTTCCTTTTTTTGTATCAATAATAGAATTTAATTGAATTTAATTTAATTATATAACTTTTTTGGAGTACAATGAATTGGGACAAAATTTAGCGGTAAAAAGAAGTCATGCGAAGGAAAGGCGAAGATTTTTTTTGTTAAATATAATGTGCCGAAGCGAAAGTTACAATGTGCGACGTCCATAATTTTCGTTTCGTGACGGTTGTTAAACTCGGAAACGCCGAAATTGTTGGCAGAGAAAATAGCGGTAAACGATAAACCGACGTCGATGTACGAGTGGAGTGAGGGAGTGGCTGAAGAAAGGCAAAACAAATAGGCTGTTACACGGTCGTTAGCGCCTGCCAGGAATGCGGCTTTTAGAAGCACCGTCGAAACTTCGTAATAACCGATTTTCACCCTCTTCACTAGTGCACTTTAGAAGCGGGGAACTAAACGTTTTATCGCTTTTCCGCGTCGCCGTTCGATGGCTTTTCACGGCAGAGAGGGGCGTCGATACACGCTTCGCAATTTGAGGAAAGGAGCAGTGACGCGAGAAAATTATTTTGTGATACGTTAAATTATTTTAAAAAACCCTCCAGCCACTCGTGAAGTCAACAAAATATCGTTTTTCAGTTTCCCGTTCTCCGAATAGTATTTTTTGCTAATAGTACTTTTTGCTAATAGTATTTTTTTGCTAATAGTATTTTTTGCTAACAGTATTTTTTGCAAATAGTATTTTTTGCTGATAGTATTTTTTGCTAATAGTATTTTTTGCGAATAGTATTTTTTGCTGATAGTATTTCTTGCTAATAGTATTTTTTGCGAATAGTCTTTTTTGCTAATAGTATTTTTGCGAATAGTTGTTTCGCAAATAGTATTATTTTCTGCTTTGCCCCATAAAAAAGAGGAATTTTGACAGAAATACACGATTTGTCCGTTAGGTAACGGTATTTTTTTTTTCCGTTGTGTCGGTACCGCTGCGAATTCTCGAGACAACTCTGTTCGGGGACTCTTCCCCCTGATTTACGGTCAATGGATCACCGCGGCGTGACAGACGTCGGGAAATCGCAAGGACGAAGAAGTAGCGAGCCGTTCTCGATAGCTTCTGCCATTCACCGTGCCGGCCAAGCGTGGATCGGCGACCGGCGGAGGCAAACGTTAGACTGCTAAGGCTGATTTTATATAGCCGTCGCAATTCTCGCCAAACTCCACTATCCGGCATTCGTTGTGTATCGGACGCGCTTCAATTTTGACCGAATGCCAAATGCCAAAGTCCGTACGTTCATTTTACGGCGAAGGAGTGGATCTCCGATAGATTGGTGCGGCGTCTGACTCACACCGACCGTATCTACTCGCCGCCTCGGTTGACCCGCCGCTCCGGGACAGACGCATCGGATATGGTATTTGGTGTACTCTATTATTAAAGCGATGCTCGAGATGGATGCGTTAATGACTCGTTCAATTAATCACCCGAAACTTGCCAACGATCCGATTGAAATTTAATTTTAGTTACACGGAGAAAAAAATATCTCAGTCGGTAAGTAAAAAAAGAAAACGTTTACCGGAATAAAGTATACGCATTTCCTTAAGTTATTGCAGCAATGCTCGAACTGGAGGAGTCAATCACTCGTTTAAGTAATTACTCGAAGCTTTCCGAAGATGCGATTGAAATTAGATTTTAGTTGCACGAAGTAAAAATAAGAACTCAGTCGGTAAGTGGAAAAAGTGGAAAATAAACGTGTTCTCTTCAGTTATTAACGCGATGCGCGAACTGGATGAGTTGACAACTCTTTTAATTAATTAACCGAAGCTTGTGAATGATCCGATTGAAATTAGATTTTAGTTAGATGAAGAAAAGAAAAGTGCTCAGTCGGTAAACGGAAGTTATTAGAGCGATGCTCGATCTCGAGGACTTCGTTACGCGTTTAATTGAACACGTAGTATTAATTAATTACACGAAACTTGCCAAAGATCCGATTGAAATTGGATTTTATAGTTATACGAAGAACAAAAAAAAAAAATTTCAGCCGATAAGTGCCAAAATTGAAAAAAAAAAAAAAAAAATTTACCAGAATAAAATGATTCGTTAAGTTACTCCGAATCCGAGCAAAATTTTAAAAAATTAAAATTGTTTCTTTACACGTACTTCGACGATTTTTTTCTGAACTGATCTTCGTCAATTCGAAATGCAATGAAACGTTCTAAATGCCGAAAGGTTCGAGATGAAATGTCTGTTCGCATCTTCGTCGTAGTACTTATTAACAAAAATAAAATAAAAAAATGTACTAAAGTGTCAATGCAAGGACGATCGTACAACAAAACTGTTGGAGGAATTAAAAGGCCGGCATCGGCATCGCGGGAGTGCCGATCGAACTTGTGCTTCCTCCTCCTCGTTGACTCGATGTTCTGGCATCGTACCAGTTTCTGATCCTGCCTTCGTTCGAAGACTCTCGCGTGCGCGTGTGGTCTGTGCAACCCCTATGCTTTTCGGTTTAATTTAGATGGTAGCTTTCACGTCGTGACGTAACGACGGAATCGCAACGGCAGTGGTGCGAGTTTCGCGACAAGGATACGTACCGCAAACTTTCGGTCGGACGTTATTTGGTTTATTAGCGGATCCATCGGATACGGAACGTTTCACTTGACGCCGCGGACGCACCGCGAAATGATAAATTGATGAGTAATGAGTTTGGCGAACGACTCCGTGGGGAAAAACATTATTCAGACTATATAATGATATACATGAGAACTCACTTCGCCGCAAGACTCGACGCTGATGCTGCTGATCGTTTCCTGGATCGTTGTACTTCCGGTCACCAGCACTCGACTGAGCTCGGTGGAAAATTCTGAAAAATCGAAACATCGGGCCACTTAAGATCAAACTTCATTTAAAAAAAAAAAATATAACATTTATTTTATTTAAAATTGTTGTATTATGCAACTTGCCTTTCTTTCGTTTATTGCTCGAAATTATTGACGAACTCTTGGATGCCATTGTCGCGTTGACACTACGTCATAATTCTGAAACATGAGGAGTTATGTTTTTTTTAATCTAATAATTTTTTTAATTGATTTAATTATCAATTTATTTAAAAGAATTGTTGTGTTATGGAGAATGTAAAGTATACCAAGATGTTTCAGATAATCCTTTCTCTGACAGATTGGCACGTTAAAAAAATGGTTTCTGCAAAATCATTCTTATGCATTTTTTTTCTACATCCAGAATGAGCTCTCTAAATCAGATCCATCGAAGTTCTCACTAGCTTATTCTGCAAAGTGCAAACAAGCAATTTTATAGATTTTCGCAGTCAATTTACTGCGATTGCTACTTTTGGGGTGCAAAGCCGCGACAGTAAAATTTCGTAAGACTATAAAATGAAAAAAAAAGTAATGTTATCTTGTCAATTACAGTTCGCGTCGCGCGCAACAAAAATTGTCTCATCGAGAGACATTCGGGGTAACGAGCGACGGCGTGCTGCCACCTTCGAACGCTGGGACGAACGTCGTCTCTTATATTTTTAGTAGCTGACGTTGAGCGAGGACCAGCTGTTGCTCAAACATTAGCTCGAATCATCATCGGTGCCGGTTTATAAACTGCGATTGGTAAGTTATCGACACTGTGCAGAAACCCGACAAATTTTGCTCTGTCACTTCTCGACCAAAGTTTATCTCAGATCTAAAAGGAAACGACAAAATTTATCCGTGAACTTGTAATTATTTCTTCTTCTATAATCAACTACTGATTATCGATACGATATCGACGGTCAAACTCGGCTTTCGGATAACAAAAAAAATTCGTAAAAAATAAATTAAAAAAATAAAGATAACTCAAATATCAAAACAGCAGAGTCCGAAGTTTCGTACGTGTTCATGTGCGTACCGTCACCTTATTCGATTGCGGATCAAACTAAGTCTATGAATTCGGCAGAGATCGGCAATTCAACATTTCTCGAGCGATTAAGCGATATGTAAATTGCAGCAATAAACATTGTCTGTGAACTTCGGCTGTTTTCTCATCTTTATCATCAACTGCGAATTAAAGATACGTCATTGAGTGTGAAGTTTGTCTCTTCGATGACAAAATTCGTAAAACAAGTAAGTAAAAATTTTTTTTAAATAACTCGAATATACAGAGAGCGCTGTCCGAAGATCGGTGCGTTTCCGAGGATCGATACCGTCGCCGTATTCGATCGTGGATCGAACTCGCTCCATGGATCTTTCTCGAGTGGTCAAGCAATATACAAAATGCAACAATAAAATTTATCAGCGAACTTCTCATCCCCGCTTATCGTCAATTAACCGGAAAGCGTCTTAAACGTGTGTCTTCCGAGGTTTTTTTTTATGCTCGGAGCAAACCAAAGTCACTTAGTACTTTAAAAACAAATGACTAGCTTACGTACTATCAATGAAAAAAATCCAAAGCTTTACATTGTAGTTCACACTCATTTAACAATTAAGTGCAAGTTGCCCCAAATGTCATTGTAACTAGTCAAAATAAAGTTATAACATTAGTCATCGTTGACTTACATACATTCGCTGTCTAGTTCGGATAAACGGGGATTTCGATTATCCGGGGATTCTTCGATCCCGAGCATACCGCTTAATCGGTGTTCTACTGTACCAATTATGGACACGATATCGAATATAAAATTTGGCTTTCCGGAAACAAAATTAGTAAAAAAAATAAAATAAAAACAAAAAACTGAGTAAAAATAATTCGATTATACAGAGACCGATCTCCGAAGACATCGAGTGCGAAATTCGGCACTCCAATGAAAAAATTCGTAAGCATAGATAAAAATAAAAAGAAACAAAAATAGCTCCAATATACAGAGGGCGATCTCCGAAGATCGATACAGAGTAAAAAATAATTTCGTAAGATCGGAATACGAACTATCGTAAAAATAAATTTGTCAAACAAGTGACAAACTCGTTTGTTCAGTCTTGAATATCCAAACGCGTCCGTTTATTTCCCACGTCATTAACAATTTTAGTTTGTTACTTTTATTAGTAAAACCAGAACCGGACGGTTGCGATCGGAAAATTAGCAAATAAAAAATTGTCAGCGCTTGCGAACGACGAGTTGTTCTAAAAAGTACAAACTTTTTTTTTTTACTGTGTTCATGTCGGAGCGTCGGTCACCTTATTCGATCGTGGATCGAACCCGGTCTATGAATTCGGCGGAGATCGGTGGTTCAACCTTTCTCGAGCGGTTGAGCGATATCTATTTCCGGCACGGTGTGAGCGATAAATACAGCGAGCTGCTCGTTGCTCGATTGGGCTGCTCGTCTTAGCGCCGCAGGCTCGGCCGGCGAGGCTGGCCGCGTTTTGTTGGCGATTTCGCAGTTAATTGGGTCACTTCCGTTGTCACTCGTTGTCACTTCGGTTGTCGATCTTCGCCGCTTGGTCGATATCGCGGAAATCGACGACACCGACATTCTCGAAGAGATCGGAGTAAAATCGGCTGCGCGCGCAACGGAGCAAGTGAAACTGGTGAAAACACGCATACAGAGAATTTCGATCTATTCCCGTCTCGATATTGGGCTCTCGCGGATATTTACATATGCTCAATGCCGAAGTCGCGAAATGCCAGAAGCACGATGCGCCCACCGGTGGAATATCGCGCGGATTCAGTCGGGATGACTCGACACTCTAATAACCGTGCACTCCAATAACCGTGCCAGCTCAACACACCGTCCGGCGTCCGTCTCATTTTCCGCTCATCCCTAGCCTTGAGGCATCGGGACACTTGCGAACCACCTAGCATCGAATTTAACTTGGTTGCAAGTTTAATGCCGCGCTCTCGGACCTCGCGGCTAATGCGTTTGTCGCTGCTCGAGCCTCCGGGATTGCGCTCGATGCTCACCGAACGCGCACCGGACAAGCGATGTAGTCCCTTTAACCCTTTGAGACCGAGTGTGCAAACGGGTTGGGGCGAAAGTGGCGCGATAATAAAGAATTACATAGAGCGAGCTTAGTCACTTTTTTTTTTTTACTATAAAAAGTATAATTCACTGAGGGAAGGTCTGTATTTTATAGCTGAGATAGTAATCATAAATGACAATGGAAAATGTTATTATAGTTTGGGCAATTACATATCATCGTCTCTTTAACCCTTTGCGATGGAGTGTAGAGTTATTCCGTACAGTAGAAAAAATAAAATAAATGTCTCGGTGTAAACACGGCTCAGCCCGACCAGAGTGCGAGTCAACGATACGCGGAGCGGGCCATATTGATCGATTTTCCCCTAAAACTACTTTGCATTGACTTTCCGTCCGCCAAAGATCCTCGATTCGTAGTTCGTAAACCATTGAAAATAAAAAAAGAAGCTGAAGTAAAGCGTCAAAGGATTGAAAAAAAGCCTTAAAGTTGGAAATAAAAAGACAATATAAAAAAATTCTTGACCAAAGTTGATGCACATTTTTCAAGGTCGACGGATGATTCGACGTCGACTCCCGGTGCGACGATGCATCGGGAATCCTCGTTCGCGAATGACTTAATTAACGACGACTGGCCTCTCGTTTACTCGCGGTTATCACTTTGTACATCGTGTCGTGTCACTGATTTATTGGAGGATCGCCAGTCCCGTCAGTTAACGCGAGCTTCCTGAGCCAAACTGATATTTTGATCGCGCGGAATGACAGCGAATTCGATTTATTTGCTAATTAATCAAACGTTCAGTGGCAGTTAATTAATCTCCTCGCAACGCCCCCGCAAACATTATTCTCAAAACTATTATTATTATTATTATCATTATTATTATTATTATTATTATTATTATTATTATTATTATTATTATTATTATTATTATTATTATTATTATTATTATTATTATTATTATTATTATTATTAACAATAATAATATTAATACAAGAACAATCTTAAATGATAGATTTAACTTCGAGCGCCCCTTCCCCCCCCACCGCTCTATCGAAAGCTCGGAAGTCCGTGGGTCGTCGGCGTCGACTTCGTGCAGTATACGCAAGTGGAGGCGATCGGTACATCCACACGCTTTTCAAATAGCGCGCCCCTCAAGCCGTAGTTCGACACTTGCACAACACACTTTATGTCTCTCTCCCTCGCACGCAGTGACATAGGCCGGAATTAAAAATAGAATGTTGATGAGCTCCTATGGGTGATACCGTTCACCGCGATGATGAAGAAGAAGAAGAAGAGGAAGAGAAAAAAAAAAAAAAGATGAAAGACACGAAGGGAGAAGCAACGAAAAATGTAACTCACCGTTTTTTTTTTTTTTTTTGACGATTGGAGTCTCGCTGAATGATTTGATTAGCGTTGTTGCTCGGTTTAGATTTTTTTTTTTGTTTTTTTTTTTTTTTTCTTACGAATCGATAGTTACGGAAGTCGTCGGCTGCTGCGGGGGTGGGAATTCCAATGGCGCGCGGTCTCGGCGCACACACACAAACGGCGCACTGTTATATGTATTAGGCGGGTTGGGAAATTTGTAGAAAAAAAAAAAAAAAAAAAATGGAGAAAAAAAAATTTGAACAAATTGCAGCGTGAACGGGGAAAGGAGCCGCGACGAGTGGCGACAGCGCTATTCGCCTTTCGGTTCGTCGGTAACTTTAAGTCGGAATACCCGAATAAATCGAGGCAGTTAGAAGCCAGCCGACGGCTATCTCGAGACTGCTACCAATGCCAGCGGCAAGGCACGTCGCGAGGCCTCTCGCGTCTCGCGACGCTCAAAGATCTTCGGCTCTGTCGCTCCTTCGGTCTCTTCATTTGCCTCGAACTCGCTCGCACGGCTATAGAGAAGCTCTTGCATCGCGGCATCGAACTCGAACTTCTTATAAAATTGGCCCGCCCGACGGGACGCGCCGATAGGTTCGGAAGCGCGAGCTTAAGCGCAACGGCTCGCGCGCAACCTCACCGGAAATCGATCGAGCGATCATCTTCGATCGAAAAAAAAAATGTAAAAATAAAAAAAAAAAAAAAATGCTGGAACCTTGCCGAAGCTCGCTTATTGATTTGATAATCTGTCATATGCCGCGCCAATACAAGCATTAAAGTCAATTGTGAGTCGACAATTGTGGGTCGACAATCGCGAATCCACAATTGTGAATCCTCAATTGTAAAGATGAGCGATATGTGGCATTTTTTTTAAAGAAGAGTCGGCTTTACAGAACGTGGTGATTGTCCCAGAAAATTTCGGGCGATTTCGTGGGATCTCCTAGGGGTCGGGTTTATTATCGGGATCACGTGTACGCCCACACGTGTGTCGCCGACGCGATTTACAAGTGGAATCTTTTACACCTGTTGCACGTTTAGTATAGCAGCTTTCCGAGGGGGTTAACGAGCCTGTCAGCCGAAAGCGGTCACTGGGAAATTAGAAGAACCGTATAATTCACACGCTTAGTCGCACAAATATACATGTCACATTTTCCACGTGTTCATCCTTCCTTGCGAATCGCGAATTAACGTAATCCAAGATGTCTCTAAAAGTAGACCCTAACCGAAACCAACCGAAACATTGTTCGGTTAGAAACAATGTTGTTTTGGTTAGAAAAAAAGTTTAGACATTTTAATGAAAATGTGTTTAGAATGTTCGAAAACATGGAAGAGTCACATTTAGAAAAAAATTTCCGGATGTATGTATGCGCGCGTGTGTGCATACACATGTGCGTGAATCAGACGCAAAAAATTCAAACCGCTGTAGCTCGAGAATTAGTCGACTGACCAAGCTGAAATTTCACGGACAACATGTGTGCTCAATAGTTAATATTTTAATTTTTTTTTTTATTCATAATTTCATAACAAAATTGGCAGTTGCTTTTTTACACGCGATTTTTAATTCCTCAAAAAATGTTTTTCGTGCTCTCAGAGTTTTTTTTTTTTATATCTGGCGAAAAACGTGTACAGAGATGGAATACGATTGCCGGATGAGCCCTATTCAATTTTGGGAGAATCGATCGAAGCGTTTAAATTTTCATATAGCTTCCTCATCCTCATAATGTCCTTTTATTCGAAAAGTTTTCTCCGCGAGGGAACCGAAAATACAGAAAACCTTCTCTCATAGAAAAAACTTTGCGAATAAAACAACATTATGAGGGAGAGATATGAAAATTTTCGTTATCAACTTTTTTTTCATTCAGCCTCGAAGACCCGCGATTCGGAGTCGACACGCTGCCATTTTTACGCGACTAATCATGACGTATATCTGCCGAGAGAACAGTTACTGTATAGAGTGGTACACTGTAAAAAAATAAAATAAAAAATTGTAAATTTAATGTACCGGACTAGAATTTTTTATGCAAAAAACTGGAACATTAAATTTAATGTACATTTATGACAAAAAATGAATATATTTTTTCACTGATATTAAAGTACATTATAAAAATTAACGTACATACTTTCATAGTAAAATTAAAGTGAATTACCAAAAATAAAGTAATCCCAATATTTCTAACAGACAGGCACATTAATTTTTCATCACAATTCTACATGAGATTTAATGTACCAGTTCTTGCATAAAAAAACTTCCAGTCCCTTACATTAAACTCCATACGTTAGACTGGACTCCATTAAATCCATACGATTTTTTTTTACACTAGCCACGGTGTCGCGAAATTTGTATTCTTCGTTTCTGATCGACAAGTGAACCGAACTTCGGTTGCACTTTAAAAGAGTTGCATAAGTGCAATCGAAGCGCAATTTCTTTCTATCTTCTCTTCTTCTTTTCTTCCAGCACCGAAGAGCCGCGCCTCCGAGTCGATACGCTGGCATTTTTACTCGAGCAATCTTGACGTATACCGGCCGAGAGTACAGTCACTATATAGTGTGGCAGTCACGGTGTCGCGAAAGTTTTATTCTTAGTTTACGCTGCTAATGCTGCTCGGCGAGTTTGCCAAGCGATCGACGACACCGAAGACCAAGACGAAGAGCACGAGTTAGACCGGGCACACCGTCGTTCTCGTCTTATTCTAGACGCCATACACGCGTCTTCTTCTTCTTCCCCCTGTTTCACCCCTGCATCACCGTTGTATATTTCCCTATCCTCTAAATACGAACAAAACTTCTCTTCGGGACTTTCCGACTCTCCTCACCTCGACTTCTCTACAGGGTGTCCGGACATTCGCCTCGATTTCTCTCCGACCCGGGCCCGAAGCTTCGAACACTCGTCTTCTTTTATGTAAGGCGCAAAAATCCCAAAATCTCAAGTATCTATTTTTTTTTTTTGCGGATATAAAATAATTTTTTTTATGCCATTGACAGAGCAGCCTCTGTTATAAAGTTCTTGAGTCTATTTACGCTTCTTCGTACAGAAAGCTGTGTGAATTATGTTTAAAAAATGAGGAAGCAATTTGCAGATTAAATTTATAGATTTTTTTTTTCGATCATATTTGAAAACTTGAATAACGGCGTAAAAAGTTAAAAAATTAATAGAATTTGCTTTTGTTTTTATGTATTTTGATTGAACATTAAAAAAATAATAATTTGCGACACTCCGGACCGGCGGGGACCTCCGATGAAGAAGAGAGCAACGACACTTCAGCCTACAGTGTGAAAGTAAATAATATTATGAACCCATGTGCAATGCATGTACCTTATTTTCCTCGTTATTGATGCGTCGCATTGGCCAATAGGACATTCGAGCGCAATATCCCGAGTAATTGAGGCCGACGCGCATGTACTTGGCTCCGATCCAAGACGCTTTTTGATCGTCTCGCGAGAGTCTTTGACTCCCCCCCGAGGCAAGTCGAGCAAAAGCTTCCGCGAATATTGGTTCTACAGCGTGCGGATGTTTTCTTTTTTTTCTTTTTTTTTTGTTTGTAAAATTAACAACTGTAATTGGACGTCTGGACAATTAGTTATTGTCAAGAGTACGAAACTTCTTTGCTATGTGACTTTCACGCTCGCCGGAAATTGTACAGAACTGAAGTCCGACGACCAAAGTGAGTTCCAAAGAGGCGGGAAGAAGCTGTGTGAAAATAAATATTCCGTCTGTACGCTTATATATATAGATCTCGAGCTGTGTTTGGAATATCTCCGAACGTAAAACACCCTGCACCGTGGATGCACCTGTCGAGCATTAAAACCTCATCGACAGAGGCAGCGTCGAACGATGCAGTAGCTACTTTAGTTTTTATTGTTTCTTTTTTATTTCCTCCTTTTCCTTATTATTATTATTATTATTATTATTATCTTATATAAATTTTCCTCCAGATGATTCTTTCCAGACCCTAGTTATTCTAAGTCGCCCTAAAGGCTTCCTAGACGTATTTCCGGTATGACGTCATTTTTGGTAAAAAAATGAGATTTTTGAACCGGAGGTGATGTATATTCGGTATGAAGTCACTTCCGGACGAAAAATGAGATTTTCAAATCGGGAGTGAGGCAATTTCGGGTGTGACGTCACTTCCGGTTTGAAAATGGGCATTTCAAACCGGAAGTGACGGATTTTCGGTAAATTAGCGGAAATACAATATTTTCGGTTTCCAAATTTCGTAGCATATAGTGAGTGCGCGAAGTGCCAGATTCACAACCTACTAATGCACAGTAAAACAATACATTCGTAAAACCAGAATACGAAGTTTCGTAAGAATAATTATGTTAAATAAGCGACAAACTCGTTTCTTCGGGTTTGAATATACAAACCTGCCCTTTCATTTCTCCTGTCATTAACAATTTTAGTTTGTACTTTTATTTGCAAAACTAGAGTCGGATGATGCGATCGGAAAATTAACAAGGAAAAAATTGTGGACTTTTGTGGAGAATAACTTGTTATAAAAAGTACAGAGTTTTTTTTTTTTTTTACTGTGTATAATATTATTATTATTGATTGAATGCGTGGGCATAAAAAGAATCATTTGGCAATCAGCAGCGGATGCACATGTGTATATTTATCGTCGACTTTATTTATCGGAATTTTGATCTCGCAAGCGCGTTCCTCAGATCAATAAAAAGGTCGAGTTCCGACCGTGGCTAATTCCTCTAAGGTTCATTTACCACGAAAAGGAAGATGTCAGCCTGACACTGCCAGAAGACGGTGTAATAATGCAAATTGCAAATCGTTTATTCTTAGCATCGAATTCTCATTGCCAGACGGTGATCAATGTTGAAACCCGTTAACGACTTCCCGCAATCGTCTTCTCTTCGCCTCGAGTCAGCGCCGAGTGATTTGTGAAGCTCGAAGATGTGAAAATTAATTGTATCTTCACCATCGTAATTCCTTACTTGTTCAGTAGAAATTTGAAAATTTCGGAAGGATTGAATGTCTTCCTGATTTTTGTCTTCCTCTCTTCTTTCACAATTGTGAGAGATAACAATTGGACGGGATGGGAAACAAATAAATTAAAGAGGAAAAAAAAGTGAGCCTCGCGCTCTTTGACGTTTCGTCGAACCGGCGAAAGAACGATGTCACCGTTAGTCACACACGTCCGTCACTGTTACGGTTCCTCGATAATCGTCAAATTTACAAACTCCCCGAGTTTCACGATCGAGCGAAAATTAACGCAAAATCGAAGCTATACGGAGTAAAACGAACTCCGAAATAGCTTTGTTCCGGTGATCGAATACTCATGGCCTCGCGACCGATCACCCGGTCGTTTAACCTCCCGGAGGCATGCAATTGAGTCTATCCAGGTAAGAACATTATCGAAATAACAAATTAATAATAACATTTTTTTAAATCTTTAATTAAATTCAAAATCTCTATGAAAATTGAAAAATCTTTATGAAAAGTTCGGAATCTTCATTAAAAAGAATCATCCATTCGTCAGATTCATCGTAATCGTCTCGCTTCTGATCAGCGTTCTTCGTACCGAGTACAGAGAAGAATATAGAAGAGGTATAGTTTCAGTGGACGACTCGATCAACGGAATGGCTCTCGACGAAGCATTTCTAGAGTCGAATGCCGACGAATCGCAGCGGGGAGTCGTGGTGAAGCGAAAAAAGCGCCAAGCTCCTCGAAATGGCAGAACGACTTACGTAAAGGCGATTTTGTCGAACCCGAAACTCTCGGCGAGCCAGCACATGGCCCAAAAGTTGGCGCAGGCTGAGCTGAAATCTCCGAAGATGCAGGAGACCTTCAAGAAGCTCACAGCCGTTCCCTCGCCTCGGCAGAACTTCCGAGGAATTTCCGGTCTCGGCGAAGTTTCGGCCTTCGTCCGATCGCCGTACAAAACCGCGCGATCCGGAAGACCTCGGAAGCGGAAGAGAAAACGGCACAAGGGTAGAAGACGCAATAATGGCCTAAGAGGAATGAACTCAAGTAGAGGAAAAGCTTCAAATTATCGCGTCAGATTGACCCGGCAAGCTGCAAATTCGTCAACAAAACTGCGAGATCACGCGAGGAATCGGCGCGGCAAATCCGCCCAATTCTATCCGAACGAATCCTTGGAGGGTTTGGAAAAAAATCAAAACCCCGTGGGAGGTCCGACGGTAAATCTGGGTCTCGAAACTTTGGACACCGATCTTCGAAGTTCCGAACTCGAGGGAAATCCACTGAACTACGTTCCAAACTACTCTCCAATCAGAGATCAAAGCGACAATCTGGATAATCTTGATCCTCCGAACAAAGACACTCAAGATTTTCCAGTACCGAACGATCCACCAGCGGGAAATCGATTCGCCTCGTCGGCGAACGATGATTCTTACCTGAGAAATCTTGAAAGTGAGAAGCTTTTCCACTCCCGCGAACGCCAGAACGCGAACTGGCGATCGAAGCAATACGGATCGAGAGATCCGAATAGGTTCTACAATGGTCGGTACGTCATGCCCGATGGAGCGAACGCTCTTGGTAGCTCGAAGGCCTTCGGTTATCAGAATTTTGCGCAAGGCAGACTCAACGATATAAACAATTTTCGCAACAACGAGAATTTGAATTACGATCAATACGGAAGAGGCGTACCGTTGTATCCGAGGTATCGATCGGGATCGATGAATCCGACTGCGGTCGAAAGGCTCGCGCAGAGAAGCGAAGGTTTATCCTCAAATATGAATACCGACTCAAAAACGGATAAGTATTTGGGCAAGCCTGCCGGAAAAGCCTTAAGACGAGACCCGACGATCGGTAGCTTCGGAAACTCCAAGCAACAGGGGCGTCGAGCGTCGAGAGTCGAGAAATCGGAGGAGTCGATGGAAAAATCGGTTTCCGGGACGGGAGAGTCTTGCACGACGACGGAGATGAATCCTAAGCTGAAGGGTATCGGCGAGGCTGCGGCGGTTCCGCCGGAAGTGGTCGAGAAGGTCCCGGCGAAGAGCAAGAGCTTGAAGGGAACGGAGTACCATTTGTTGCCGATGGGCACGGCTGGGGAGCCTCAAGCTGCGATGGCAAAATCGTCGGAAATTGAAGTGAGCAACAGCAGCGCCGTGGCGAACGAGACCAAAGAAGTCGCCGGGCAGATCTTGAACAAGATCATCGAGGAACTGGAGGATCTCAAGCTCGATCGGACTAAGAATGACCAGAAGGAAGGTTCGCATTGGTAATTCGTTATTACCGATTACGATCTTTTTCTTTTTATTATTTATTATTATTTAAAAAACGTATTGTGAAATTCTTTATCGTTTATCGGGACAGGTTTACCGTGCAGACTTTCGGGATCCTGGATCACTACTCAGGCTGGCGTTCGCATAGACATGCTGGTGACCAATCGAACGGTCAATGTCTCCATGGCGAAGCTCAGCTTGCCTGTTGGAGTTAATCGTCAGGCTCTCCTTAATTACACGTGGAACATAACGGGCTACGCGCCCTTCAGGCGGGGCGGACCGTTCTCGCTTACGGCCACCGATAATCACACCAAATCGATAGCAGTTTTTGTAGGTATGTTTCACTGACCGCAATACGACATCCTTAAAAAATAGTAAAAACAATGAAAACAATTTTAATATATATGCAACAAAAAATTATATTTTTCTTGGGCATTTCCAATAATTACAATAAATTACATACATATCGACAATTTTTTTTAGAAATTAACATTTTACGGCTACCGATAAACATACGAAATCGGTGGCTGTTTGTGGAGTTATGTTTCAGCGACTGCAATATCCTTGAAAAAGTAAAAATAATGAAAACACTTTTAATATATATGCAACGAAAAATCTTTTTGTAGGCATTTTCAATAATTACACTCAATTGAATAAATTTGAATGTTTTTTTTTATTTTAATTTTATGGTTTTTTTTTATTATGGATCAGGTGCGTGCAGAGTCTGCCAAGGTGTCGACACCATCGAGGGTGTGTGGTCGGTCGCACGAGAGCCAAGGGACTGTCGAGATTTTCAAGTGGCTACGAGTATATATAACGACATTTTCCGGAGAACGAGACTCCTCACGGCGATCAAAGAACGGCAACTGGAGATGACGAGCACCACCAAGTGTACGAGCACGGCAACTACCCCTGCGACGAAGGAAGACGATATTTCATCGGTTTTTGGTGGGAACAAGATAGCTTGATAAATTATTCCGTTCCGACACTTCCGGGGATCGTAAATTCCTCCCTTCCTTTCCGGTAGTTAGGAGGAATGTTCGCAGGTCGTTCGCTGATCCGTATGATACGAATCGCTCTGTACGATTCGGAATCGCGAGATACGAATTTTTATTCGCGATCGAGTCAATCATTTTTTTAAATTTATTTATTGCTTTTTTATATGTACCATAAACAAGGATGGAACAATGAGAATGTAACGACGACCGACACACTTCTTTTCTCAAAAAAAGCCTCTATAGTGTTTAATTCTACTGAAGAAATATTTTTACGATAAGAAAAAAATATACTCTAATCGTGATGCATGATATAAAGTGGTTGACAAAATGTTAATACTTTTTTTTATAGATCCGACATGCAACGACGAAATAAACAAAATAATACTGTATAAATGTATACATATATATTCTTTATGGAATTTTTATTATCTTAAGAGTCGCGTGAAAAGAATCTTAAAAATCTGAACAAACGCGACTTCCACGAATTCTTTAGTCTCCATTTCCGGTGACCGCAAATTTTATTCAAGAAAATTGATGAATATTGGAAAACATTTTTTTGCAACAAAAAACACAATATAATCGCGATACGCTATGTAAAGGGGTTCAAAAATGTATAGTTATATTTTTTTTATCGATCCGACATGCAACGACGTATCGCATCGGCACCCAGGAGAGTAATCTGGAAGCCGAATTAAACAAAATAATGTCGTTAATGTATACATGGATTTTGTTATGGAATTTTTATTACGATGGGGAATTCCCGTCACCTTAAGTGTACCAATGGGTTCCGTTTGTTTGGCGTTCATGATCGTCAGGGTTGCCTCTTTGAAGCGGTGGCTCAGAATATGATCCCGGATGTTGAAGTAAGCGTAGCTAGGAAGCGACACCGCGATATAAATGTTCATTTAATTAAAATAAAATATTTATTTAATTAAAATAACATATTTATTTGCAGGTGCGCGTAAAATAAAAAAAGTTGAAAAAGATGGTGTCAAAAAGTAATGTAAAAATATTTTAACAAACCCGACTTCGACGCATTCTTTGGTCTCCATTTCCTCCTGCAGCGGTTCGCTGACGACGGTAAATTTAATCGTCGGATTGTCGTTATCGGTCATCATGGCTCGTATTATGCTCCTCTGCATCGGATGTTGCTCCTCGTCTATCTCGAATTCTGCAATGGTTTATCGACCGTGTCCGCAACTTTCGTGATTCGATTAAGCGATGGGACTATCATGCAAACTCGACTACGGGCTCACGTCTCATGTAATTGAACAACGCGCTCGAGTCCCCGGTTGGTTTAGGGACCGATATAGTTTCCAGATCGACGCCACGATATCCCAGAAACGAGAACTCAACGTAGAGCTGATTAATCTCGGGATCTTCGAGAACGGAGCATCTCTGGAAGAGGGAAAGACTCTCGATTCTCACAATCACTGCGTCGTTGTTGCTGGTCGACTGCAATAAATAAATTAAGACATTAAAAAAAAAAAAAAATTAATAAAAATTAAGCTATAGTTCTACTTACGCGATCTGAGAAGGGATGAGAAGTTCGACTTCCGGTTTCGGTGTCCTGCGTCTGGATGGAAGGCTTCGGCGATCCTAGAAAAGTGACCGATGAGCTAAATTTTCTGAACTTTATTTACTTTGATTTATAAAAAATTGAAGTTTAGGACAAGTGCGACTTTGTAAAAAAACGTATAGTGAAGCATCTAAGGCGCACTTGCTTGACTGGCGAGTGATCTTCTCTTGTACTCGGTCCAGTTGTTGTCAGTTATCACGCTGCTCAGATCTTGAACTGAACTGCTGGATTCTCGGGAGCTTATAATGTTTCCCTATTGCCAATTGTTGAGAGCAGGTGAAATACCGCGTTCGGTGATAAAAACTCTAATAAACTTTTCTCACGGATTCTGGCATTCACGGTCGAGAGAAAAGTCTCATCGAAAGCCAAGATTTTCTTTTGACCGTACATCCGAGAACCTGTGAGAAAAGCTGATTACAGTTTTTGATACCAACTGGACACGCGATGGACGGGGAGGGAACTGTTTCATATGGTCTTTAGAGCAGATCAAATACGACGTTCGGTAACAAAAACTGTAATCCATTTTCAATCAATCATTTTCAAGTAATCAAAGGTGCAAAGTGTTTCCCGTGGGAAAACTTGAACTACATTTTTCGTTATCGATCGAGTACATTTCACATCGCCGAAACTGTTCTGATCGATTGCCGACAGAACGCTATCCGTGTACCATTCTTGTTCTTACGTTTCTCAATAAATCATTAAATTCGTCGATACTGGCAGTTTCGGTTTTCGCGCTATCATCTTCTTTCGTCCTCGGTTCTTCTTCTGTTACCCGGCTACCGGGATCGCTATCGTGAAGCATCAAAGCACAAATTGTAACGTCCCACTGGCGTAGTACCAACGACGCAATATATTTTTTTTTAATTTCACTATAATGTCATACTTTTACCCTATATCGTGTTTCTTCTTTCCGTTTCGAAAGTCCGAGGAAGTCGCGTCCTCGTCCTCCATCGCTTTTATATTCGAGGAGTCCGATTGCCGCACGGGAGACGGAGTTATAGTGACATAGGAATCAGCTGTAGACGATACTCGTTGACTTGTGTTATTTGTAGCTGTGCCATTGAGCATCGATCTTTCTCGAGTTGACGAGGAATTCTCTGCAAATTTTAACGCTTTACAACTAGGTATAATTTTTTTTTTCGTATCAACGTGATCTCGATGCGAGAGCGACGAAGGGAAACTCCGATAATAGCCGATAACAACGTACTAAAAACTGCTCGGCACTATTTATAACTGGCGGTTATGTTGGCGCACGCCCTCGCATGGTTCGCATGGTTCATAGCATGTAGAAATCCATTCCACATGGAACGGAATTTCGGAATTTTGAACTCCATTCCATATGCTATGTAAACCGTAATTCCGAAATTATAGCATATGAAATTGAATTCGGATTTCACAAATCCTTTTTATATGCTATAAAAACCGAAATTCTAAAATTATAGCATACAAAATGGAATTCCGAAAATATACAAATAACTCCTCGGCACTATTTATAATAAACCTCTTTAACTCTCTGAAGCGCAGCGATTAAGCAAGATGGGGCAAAACGGTCCGGAATCAAATTACATAAATGTCTATAAAATATAGAACGGAATTTCGAAATTTCAAAATTCATTCTATATACTATAAAAGCATATGCTATATAAAATAGAATTTCCGCAACATACAAACAAATCTCCTCGGCACTATTTATAATAAAGCTATAAACTCTCTGAAGCGCAGCGATTAAGCAAGATGGGGCAAAACGGCCCGGTTACAAATTACATGGTGTCCATAGCAGGTAGAACGGAATTTCGAAATCTCAAAATCCATTCTATATGCTATAAAAGCATATGCTATATAAAATAGAATTTCAACAGCATACAAACAACCCCTCGGCACGATTTACATCAAAACTGTATAACTCTCTGAAGCGCAGCGATTAGGCAACATGTAAAAAGTATATGTTCTCTATATGAACAGTGGGCAAAACGGCGCCCTGACTACAAACCAGATATTACCGGTTAACTGAATACTACAAAACAGATCAGCAAGGAAGTTAGTCTGTTCGATCTACATATTAACCTGACATTAGTGACCTCATACCAGAATCCTTTGATTGTCGCGAAGGTTCGCGACTTTTGAGAACACTTTTATTCTCAATCTGGGAAGACTCCGATGGATCTTTGCTGGGCAGTTCAGCATCCACCGAGCTTTTTCCAATGCTCTCGTGTAACCGCGAAGAAACGGATTGCCTCTTCGAACTCGACGCTGAAGACGGCTCGCGCGTAATTTTTCTATTCGATTTTCTCTTTGGCGACTCGAATTTCGACGAAGCTGAGCGCCCTGCCGAGACGACTGCTTTTCGCTTCTTGAAAGATCTCAGTTTATCCGGATCGCAGCTGAGTTTTATCCACAGCGACAAGCGGCCGAATTCGGCGCCGCGCGATCGTGGCAAAATGCTGGTGAAATCTTCCACGTAGTGGAGTTTCTTCCCGGGATAATCGAGGATGTCTCTGAGGCTCAGATTTGCCTCGGCCACTGCGTAAGAGCCGCTCTTGTCGGGTCGTGAAACGTGGATCCGAAAAGGTACGGATCTCGAAAAGGCGCAGTCAAAGAACTCGAAGAGCTCGGTCAGTCGATAAACCGACGACGTCTCGAAATCGTACCGGGGATATCTCAGGAACGGGGTGAAAGCTGTCCTCTGATTCCAGACGTCCCAGCTCACGAACAACGTGAGCTCTTCGATCCTCTCCTCAGCGCACAGGATAGCGGAAACCTGCTGATATAATTGTTTTCCTTAATCTCGGTAATTCAGGCACATCGAAATCGATGACGATTAATCGGCCACGAAGGGAAGAAAAAATGTGGCATTTTTTAGCTATTAAGAAAGAATTTCTTTTCTTAAAATGACTATTTGTGTTTTTAAATGATTTTTTTCTCTTGGTAATGGAAGTGTCAAATTTAAGAAACTGTGCAAAAGTTCATTTTACTGACGGCTAAGGTAATTTAGGCATTTTAATTTAGGTCATTTAGGAGGTGGTAATTTACGTATACCGAACTCTATGACGATTAACCGTTTGTGAAAGAAAAAAATGTTTCATTTTTTCGCAATTAAAAAAATATAATTTTTTTCTTAAATGAATTTTTCTTGCTCGTCTCGGCAGGGCGCTTAGTCTCGAAAGTGTTAATTATAAGAAGAGGTGCAACAAGAGTGAATTTTACTGACGGCTGAGGAGAGCTTCAGGCGTACGATGTGAATTTCCAGGAGGCCCTGATCGTTGGTAATGAGCATTGGGTAGGGAGTGCAAAGAACGTCAGCTTCCTCTGCACAGCTCTTGTTCAGGTCATTGCGAAGGGAAAATCATACAAAAATTCTGATTAAACTTTGACGATTCTTGTTAAAAAAAATCATAAATTGTTTTTTCTCGTACGGCTTTTTTGCAGAGAACAGTCTTCGGCTCCTGAGACGACTCGCTCGTAAATTTCGTAGTTTCGCGAGGCCTCGGCAAGGATTTGTCGGATCCATTCGGAGTTCCTTCCGCTCTCATAGTTCTGAAATTTTTTGCAGTAAAATCATTTAATCACTGTAAGATAAACGCTCAATTTTTGGAAACGCACCGCGACTCGTGTATGCTGTCGAAGGTATTCTGTATAGAGGCGTTGATATCTCTGACGACATTCTTGAAAGGATTTAAAGCCGCGTCGCACCGACAGTGAAGATATCCGGCCTCGTCCGGCCGGTCTTCGATTTCGGAGATTTTCTGCACACACGAATAGCCACAATCCTCGTTCTCGCTACATGTTTTATTCTCGTTGCACGTGCAATCACTCGTCTCCGTGAATTCGTCCAATCTATGATGGCTCTTTGATGCACCATTTTCTAAACTTTTCTTTGACGGACAACCAACGTTTTCATTTTTCAAACTCTCGGAGGAAAGGTGGTCGGACCTGGATTGGGTTTCACTAGTTCTGGAATAGCGTTACATTTTACCATGTAGAATATCATTAAGGATGCATCACACAAAGATTCCCGACCAAAAGTTTAATTCGATCAAAATTTCAGTACTTCGCGGTATGCCAAAAATCGAAACAAAAACATCGGCCGTATTAACTTCAAGATCTTTGATTTTGCATAATAATAATGCCAAAAAGTTATGAATATATTATTTAAAAAATTAATTGTTTGAAATAAATCAGAAAACCACTTATTTTTTCATTTTAAATGAAGTCCTTGATTTTTTTGAATTCATGTGGATTTTTTCAGAATTTTCTTACATTTGAACAACTGTTTTTTCAGAAATTTGAAAAATTGATGTGGGGCCACGAATTTCTGATGTGTCTCCACAATAGACACAAAAAGTTTCGAGGCGATTGTGCCAACAGTTTCATAGTCAGGGCCTTAAAATATTTTAAAAACGGAAAATTCAAAAAAGTAAGAACATTCTGAAAAAACTCATGCGGCTTCTAGAAAATCAATGAGTTCATTTGAAAAGAGAAAAAACAAGGTTTACTGATTATTCGCTAGACCATTTTTTTAGCAATTTGTTAATAACTTTTTGACATTATTATTATGCGAAATTAATGTTCTTCGCACCTTTGATGCAGTTGATTTTTTTTCAGATTTTTATACATTAGGAAGCGTTCAAATTCTCACTGAATCTCCCTATTGGCTGGGAATGTACGCGTGAAACATCCTTAAAGTCATAGGTTCAGTATTAAGGGATGTCTGCGCTGGTTACCCAAATTTATCATTTGATGGCTCTTCATCATGGATATCAATACTTTTCGTCGATTCTCGGTTTGCTTCCTCATCAGTTTTAGCTTCAATTCTAAATCCAGAATAGCATTACGTTTATCCATGTAAAATTACATTCAGTGATGAGCTCTCTATGAAGTACGTGTTAGTCTTAAGAGATATCTGCGCTGGTTACCCAAATTGGTCATTTGATGGCTCTCCATCGTGGATGTCAATACTTTTCCTCGATTCTCGATTTTCTTCCTGTTCAGTTTGAGCTCCAATTCTAAATTCAGAATAGCATTACGTTTTACCATGTAAAATTTCATTCGGTTATGGCCCTCTATAACGTATGAGTTAGTCTTAAGAGATATCTGCGCTGGTTACCCAAATTGGTCATTTGATGGCTCTTCATCAGGGATATTAATACTTTTCGCCGATTTTCGGTTTGCTTCCTCTTCAGTTTTAGTTCCAATTCTAAATCCAGAATAGCATTACGTTTTACCATGTAAAATTACATTCAGTGATGAGCTCTCTATAAAGTACGTGTTAGTCTTAAGAGATAGCTGGGCTGGTTACCCAAATTGGTCATTTGATGGCTCTTCATCATGGATATCAACACTTTTCCTCGATTCTCGATTTTCTTCCTGTCCAATTTCAGCTCCAATTCTAGATCCACAATAGCACCATGACATTTTCACCATGCAAAATTTCATCAGTCATAAGGAAAGTATTGAGTAATATCTGCACTGATTACCCAAATTGGTCATTTGACTGTTCTCCGTCGTTAATATTAATACTTTTCATCGATTCCCCATTTCTTTCCTTTTCAATTTTAGCTGGAACTCGATTGTTATTTTCATCGCGAAAACTGGAAAACGATTGTCCGACGATGGGGTCGCCGTTTACTCGAGTGTCGAGCGAATAATGGATGTTACTCTGTCGAAGATCGATACTGCCAGGGTCAAGAGGTGCACGAGAAGAAGCAGAGGGAAAAGGGTCTGGTTCGTCGGCGAACTCACGGAGGACACGGTACATTATCAGGAGTATTTTCCAGGGATCGTCGTTAAACTTCGACCGATCGGGTTTCCTCGTTACCCGGAACGAACTGCAACACAACGGCTCGATAACGTAATTAAGAATCGACTACTCTACGGGATTTTAAATAGATGCGCTCAGCATAATTTATGTATACTTTCAACGCTCCGGGTTTTCGAGATAATAAGACACGGACGTTCAGAATGTTTTCAATTACTTTAGTATTCAATTTTTTTCCATCTAATCGCATCACAGTAACAAGCATGTAACGCCAGATTAATCCTAAGTACATTGTAAATTATTTATCACTAGGCTCTTTGACTATCTGGAAGCGCTCAATGAGTACCGGTCGTTACGGACCAGCCTCTTAAGTTGATGTGATATAATTCCCTGCCTCGCGGCCAGTTAGTAACACAAACTGTACTGAATGTCATTTTAAGATTGCAGACCGCCGAGAAAAAAAAATTGTCTTTCCCTACATCTGCCGATTTGCAGGGAAAAGATAATTTTCTTCTTCCTCGGCGGTTTGCGATCTTAAAACGGCATCCAGCATAGTTGATGTTCCCGGCGGCGGTATTTCATATCACCTTAAGGCGGTTGGAACGCTGTACTCTAGTCAAATGAGTATTACATTTTTAAATCGGTTATAAAAATTTCTACGTATCTATTGATGGATATAGTGGATGGTTATTTGTATTACGGCAAATATCCTTAAGGAATATAAACATTAATTGCAGTGACTTTGCGAAAATATTAACTGATTTTTGCTCATTTTCGAGAATGTATATATTCATTCAGTTTTTTCAAAGAATAATCCGCATTTTTTGCGCGATTTTGATGTATTGCAGTTCATTTTTTTCTTTCAAAGATGCTCTAGGAATTCACCATCTAGATATTCGATAGTATTTTTCGTTTTTAAAATGACAGCTTTTTGCTTATCCATCGATAGAATTCTTTCATAAACAAACAGCTGTCACTTTTAAAGGGTAAAAATGATCGAATATGTAGGTGGAGAATTCATAGAGCATCTTTAAAGGAAGAGAGTGAGCTGTAATTTATCACAATTGAGCAAGAGCTGTGGATTACTCTTTGAAAAAAAAAAAAAAAAACTGAACAAATGTACACCTTTGCGAAATTTAGAAGAAAACCAGTTAATATTCTTAATATTGCAATTAATGTTTTTCTAGGTTGAGAACATCTGCAGCAATACAAATAACCATCCACTATAATCAATAGATGTGTAAAAGTTTGTATAAAGGACTTTAAAAATGAAGCACACATTTGACTAGTCTAAAGCGCTCCAATCTCCTTAGAACTGTAAATCGTTGGCATAATTTCTCTACGCGAACACATTATCGTGTATGCATGCGTTATTAAATTATCTATAATTACCGAACATCCGACATCTATCCTGTCCAAACATATCGTCCAAAACAACCAGATTCGCCGAAGAGCAAATAGTTTACATCATAAATTATTTATCGCTAAGCTCTTTGACAATCTGGAAGCGCTCAACGATTACCGCTCGTTACGGACCAGCCTCTCAAAACTGCAAATCATTGGCATAATTTCTCTACGCGAACACATTACGTTCTCATACATGCGTTATTGAATTGTCTATAATTAAGGAACATTCATCTATCCTATGAAAACTTATCGTCAAAAACACCCAGATTCGCCGAAGAGCAGCGTTTCGAGCGCCACTACTTGCCTCTGCCGCTCGCCGGACTCAACGGAATCGACGTATTTGGTCGAATTCGTCGAGGCGATCTGCCTGATTCTTGCGGCGTCTTGCATCTCCAATGGTGTATTTATTTGGGCCTGCTCCAAAATTTTCAACATCTCATTGGGAGTCAGATTTCCGCTGCCGTTGTCCGGTTTGGTCGGAAGATCACGCACGGGCGAATGCTGGACTACTCGTATCGGCGATTCCTTGGGATTCTTTTCACTCCGTGGATCCTTAATTTGATCCAAAAAATCGTCGGTCTGCACCTCGCGATCGACGAAGTTCTTCGTCGGTGGTGTTGGAACTCGTTCTCGGGGGGCTTCGCAACAATTCGTACAAGTTTCGGACCTACGAACGGAATCCTCCTCCGATGATTCGACGCGCTTCTGGGCCAGTGAAACTGTACTCGTTTGACGATCCACAGTCCTGACCTTTTCGTGCTCCGATCTGGATCTTTCCTGCCTTTCGTTTTGGGACTGAAAAGACTAAAGGTTAAAACACTAAATCCAGTTAGTACAAACACGTTCAGTTAGCATAATCATATACGATTGTTATATCAATCGTATGTGTAATACAAGTTATTTTATGGATAAATTAGGTGAATCGCGAATATGTAAAAAAATGTCACCACCGACCTTCAACTGAATAGTCAGACCGTCGATATTTTTTTGCAAATCGAGCAACTTTGCCATCAACTGTTCGTTGGCGGCTTGCAATGCAGTGAAATTGGTCTGCTCGTTTACGAAAGCATTCTTGAGACTCTGATTGTCCAAAAGTTGCTCCGAAATTTTCTTTTTCAAATCGACGTTCTCCAACTCCACTTGACTGCACTTAGAGCTCAAAGCCAGCAGCTCGGCGTTGTGCTGGTGCAATATCTTCATCTCGCTCGTCAAATCTTTTATCTGTTCGTCCTTCTCGCGCAACGTCGATTGCGAATCTTTGGCCCTTCCCAGCTGCTCCTCGATGTCGGCAAGCTTCTCCTTCTCGGCCAATAGGACAGTCGCTATTTCCTTGGTGCTCCTAATGCGAAAAAAAATTAATAATCTTAATAGCGATTCAACAAAATTAATAATATTAATATTGATTCAATAAAAATAATATTAAATTAAATAATATTAAAATGTATAGTTGGAAAAGCGTTTCGGCGCTTTACTTAGTTTTTTCTTCGAGAAGCGCATTCAAGTCGCGAATCTGCGTCGTCATCGAAGCGTTCGCCGCCTGAGCCGATGCAAGCTGTTCCTTCTGCAGATTCATTTGGCGCCAAACGCGAATATACTCGACGTTGTCGGCGACTTTCTCTCGTTGATTTTCAATTTTGTTATCAGCAAGCTGATTCTCCAGATCCGCTATTCTCGATTTCATCTCGTTTTTCTGCATCTCCAAATCCTGCTCAAAGACGAAAGAAAAATATAGTTAAAAGACCTTTTTAATTGCCGAATTGATCAGAGATTCGAAGCAAACGTGGCTCAGCTTACCTCAATCTTGGCGAGAAATGTTTGCAAATCGTCCTGATCGTCCCTGACGCGATTAAGGCGGGAGGAAGAATTTTTCAGGCGCCCGATTTCACTTCGGCACGTTCTGCGGTGAAAAATACTGATTCTTGGAAAATGTTGATAATGAATCTCTTAATGTTAACGACGGAAATGTAATCGGCATTTAAATTAAAAAAATAACCATATAATAAAATTGAAGTAAAATAATAATAATGTAATGAAATAAAAAATAAAATAATAATATAGATTTGTAGATAAGTAGATCTGGTTTATTGCGTGTTCTGGGGCTTTAGCCACCTAAGAACACCGTGTCCCAAGGTACAAAAATCATAACATAAGTATACAAATCATAACAAAAAAAAAAAAATCATGCCATAAGCCAAAATACAACAAATAAAAATATGAAAAATATAATAAAATAAAGTAAGGACATGTCAAAAATATACAGCACTACATGCATATGTGCAGTGCATATATGCAGTGTATATGCGGCAATATCAAAAATTTAACAAAAGTAAATAAAATAAAATTATGATAATATAATAAAATTTTTAAAAAATTATTATTATTTTGTAATTTTAAATAATGTTGTCTACAATCGGTATCGATACTACTCACGTGGGACCGGAAGAGTTGCAGATTTGAAGTCGTCGACTTCGCGATGGGGGTCGACCGACAATCGTGTGATTCAGTATTTGATTTCTCAGCACAGTAATTTTATCTTTCAACTGTAAATATTGCGTCAAAAAGTTATATACATATATATATTTTTTTTTCGTCACTTAGATTAAACTTCGGCACTTAAAAAATTTTATCACTCGGACCTTAGCGTTTTCGAGTTTCAGACTGTCGACGCGGTTATCGTTATTAAAATCGAGCGCAGTGGCGAGGCACGATCTCGGCGTCGCGGCGACTCTCATAAGCTTCGTGCCCAGTCGCTTAATCTTGTCCTCCTGAGAGTTTGATAATTTCTTCAACCGGTGAACCTCGTCGCGAAGTCGCAGATATCGATCCTCCAATTGATAACGATCGAGCTTGCAAACGGCGTGACGCTCTCGCGAATCTTGGTTAAATGTTTAATTTATAAAAAAAAAAATTATTAATCATTAAAATAATTTTAATGCCATAACTAACAGATTAAATATTTTTTTATATGATTATTAATAGTTTGAATCATTTCAATCCAATTATTAATTATGTGAATCATTGTAATGTAATTATTAATAATTTAAAATCATTTCAACATAATTATCATTAATTTTAATCATTTTAATGTGATTATTAATAGTTTGAATAATTTTTTAATGTAATTTTCAACGCAACGTTCAATAGCAAACCTAGTATATTACTGCGGCAGGTGTCTAAGCAAGAGCCCTCCGTTACCGGCATTAGGTCACGGTCCGCCTTGTCAGCCATTCTCGATTAATAAGAAAAAGCTGTTCGAAAAAAAAAAAAACATTTTCGTCTGATCTATTTATTATTTACCATGCAAACGATCATGATATTTCGAGGATCGATTTTAATCGTCGATCCTCGAAAGTGAGTTGTGCGTTGTGTTTTCGATATTCATGCCAATTCATTGAAATTATCTTAAAAACAATAACGACTAAAAGTAAAGAGAATAACAATATCATCAACAAAGTTTATCGGTAAGTAAAAAGCGCACGCATTAAATTGCACGAAAGTTTGGAAACAGGCTGGTAAAGAAGAGTGCCGCAGTGCGGAATCCCGCGAATACCGAACATCGCCTTATAAGGCAAGTCCTCGAACGCCTCGCGAACGCCTCGAACGTTTCGCTCGTTTCGTGTAAGATAACCCTTCCGTTCGTTCAATTCCGATATCCAGCGGAATGTAAATTGAAATCATGAATCCAATCACTCATCTCTAATCTACTGTGCGAATTGCATTCGTCCCAATATTAGTACAGGAAACGACGAGCGATAAGCGTGTACAGTCGCAAGTCCTGACCACGCCTGTTTGTGTGAGCGTGCGTCCAGGGACCGCACGAGCGGCTCCGACGATGCGCCTCCTCTCTCGCCAAGGTCGATCAAAGTAAAATGTTGTCTGAATCGTAATAACGTGCGTATACCCTAACGTGTTGCATTCGCAAAATCGTTTAACGCAAGCCTCGTGCACTCGACAAACCTATTATAGCTTTTGTCAACGAACAAAATTGCTTTATCTATCGATAAAAATAAAATTATCTGAACAAGCTCAAATCTAAAGCAATCTTTTTTTCTAAACCTTAAAAAAATGACCTATGTCGATCGGGCCTACTTTGATACCGTCCATTCGCGTTTGCGTCACGAAAAATGTTGCTTCGAAGTACTTTTCATCGATCGATGAACCAGAACTGCAATAGCAATTATAACAAAAAAAGGCCTAATCGGGTCGACGCTGTTTCTCGGTCACCCGTTAGGATTTTATAACAGTGTTCACGGCGACTCCGGCCGGGGCAACCTGCGGTCCACGAACCGTGGCGTTTGACACATCGGCGCGAGTGTGCGTGCCCAGTGGGAAGGTAAGATGGCGGCGGATGGGAATGACCTGATCCCCGATGCAGCAAAAGTACGAATAGTTTCCGATTTTATATTGCACTCACCACCTGGCGAGTTCAACGAGGTTTTCAACGATGTGAGGGTCCTCCTCAACAACGACGTTCTATTAAAGGAAGGCGCCTGCGGGGCATTTGCTCAATACAATAAGGACCAGCTCACGCCTGTCAAGGTACCCATCGTCTCTCCATCACCACTTTAACTCACCTCAAGAATTTTTTTTTTTTTTTTTTTCGATTTCATCAGATTGAAATAAGTTTTGATTGTCAAACTCGCACGCACAGGATAATTATGGACGGTGATCGAGAGTCGCGTATCGGCGACATTTTTTTCATGAAGTTTCGTGACAACTTTGAATATTTCGACGACTGCACGAGCGCGCGTATGACGTTTTGTTTGCGGTGCAATCGGAGCAGCGAAATACTCGTGCAGTCGTTGCGGCGGTGACACGAAATTTTTAACTGTTATCTATTTAATCGAATTACTTTTCGTCGGAAGGATTTTCGGTACGGAATGGAGTTGATCGAATTTCCTTGGTTTATGTTAGGCGGACACAAATCTTGGCTCTCCGCTAACACAGTTGCGATTATTTAGAGCATGAATTTGGGCCTTGTGCGATACAAATTAAAGTTATTTTTCATACTTTTTTAGATCAGTTTTCTAGAGGACTTTTTGTTCTTCGGACGCGTCAAGTTTTTGGGACTCGAGAGTCCGATCGTCTTAGTAATGTTAGATAGTGCATAAGTTACTTTGTGCGTTGCATGAAACTGTAGTTTTATTTGGGACGATGCATGCTTTTTTTTAACACAAATATGTACAATTACTCGGTTCAATTATTTACATACATAGATGCAGATCTTGGCTCTCCGTTAACACCATTGGGATTATTCCGACCATCAATTTGTCTCTTGAACGATGCAAATTAAAGTGATTTTGCATATTTTTTTGGGGTCAGTTTACTCCCCAACAAGACAATTTTTCATTCGCCTGTCGTGTCAAGTTATTGGGCCTCTACGCACCGATTGGCCTAGAAATTTCTTGGTGCGGTGCTTGAAACTGTAGTTTTACTCGGGCTGATGCGTGCTCTTTTCAGCAAATATATGCACATCTACACATTTCAATTATTTATGTACGCAGAAACAGATCTTGTCTCTCCACTAAGATTTATCTTTTGTGCGAGACAAATAAATTTTGGTTTTTTTTAGTTTTTTTGGGCCATTTTACTAGTAAACTTTTCATTCATCTGTCGTGTCAAATTTTTGACACTCTACGGACCAATTGACTTAGTAATCAAGAGATATGGTAGCGTCTCAACACCAAGTTGAAAAAGGAGCTTTAGCAATTACTTGTTTAGCGGCTTGAAGCTGTTGTTTTAAACGAGACGATGCATGCTCTTTATAACAAACATATGTACTTTCACTCAGTTCAATTATTTATATGTACAGATATAAATCTCAACTCTCCGCTAAAACCATTGGGATTATGGCGACCATGAATTTGTCCTTTGTGCGATACAAATTAAAGTGACTTTTCATACTTTTTTGGGCCAGTTTTCTAGTCGTTTTTTCATTCTCCTATCGCGTCAAGTTTTCGAGACTTTACAGACCAAGGAATGCAAATTAGAGTGATTTTTCATACTTTTTTGAGCCAGTTCTATGCTTGATTTTTTATTCTCCTATCGCGTCAAGTTTTTTACGGACCGATCGGCCTAGTCATTACTTAGTTCGCAACCGAAAACTGTAGTCTCGAACGGGACGAGGCATGCTTGAAAACAAAAGTACATTTACGCGTTTCAATTATTTAAAGTAATCAAAGTTAATATCAGCGTTATTTTGATAGCAGAACAATTAAAAAATTTATCGGCTATTGATTTCTCGTTTTTGTTGCACATTGACTATTGTCGAAAGAAGGCGTGGTTTTTCATGACTCATCGATATAGCGAGTCACGATTCGTCATCGTTCGACTATAGTTATTTTTACCGATCTTTTTTTATCAGATTTTAAACCTGGTTTTTATATTCGGATAAATTTGAAAAATATTCATATATATATTTATGCTTCCAGGTCGATGGGAACGAATATCCGGCGCTTATAACGGAGCACAATGACTTGGGGAGTCAAAGGTTTTACGACGCTCGTAGCAAGCAGAGCTTTAAATACGACCACCTCAGGAAGGAGGCCCAGGACTACGAGACGTACGAACCGGACACGACCGCGGAACCGTGGAGGTCCGCCCTTCAGGATGAAATAACGAATTACACTCAGAGTCATTACAGACACGGTGCTTGTTCTGTCTTCGGAAAGAGCCAAGCAGGTGAGATATACATCCATTTGAACAACGAAAACGACAAAAATTACGATTTTACAAAAAGATACTTCAAAAACAAAACAACAAAAAACATAAGAACTATATTACGAAAATATATATATTAATGGAGCACCATTTATGATAATTTTCAATCGCAATTAATAATAATAAGTCGCTTCTGTATTCGTCAAGATGGTTCGGAAATTAGCAGTTATTTTCACCCATTCAAGGAAGCCGACCGAATTGTCACAGGAATATGTTTATTCGTGAACAAGTTCAATTTGAATTTCTCGAAAAAGTGCGATATCGCCGTGAAGTTCAGATAAATACTTTCATCAACTTTGGTGAAAATATCGATCTGAAAATATTTATATTTACGCTTATTTAATCAAGTTTAAATGTGATATTTAAACGACATTAAATATAAATATGACAGAATTTATGATCAAGCTATCGAATAACCGAAAATCACGAGTGAATCGTGATCGTTGGACTCCAATGTGAAATTTGCTCTTGCAGGAAACATAACGCTAACAGCTTGCATAGAGGATCATCAGTTTCAACCTAAGAATTTCTGGAACGGACGTTGGCGCTCGGTGTGGACCGTAAGCTTTAGTCCGAGTTCCGGTAACGCCGAATTGCGCGGTAGTCTAAAAGTACAAGTTCACTATTACGAGGACGGTAACGTGCAGTTGGTTAGCAGCAAAGAGGTAAAGGAGAGCTTGCCGATAACCAACGAGAAGCAGACGGCGAAGGAGCTTATACGTCTCGTCGAGGAGTCGGAGAACGATTATCAAACAGCGATTTCGGAAAATTATCAGACAATGTCGGACACGACGTTCAAGGCTCTGCGACGGCAATTGCCCGTAATGCGAACGAAAATCGACTGGAACAAAATCGTCTCGTACAGTATTGGCAAAGAGCTTAAGAGTCAATAGAAAATAGATTTTTTATATATTATTAAGAGAATTAAATATACATAAAGTGAAAAGCGCATTTTTGATGCATGAGTGAAGTCTGGAGGTGTGATGTGCATGGGAGCAATTGTAACGATGCCGATTAATAAAAGCATGAGATCAAACGTTCATACGTGCACATTGGTCCTATGCGATTTATATATCCTTGAAAAATATTTCGATTATATTCGTCGCTGTTAGCGACGAAAAAAAAAAAACTATAAGAAAGTTTAAGGAGGTTCGATACCTAAAATAATTAAATAATAAATAATAAAAAAAACCAAATACTCGTAAAGATTGCTAAATATCGCGATAGGGATACACTGCACGGATTCAATGAAAATGGCTCATTTATTTGACTTTATAAATTATGTTCTCATTCTCTCAGTAGTTAAAAAAAAATATGACGACCATCAAAATTACTTATAATATATATATTTTTCTTAATCGAGTTATTCGCTGCTAGTACGGCGATGGGTATCAAACCTTCTTATTTATTTCTCCGATAAATATTGATAAATAATTATTGATGTCTCGCGATGGGCGAAAAAAAAGTTGGGCCACGCTATCTCGATCGATTGCACAACGAACGAACACACAAAAGTTATTCGAACATTTTCCAGTCTCGTGATGCAAACGAGACACGCGTGTATCGTTGCCACGGGACGGAACAAAAATGTTCAATCAATGTTGCTCGTGCAGCGCCTTTGCAACACAATTTATAATTGCATAAATATATTTTTTTCGTTAAAAACTATTGTTTCATATTATCTATACGCATATGTTGAAAAATTTGATAATAAATAAAGAATAAAAAATAATAAGAAAAAAAAACGAAGATCAAATAAAATCAATTTTTATGATATACGCGAATTTGGAAGATTTTTATAATTTTCTACTTGCCGCGAGTGCGAGATAAGTGTCGATTGCCGAAAGCAGAAAGTCGTGAAACTTTTTGGTGCTATCACGCTTGCCACACATTCACACAGCCAGACGCATATTGTGCGTAAAACGAAGAAAAAGTAAAAAAATGAAAAACGTAAGAAATAACAAAATAAAAAGAAAACTAAACAAAAAAGGTACATAATGCATTGTACATTGTAGAAGATAGCCTATAGCCTGCTGGAGCCTTAATCTGTTCACATTTTGTGTTGGGAGATAATTGTGTACATATGTTATTCGGAAGGATGAATGCAAATGAAAAAAAAAGAAAAAAAAGTAACGCACCAGCATTCGACATTTTCACACGAAAAAAGAACACATACACACACGGACAGACACGGGGATTCGAAACGCGTGTGTGATGCTATTTATGTTTTGGAAGTTACATCGTGTTCCAAACGGTTCCTTATGATTGCGATATTCCGCAGTAAAAAAAAAATTAACTATCGTTTTAAATTAGCCGTGAATCATCGTCGTTGCAGCAGAGCCAGTTCAGTGTTTTAGATAATATAATGTTTAGCGTTACGATTAAAAGAAAATAATAAACAAAAGATAAATGAAGATCACGAAGATAATGGAGATACGGTGCAGTTATAAAACATCCCGACGCGCAATTCACGAATATCGCAACTGTAAAGAGCTACGTGTAAATAAAATCATGCATGTTTTTGTTGTCGTAAGAAGAAAAAAAACACGAGAAACGTTGTATTACGCGTGTAAGTTTACGAGCGCGATGTTGAAGTTTCGAATCTTATCAAACTCTACAGAAAGCATACTAATAATAAAGAAATAAAGAAGAAAAAAAAATGCATACTAGTATTAGGTACTACCTACAATCAAGTGTATCTTAACATAAGTATCGCATGTCCTTATGTAAAAATTCGATTTAACGAGACAAGAAAAAACAAGAAAAAACCACAAACGATTATTGGTTGAATTATGTAATATTGAATGTTACTATTGAGTTAATAAAGTGATATGCCACTTTACGATTGGGCTCTGTACTTACAAATGTAGTTAATAACTCTCAATTAACACGCGATCGAGCTTCTGATTTTTTTTTTTCAATTTACGATCATTTTCTTTTATCGGGAATTTCTCATTTGATAACGAATATACTATATGTAAGGTATACATATATATATCTAAGTTTGGTCAAGGTGATTGGAATGTAATTATCTGTTGATAATTATCCACGGGAATGTTTTGATAATAAACTGTTTTTAAGTGGCAATAATTTTATTATTTTTTTTTTCTGCAGAGTTCGAAGATCTGAAGTATGATTTTTTTTAGCATGGCATTTAAATTTTGGTTTGGATATTGTTTGATGTCAATAGTAATTGACCGTTGGAATATATATATATGCAATCGTACGACGAAAATGAAAAGGATGTGCCGTTTTTCACCGGAGTTTAGAATATTCACAGGTCAGACACGGATATACAAAGGGTAAAAGAGGGTTGCTCAGTGCAACGAGTAAAAAATAAAGGAACACTCGTGTACAGCTCTCTGCACAGTGTGCATGGTGTCTAGCGCTTTTTAAGCTCAGAGTTGGGTCATACATACATAGCACGGAAATATTTTTGAAAGGTTTCAAACATTTTAACAATATTTTTTGTCCGCTCATAAATCATTACGTTGAAATGTTTCAGAAATGTTTTTTTGAACACTTCAGCGAAACGCGAAAAAAAAGTTAAATCGGTGAAGGTCAGACGCAGATACACAGGTATATACGGTGTTCAGTGGAAGGGGTAAAAAAAAAGAACGCTCGTATACAGTTCTGCCCTATGTACATTGTGTCCAGAGCCGTTTAGGCTCACAAAGGCACAATTCAGAACCGTTGTCGACTAAAACAACTACTAAGTTAAACCGACATGAGCTTAACAGTGCAAAAAAAAGATCATCTCACATGACTGAGTGATTTCTTTCATAACAGCCAATGATTGAACAGCCAGAAAAAAAGAACGCTCGTATACACTTCTGACCAGTGCACATTGTGTCGAGCATTTTAGGCTCAAAAACAAAGACATCATTCAAAACCGTTGAGATAAAAAAAAACCTAAGTTAAACCGCCGTAGGCAAAACAGTGCCAAAGAAACGATAAATCTTGCACGATCAAATAATTTTTTTCTGAACAGCCAGTGACGTTCATTCAATTGTCCTAATGAGAGTTAAAACCTAACCCAAGCGCGCGGCGAGCGGGCGAAAAATCCCTAAGCGGTGCGACGTAGAAAGACAAAAAAAAAAATATACAAACTACTTCTTACCTTTCCGCTTCGACGAGAGTCTGGAACGTAGTCTCGGTACTTGGAATATTAGCAGTTTGTCCGGAACGCGCACACTCACATTTGATCACGGGAGACGTACAAGGATGAAGATAAATTTTGACGTTATTGCGAGAGGGTTGTTTGTTTACGATTTGAGCTACCCGTTGCTACCAGCCACTTGCCTACCGATGCGGTCACGTGACCTTCGGGCTATGGCGGGGGGTCGCGGCAGCCAATCAGCGTCGTTTATCGGCCTCGCAATGGCGTCGAGTCGCTTGGGAAGCCCGCGGCCGTTGCGTGTGTGACAGTCTCGTTCGGACACCGGCATTGCGCACGTGTTTCTCGTACGATATCATCGGCGGCGAGAAAAAAAGAAAGAACATAACTCAGTCGCAAAGTAGTTTCGTTTTTTCGGCAAGGAAACGGTAGATCACCGAACTTTTAATAAAGAGAATGGCACTCGGACCGCGAGAATCGGGCAACCTTATCGCTGCTATGGCGAAAAACGTCTTCATCGAGGAGGAAGGCGTGAAAAATTTGGCCTCGGAAGTTAGTACCTGTTACTTCCTATTTACCATTCTTTTCCGCATGTCGATTTTCATATTCACGCATTTGCGAATTCTTTTTTTTTACTCGCAACTGACGATCGACGGGCGTGCATTTTTGAGAAATACTGGAAACTCGACGACTTCATTTATTGGATGCGAACGTTTCTTTGTTGTTAGAATTGTAGTTAAATGGTTGTATGATTTTAGATGAAATATCTCGAGATTTTCCGTACTGACATGTCGAGCTTGATGCAGGTCTTGAACCACTTTATAGATAAAAAAAGAGCATCGGAGACGAGACTTTTAGCACGTCGATTGTTATTCACAAATTTACGAATTCTTTTTTTTATTTACTACTGATCGAAGGTCGTATATTTTTAAAAAATTCCAGAAAGTACGTAATTTGTTAGGATTCCAGTTAGATGTTTATATGATTTTAAATGAAATATTTTGAAATTTTCAATATCAACGTATCGAGTTTAATTGCAGGTCTTGAGCCACTTAATAAAAAAAAAGGATTGGAGAGACTCCAGAGACACGTCGATTGTTATTCACGAATTTATGAATTTATTACTATTATTATTATTCATATTAGTAGTTACAGAAAGAATGTATAAACTTAGATAATCTGCTTAAAAAAACATAGATCTGGTACACAAACTCTTTTTAGTTTTGCTGCCGATCAAAGATCAGATTTTTGAGAAATCCCAGAAACTTGAAGATGTAATGTATTGGACAAGAAGGTTTTTTGTTAGAATTGCAGTTAAATGTTTGTACAATTTAAAGGAAATATTTTGAAATTTTTGTACTGACCTATCACGTTTAATTGCAGGTGTTGAGTCACTTAATAGAAAAGAGCATCGGAGGCGATACGTCTGGATTCGGCTTGAGTTCTGATTTTTCGCAAAACGAGCTGCATCCAAGCCCCGGACATCCGAGAGCAGTGGATTGGATATTCGTATTGGATACGTTGAACTTTTCATTCTGGAGCTCCAATCCTCGCAATAAATGGTGCATTGATGGACAAAGTGGCTACTTCGCCCTGTGCGCAGCTATAAAGAGGGCTATTGAGGTTAGTACAGCAACTTTCTACAATTATTGCCGCTTGGTGCAAATATTGTATAGACAATCTTAAGCATGTCAGAGAAAAGCCAAATATCTTCACATATATACATCTTTTTTTTATTGAATTTTTGCATTTTTTTTGGACAGTAATGTTTGTACTTGAAGCGCCAAATATCCTCCTTTCATCTGCTTTTCTCATCTAAAATGTATAAATTCAATGCTGAAAAATTAATTTTTTTTTCCAATCAGATATCTTATTTTAGCATTATACCTTTATTTTTATTTTTCGGCAATTTTCGACAACAAGAACGTTGTTTCGATGCAGAAATTTGTCTGGCCTTGTGACACGTCACGAATCGTCGAATTTTCTTGAAACGTCCTGTTGCACAGAATAACAATACAGTTTTACTGAGAAGAAATAGCGGCCGTATGAACTACTTCATTGATCGCAAAAAAATTAGTATGTTTTTTATTATCGCTTTTTATGATCGCTTTGATAAAAATTGTTAGATCATAGGTCAACATTGAATCGGCCTACTTTGCATACAGGCTCGTTCTCTTTCGACTTTTTTCGTGTAATTTTTTATGAATGTTTCACGTTCCATTTCCACGTAATGCAGCACCGACTTTGTTCTGGCTATCTCCGCTTCCTCTTGGTGCTTTTTGCGCTGCCACCTGTCGATCCAATCACCGTTACGATATTTATGACGATCAAAATTCAATCTTCATCTCTGAAGTTCTCTAATAATGATCACCGAATTTTGGAGATGATATTGGATTTTAATACTGATTTTTAATTTTAATACGAATTTCGAATTTTAATATGAATTTTGAATTACGGGTTTTAATTTTTAATACGAATAAACGGTTATCAGATTTTTTTCAGGGGCGGATCGGAATTGCACATGCAAACAATACTTTTATCTTACTTTTCCCCGAGCCCTTTAAGTTTCTCCTCGGCTTCACGCGCCGATCGCTGCTTTCTTGCTTCCCTGCATTTTGCCTCTTTTCTTGCCCACGCGCCGAGAGTTTTGAGTGCTTCGCGTCGCGCACTTTCCACAGCCGCTGCCCTCTTCCGTCTCATGTAGTCGGTGTGCGCTTTTGATTCCAATATACGCTTTTCGCGTTCTTCCTTCTTCACAAGCTCTGTCGATTCCAAACGTTTCTTAAGTTTTGCCGCTCTCTCTCGTCTCTCCTCAAGCTTTTTCTCCTCCCGTTGACTCAGTTCCTCTCGAGCTTTCTCTTTGGCCAACCTTTTACGTTCCTCCACTTTCAATCTGGGTTTTGAAAATATATATATATATATATATATATATATTTCTTGAATAGACCTTTTGTAACTATTAATGTATGAGACCAGGTAAAAAAAAAATTGAAATTGAATTGAAATGGAAAATTGATCAAATTGAAATATAATGTTTTCCTCAATAGACCTTTTGTAACTATTTTGTAAATATTCTTCACTTTTGTAAATTATAATATTTCTGAATGGGACCAACATCTCTATTCTACCTCTCGATTTCCTTTTGCGCGGCGTAGTCCGCAAACTCGATGACTCGTCGCTCATCCGCCAACTTCGCTCGCCGTTTCAACTCCCGATTAATGCTGTCGCTGTGAAGTTTCTTCAAAAATTTTCTATACATGTTGTAATCCCTCAGAGAGCATTTGACGTCGAGATCCTTCGTGACGAAACCGAGCTTCATCATTCGTCGAATGTTCGACTTTCTCGAGAAATATCTCGTCAGGTGCTCGTCGTGCATGGAGTCGTAAGAAAATTCCATTTCATAATTGCATGGGTCGCTCAAATTGAATTCGGCACTTTTGTTTTGTACCCAGAGCTTCTCTCCCAACTTTCGGCGACTTAAGAGGCAGACATCCTTCGGGCCGGCTATCATCGGAATTTTGCATTCCAGCGGCATGACCCTCCATCGTGGCAGACCAAAATTTGGCACCGCACCTTTCGGTTTTGGTACTTTTTCGATTATTTTGTCCAGATTGCTGTAAATTTTTTTTTCAATTTTTTTTTACACTTGGAAAGCATAGTAGAGTTTTTTCCGTAATTTTAAAAGTTTTTCCGTAAATTTATGTGCATTTTTTTACACTCACGAAGGCTTCTTCAGACTTCTGGCATCGTTGTTGAGCGATTTCTTACGAACCTTTATGCTTTTCACGATCATTTTTACGAAAAGTATCGAACCACGATTTTGCTGACGAACATTTGTGAGTTTTGTGACGTGCGAAATTTTACGGTGGTGCACAGACACGTTTTTGTTAATCTCTAAAGAGAAACTTCAAGCTGATCGAAATAGCTTGAAACAATTGATTTTAAAAAACTTAAAAATTTTAAAGATAAAAAAATGTTTGATAAGAATTGATTAATTATGTCATGAGCGTTGGTTTTGCGCAATAATGATGCCGATAAGTTTAACAAATTAATTAAAAAAAAAATAATCCACAAATGATAAATCGATTTTTAGAACAAGATTCCAATAACTGATCCGAATTATTATGCGAGCATCACTAAAGAGGATCTTAAAAATATCTTACGTGGTGACGAGGGTTGCGATGCAGCACCTATGATCGACGAGAGAGTGAAAAATCTACATCAAGTTGGCCAGATTTTAACCCAGAAATACAACGGTAAATTTTTCACCGAGCTAATGCAAGGATGTGTCAACAAGAAATGGAAAAAAACAATTATTGTGAAATAAAAAATGAAAATTTAGGTACTTTCCTGGATTGCGTTAAATCGTGCAATGGATCGGCGGAACAATTATTGAAGTTGATCGTCAATGATTTCGAATGTTTTCGTGACGAGGCTGATTTTCACGGACATCGAGGTAAATGTTCCATAACGCGCTTAAAGCGCATTTTTTCGTCATCTTAAGGATGAATCAAAAATGTTATTCGATCGAAATTTCCGTACTTCGCGATAAGCCAAAAAATCTGAAAAATAAGTCGTATTGGTGATGTCAAGACCTTTGATTTTGCACAATAATAATGTCAATATCACGATTCTGCAGTACATGAAAAAAGTTTCGAGGCGATTGCCCCAACAGTTCCGTAGTTATGGCGTGAAAAAAAAATTCAAAAACGGATAATGCAAAAATACAAGAAAATTCTGAAAAAATTCGTGACTTTTAGAACATTGCCGAATTCATTTGTAAAAGGGAAAAAACATTTATTGATTGTTTGTTGAGCCATTTTTTAGCCATTTGTTAGTAACTCTTTGACATTATTATTAAGCAAAATGAATATTCTTGGCACCTTTAATATAGTTGATTTTTTCAGATTTTTATACCATCAAGACGTGCTCAAATTCTAATTGAATCGCACTTTTGGTTGCGAATGTACATGTGATGCATCCTTAACGGATAAAAAGGAATGCGAGGTGGTCTCGATCAAGCGTTGAAATTAATTATCTGAATTCTTTACAGTATCATTCTACAAACGAGCCCAAATCCTGATTGGAGACATATGGGCGTGTTTCAAGGGAAAAGACATTGGCGAATTTAAGGACATCGATAAGATAACGATGTTCGCCGACTACAGAATTCCACAGGTTCTTCTGCACTTTGGCGCCATGCGGTACAGCAATCCGCTGTTGAATACTCTTCAGTGCGGTGAGATTTTTGTTTT
The DNA here is from genome assembly GCA_963575735.1 of Amblyjoppa fuscipennis. NCBI lineage: Eukaryota > Metazoa > Arthropoda > Insecta > Hymenoptera > Ichneumonidae > Amblyjoppa > Amblyjoppa fuscipennis. The sequence continues at coordinate 19,397,109 of OY754493.1, forward strand.
TTCCGCGTTCCGGTGAAAATGATAAAAACGCACTAAAATTTGATGTTTTAACATTTTTCCACAGGCATAGAATTGACGCCAGGATCTTCGGAGGAAATCGAAATTCGTGGATGCTCGATCGAGGTAGTCGAGCGGGTCGTCGAAGTCGTTCGTACAGAAATACAAAAGTGCCCGAACATGAATCTCGATCCCTCGGTGTGCAACGCTATACGTCTCGATCACTTTCTCTGGGACTACAGGAGGCAGCACGCAGAACAGTTGGAAACTTTTCCATTCCATAAAGTTAGAACCATATATTATTAAATTTATTTTCGTTTTTTTCTGAATGTTACAAGACAAGCGTCTGCATTCGTCGCCCAAATTTGCCACGGAAGTTGCACGGTAACTGCGCTCAAACACAGCGAATAAAAGAAATTTATACAAACAACGAAAAAAATTTATATTTTTGTACAATTTGAATACGATAAATAAAATACAATTTTCCTTTGCTAAGAACAGTTCGATATCAATATTTTTTTTTGTTAAGTACAATTCGATATCGATATATTTTTTTTTGTTAAGTACAATTCGACATCTATATATTTTTTTGTTAAGTATAATTCGATATCTTGCACGGATGCAGCACGATGACGAATAATAAAGGTGTGAGAGATTTTCTTCAATCGTCTTCTTTGGATTACGACACACCTGTGTCCTTTGGCACGAATATATATATTTGAGGAGTGTGTGTTACCAGAACTGCTTGTGTCCTTGTGAAAATATCGAAAGAATACATTTTTCTTTTAATTTTTTTGGAAATTATGGACGCAGCCAGTTTCGCATCGACACCCCTCATTTTTTCAACCTCGGATGCTTCGTTACACTTTATTACTCATCTTCATTGATCTTTAGCACGAATTCAAGATACATAAATATTTATTTCTTTGCATCGTTTGCACTCTCTTGCTCGCCGCAAGAAAGGAAACGTTTACCTCGCATACGATTTTTAAATGCACATTGATGGCGCAGTGTACAGCATCGAGTACGATGCCATTGAACATCGAACAGGAAACGAATTTACTGTCGCCGTTCTCGTCGTCGGTGGCACACGAAGGATGAGCGACGATCGAATAAGATCTAAATCGCGCGACTCGTCGCTCGATGTTAACAAATATGGCAACTTAAATAGGTAGTACAAATAATAATCGATTTTACTCTGCGAAAATGTCGATATCATTGAGCTAAAAAACCATAATCTATTTTTCATTTTCTTTTTCTTGTAAAAATTACATAAATGTTATTTTTTATTTTACTCTATAGCACTGTACAAATATTCACCCCGTTTTCGTAGTTCCGTAATACATAGACATTGAGCTGAATAAGCATAGAATTTCATAGTTTCTCCTTTTATATATATATTATTATATATCCTTTTATATATATATTATTATTATAGTAACTTTACCACGAAGTTATGACACGGAGAGCTCAACTAGTCGAATTTGTTTAACTCTTTCGGTGCAGCTGTTCCCAAAATTGTATATTGTTCTTCAATTTTCCAGGTGCAATTACACTCGCGTCTTCGACATTGCCGACCGGACTCGTTGGCAAGGGGACTTCCGGCAACCGACTCTGTTCGATCGTTTTTGCCCCCGACGGAGCGGTTTCCTTCGTCGCGATTTGTCGCAAACCCTCGCGAAATTCTCTCGACAGCGATCGAGCGGTCAGACTGTGCATTTGCCTTGGAGTGTCGACTATATGGATTTCCGGCGTCGTCGGTCTTTCCTTCGAGGAATGATTCACCGATTTGGGTGGCTGTGAACCGAGCAACAGAAAATGTTATGCAATCTTCGTGATAGAGCGAACGAAAATTATATATAATTCCACGTGACGTATTTTCACGCATTAGCAATTGCAACTTTTTCATATTTCCACCATCGAACTCTTTTACCAGTGAAGGTGAAAGGGTTCGATATTGGACTGGCTCGATATTGTATGGAGGAAGAGAATTCAAGCTTATTTTCGGGTTTGCGAGTGTAGATTTCTTCAGTCTTACCATTCGGGGACTGAAGATCAACCCGACGTTGAACATGGTGGCCGCTGTCAGCGATAAATGGGAAAGTGAGGGGATTTCAAAATTGGTCAGGGAAAAAGTAAATTGTCGCCGAACCTTCGATATATAAATAAAAAGTAGATATAAGGAAGCATTAAAAAAAACAGAGAAAACTTTGGAAAAAAAGAAAATTAAACATTACAGCAATAATTAGGCATTTTCATTTGCATCATTAATTAAAAAAAAAAAAAAATAGAATTCGTGAAAAGTTTGGTCAGGGAAAATTTTTAATTGGTCAGGGAAAATTACACTTTTTTCCGGAGAAAAGACGGCTACCATGTTCAAGACCGAATATTATTCTTCCTCAGCGGATAGGGTTTCAAAAATAAGTTTATCCTCGCACTTACTCTTCGTGCTGGTAGCGGATTCGCCCTTTCCGTCTTGCTGAAAGCCTGGGCCAATCTTCTAACCGAAGGCATCGGCGATTCTTTAGTAACGAGCCTATCCTTTCTCCCGTTTTCTTCGACCATCTCGGAAGTTTTCGACGTGTTTTCGTTACGCCGATCGTCCTTCGCGATGTCGGTGGATCCGACGTCATTCGCATCACCGACGGAATCTTCCTCGCACTCCCGTTCTCGAACGTCCTCGCCGATCCTCGAGTAAAGATCACCGATGTTCGGAACGGACTTTGCCGCGGTTATCCTTCCAAATTTTTTACATTCCATCCTCTCGTCTTCGTCAAGCGTTTCCGTACTTTTTGTCAAAATTCCGTCGCCCGAGGCCGCCTCGAGACTCGAGAGTCGCGAAAGCTCGGAGTGTCTTCCGTCGTTGGTCTCGACGAAATTCGATTTTCCGACGAAATTCCGGACGTTCGGACGGCCGTGGAAGGTTTTGTTGCTCACTCGTCTGTCGATGTTGTTGTTCGACTGAGTCCTTCTCAGTCCCGAATCGTAACCGAACGATCGCAAATCCAATTTGTTGACGACTCGCTTGGATCTTCTCGGATCGCTGTCGCCGTTCTTGACGTTGAATTCGTTCTCAAAACCGTAAGCTCTCAGGTCGATTCTTCTTATCGGCTTGCAGTTCTCCTCGAAGTTCTCACGATTGTTCAACTTTGCGTTTATCTCGTTCTTGCTGTTCTTACGCTCGCTCTCGAGAATATCCTCGTTCCACTCTTTACCGTTCCACGATTTTTCTCGCGAGACGTCGTTCAGCGATTGTCGCCTCGAGTCGTTTCGGTAAATTCGCGCGTGAATTTCCGTCTCGTATTCCTTCTCCGCGGGCATCGAACCTCGACGCAGAGCTGCCTGGACGTTGTTGCGTCCCAGCTCCGAGGTGGTTCCCGTCCTCGACTCGCTCGACGAGCTGCACGTCGAGTCCGTGTCGATGCTTCGAGACATTTCCTGCAACAAATCGAAGAACTGTATGAGCAATTTTCTTCTTTTTTTTTGCCGATTAACAATTATACGAAAAAAAGCTGCCGAGGGGGTGGAGGGGAAGATATTATCAAACCGTTATGTAGTCACTTTATATTATTCGTTCAGATCTACCCTGAAAGTGAAGGGTGTTTTTTTACACGAAGCAGAGATGGATTAAAGTTACTTTTTAAAAATAAATCGTCGGTATGATGTTCCACTTTCCGAAGCATTTTTGATGAGAAGGGGAATTCGATGATCTTTCAGTAAAATTACAGGTTTTTTTTGTATCGATAAAAATAGTTTGTATCAGAAATCCCATGGCAACGAATTGTAAGTAAAATAATATTTTTTTTCGGTTCAGTGCCGATTTATTTCCCAAAAAAAATTGCACGGCTTTTTATGCCGTCATACCGTAAACAATTATCTTTCCGGTAACGAGGCAAATTAAAAATACCATAAAATGATAAATTTGAAAATAATATTTAAATAAAAAATGAAATAAATGAATAGAAATTAATAATATGATTCCAACGGATTAGTATTACAGGAAGTTGATACGCTGTTAATTACAGTACACAGAGCCCAACGAATAATTGAATTTCATGCGAGCGTACTTACCGATTATTTAATTCTTTGTTCGTGTCTATGTACAAGTAGAGCTCTCATGCATTGTGCAGTAATAATAGGATAGGGTTTCGTTTCACTAAAACGTTTAATGTACAGATAGAGTTAAAAATTATTTATTCTGAATATTTGTAGATCGGGATAAAATCTTATCGACTTATTATGTACACAACAGCGCTTGAGGAAGGTATTGAAAAAAAAAGATCGCGAATTTACAACGCGCACGAGACGAGAGTTAATTAATTACCTGTTTATGCCAAAATCAGCCGTGATCACGGGATAGATTAATAAAAAAAACTGTGGCCTTTCGGTATTTACACAGAAAAGAAGATGAAAATCCAAAACAGTAGTTTTATATTTAAATATAATAAAATAATATATTGCTCCGGATCGTTCGCGGTGTCCGCGAACGACTTTATCGCCCATCTAGAAATGTCTGTCAAGTGTCGTAAAAATAGATTTATCGTATAAATACCAAAAGACGCAATCTCCTGATTACATCTTCAAAAAGATCTTCAAACAGCGATTGAGGAAGCTATTGGAGGAACAAAAAATATCGCGAATTTACAACGGGCACGAGACAGGAGGTAATTGATTACCCGTTTATGCAAAAATCAGCTGAGATCACGGGATAGTAGATTAACATAAAAACTGAGGCCATCCGGTATCTACACGAAAAAAAAGAAAACCCAACAATAGTCTTCTATTTAAGTGTAGTAATATAATGCTTCGGGTCGTTCGCAATGGCCGCGATCGCCCATCCAGAAATGACTTGGAAATACCGGAAAAAATTGATTTATCGTATCAATCACAAAGACAAAATCTACTGATTAACTCATAAAAAAAAAATTAATTCCCTTTCGACGATACCGTCGAAGCTCGGTCTCGTCTCTCCCCTCTGAACATCGCGCGTCTCTTCGTTCTCGAGTCGCTCCCTTGCCTGAGATCGAGCAGACTCGCGAAACTCCTGTGAACGACCTCGGGAACTTTGGGTCGTTCCAATATCAAACTCTGCGAATCGTCGAAAGCCGCGTCAGTGTCCTTAACAATTTTCGCCGCCTTGATCGGAGGTTGGGACGATTTCTTCGGGACGATCGGCCGATCTCTCGACCTTTTAAAAATCCCATTCAATATTTTATTCTCAAATTTCTCGGATTCGAGAAATTTCTCATCGAGAACTCTCCCAGAATTTCGTGCTTTGCGCCGTCGACTCTTCGACGTTTCACACTCAATCGTCCTCTCCTTTTTTTTAATACCGCCGAAAGTCTGAAACTTCAGACCGGCGAAAAAATCGGTCTCGTCGTTGCTCCGAAAAGCTTCGTAATTTCTCGCCGCTGCGACGTCGTCGGCATCGAAAAAATCCTCGTCCTCCTCGTCGACCTCACCGTAACGCTTCCTACGTTTTATCCCACCGAACGTGTGAAACTTCTTTGACTCCAGAGTCCAATATTTTCTGTCGTTACCGATCCAACCTCTGTTATCGTCCGTCCCGTCGCCGGGCCGAGGAAAGCTCAATCTCGTCGTCGTCTCCGCCGATTTTTTACGATACCTTCCCATCGATTTATCTAAGTTGCAATTTTCCGAATCTGCCGAACCGATTGAGTACATTCCCGAGTCCCGATCGATCGGTGAAAGTCCTTCGGGAAATGGCATGAGCTCGTTCTGGCGATCGTACAGCGGATTTATCGTCGAGTCGTCGTCGATGTCCTTCAGGAAAGGATTTTTCGCCTCGAGCCGAAGATCGGTGGGATTTTTTGTCTCGCGAATCGGCGACGATTCTCGTCGACCCGAGCTTGTCCCGGTTTTCGTACCGATTTCTGGCTTCACCGACGGATTGAATCCGTCTTGCCGTTCGGCGCAGATTTTCTCCTCGACGATGTCCCATTCGGACCGGACGTTTTTGCACCCTAACGAGTCATCCGATTTTTCGGTCTTTCGATCGGGAACCACCAGATGAACGAGCGGGTTCGTAACAAAGTGCGGACTAGCGTCGGCTCCCCGATAACTCCGTCTACTCAGGCTGCCCCACAAGGAGGCCTCCTCGAATCTGTCAAGTCCTCGACTCACCTGCTGTTCGTAATCGCTGCCGGTCGACAACGAGTGCTGGGACAGCGAGCTGTTCGGCCTGCTGGTCGCAGTGTAAAAACCGTTGTCCCCGACGCATTGACCTTTCGGGAACTTCGCCTCGTTGATGTAGTAATCACGACCAAATCTGAAATTAGACAATTTTTTATATACGCGACGTTCCATACCAAATCGACCTGAGTCTGCCCTTCAAATATCGGATTTGGCCCACGATTTTTCATATGATTGAACCAATTCTCAGAAACACTCAGATATTTTGTTAGATTGTTTATAATTATTTACAAACAAATGAAGGAATTTATTGATGGGAACCCGTTAAAAATCTGAAAAGATTCTGAATAACCATGTGTCACGTATAAGATTTTGAGTCGGAGTGGGCCGACGTCACTGTAAACTCAGACACAGCATGTGTGGTTAATAGTCAATGTTTCTCGAAAATTTAATTACAAAATTTTCAACTGTTTTTTTTTCTCGCACTCGAATAACGGCTATCGTAATTTTTAAAAACTAATTATTAGCAAAGATAATTGTACGCATATTAGATGTGATGTACGAAATTTGAAAAGTTATTATTCTAAATTATTTTTTCTGTACCTCTTGAAATCTGGTCGGCCTGCTCCCAAAACAATTTGTAGCGGCGGACTTGGACTCGTTCGTAATTTTGTAGAACTTCTGAAAATCGCAAAATAATAATAGTAATAGAAATACGCAAGTAACATAATATATAATATATAATATATGATAGTAATAACAATAATAATAATATGAAGAATGACAAGATGCTTCGATTAAGCGATGATACGCATTCGATCATGAAAAATGTTTCCCAGACGGTTTATTTTTTCTGTGGGAAAAAAATTATTACCCAGAGACATCGGAGGAGCGCCTGGCGTATTGTCTCTCGAGAAGCCGCTTTTGAATGTTTTCCTCGCTGTATGGATTATTCTCGATCGGGGCGGCGTTTTCCCACTTTTTGTGCTCGCGCTCGGCAATCGTGCCTTGAAGAAAATTAAATCGTCAGATCGTTGTCAACAGCATCAATTTTCATTTTTTGCTTGATTAAAAATTAAGATCAACGCGGATACCTGGCCGAGGTGGAGCGGCCAGCCCGATATCTTCGCCAGTCATCGGGCTTCCCGAACTCGGCTTTTCCGCCGAGTCGGCCTTGGCTTGCGCCAAAGCCTGGCACTGTCTGCAAAGTGGAATGATGAATTAATTCTATAAATAAATTAACGAGGAAAGCAACTTTGCTCATGAATAGCTGATATTATACGAGAAACGCGTAACAGCCAGTAAAACCGGTATAAAAAAAAATATCGGAAAAGTCACACCGACGTGACGGATGACTATTAAAAGGTTGAGGGAAGAAAGAAAAAAAAAACACAGAAAACAACAAAAGAGGATCAAGTTAGAAAAGACAATAAAGTCTATAAGAATATGTATACACTAAAAAACATTGTCATTTGTATGCACCGGACTGGAAGTTTCTATGCAAAAACTGGTATATTACATTTAAGAGCATGTGAAACACGTTCTCAGTGTGTCTCTCTCGCTCCGCCGAAAGCGCCACTATCTCTCTCGCACTCCATAGTGTTTCACATACTCTTAATGTAAAATAGTGATGAAAAATGAATGGACTTTTAGAGCGAAATTAAAGCAAATTATAGGAATTGAAGTACTTTTATAGTAAAATTAAAGAAAATCAGGAGCAAAGTGTTTCTAAAGTTCAACATTTACTGTACCTTAATATTTCATCCCAATTTTCCACGAAATTTAATATACCACTTTACGCATAAAAATCAGAGCTGGGTAGTATTTTAAATACTTGATGTATTTTACGTATTTACAATACCTATTTTAAGTACTCAAATACTTTTCTGGTATTTTAAGTTCTTTTCGGGCTTCTTTAAGCACAAAATACAAAATACTTTTGCATTTTTCCATATTAGGGTTGTACTGTAGGTTAGGCCGGACGGGATGGAAGGATGGATGGGTTTTCACGAGGTATTTTCACAAAGTACTTAAACGAAGTACTTATAAATGTAATTCAAGTACAAAAAGTATTTTGTATTTTAAATACATATAGTACTTTGTATTTTGAGTAATGCGAGTATTTTGCACAGCTCTGATAAAAACTTCCATTCCCAGTACCTTAAATATGACGCGAATTTTTTCTACACTGCGTTAGGTGTGAAAGTTCCAAAAATATGTAAAAAAAAAATTCCCATCGACATTGCCGGAAACCCAACTGAATTTTAACTCGACGATACGATACCTCGCCGTTTCTTCGATCGCCGACCCGTTCTCAATTTTCTGCCCATCTTCGTCCGACCCTATTTTTTCCGGCGACGAAATTGCCACGATGGCTCGGGCAGTTCCCTCGCGCCGACCGGTGCTTTCGACCTCGGCTCGATCGGCCTCATCGCCTGGAAAATTAACGAGACGCAATTATTTATAGAAATACATATAATCCGAACGACCGCTGCGCGCGCATAATTAGCCGATTAATTAACATACCCCGCGCATCAGCCTTGGGACATCCGTTCATTGTGGGCGATTCCCGCTGCCGATTAACCGCGCTCAACGCCACAAAGATTTCTCCTTCGCGCTTGTCTTCCTTGCCGATTTTATCTCTCGACGAGAAAATTGCCCGATTAATTTCCTTCTCGGCGGCTCTTTTTTCGATCGAGACGAGTTTCTCCTGCAATCGCGAGATATCGCAATCGATCGCAGCTTCCGGTCCGGTCGTCGACGGTGACGCCGATTTCTTTGGTAGTTCCGAATTTTCCGTCGCGTCGTTTCCGGCGTCGAAAGGATTTTCCGATCGTCCGGAATCCTCGTTAATAAATTTCTGGGCCGGCTCGATCGATTTCTCCCGATTTCGATATTCGCCGACTGTCTTTATCGGCGACAAAGTTTCGCGTTCGCCGTTTTCTGTGACCGTTAGAGTGAAGACTTCCGCTGTCGGGATTTCTTCGTGGGCCGCGCGGTTCGACGATCCGCCGATTTTGTCGATATTTCGAAAGTACGGAGAAAAATCGGCATCGGCTCTCTCGATCCTCGGGGACTTCGGGACGACCCTGTTGATCGCCTCGGCCAAATCGTCGTCGGCTTCGGAGTCGTCTTCGGAATCGGACTGGGCCGAGAACTCCGACAAATCGGACGTGTCCTCGGCGTCCTTGTCGCCTATTAGGGCTCGAAAATCGGCGCTCGGGTTCGGCACGAGCATCGAGACTGGCTCGGACTGCGTCTGTATTTTTCTCCTCTGGAACAGCCAATTCTCTTCCCACGACTCGACCGGCGTTATAACGTCCATGGGCGCCGAATCGTTACCCTCGTCCTGACTTTCCTCTGAGGAATCTTGCGAAGCTGCGAAATATATATATTTTTTTTAAATTAAATAATTTATTAAATAATAGACGATTATATTCATTATTATATTAATTTATAAACCCAAATGAATTAATTAAATAATTTTTATAGAAATGGTTTTATTAATTTTTTTTATTTTAACCGTTCGCGCAGGCTTTTGATATGGAACACTTACGGTCGACGATGTCCATTCCGAATTCGGGAAACGGCACGCGTCTCGCGTTCCTGAAATCTAGCGCGTCCGCCTTCGAGCAGCGAATCTCGTCGTCCGACGTGTACGTAGTCGTGACTTCCTCGATCTGCTCTTCGATCTGCAAAGTTATTTCGCCGATACTTGCATTAGTAATCATATTTACATTTATTTAATATAAAATAATTAAAAAAATCGTGCGCTTCGAGAAACGGCGCGCGCCTCGCCTATCTGAAATCGAGAGCATTCGCTTTCCAGGATCCGCAAAGTTATTCCGCCAATGCTTGCATTCACATTCCGATTAAAAATGTACTTGACATAAAGCACCAAAGATCGTGCAAGCATCAGTCATCGATGCTGGTTTAATCACGACAAACTCAATGTTTTTTTCCCCTCAAATCCGTTGAATTTCTGGCCGATTTGGTAAAGAAACTTGGTCGTAATCTCACACGAATGACGTCGATAAATGAAAGCACAGTGCAAATTCGCTTTGCGCTATCTTTTTTTTTTTTTCAAACAGCCCCTCGGACTTCGAGTTTCGAATTGCGATCGGCCTAGACAGTCAGTCTATGAAAATTCATTCGCACGTGAACTTCCTTCGCGTTCATGCGCATACCTTTTTTTTCTATATCTTTGTTCTTACGTAAACAGGTGAACAATTGGCGATACCGTCCAGTATGTCGCAAATGCGGAAGCGTTCGGAATGTGGGAGGCGCAATTATGCCACACTGTTTCGCCGATCCGTCGGCACAAGAGCCGCGCGTGTGTTCGCACTTGTACGAGCGATATAGGGCACGTCTATGTGCATTTCCGGTATGGCGACGCCGTTCGAGCGCTCGCTAACTATCCGCCTGTTACGTACATATTCGCGAATGGGGAAGAAGAGAATCGCGACCATCGAGAGCGGATTTCAGACGGACACGAGACTATGCGAGCGACCGGCTCGCCGTCCAGGACTTCGCTTCAAGGATATCAACTTTTTGCCTCGCAAACGCCGATTGGACTCTTCCCTGCGCTCGTCCTCACGACGACGACGTCGGCGAGCTCTTGGACCTCTTGAACCCGGGAGACATTATGGTAAGTGCAATGAACAGACTAAAGTTGCGAAACTCACTGCTTATCGTCGAGCGCTTAATTAATAAATTAACGCGCCAAGGTGCATGCGCACTCGCTGAGGGTTACGACGGTACAGCGATGATGAAATTTTAGTTATTGACTTTGAAAAAAAATTGCAATTGTTCATTTTTTTATGTTTCATTTTGATTGATGATCATTTCTTACGGCTTTGTGTACCCGTCTGGGGAATTTTTACGCGCGATGGAGGAGTCGATTTACAGTGGAATTGTTCTCCACCTTGCTGCACTATTTTTAGAACGCAAACCGCACGCTTATCACAGAGAGATTATTAAAATAAGCGGCAAGGTGCGTCAGCTGATATTTTCCAAGGACGCGGTGTGACGACATTTTCAATTTTCAACTAAAAATGTTACTGTCTTCACGAAAAAGAAAAATTGATTTCTTCAGTTTTCCTACTGACGATTTATTACGGCTTTATGTATCCGTCTGCGGAATTTTTGCCGCAGGAGGGAGTCAGCGATTATAGCGGGATTATTTTCCGCATTTCTGCAAGATTTTTATAATGCAGACGACGAAGATAAGGGCAATTTTATCGATGGCATTCTTGAACTGTTGGAATTCTTGAAGGAAACTATTCGTGCTGTAATAAATTCGTAAAAAATGAATGCGCAGATTTATTAGCGGTGCTTTTTCTTCACCGTTTAACTTGTGGATTAATATAATAATGTATGCAATAACAGTGTTGTCGTACCGTGAGTGACAATGGCTCCTGTCGAGGACGAGTGTGTTTCGAGCGCGACCCGCTCCCTTCGCTGCTGCACTCGTCCTGAGACAGTGGCTCCAGGCTGCTGCTGCCCTCTTCCACCCCTTCGTCCAGTCCGATCTCATTTTCATCTGATCATCCAAAATTACTCGTTTTAAAAACAGCAAACCAGCCGAGTGGAAACATTGTCTCCGCCTTGGTTTGGAAACAAGGTTTTTTATACAATACTTTCCATTTATATTTACAAATTAATAATATTCAATAATATAAAAAAATATATATAATATATCTACAAAATAATAAAGTTCGTGTCCATTGGACACTCATAGATACTCGCAGTACTCACAGTTACTCGCAGATAATCATAGATACTGAGAGACACTCACACGGATACTCACAGATACACGGATACGCACAGATACTCACGCGGATACTTACAAGGATACTCACGGATACTCACACATACTCATGGATATTCAGGTACTCATGGATATTCACAGATACTCATGGATACTCACAGATACTCATGGATACTCACAGATACTCATGGATACTCAGAGATACTCATGGATACTCACAGATACTCACAGATACTCACACGGATACTCACAGGAACTCACACATACTTAGACAATCAGACAGATACTGCGAGCGCGATCTGATACTGCGCGCGACCCAACATAACCGCTAGTAATATTGTAAAAATTAATAATGATCGATGGAATATCAATATTCGATCAGTAAATATTGATCATCAAAACTATAAGTAAAAATAAATGGAAATCTTCCTTCTTCGATCCTCTACAGGAGAAATACTCACGATTAGCGTGTTTCGATCTTGGCCTCCCGTGAAGAATGTTGCTGTTGCCGTCGACGCGTTCGTTTTGAAATTTCTCGATAACCTGTCGATGCAAATTCGATGTAATATCAATGAATCAGCGTTGACTTTGTAACTTAATGGTAAACCCGATGAAACCGGTTTGCGGGATGTACCTTGTTGAGAATAGCAGTGGCGAGAAGCTCCTCGTAGTTTTGATCGGGAAAAGTCGAGTCCTCTTGGATTCCAGTGGAAACGGTCGCTCCGAGACCGGGCAGCTTACGAGCCTCGTCGACCGCACGTTCCACTAAATCCCTGAGTGCGGTGTGAGCCATGGTCGGCGTGTCTGTGGCCGGCTTGTCTACGACACAAACCGATTTTCCATTAGTAAACGACTGCGTTACGCGACGAGAGTCGAGTCACTCCCGACGAAGATTCTGTTACAGGAAATCGAGAATTTCCACTTGAGACTCTAACATCGTGGAAATTGTTCAAGTTAATTTTTTTTTCACGAATTCGCGGAGCTCGAAAACAATTAGACTGCAAAAAAATTCGTATGAAATTTAATGTTATATTAAATTTCATGTACAATTGTGATGAAAAATTAACGTACACTATATTAAGAACTTTGAAAATACTTGACTTTTAATAATTTACTTTAATTTTACTGTAGAAGAACTTTAAATCCAATCATTTGCTTTAACTTCACTGTAAAAGTTTATTAATTTTTCATCACAGTTGTACGCTGAATTTAATGCACCAGTTTTTGCACAAAATCTTACGGTTTGGTGCATTCAATTTGGAATTTTTGTTAACAGTGTGGAGAAACCCTCACTGTATGCCGAAGAAATATCGTAGAAAAAAAGTAAAAAGATTTTTCGATTACTTGTCAAACAAAAAGCAAAACTTGTCAAGCGAAAAGCAGCAAGAAAAGAAACGAAGCCCAGTATATTATCCATTCGTAGATTCATTCATCAGTTACGTCACAAAGCTGCACGAACAACAACCCAGAATGATAACGATAAGGAGTTTCGCTCACGAGGAAGGAACATACAAAGAATACTTTTTGCCTGCACTCGCCAGTGATTCTTAAAAAATCAAATTTTTTAAAATGAATGTATTAATGAATTTATTTATTTGAATAGAAACGGGCCAATTGCAGTAGATGGGAAATCCATCGATTTGGCATAGTTAGGCCAGACATGACATAAGTACATACAAACGACATTTAAAGACTAATCGTAAGAAAATATTGCGCAGAGATTTAATATGAAACGAAATGGAGAGCAAGTTTAATATAAATCGTAAATATTATAAATTATAAATATAGTAAATTAAATATAAATCGATATCGGAGCTTAATTAATTCGTTACGCCTGTAGCAATTATCGGTTCGAGTTATTATCGGAATTATCGTTTCGAATTTTTATTCGAGAAACAGTATTACAATTTAGTCAGGGAAAGTCGGGGCGGATGCAGGGATTTTTCTTCGTTTTTTTTTTTAGTGGCAACTTTGAACGAGCGCCGATCGAGGAAAGCTCCGCGCGCGGCGGCCTTACCCAAAAGGCCCGACGTCTTCGAGATCGGAAATCGCGAACTTTCCTCGAACAGGTCGAAGTTGTGTGGCCCCGTTTATGGGCGCGAGCTCGGTCGGGCTCGGTCGAGAGACGTGAGTTTCGTTTGGGATCGTTCGAGAGTCCGGCGAAAGAAGCAATCGGTGAGCTCGCGAGCCTGAGACCAAACGTAATTTCTCCTCGACGGCCTTGTCCGGACTTTTTCAACCGCCGCACTCTCCCGGTGAAATTCCGGAGCGAGCGACCTCCTGAACTCTTTCTTCTCTCAGAGTGCGTCTACGTGTAAAGATAACCACGATTGAGAACGCCTTTCAGATGAGAATCAAAACGACTGTACCGTTACACTTTATCGCAAGTGCATTTACATTTTTTTAGTATATTTTATTTAAATAATTGACGATAAGGGTATCGAATTAAGTACAACGCTCGGTAGGGAGCGAAGAAATAACAATTCATTTACTTCTGCTTCTCTCTTTTTTTTCTTCAATGTCTTCTTGTCTAGCGACAAGAATTGTCATTTTTTTAAATTAGCTTTGTCACTTTTTAAAGTATATATATTTTATTTTTACTATTTCAATAAATTTCAAGTGTTTCATAACTTCATTAAAATTCATTATTCAGGGCTCTAAAATTAGGATTTATTATATAGTAATTATGAAAGGAGAAATCCGTCAAATAAATTGAATGAGATTACAACTATATTTTTGTACACACGTATATGCATAGAGTATGCTCGATCGAGGTAGACCGGAGACAAGTCGTTGCACGTGCTCGGTGAATAAGTCTGCACCTGTGCGCAGGCGCACCGCTCGCCGATGTTTTTCATTCGAACCGAGAAGACGAAGATCATATTACGTGTTTTGCGAAGCTTTTTTATCCGCATCTTTTATTCATACGTTTTTAAGTTCCGGAGTGTCAAGGCGTAAACGCGCGTTTCCTTCACGAGCTCGCGGACACATCGTCGCCCCAGGGAACTTTCTAAGCCGACCGGGATGCGGGTGCGCTATACCTCTCGGCTAGTTCGAAACTGCCGGTATTTATCAATTATTAGCACCAACAGTGAATCATCTCTCTTGCTCGTCAGGGTGAAATTCAGGAGTAACGTTTCAGTCATACGAGTCGGCCGGTCCGAGAGAGAAATACGCGAGAAAGCAGGAAGTAGAGAATTAACGAAAAAATCAATTCAATTGAAATGAAATTGAATTGAGTTGATTGGAAAAATTCAACATTTAACATTTGACAATATAACATTTGATATTCAATGTTTCCCATAACATCAAAAAAAAGAAGATATATCTACTATTTTTGAGAAATATAACTATTATACCGGGAGGTTGGAAAACAATTTCAAATTTCTTCCTCAAGTCTGATTTTTGGAACATTTTCTTCATGTTCGAATCACGTGGTAATCTAATTTTCTATCTTTGGACACTGGAATCGAGTTTTCTAACGGCTCAAGGTGAAGGGAAATAGATCGGTGAAGGTTGTCTCTCGTCTTTTATAGAGTTGCATTCGCGTTGACCTACATCGGCATCGTTCGTGATTATAATCGATAAAATTAATTAGTCTCGATTACGGAAATACCCGGCCTATCGCATTTCAGTTGATTTCTGCTCATTTTCGTTTATAGCACCAACATTTACTTTTTAATGAACTAATTTATGTGCCTATCTTACAATTATAAAAAATAGTTTTCTTTTGCAAAATGCAAAAACGGAGTGCGCGGGATGTTGGGAGTTTTTGTTTTCGGCATATCATGAATTTTAACTATGCAGCAATGGCAAGCTGGAGCGTCAAGATTTGAGCGGATAATTGCGACGATCGGATATAGCATTAGACGAACGGAGCAATATTATATCTCGGTTGCGTGAAATTGTCCTAAAATTTGTGATTATAATGCATAATCATACTGTAATTATTTACGTATTACGATAAAAAATTACTGAAAGTACGCAAATTCTAATTACTCCGCAAATGCAATCGTCGAAATTGCGAGAGTCCCATCAAAGCGTGCACGTGCCGTATGATAAAGACGCACCGAATTGCATTCGAATCTCATCAACGGCCGTGTCTGCGACGCGCGAATCTCGCAACATTGCGCAGGCTAATTTTCGTCCATGAATACCACTCTCACGGCACATAGTGACTTTCGAGAGGTGGTTGGAAAAAAAAACCCTTTAAATTACCCAGTCACTCGAAAAATCGTTAACTCGTTCTGCGATACAGGAATTGAAAGCAATCGCACCAGCATCACAAAAGTTTTGGGTGAAATTTTAAGTTTCTTTAAATGAGAAGTTGTCATTAAAAATAAAAAAAATGAGATTGTTAATTTTTATTTATGAAAATTTGCTACTTAAAAAAATAAGAAATCGTTTTTGTATTTGTGAAAACTTGTCAATTTAAAAAATAAGAAAACGTTAATTTTTATATATGAAAAGTTCGCACTTTAAAAAAATGATAAATTATTAATTTTTATTTAAGAAAACTTGTCAACTTTTGCTCTCGAGAAGTTGTCAATTTTTATTTGTCACAAGTTGCCAATTCGCCCGATGATAAAATTATTCCGTTTTAAATACGTCGAGTCGGTGACTGTGCATCAATCGTTCGGCTTAGCCCCCTTAAGACTCCGGCCTTACAGCAACGCGTAGAAATGCACCAACGAAAAAAAAAAAATGCTCATTAACTTCGCATTCCTCCGAATTACGAACGACCACGTGACATCCGCCACGAGTGCCGTAGCTGTGTGCATATCGTTCGCAAGCGGGAAGTCGAGTCTAACGCGCTCACGCTCCGATCTCGATGATAAGTGCGCTTTCGATTTCCGTGCGATCGCGTTTCGTGGTCGCGATAGTGTAACACACGCGCGGCTATGTTGCAGCCATGACAGAGTAGCGATTAGTCGAACCTGCCAATTACACCGTCTCGTCTGGTCGCCGGGACGATGCTCGACTGTTATATTATTATTCAATACCGCACGAAAGTGTTGAGAAATATTATTTGAGACGAGCAAGTGGATAATGAGCCGATGGGAACGCGAAAAAAGGGTGTGAAGGGGGATCGCTGGGAGGCCTGTAATTGCACGTTACACCGTGACGCGGTCTAGCAACGGGGACGTTATTAAGTGCCGGATAGACCTAAGTGTCTTCCGATCCGTTTATAGACAATAGAGAATTTTACACGCGTAATACACGATAAAACCGCAGTCTGCACTTGAATGCCGGCAAAATGCGTAATCCACATTTGTGCCGTTTTAATTTTCATATTCCAATGCCTTAATGAACAATTCTCTGCACTCTATGCTTTTATGAACTTTTTACGAGCAATTTTATGCACTTTATGCTTTTATGATCTTTTGATGAGCACTTTTTTTCACTCTACAAAAAAAAAAAAAAAAATCGGTTAACGTAACTTTGCCGTGACGTAACATTGCGACAAAGTCCTTGCGAACATTAATTGCATCGTTCCAATTCAGTTATAGATAACAGACAATTTTACACGTGTACTGGATGGTACAACTGCAATCTGCATTTAAATGCTGGCAAAATACGGAATGCACATTTATGCTATTTTAATTTTCATATTACAAAGCTTTAATGAGCACTTTTATGCATTTTATGAGCTTTTTATGAGCACTTTTATGCATTTGATGAGCTTTTTATGAGCACTTTTATGCACTCTACGAAAAAAATTTGTTAGGGTAACTTTGCCGTGACATAACGTTGTGAGAAAGTCCTTGCGAACATTAATTGTATCGTTCCACTTCGTTTATAAACAATTGAGAATTTTAAACGCGCGTTACAAGGCAAAACTGCAGTTTGCATTTGAATGACCGGAAAAATACGGAATGCACATTTATGTTCTTTTAATTTTCATATTACAGAGCTCTAATGGTCACTTTTTGCAATTTTATGCACTTTATGATATTATAAGCTTTTTATGGGCACTTTTTTGCAACCTACAATAAGAAAAAACATCGCTTAGCATAACTTCGACGTGACGTAACATTGCGACAAAATCTTTGCGAACATTTTATGTTTTTATGAGCTTGGTATGAACACTTTTATGTACTCTATGTATCTATAAGTTTTTTACAAGCACTTTTTTGCACTCTACGAAAAAAAAAAAAAAAAAGATCGGGACGCGCGACTTTGACGCTGGTTGCCTCACGCATTGCGACAAGGTCTCGCGAACGTTAGTCGCATCAGAACATGCAATGACGTAGCTCTGTGTGCGACGGCCAAAGCCGGAGAATTACCATCTTTTCTCGTGAAGAAAACGTAGACAATGTATATGACGATCAGCCCGCCGATCAGCGTCAGCATCTCTTCGATAAATTGCAGTAACATGTGACACGTGCGATTCGCATTATTCACTCCGAAGACCGCGACGACACGACACTGTTACACGGGACAACATTTTTTTATCATCGTCATCATCATCATTGTTATCGAAGAGCGTGAATTCCGGGAGTATTCTCGGTTATGTCGAATAACTGCTTTTTTTAAATTTATACAAATATTTTATATAGATATATTTATTTTTTTAATATATAAATATTTTTAGTTGTATTCCACTTTGAGTCCGCAACTGCACGGAACGCGTTCTCTACCCGTTATCTATAAGAAAGATAGATTTTTACTGACGAACCACTCGCGGCGCGTGTCTACGACCAATCTAATCTATTTGTTTTTTTATACAAACAACTACACCTTACATTGCGCTAATTCATATTTTTAGCCACGATTCTCATGGCCGTGAAGAAAAATACCCGAGACAGTGCCGGAGATAGACGGTTTGAGATAAACGACACGGAAACGCTTTTACTGACAATCGCGCTGTTCGCGGTGAAAAGAGAAAGCGTTTGCGATCTATCTGTCATATCGTTTTCTTACGGAGTTGAGTCACAGCCGATGATCGTAGGTACTGTTGAGATTTATATAGACTTGCCGGGCGGGTGTGCCAGTTATCGACCTCTCGAGCATAACTACCGAAACGAACTTTACAAAGCAAGAATGTGTTTTTTTTAAACAATGTCACCGATTTTTTTTTCTGAGTGCAACAGCTAAAAAATGTCTGATTATTTGAACTGATTAATGGGTTGAACTCAATTTTCTAAATTTCATTTACTATTCGAGGAGTGGATTAAAAAATGTGAACTCTCAATATTTTCTCCACTTTTTAAAAGAAGGAACACTGACTTTAATTGTACCGATAAAATTTATGTTTAAATTGAAAAAAAAAAAATTGGATTGCGTCGTTTCCGGTCAAAAACAAGTTAAACAAATCCCGCACGATACTCAACAGTTAGCTTTACTTTTTATTTATTTTTTAACAATGCTTCATTATCGGTCACATCGTTTTTTTGTTTTTCTTCTGCACCACCTCAAAAAATATTGTATTATTTGGAAATCTAATTACTGGGTCGTACTCAATTTTTTCACTCTGATTTACTATTCGAGTATTGGGAAAAAAATGTGGACGCTCAAGATGTTTCCATCTGAAAGAAATAAAAAATCCACTGACTTTACTTGGGCCGAACAAATTTTTCAGATTTACAAAAATTTGACTGAATCGTTTTCGAACGATAAAAAGTAAAAAAAAAAATCCTGAACAATTCTCCACAGCTAATATTACTTCGATAACTGTCCAAGTTCCATTACGGTGGGATTTATTTTAGACGCGGCAACCAGTTTGTACAGTTGTGTATATAACATGCTTCCGAGATAAAGAAAGACATATAAATGACGTCAGTGTTCGAGCTGCCGCATTGTATCCTCGCGTGCAGTTGGACTCTCGATTTTTTTTTCTGCATCGCAATAATTAATAGGCTGTCGGGACGAAAAAGTGACGATTCTCGATAGAGTTATATTTCTCGGGTCAAGGTTTTCCGCTCCTTACCGGCGATCGAACGAGTGTATTCGCGAACTTGGAGCGACGCGCGGAGCCAATTTTTATCGCCGACCTGTCCCGTCTATCGATTATCGTAATTCGTTGACTCGATCGCGGCTCGCTGTTTCAGTAAAATAAAATCTTAGATGTATTCAAGGTTGGAGATATTAAGATCACTTTTTCCAAATTAAAAGAAATTTCAGAATATACAAATTTCTGAAAATAAACATTTCAGAATATGAAAATTTCTGAATATAAACATTTCAGAATGTAAAAATGTCTGACCTCATTAAATTATTAGTCGGGAATTTATAAGCATCTTTAATGACGGGATCGAAAACAGCTCAAGAGATGGGACCGTAAACCTTATTGGCTAGACATTCAAGGCAAAGATCATCGACAGTCTGTCGTTACCTGTCGTAAGTTCGACAAGCCGGCTAGCAAGTTACGTGCTGTGGACCCGGTTCAAGGTTTTCTACCAAGTTACAAACGCGTAATTCTCATTTTTTTTCATCTTCGCAATTATGTGCAATAAGCTTATGTTATATTCAACGTTTTCTTTCAGGCGCGCATATTTATTAACGTCAGTATAGGCTTGTCTATTTTTCTTTTCTTTTTTTGTCACCGACACCTGGTAGATTTAGAATCATCTCAAGTGCGCGGCACTGTCACGAGTATTTTGCTGAATTGACGCTAAGACTTGTTGACGTGCGAGGGGAGACCTTTCAATAATCGATCGTCACGAATTTTTTTTTTACTTCGTCGTCAATTCGCTTACTGGACATTTTTCAAATGAATAGCATTTATAAGATAACTAGCTAAATGTCTCTAAATTTGAAACTTTGAAAATGCATACTTTTCCACTTTATCGGATAAGAATACAAGGTATTGATTTTATCTATGGCTACAGTTTGTATTTTTTCAATATCAATAAACTAAAAAAATGATTTTTAAAATGCAAAAATCCAAATCTCTTCTAAACCAATTGCAGACCTGGCTATTAAAAATAATTTCGAATCGGGGATCGAATTTATCGTGGCCTGCATAGATTTCTCGTTCCTACTTACACTGTAAAAAAATTCTAAATTTAATGTAGCGGACTGGAAGTTTTTATGCAAAGATTGGTAAATTCAATTCAATGTACAATTGTGATGAAAAATGAATATACTTCTTCATTGAAATTAAAGTAAGTTATTGAAATTAATATACTTGTATGGTAAAATTATAGTAAGTTATTAAAAGTAAACTATTTCCAATGCTTTTAATATACTGAACATTAATTCGTATCGTACGCGTTCCCGTTATCGTATCAAACTTTTTCCTCCTAGACAAATATTTTTCATTCTTTTTCATCCATCAATTTTTTTTCTACCGAACTTACAAAAAACATTCTTAATATCCGCCCACAAACTGAACGCAACGCCGAAGCAATAGGCGTAAAAAAATATTAACAAGCTCTAAAAATTATTAAAAAAAAAGGAATCCAAATCTACCCCAATTACAGAGTTAGCTATTCAAAGTAATCTCGAAAGGGGGATCTACTGCGCTCCGCATAGATTTTCCCTTACTCACATACGCCCCTATCGCACGCGCTTCCGCTATCGTCTCAAATATTCTCCTCCCAGCCAAATATAAATTTTGTTTTTAATTCTCTACGTTTTAATTATATTTTAATATTTTTATATTCGATCCGTCATTATTTTATTTTAATATTTTTATCGTCGTCTTCCTTTTCGGTACTTCGAAAAAAAAAGAAGAAGAATTTTCAACGAAGCAAGCCACTCACACACACATGCGCTCGCGCCGAGAACGCGACTTCGCTCCGAGCTTCAGTCGCGAAAGATTCGCGTCGCGTGGCCGTTCGCCGATCGGTACTGGCCGGCGGGACGCGCGATTCTCGGCATTATTTCTCGGCAGTGTCGATCGGTGCCGGCCCCGGAGAGGATGACGATGACGAGGAGGACGACTCTCCGAAGGGGAAGTCGTGAGCAGGTATGCACCTCCGGAGTCTCTCCCGATCGCGCACGCCGGCGCCGCGACCGACTTCGCGCGCGGCCGCGAGCGCTAGATCGACCTCGGCAATAAACCGATAATATCGAACGAAGAAGAAACAATTGGAAGTAGAGAGAAAAAAACGAAACGAAGCAGAAGAAGGAGAGAAGTAGAAAAAAAGTGCGATGTCACTGTACGAGATGATGTAAACGTATCAGCTCAATGTTCGGTCTTTCGCAGCTATCTCATCGGGAACTGAGCGCGAGACTGCTGGAGCAAAGACGAGTCGATATAGGTAGGCCACTGGGAGCAACGAGCAGCGAGCATACCCCACATACGCTCCGCTAAGGCTTCTTCGGTGGGAGGGAACAGTGGATATGTATAGTTTGCACACGTTTTGTGTCTTTGCGGCCGTACATGTGTTATAGAACTCGGCTACATAAAAGACAAAAAAATTTTAAAGCAACTTTTTTTTGTGACTAAAGCACACCGCATTTATAAAAAAATATTTCAACAAAAATTGCCCGAAAAAAGTGCGGTACATACGCTCCGCTAAGGCTTCTTCGGTGGGAGGGAACAGTGGATATGTATAGTTTGCACACGTTTTGTGTCTGCGGCCGTACATGTGTTATCGAACTCGGGTACATAAAAAAAAATTTACAGCAACTTTTTTCGTGACTAAAAGCTAAAAAGTTATATTTGTACAGTGCGTTTTGTAAAAAAATTATTTAAGGAGGCATTGGCGGATAAAAATGTTGCACATACGGTCCGCTAGGTTGTGTTTGGCAGGAAGGGGTGTCGGGCAGTATGGATGTGTATAGCTGCACACATTTTGTATCTCCGCAACCGTAAATGTGTTACCGAACTCGGGTGCATAAAAAAAAAATTACGAAAGATTTTTAAAGCAGCTTTATTTGAAAAATTTAAACAAACATGTTAATGATAAATTTGTCGATTATTGTGCAAACTTGCAAAATGTTACTGAAATAACCGGAGGCGTTAGACAGCGAGGTTTATATCGCCGTTTATATTTTCAATTTGTGATAAATCATCTATGACCGAGATGTTTACTTCGAAGCGAAAGTTGAAACGTGTAATGTCCTACATAATAAATTCTTGAGTGGAGCGTGTGTGGATGCGAAGTCGAGAGGTCATTGACGCGTTAAACCGTGTAGTCGACAATTTTTTTTCAAGTCCACCTTAACTCCGAAAGATTCAAAGATTTTGGTCGACGGATAAACGTGTGCTCGCAGAAGAGAAATGGTTCGATTGTGTAAAAAATCGATGTATTCTTTTTTCGCTCTGATTATCTTCGTTCGATGCTTGAAAATAAAATTAGGGTAAGTCGGAGTGATATTGCCATGATTCTTTAAACAATTATAATTGGAGGTTTAAAGTTTTAAAAAACCTTTAAATTTTAGTCACAACTAACTCGAAACATCGAACTGAAATAATTCACTCAGAACTTTCGATATGATCGATGCGCGATTTAATTGCAGTTCTATAAATAAATATTTGCTTTTCTAATAATGGTAGACGATTAGACCGGGGAAACATAGAGGGATCGCCCAAAATATGTCTTGGTATATTTTATGTTGTCTACAGGAACTACAAAAACACAATAATTTTAAATAATTATTCATTTAATTTAAATAAAAATTTATTTCATTTAATTAAAAATCATTATTTTAATTCAATTGTTCCTTCTGTAATTACCTCCATCAATTGTTTCGGTGCCAAACTAAAAAGAAAACGGTCTTATTGGCTACATCACCCTGAGTGAGCTTAAAAATTTATTTTAACAATTAAATTACAATACTAATTTAAATTAAATTGAATCAAATTTAATTTCAATCAATTAGTAATGATTTAAGATTGTTAATTTAAAACATATATTTTTGCAATTATGAATTGCCGAGGAAAAGACAAAATATATTTCCCGTTTTGGGGTCAATCGGTTACCTGTAGGATCGATTTTTGTAGATTCCGACGAATTTTAAGATGGCCAATTGGGGAAGCCCGCTCAGTGCAAAGAGCTCTACGCAAATCGCGCTCGTCTGAGTGTTCAGCTGACTCACCGTACGTTTAATCGCATATAACGCCAAACAATCGGCGCGGATTAATTTTCCAGGCGACTCGGCCTCGAGCAACCTCTCGTAAAGTGCACTGAGACGAAAACTGTTTTCATTCGGCGACGCGACTTAGAGTGTAAATCGTGTCGAAGATAAGACTCGAGTTTACCCAAGATACGAGCTCACTATACGAGTCTCACACGAGACACATTTATTTCGGCAACGTGAATGCTTTATCTGCAGGTAAACTTTTCCTTCCTCACACTGTGTGTTCGTCGAAGGTTTACATCGCCATACAATGTTCTATTGAGATCGCGGCCACGACGAAGTTGAGGATTTTTTTTCAGGGCTCAGAAAATGGCTTAATAATATTTCTGACTTTACTCACATGGTTCGTTTTTTTTTAAATACTTTTAAGAAATATAAAAAAGGAACTTTATTTGCTGCACTTTTCCTTCCTCGAAGGTTTACATTGCAATATAATCTTCTATTCAGATCACGGCCACGACAAACTTCAGGATTTTTTACGGTATATTCAACCTAAAGTTCTATTGGGACACATTTTAATTTTTAAATTTTACGTTATTCACATTATTGGGTTTTTTTATTGTTATTATAATTTTTAAAGATTTTTATGCTTTTAGGAAATATAAAAATAGTTCCTAAAAGATAGTTCTGTGAAAAAGCAAAATTTCACGGAATTTCAAATCCGGAAATTCTGGCAATACGCAGACGATAAATTCTTCATGACAATTTTTACAATAACTCGAAATGTCAGGGTCAAATGAAAATTCGAAGAAAAATCCAACATAACGTCACGCATATATTCAACCTAAAGTTCGACTTGGACAGAGATTTTCATTTTTTTATTTTACGCTCCACAAATAATTATTTACTCTAATCAAAGAAATACTTATTTGCAAGAGAAGCCGGCAAACACCTAAATATTTTTTCTGGCTTTACTTACATGGTTAGTTTTTTTAATTTTTAAGTTTTTCATACTTTCAGGAACTATAAAAAAGAAAGCTCTACGAAGAAGCAAAATCTCACGGAATTTCATTTCCTAAAATTCTGGGACCGCATAGGCGAGATAAATTCTTTATAATTTGTACGAAAAAATCGAGAATTAAGAGAGTTAAATGAAAGTTCGAAGAAAAATCCAACATACCTTCACGCTCCGAGAGTTCCAAAAAAACTGTATCGTTCGGGCACGAATGGCGGGGCTTATACTGGAAAGCAAAGTAGCGCGCGGGCGTCTTAAATCGAAGACGTTGACAATGCAAACGACGACGCTAACGCATTGCTGACTCAAGTTTTTTAAATTCCATTCTCGATTAAATGAAAATTATCATCGCGATGGAGCACAACATGGTTTGAAGAAAAGGAACGAATATACTAATGACGGTTCTGCTTGCGTCAGTAGTTTAATTGCCGTAATCTTCAGGCAGCACACAATTTTTTTGCTATTTTTCTCGTAGCCCGTGCGCGAAGATAGGAAAGACCGGGGTCAATTGACACATGTTGTTCACAACATCTTTATTTTTTTTCTTCCTTGAAATCTTATTATTTTCCTCGCCGACGACAATTTTTTTTAAATTTCTTTTTTAAATCACAATCGGTAGAGCCATCGACGATTCATTGTTTACCGATCGACTATCGCGAACTTGTTTGTATTCCTCAGGCACAATCTTCTGACTTTCGAATTCGCCTCGAAAAAAAGACATAATTGGATCGTGTCCGTTGTGTACTTGCATCGTAGTTTAGTTGCCGTTATCTTTAGCACAGTGCACAATTTTTTGCAATTTTTCTCGAGCCGTATGCAGAGATGGGAAAGTCCTTGGCATCACTTAACACATTTTTTACATAATATTTTTATTTTTTCCCCTCGAAACCTCCTAATTTTCCTTGTGCACAATTAAATTTTTTTTATCTCCCAATTTTTAGAGCCATCGACGATTAATTATTTATCGATCGACTATCGCGGACTCTTTTGTATGCTCTTAACAGAGTCTTCCGACTTTCGACTTCGTCTCGAAAAAAAAAAAAATCGGATCGTGTTCATTATTTAATTGCCGTAATGTTCAGTACAGCGCACAATTTTTTGCAACTTTCTCGAACCATATGCAAACATATGAAAGATCTCGGTCACTTGACACATTTTTCATACATATTTATTTTTATTCCCCGAAACATTATTATTTTCCTCGTCGACGATAATTTTTAAATTAATTTTTTTTTTTAAATCACAATACCATCGACGATCAATTATTTATCGATCGACTATCGCGGACTCTTTTGTATTCCCCTAACAGAGTCTTCCGACTTTCGAATTTGTCTCGAAAAAAATAAAAATAAAATGTTCGAATCGTGTCCGTTATTTACTTGCACCGATATAATACGTTTCCTATGCGCTGCACGAGTTTATAGCGGACTATCACGAAGCTCCGACGTCCACGTACGTTGTTCCATCGTGGGAAGGTCGAGATCGTAACAATATTACTGTATATAACTAGCGTGTGTAGAAGCTACATAGAGGGAATCACGAAGGAACGATTGTCGTGATTTCTGTGTCGCGTTATGTAATTCACGCGATGCACGTTGTCTGAGGGCGCACTCGAGGACGTGACGGGGTAATCGACTTTGGGTCCGATGCGAGTTTCTATCTATCCGATATTTCGTACGTGCCGCACGAACAACCGCGATCGATGCGGTAATGCACTCCAAGAAGTTCGGACCCGACGTGTACGACGTGATCGTAAACATATCTCAAGATCATGCAGTCAAACTACGTATATATTGAAGTGGAACAAACAGACAAACGGACGAACGAAATTTCAAAACATATATCACATTTATTATGCATATCATATTGCAATTTATAAATGTAAGATATATCTTATATATATTTTGTAAAGTTGTTTGTTTATTTGTCCGTTCCAATTTTTCAAGAATCCGGGGAGTCCCCCAATACAGTACAAAAGTTCTGTACATTTAACAAACTTTTTTCCCACAAACTTTCACAATCCTTTCTTTATTTATTCTACAAATATATATATATATATATATATATATATATATATATATATATATATATATATATATATATACATATATATATATATATCTAAAATGGGTAATATTTTTTTGCAAAATTAAGAAAAAAAGTATTGCGGACGTTTGTTAAAGTTTTATGTAATCAATGTTATTTGCACTTAATTACTCATTGCGAGTGTGCCAGTCGCAATAACCTGCTAGTGCTATAAATACGCATTCTAATCGAGCGAGCATTGGCACGTAAAGAGCATGGGGAAAAATTATTGTTGTTACTCTGAAACTATACTTACTGTCGATAGACTGACTCAAGGATATCGCCAAGCGTGTTAAGGCACTCGTCAGAAGTGCGCGGTACGCTTCGAAAAGCCGGTCATCTGTTAATTATGCGTTAGTGGGTTGTTAGTGTTACAATAATGACACTGAATGTATATAGAAAAAGTCGGAAGCGGCTCGTCAGCGAAATCGAGGTCTCTGAAACTTTGAGTGGCTGAAGTTTGAACGATAGGCTGCATTTATTTATGTCTTTATTTTCATTTATATAATCTGCAGACGCGGAGATTTTTTTTTACCACCCAAAACATTGAACAAAAACATTAATTCCTTTTTTTTGGTGACAGAAACTGAACACTCGATTATTCGATCGATAATGATGGTAATCGATATATGGATAATCATTTTTTCGATATATTCGATATATCCGATATATCCGATATATCAGATAAATAGGAGACCGCTCGAGCGTTGTCCGTCCAGTATGTTACCTTTACCACTGAATCTCTCGCCACGCGGAGGCTCGAAGAATGAATTTCTGGCGAACAGGTGGCGGTACTTGCTTGAGCGCAAGAGGAGGAGAAGTAGCAGAAACTCCTGCAGTGCCAGAGAGCGGACATTTTTGTGCTCGAGCGAGTATGAAAAAGGCGATAAATCCACGCGCCCTCAGAGAGTATCGATCCGCACACCACTTGAATAGCTCCGCGTCGGATAATTGGCATGACCAAGTAATTAAGGGAATACGCCACACGGCGGGTTTCTACTTTTGAAACTAAAAATTGCAACTGTTATAAAGCAATGAATGTCACTTTTTAAAAGAATATTTAGTAATTACTTCTCCACATGGGTTCTAAGATGCATGAGCTTAAAGTTGCGTCAATTAACATTAGCTGCATATGGTGTCGCATGAAAAGCAAAATTCTTGCTATAAAATATATATTTCTAAACTACTTTGTTAGATTTTTTAAATAAAATAACATTACAATATTGTGTTGTAATCTTATTTTATAGCTTCTCTATTTTTTGTTTTATTTTTTCTATACTACTGTACATGAAGGTGTTATTTTTATCTGAAGATTGATACGAGGATTCATAAAATATGTTCCTTATTATGATTACAATACTACTTATATAAATATTTAAAAGGGCTGTGCCCATAAGTAAATAAATAAAATAAATAAACACATTATTAAGGATACATCAAAAAATAAAATCGGGCTGTGTTCATAGATTTTCGAAGATATTGCGAGTTGAAGGCGCTGCGAATATGTATGTGAATAGATAAGCCTCGTCTACAGCTAGCAACACGCTTCCCACTATTAACAAACGACGACCATGTGACGTATTCCCTTGAAATAGTATTTCGACTAATTTTTTGCATAATTCAACTACGATTTTGACGCGATCAAAAAGTCAATCACTGTAATTTCAGAGACCTCCTGGGAACTTTGCCGATTAACTTAAGGAGTTTTTTATTAGTTGACTTTCAACACTCACAAGCAGGATGATCGTAGAGACGATCGATCGATGTATCGTCTACATTGCCGACCAGGATCGAAACTATTTTCTCCACAAATTCACGAACGGTTTCCATCGAATTTCCCTCTTTACAACCACCGGCAGCCAGATCCAATTCTGAATGGATGGCCACATTCTCGGCTCCTGAAAAATTAACGATACGAATATAAATAAGGTGCGGTCGTATCGGCACTGAATAGTTATATTTTGTTTCGCGGATGAACCATTGAAAGTTGTTCGAACAAATATTTTTTACATAAGACAATTACAATTGGCGCTACTAATGTGAAGGGATAATCCGGAGGAAAAAAATTTCAACGTTTTACGTAAAAAAAATCATGGTATTAATTTTACATGTCGATAAGGAGTCTCCTAAAAATTCCGTAAAAAAAAATCACGAGGTCGTCACGCTGGATATTTAGTGATCATTTTAAGTAATTTAAATCGTCGAATTTCGTTTCATTTGTTATTAATTAAGTACAAACTATTTCACATACATTAAATTTTGTCCGCAGGAACTTTTAAGCTCGTATTAATCGGCAGACATTTATTTGATTCGAAGAAAATTATTTTTCGTCGTCTGCAATATAAAGTTATATTTTGTATCGCGGATGAAACGTGGAAAGTTGTGCGAACATTTTTTTTTTTTACACAAGGCAATTATAAACGGCACTACTGGAAGAGTGAAGGGATAATTTTGGGCAAAAAAATGTCAACGTTTTCTATATAAAAAAAAAAAATCATGGTAATCATTTAACATCTCGATGAAGGGTCTCCTAAAAATTCGTAAAAAAATATCACAACGACGTCACGTTCGATAGTTAGCGATAATTTAAAGTAATTCGAATCTTCGAATTGATCGGTAAACACTAATTCAATTAAAAGAAAATTAAATATAAAACAATGTTGAGTCGTTAGCACTTACTCATCCAACAGTGATAGCTTCGTCCCCGACTAACCGAAAAAATAAAAATTACTAATCGCATAGAACAGCGGTCCGCGAGTTTATCAATTCCATCCGCGAAATTCACATTTCACCGCGCCGACATCTTTCCGATATCGCGAGTAAAAGTTTGTCGATCATCGTTACCGCTTATCGCAGTAACCACCGATCACTGTCATTAGATAAACCAACTATGCATCTCCGCGATCCTCTTCCGACTCAAACTTTATAGCCGGTGCACTCGAAGCCGTAAAACATTACACTCTCGGTATCCGGGCACGTGCGGCTCGGACGCGTCCACGCGTATCGAACAACTCTCGCGGATAGATCGATCGATATTAGATCCGCGGCTTCGGCGAAGTAACGGACCCTCCCCGAGCTGCGCACACGAACGGTTCGCCGGACTCGTTTAACACATCCATATACAAATCACAGATACTGGACGTTCGAATTAGCAAAGCCAATTAAAAAAGAATAAGGAAAAAACAACAAAAATAAAAAAAAAACCCAACCGCCGATCTTTCTGCCGATTCTTGCCGCGGAATACACAATTGAAACAGGAACCAAAAAAAACGTATGTGTGTTATGTGTATGTGGACCACATAAGAGATATTGGATCGTATCGGGAAGTCACTCGAAGACAATGAGGAAGTGCGCAAAATCGTATCTTCAACCGATACCGAGCCGTGCGATATCGGCGTAACTCGCGGTGAACGGCTCGCTCGCCAATCTCGGATTTGGTCGTCGTCCTCCTCGTGGAGTCTCCGGAGAGACGGGAATAACGGGGCGAGGAGGTAAACCCGGAGGTCGACGGTGGAGGTGGAGGTGATGCGACGGCGAGCTTCTCGCAAGGTACGGGGGCAACGATGTTGCCCGGTAGAGTAGTGGAGCGGAACTGAGGACGAGGAAGATCGTTGGCGGCTCGCCGATCCGAAGAGGACAATAAGAGCCCCGAGGATCGACGACGGGTCGTCCAGGAGCGAGTTCTTCAACATCCTCGATCCTGGCGAGGACGCTGCGGTACGTTGGATTCGGCTCGATGTTTTTATTCGAGCTCCTCAGGATCGGCCGGATCTTTCGCCGTCTGCATTCT
Organism: Amblyjoppa fuscipennis; assembly: GCA_963575735.1. Lineage (NCBI taxonomy): Eukaryota > Metazoa > Arthropoda > Insecta > Hymenoptera > Ichneumonidae > Amblyjoppa > Amblyjoppa fuscipennis. Next base: position 19,427,892 of record OY754493.1, read on the forward strand.
AAAAACAAGCGTGTTGTCAAGTGTGTTAAAACAACTCAAAACACACACACATCGCATGCGTTGTGCCATCCAAATGCATTAATAAAGTGCGTTGAGTTAAGACACTTGCACTGCATGATTCCTGTTTTCTCTGTACAAGACACTTTTTCGTGTTTTCGTACAGAACACGATTATCGGAATACACGTTATGTGTATTGTTTCAACGCGTTTAAGGCCGAGCAACCCATTCGATGTGCAGGTACACACTAGGAAAAGAACACACTTGCATATGCGTTTGAATCAATCGCAGAATGACGGATTTGTATGTCGGACCTCACGATCATGGACAAGTCGCCCAATATTTTCAAGTGTCGTATCTGCTATTTTGAAGCTGCATCCGATAATCAGCGAATAATTGAAGAGGGAGGAGTGATGGATTTTCCTGTGGATCTTCCTGATCTTGAGGATCGGGACGGTTGAACTTTGCACCTTTGGGTCGTAAAAAATCATTCACAGAAATAAAAACTTGCATTTTCATGAAAATTGCGCTGGACCTAAAAATTTAATTTGATTCAACCCGATTCGATCGCTTCTGGCGAATTGACTGACCTGATTCTGTACATGCGACCGTATCTGCAGATCAAAAATCTGCAATCAAGAGACGAACACGGCGCGTTTATCGCCCAAACGGATCTAAACTTGCTCCACGGTTCGCCGCTACGATCAGTCCCGAAGTACTGTGATTCGCCTATCAATATTAAGATCGACGGGATCTTCTGCGATCAGCAGCGGGAAGGAGGATCTATGGATCTTCCTGACCTTGAGACTCCGGGCCGTTGACCTTTAGATGATACAACATTAAAATGAGAAGCCCAGTTTGTGTTGATGATTTTTTACGATCTAAACATCGTAAAAAATCATCAACACAAGCTGGACTTCTCATTTTAATACAAATTTTATGGGACCTAAAAATTTACGATATTACCGATCGCGATTATTATTTCGCCGATTCTGCCCAATTCGATCACTTTTGGCGAATCGGCCGATCCGAGTCCGCGTGCGATCTTATCGGCAGACAAAAATCTGCAATCAAAGGAATAACACGACGTCTTTATCGCCAAAACGAATTCAAAGTTACCCCATGATTCGCCGCTGCGTTCGGTCCCGAAGTACTCTGCTTCGTGTATTAATATGTAAAGTTGGGAACGTTCTCATGCCTCGTGACTCACAAGGAGTTTCGAGGCGCCGGTTTGCCCGCGTGCGGGCGTGAGAATGTGTAACCAAACGCGAAACGGATTCCGACCTGGCACGACTCGACCAAATCATTTTTTCTTCCCACCGATCGGACTCGGGGGACTCTTTAATTCGCACCGCGACTACATAATACACACACATAAATAAATATACGGTTGCGAGAGAAAAAAATAAAAAAAATAATTCTCGCCGGTAAGTATGAACGTAGCCGTGCACAATGCTTGCGCAATCGTCGAGGTCTCGATATCCGTTGCGGTCGGGTTAATCGCCTAACGGACTTTCGCGGTCCCGCCAGAACACATTAATTATTTAAGAAACTGACTGAAATCTGTATTTATCGACTGCTGGGAAACGGAAGGGCGTATCTCGCACGGCTTTGCGCGGTAAATCGTGTGGGACACGCCCTTCCGTTTCTCACCGGTCGATTATGGACGCATAAATGCAGAACTCTCGAGCCGCGGCGAATGCACTTCGGAGGTGATAGTAATCGCGACGTCTCTTGCGAAAAACTCTCGTCGGCACTCTCGAACGTTCATCCCGTATCGTCGGTAGGACCAAAACTGCACCGATAAATCTCTATGTCTGCATCTCGCGATATTCGCGAGGCAGACTGACACGCTCGAGAGATCTCCGGTTGCGACTCGGCACCACATAAAACTACAACCGAACGGTTTTAATGTACTGTTTCGCGCACCCGCGCGACAGTCACAAAGTCCTTAGAACGCTTCTTCATCGAATGGAGAATTTAAAGGATTCCTCAAATCGAATACGGAAAATTGTAGAAAAGGTTTCATTTTTAGGATCGATGGCATAGCATTACTAACGTTTTTTTTATGTATAATTTTTTTTTTAACATTTCAATAACATTAACGTCGGAACTCGGTACCATAAAACAAGAATGGAACTGTTTTAAAATACTGTATTTTGTGTGAGTGCACGAGAGACGCAAAGTCGCTACGTTTCCTCGTCGAAACGAGATTTTAACGAATTCCTCAAGTAGAATATAAAAAATTGTGGGAACGGTGCGACTTTTTCTTTATTTTATGTTTAAAAAATATTTTATATATTGCGGATAAAAAAAATTTAAGTACTTTCACTATTTTTTTAATACGGAACTGGTTGTTGGTTTCTTACATGATTACGGCACCGTTACGCACGATCGATGGCATGGAAGTTTTTAATGTAATTTTTTTTGTTTGTTTTTCTTATTTAATATAATTTTTTAAAAAATATTTCATTGATATTATGAAAAATTTCTTCGTCAAACCAAGAGCGCAATTGCGGAACGTATTTTGTAGCGAAGATTTACGACGATCCCCCGGTTGTAACTCGGTACACATAAAACAATAACCGAACCGTTTTAAAATACTGTATTTCGTACTCGCGCGAGAAGTATCAAAGTCGCAAGTCGTAACGTTTCCTCGTCGAAACGACAATTTAACGGATTCCTCAAGCAGAATACAAAAAATTGTAGGAACGGTACAATTTTTTTTTCATTTTATTGATTTAAATTTTGTTTCTAAAAAAATTTTTTAAATTTAACTACTCCCACAATGTTTAAAATGCTGAACTATGTTTTTTATAACGCTCGATGGCATGGAATTTTTCGATGGGTAATTTTTTGGCTCTGTTTTTTTTTTTTAATATAATTTTTTGAAATATTGCAATAACATCATTTCTCCGTCGAACCGAGAGCGCAATTGCGGAATATATTTAGTGCCTCCGCGAAGATTTACGATGAACCGGTCCGATACGGCTCATAGCGCAGCGCGGAACTGCGCGGAACTCCGTGCGATGCGGCAGAAGCGCATCGGAACAATGAGCATTAAACGAGAGTAGGAACTGCGGGGGAAGATAATATCTGTCCGTCTCACTCCGATCCACCGTTCTACCCGTGACTTTATGCTACGGTTGTGCCGGTGTGTAAGTCATTATATGTTCTGTTTCGGAGTAACGGTTCAGCTGGTCCACATTATAATAAAACAAGGCGAGTACTACGACCGCGAGAGCGCGCGCACCGAACGGCGGTCGAGGCCGCGAGAATGGCTCATACGTGCCCATACACTAATATCGTACCGTACCATTTCTCCCGTACCATAGTCGAACGGTGAAATGCCGGAATATAGAAAAAAAAAAATTTTTAAATTGTGAAAAACCTTAAGGTTTGATTATTTCGTGCAAATCAGTAAAAAGGAAAAAAAAAATCAGTTAAAAAATGTCGAAATCGAACGCCCCCTGAATTCTCGGTTTCACGTTTCCCGACCGAGCCGGAGAATTTTTCCCGGTCTGGGAAATTGTTTTATTGTTTTGCAACTTTTTCGTCAGGCGGTTATTTTTTTGCAAAATTTTAATTTTCTTTTATGTATATATATATACGCTACATTCCTGAGATTTCGGATTTCATAGTATATAGAAGTAGATTTGGTACATTCTAAATCCCGTACAACATAACGGAGTGAATTTCGAGAATACGAAACCCCAAACAGCATATCAGAGTGGATTTCAATTCCGAATCACTCCAATGAGCAAATTCTTGAAATTTCGGATTTCATAGCAAATAGAAGTGGATTTGAAAAATCCTAAATCCCGTATAGCATAACGTACTGGATTTCGATTTAAAATCACTTCCATATGCTATATTTTTCAGATTTCGCTTTTCATAGCATATAGAAGTGCATTTCGAAAATCCTAAAACCAGTATAGTGTAACGGAGTTAATTTCCAAAATCTATATTCTTGAGATTTCGGTTTCTATAGCATATGGAAGCAGATTTCGTAAATCCTAAGACCGATGTAGCATGTCGGAGTTAATTAATTAATTAATATAAAAAAAACGGGCTACGCCTAATTACACGTCGACGGGAAACCCCAGGGTCGTATAATGGACCTGAAGAAGTCGCGCATTGAAGAATATGAAATAATAACAAAATAAGTAAATAATATGTAATTATTAAATTAAGTGTACCTGTACATTATTTAGAAAAAAACATTTTCCTTACTGTCGATCGCGTTTCACCCGACGGTAATTCTCTGGCCGATCAGCGTCGTGATTTCTCGAAAGGATCGGCCTTTTATCGAGCTCGAATGCGGGCGTTGCGACGGGGGAAAAAAAAACGGCACACCGCAACGATCGCCACGTAATTAAATCGCTGGGTCGCGGGATCGCGGCAGTTTCTCAGGTATTCCCGTCGTTCCATAGCCATCGCGGTGAAACGGGAGTGGTCTCGTCGATCCTGCCCCGACCGATCGTTCACCACGTCCAAAGAATTCCGGCTGCACATCAATTCCTATACCCGTTCCGCCACGGCTGGTGGACGAACTATTGACCGCCGAAGAGCGGCCACGCGAGTGCACAGCAGATGCAACCGGCGCGACGCTCAGGGTCAAACGTTTTTCCGCCAGTCCGCTGCACTTCTTCTTCTGCCGAGTGCATCCTCTTCTTATTCGGCCTCCACTCATGCTCCGTCCTTCGCTATCTCGCTCACCGTTCTGCAGCTCGCGGCTCGCGGACACTTCGGAATGTAAGCGAGCGACGCTGCGCTACGTACCGGCCCGTATCTCTTTTCCTCTCTCGCACGCGAATAAATTATTCATACATCGCGAATTCTGGACGGGATGCACGATTCTTGATTTTCACTTTTTTGCCTCTTTTCATTCACCTACTTGAAAAGTTCGATTTACGATTCGGGCGTCGGTCGGTATTTAGACATTTTATTTTTAGGTATGTTCTTGCGAGAACGATTAACATTTTTTTTTATCTCCGATTTTTTTTTTTTCAAATTCTATTACGGAATTCAGAAAATATTAAGAAATCTGCCACAAACGGCCAAGTTAGCGAGCGACTGTTTAGGATTCCGAAGAATGGCTCGTATGGATTTTTTAGATTTTGTTATCATTTTTTTTTTCTGCTCTTCATTCACTTGAAACATTCGATTTCCGATTTGGATATCGAACGGTATTCACAAATTTTATTTTTAGCTTTTGCTCTTGCGAAAACGATTTAACTTTTTTTGTCTTCACATTTTTTTCAAATTAATTTAGAGTGTTCAAGAAATATAAAAATGCCACAAATGGTCAAGTTAACGAGCTGCTGTTTGCGAAGAGTGGTTCAGATGAATTTTTGTTAGATGTTATAATTTTGTTGTTGTTGTAATCGTTTGCATCTGTGCAAAATTTTCGTTTATCGATTACTTTCATCGTTGAGGACAGATCGAAATTCAAGTTCGCTTGGTCCGCCGACACTTTGGAATGCAAGCGAGCCACGCTGCAATGCGTACGGTTCGGTGTCTTCTTTCGTCTCTCGCATGCGAATAAATTATTCATACATCGCGAATTGTGCACGCGTTTCGTGATTTTCATTTTTTCCCTTCTCATCCACTATCTTCAAAAACTCGATTTACAATTCGGGTATCGGTCGGTATTCACATACGTTATTTTTAGTTTTTGCTCTTGCGAGAACGATGTAACTTTTTTTATCTTCGAATTTTTTTCAAATTTTTTAATGGCAAACTAAAAATATTATAAAAATAAAGTTGCCGGGTGAACGTTTACGATTTTTCTAGTATCTGCTTGCATTTTTGTTTAAATTTCATTTAACAGTTGTTTTAATCGTCGAGGATAGATCGGAGCTCAAGTTGATTGAATTCGTTTTTTTTTTTTATTTATTTTATTTTTTTATTAATTGGAGAAAAAGGCTCCGTTACGTAATAAAAATGTACCAACCTTCGTCGTACACCCGGGACTTCGCCGTGCTGAAATTTTTACTGGTTTCGGGCTCCACCGGTAGTCCGCCGAATGTCTCGAACCACTTTTCTTTTCTCCTCGACCACGATCTGAGACAAAAAAAAAAGAGGGCAGCGATAGTAACGCGATAGAGTAAACTGCGCTGCGTCGAAGCTGCCGCGTCTATGCGGCTTTCATTTCCTGTCATTATCCGTCGGCTCTCGTTGATTTACCGTTTACATCACGCTTACGTTGATTCGAGCGAGAAATGTTTAAAACGTTTTGGAGTCGCATTCGTTTCGTTTGCCACTCATTTTTTTTTTACCATTCAATAACCGGTATAATGATTCCGTAATCAAAAGTACAAAAGTAAACTGTTTCCGGTAAATTTTCAAGGTCTCAATGATCTGCGTTATAGCAAATTTCGGCTTTGGTGAAAATTAATCTTTTTCGATCCATGACAAATCTTGACGAGTTTCGAGGGGACATTTTCGAGTCGCAATCGATTCGTTTACTACTATTTTTTAATCATTCAATAATTGATACAATGACTTCATGATAAAATGTTTAAAAAAAGTTACTTCCGGTTCATTTTCGAGGTCCGACAGTGATCTGTGTTACATCAAATTTTCGGCTTTGCGGAAAGAGAAAATGAAACTTTTTTGTCCAATAAAAAAAATCTCGCCGGATCTAGTGGGAGATAAAGTAATTAAAGAGACCTGCTGTGGTAACAGAAGAGGCAGAACCAAGCGTTGTCGACCGAGTCCCAGCGACAGCAAGCCTTTCTGCAGGATCTTGAACCGCAGTCGTTGCACTCGACGCCCCGCCCGACGAGGAATGGCTTGAGGCAACAGGCGCACCGACTGTCGTCGACGCTCTTCGCACCTTTCCTGAAATAACCACGATCAGTGAATGATTCGACGAATGAAAGAGAAAACTATAGACAGAGAAAGATCGAAGGCGCGCACGAGAGATGCAAATTAACGTCCATCACGTAATTTTTATCCAAGGACCATCTGCAATGAAATTAACAATACGAATTTTTATATTTTAAATATCGAGAAATTATTCAAGATTTTTAGATAAATGCAGTTAAGCCTGAGATAAATGTTGAATGTGACGCATGCACTATTCTTAGCTCCAGAAGGCCACGCATGTTTTCGCGCACCTCCCGTCATCCTGTCATCTTGTTCGTAGCTAAATCGGTATGCGAAGTTGCCAGGAATACGTCAAGTGTTTCACGCCGATGGGGTAAACATTATAAAAATTCCAAGCTCTGGAAGTTAAGTTAGTCCTTGTGGTAGTCGAATCGATCGAGAACTAACAAAATCGCTGCTTTAAATAATCGCAGGCTTCGAGGAAGAAATTATAGTGAAAAAAAGTACGACTACACAGTGAAAAAGATTTGTACCCTTAACAAATTTTGTTGATCACAAATGTCCAATTATTTGAACGTCAATTTTACAAAAAAAAAAAAAAATGTAGCTATGTAGGATTAAGGTACTGTATTGGGAATGGACAAAATTTGTTAGTAAAATTAACAAGGGAATTCCGGACGGTTGTAAAGAAGAAACGTTACTACGCAGTTTATTGTGTATGAAAAAATGTGTCTCGCAGGTTTGTCCGGCAATTGATTCCTCAACCGCAATTTCACACATAAAGCCTCGCCCAACATTTATTTACAAATTATTACATTCTACACGTTTTTACAACAACAAAAAAGTCAGTTTCACGACGACTTAATGCCAATTTCGTTGCGAAACATTTCCAGCCTCCTTCGAGTGTTCGTTGGTCTCTCGAAGTTTTCGCCACGCGAAGCCCACCGATCGTTACGTTCCAGCGTCCCCCTGGAAGGTCCTCCTCAGCGTCGTTCGATCATGAGTGTCGCCGTCTTTGACCGGGTTGGATCAGTCGTCCCAGTCGAAGAATCTGGCGACCGGCCCTTCCTCGTCCGGATGGCTGTCATCGTTCCTCTCCATCTCGAAGGTCACAACCTTGACGACCACGACCTCGATGGTAATAAGCAGGAAGAAGACCATGAACGTCGCCATATTGTAATGCTCTTGTCCGTAACTCGTCGAGTCGCCCTCCAGCATCGTAGTCGACCCGAGATCAGGCAAGAACGACAACATTTTCAGCAGCAAAGATTATCTTTATTTTCGTTGGGTCGTTTTCGTTGGGCCACGTTTAGTCCCGCAGGTGGCAGATTTCATTGATCGGCAAAAGCATAAATGGCACTTGTTCCAAGATTTTCCCCGTCAATCATTGCGACATCAGCCACAACACCGTAACGGGACGTCGCGACGCCTCCTCCGTTGACACGATGCGTTCCTCTTCTCCGTCCGGCGCACTTTCCGAATCCGCTGTATTATGAATTAACTCTTACGCGAATCGCACGAATCGCGGAGCTATCGGGTGAATTCGCGGGTTCGCGAGCGCTCCAGACGGTGAGGCAACTTTCCCTCGCGGCGATCCAACGGCATAGTCGCTATTGCACAATCCGACACGCTATTAAGGAGGCACGCGGTGCGGCTTGCGCGATGGCTAACAAGGTATCGAGAGCCTGGACACATTCACCAGGATAGCAACGGGTCTCCTTGTGTCTCCCAAAACTCTTTTCACCGAGAAACCCGATGGTCCTGCGTGGCGTGGCGTCTTTTGTTCGTCGGAGTTGTCCAGCAATCTTTCAGTCTCTGAAACGTGAACCAACAACCCAATCGAATCCACTCAGATCGGCCACTTTGGTCCCGAATAATCCTTGTCCACTTTCGAACGAGTTCGGACGGCACGTCCGCAATGTCCCACGTTTGGTGTCGCGTCTTTTGTTCCGCAGAGTTCTCCAGCGATCTTCCACTTTCCGAAAACTGAATCAACAACCCAATCGAATCCACTCAGATCGGCCACTTTGGTCCCAAATGATCCTTGTCCACTTTCGACCGATTCCAGATTGCACGTCCGCAATGTTCCACCTTTAGTGTCGCGTCTTTTGTTCCTCAGAGTTCTCCAGCGATCTTCCACTCTCCGAAAACTGTACCAAGGACCCAATCGAATCGTCACAGATCGGCCACTTTGGTCCTGAACGGTTGTCATCCACTTTCAACCGAGTCCAGATTGCACGTCCGTGGTGTCCCACCGTTAGTGTCGCGTCTTTCAGTCCTCAAAGTTCTCCAGCGATCGTCCACTCTCCGAAAACTCTACCAGCGACCCAATCCCAGCCACTTTGGTTCCGAACGGTTCTCGTCCACTTTCGACCGATTCCCGATTGCACGTCCGCAATGTCCCGCCTCGCGCAAAATCAGTAGGCACCGCGCGTTGGTTCAACCATGCGAGTTTCCGGTCTGGTAGAACGCACGGTAGCCATCCGGTCGCTGACGGTTGTCCTTCACTTGGCGAACCCGCCGTTCGCCTCGATCATATTTCAAATGTTTCACTACCTTCTGCTCTCCAAGATCGTCCCAAGCCGGCAGGACCAACCGGAACCGCGGTAACGTTGGGCTCTCCTCATCCTGGAACTTGGACGTTTCTCGATGATCCTCGGCGGTTCAAGACATCGATCGACGCGGTCTGGTTGCAGCGGTTGCGGTACCAGCACCGTCGATGCTGGCGCTGTTTCTGGTGTCGCCCGGTGCCTTTGTGTCCGACTGACCGTTCGAAAGTGACAGTGCAAAAGACGGAAGGAGGCGGAAAGGGAGTGAGAGACGACGCAAACAACCGAGGCGAAACTTAGGGAGACGATCCCGATGGTAGGAGTTAACCGCGCTCGATACAAACTCTATTACAATGTAGCCGCATCGCTATTGACAATTTCGAGGGTACGACGACCAGCTGGACGGAGTGCAACGAGTGAAAGAGGGAACGGGCCAGAACAACTGAAGCGCACAATCGTGAGTGGAGGACCTCGTGTTATGTCATACACAACACCAACCGAACCCCCCACCGACCCCTGCAACGAGACTCCCCGATCACTCGGCGGCCCCCCTTTTTGCGCGAACAGCTTTATATGAACTTTCACTGAATTTCGAGCGAGCCTTGAGCCGCGGACGCAGATGTATTTCGTCGGCAGTGCAACATTTGCAACGTGCAACATCTGCGCGCTGCAGACGTTCGCTGATGCTGCGGGGTCGATGAACCAATACGGGGAACTCTCCTTTGGTTCTTTTATTTTTTTATACAGGATCTTTGGGCAGTTTTGACTATTTTCGTCGGTGAGCTTTGTTGTACGGTACGTTTGGACAGCGAATACAATTCGTATGATATTTAATGTAGCGCTACTGGAAGTTTTTGTGCATAAATGGGTGTACCAAATTTCATGTACGATTGTGATGAAAAATTCATGTACGTTACGCTAAAAACTTTAGAAACACTTTACTTTTAATAATTTACTGTAATTCTAATGTAAAAGTAGTTTAATTCCAATAGTACACTTTAGTTTCACTATAAAATTACATTCATTTTAATGTATCAGTTTTTGCGTAACAACTTCCAGTCCGGTAGATTAAATTTAGATTTATTTTTAACGGCATCACTGTTAAAAAAATTTGTACGAAGTATGAATTATACTGGAAGTTTTTATGCATAAACTGGTATATTAAATAGCATGTACAATTGTGATAAAAAGTTAACATAAAGTATATTAAATTTTTTCGAAATTCTTTACTTTCAATAATTTACTTTAATTTTACTATAAAACTACTTAAATTCCAATAATTCACTTCAATTTCACTATAAAAGTATATTAATCTTTCATGAAACTTGTACGTTAAATTTAATGGACCAGCGTTTGCATTAAAACTTCCAGTCCGGTACATTACGTTTACAATTGTTTTTTTTACAGTGTGTCGCGTGGATTCCTTCAAGGCTGTTTAAATGTTAGCGATAGGGTAATTGCAACAAAACAAAAAATTATGAAAATGTCTTGCAACGTCAGTGGTCGAACAGGTTTAAAACACGTTTGGCAAACATGTACAGTTATACCTGCCGAATGCTGAGACCAGCCTCTCGGCTGACGTTGTTTAAGCGACACCCGTGTTGTACTGTACCAGAACCGCGTGCTCACCCGTTTCCCTATTTCCCTGCACCTGTGCCGGAGCGCTGTGGGAGATAAAGGCGCTCACGAAATTTCATAACTCTACGCGCTACACCGTAATCCATTTACATAACAATAACTGTGTAATTCTCGATTGCGGCTTTGTCCGACCGCTTCACCGTTACACACTGCAGTGTCTTCCGAGGCGGTGTCACACGAAACTGCAACGTTGATGCACCAGCACGACGCACAAAAAAAAATGTAATATAAACACTCGAAACGATAAAAAAAATTGTAACTAAACGTTGGTACACTGTAAAAATAAATTGTAAATTTAACGTGCTGGAAATTGAAATTTGCTTACATCACTTACATTAATGTACTTCTTTTTGTAAAATAAAAATACCAGATATTAAAATTACAAAAATTTTCCCAGAAATTTCCAAAAATGTGAATTAAAAATAAAAAAAATGTACTGCAGAATTGCAACGCACGCGTGTTTGCACTTTCCGAAACAGTGTATGTAAAAAAGTTCGCAACGCCGTTAATTAATTTTCAAACAATATTTTTTTTTACACTGTATACTAAATTATCGTTTCGAGGAAGCTCGTTTAAAAAATTTTATCGTCGGTAAAATGATTATAGAAATTGTAGTCATTTTTTTTTTTTTAACCGTTTTCACGAGCTATCGTTGTGATAGCGGCGAGCAGCAAACTATCGAACAGTCGAGTGTTTGTCGCGCAAACTGCGCTTGTTACGAGTGACGTGCACGAAAGAAACTTGGCTGACTACGTTTCTTCTGTGTCAACTAATAAAGATAAGCAGAAGGATAAAACAAATGGGGGAACAGAGATATGTCGTGTACTGCATTCGCGATAAATGAGGACACCTCGTCGACTACTCGTTGTTCGAATTATTTATCCCGAATTAGTAGTCTGTTTTACAGAATAATTTTATAAAATATGAAGATGATTTACAGACTTGTTTTCACGGCCACGTTATCGATGGGACGTTTCGCGTTGGGGCGACTTCCTCATTTTTCGCGTAGTGCCAATTTTCACTTCTCAATTTTTCTGTAATATTTTTGATATGTCTGTTGATATGTTGAACCGCTAGATAATTAAAGCCATCAATGTTAAATAACATTGCGAATGGTCAGAACGGAATGGCAATCGTATTACATGCGTCCAGTTGGCCTTCGATTATATCGTGCCATTATAACAACACAGTATAACACGTTATAACAACACAGTATACTTGATGTACGCCGCCGGCGTCTCCCTCGCCGAAACCTGAAAAATACCTGAAACAAACAGAAACACATTATTAATATTTATACATACACAGATTACCTTACTCTACATACTTACCTGACGACGAAGGGATTAAGCCTTCGTCGTGCGAATCCAACGTCGATCTGGCTCCCTCGTCTCCTCGCCCGGGGCACCCCCACCTGAAACATAAAAAAAGAAATTAAAACAATTGCTAAAAATGCATAGTACAATAGAGCCAAGCTTACCTATAACTCCGGACAAGGCGACGAGGATCCCCAGGCCACCAGGCGAGGTAGCGTCTTACCCGCAGCTGCGCCTCGCCAGGCAGCGTCTTACACGCAGCCTGGAAAAATCTGCAAAAATACCAAAAAATACACATTAAGTAAAATGTATATATATATAGCCCTTACGAACTAAAAAACTTACCTGTGAATCCAGCGTGGGACATGGGCCCTCCGCCCATGTCATGCGACGGGGACTCCTCCGGCAGAAACTCCCACGACGAAACCTGGAACAGGAAAAAACACACAAATAATTATTATTATAAAATAAGATAATATAAACCCTCACTAGGAGGGCCACTGACACACTATTTAAGGCCTAAACAATATACTCTTACCTGTAAGTACAAGTGCTGTCAACGAACCACCTGTTGCTCGCCGGCAACAACACCATACACGAACCCGAAAAAAACATATAAACACTCACTGACACACACACACTTCGTTTCCGAAAAATTAACTACATCATAAACGAACTTTTGTTCACTTCACTTTTTAGAAACACTTGTTAAAACTGTAAAAACTTTGTAAAAACAAACACTCGCGAACCGACCGACGAGGTTAAACCCGCGAACTCCGCGAAACACATGCTCGAGGCGGCGAGCCACGCGAGAACCGGACTTTACCGGAGATAGCCGAGCGCGGCGAACACTCGCGCCGACCAAACTAGATGTAAAAAATCACCGCTAGAGGGAGATGGTGGTCAACCCGTTTCTCGCAGGCGAATATGCATTAGCCGGCAATAAATAGCCGGGTATTTCACGAATAAAGAAGAACTTACGCCTACCAAGTCTCCGACTTAGGGAAAGCCTTTTTTCTTGTAGTCGTCTACACAGACGACTACCACCCCAAAACCAAAATAAAACCCGTTTCTACGAAACGAAATCTTCCTGCTGCAAAGCGGAAACTCATCCCGCTGCAAAGCGGAAAACCTCATCCTGCTGAGAAGCAGAGAATCACCCCTGCTGCAGAAGCAGCCATAAACCGCTGCAAAGCGGAAACCGCTCTAACGCGGTTTCTGACCGCGGCGATCGAGCGACCGGCCTGCCGAGCGGGCAGAGACTCTCGACAGTCGGTAAGGAAGAGGTCGGGCGGATGCGACGCTCGGATAAAATAACCAATGTTACCGACGTCGCCTAAACACCCGAACGGAGGCGCGTTTGGAGGAACGGGCGGCAGCGCTTCTAGGCGAGCTTAGGGCCCGCCATTTGGGCCGCGCCGAAATACACACACGCAGCAACTACGACTAACTCCCGTCCCTCCGGGTCAGTTATTGTCAATTGGCGCCCAACGTGGGGCTATTAAAATTAATAATAGAGATTATTAACTTCCCCGCTTAAACCCCTACCGATCGAGCTACCTCATCAAAATCGTCCATAATCGGATTCGCGAAGCGTGTCGATGCCTCAGGCAAAACATACGCCCCCTCCCGAACCACGAAAATCGGCGCGAAAAGTCGGGAGACCGCCGTCGGTAACAACATCGTCCCCACGGATCGGTAAAACCCCTACGCAGATCCGAAAGAGATTATCGGGTTCGGGACTCGTAAAAAGAACGCCGCCCGTGAGCCACGAGGCAACTAAAATATCACTTCTGGGAGTGAATAAACACTCAGTGGCGCCCAACTCCACACCAACTCCCCCGACGAACGGTAACACATCGTTGGAAATCGGCCGCGGAGTAACGCCTTCCGGTATAAATACTTTCGGAATAAATACTTCCGGTACAAGTACCACCGGACTGGTCACCTCAAGGGTCACATTACCCAGTAACTCCGAACTAAACATTCTCGGTAATCAACCTCCTTTAAACGCGATGGCTAATAATAACGCCAATGAACAACCCAATCCCAGGGGCGGACTGGAAAATTTAGAGGCTCTATTACGCGCAATAAATGAGGCACCGAGGGTACCTTTACCTACTTACGCGGGGGTCGATCACGAAGACCCCAAGACGTTCCTTGCCAGGTGCGAGGAATACTTCATATCCTCCCACATACCAGACACGGCTAAGACCAAAACGGCGGCCTCCGGTCTACACGGCGAGGCCGAGAAATGGTGGTCATGTTACCAACCTCTCGATTTCGGCTGGAATAATTTCCGGGAGCTACTACTAAGCCAGTATGACGCTCCCGCCGTAATTTCACGGCTTAACGCCCAACTCTTCTCGCGTAAACAAGGCGAAAGAGAGCCTGCGGGCATTTTCTTACAGCAAAAAACCCTACTATACCAACGGATTCGAAGCGAGGACCCTGAGGTAGCCAAGGTGGCCACACTGCTCGGGCTATTGCGCCCCAGTCTGAGGATGGCAGTCCGACCCGCCGCACCACGAACGCTAGCGGAACTGATGTCCAAAGCCATCGAGATGGAGCACGATTTGCTGGAGCAAACGCCCGTGACTAGACCCAGGAAGGAAGCAACAGATCGACCTGCAGACGCCCGGGTTGCCAGAATACCGGTCGAAGCAGCACAGCCGCCATCATGCTGGCACTGCCCAGAACGGCATTTTCATCGCGACTGCCCGGTGTTGGCCAGGAAGAACGCGGAGCGCAATGTAAACCAGGGAAACCGACCGGGGGTGGCAGAGGCGCCGAACCCTGCCACCCGCCCCCCGAACTAGGCTTAACAAACTCGAATACCGGAACAAACAGGTTACCGCACATCTGGGTAATGCTAAACGGACAGGAAGTCTGTGCGGCCATTGATTGTTTCGCGAGCCATTGCTTCATCCAGCCCCACCTATTACCACCTGGACAAAAGATCACACCTCACACGGGAAGCGCCAACTTGGGAGGACGCAACGCCCAGATGCGACTCACGGGAAAGGCCGAATTCCAGATCAGCATTCAAGGACACGTGTTAGACGTATACGCGTGGATAGCACCGGACGCAAGGGAGCCACTCATCCTCGGCTATCCTTGGTTGGTCCGACAACACACGGTAACCGATCTGAGGTATGGAACCCTCTACCTGGGGCAGACGGAACGTTTCTCCGTCCGATTGGTGGACACCGCCGTACCTACAGAAACAATTGACACAATCAGCATCGAGGAGTTCCAGCATCACATTCCGCCCGAATGGTTGGACGCATTCCGGAGTCTCTTCCAGAATCAAGCCCGCATATTCAAGCAGGCCGGAAGACTACTACAGACCCAGAGCCCCAAGCATGAAATAAAGCTAACTACCGAACAAGCATTCCGACTTCCGCCATATAAATACTCGGCGGAAAAATCGCAAATCATCCGCGAACAAATCGAGGCGATGCTTGCAGACGGGGTAATCGAGCCATGTACATCTCCATACAGCTCGCCTATCGTTATCGTCAAGAAGAAGGACGGACGCCCGAGGTTCTGCGTGGACTACCGCAGACTAAACTCCATCACAGAAGACGTGATGCAACCAATGCCTAAAATCCACGAGGCCTTGAAGGAACTTGGCGTAGCGAAGATCTTCTCCACCATCGATCTGAAAAGTGGATACTGGCAGATTCCGATGGACCCCCCCGCGAAGAAGCTTACAGCATTCACGGCCCCAGGGGGGGGCACCTACCAATTTCGGGTAATGCCCTTCGGATTGAAGAACGCACCGAACACCTTCCAGAGGCTAATGAGCCAGGAAGTGCTCACCGGATACATAGGCACCATATGCATTGTATACCTGGACGATATTATAATATTCTCCAATACCTGGGAGGATCATCTGCAGCACCTGACACTAGTGCTAGAGAGACTAGCGCTGCACGGCCTTACCTGCGCCATCGATAAATGTCGTTTCGGGAAGACCGAATTGAAATACCTCGGCCACATGGTGACCACCGCCGGAAACGAAGCCCAGCAGGAACACGTCGGCGTCGTCTTGGAGTTCAAGACTCCGAGAACTAAACGGGACGTCCAACAGCTGATGGGAACCTGCAATTGGTTACGGGAATATATTCCTCAGTTCGCTACTCTAACCATCCCGATAACAAATCTCCTTGCCGGTAAAGGGAAATTTCAATGGACGGACGCCGCCGAACAAGCGCTCATCAAACTCAGAGCCGAAATCCGGAAGCCATTGAAACTCGCCAGACCAGATCCCACGCTGCAATACGTGTTGCAGACGGACGCCAGCAAGGTCGGCATGGGAGCCGTACTCTACCAGCCGACATCGGATGGGACTAAAAAAATCATCAGCTACGCTAGCGCCAAATTCAGTCCAGTCGAGAGCCGATACCACAGTAACGAGCAGGAATGCCTGGCGGTAGTTTGGGCAGTAAAAAGGTATCGCTGCTATCTAGAAGACCATCCCTTCATCCTACGAACGGACAATCGGGCGTTGTTATGGCTTCGTCGCATGAAGAACGAAAAATCCAAATTAAGCAGGTGGGCAATCCTCCTTGAGGAGCTCAACTACACCGTAGAGCATGTCCCGGGGCAAGCTAATTCACTACCCGATGCCCTATCAAGAAATCCGGAAGGAGAACCGGTCATGGACCTGGAAGACCCCGGTCGGATGTTGCCGCCAGAACACCTAATACCACCTGAAGGGGAACCAGTACCTGAGATTTTCGGCATCACCGTAGAACCTCTACTGACCCAAATAATAGAGGATCAACAAACCGATGCGAAAATACAGCGTCTCTCGGCAAGCCTAAGTCCGAGCTCCGCGCGGTATCAGGTCATCGACGGCGGCCTATGGAAGGAGATCCAAGGTACATGGAAGCTTCTTGTGCCAGAAGTCTCTAGGCAGAGAGTTCTGTACGAGTATCACGACGTCCCACTCGCCGGCCACCCTGGAGCAGATGAGACGCTCCGAGCAATCCAGCATAGATTCACCTGGGAGGACCTCCGCAAGGATGTACGTGCATATGTACAGAAGTGTCACCTGTGTGCCTGTACAAAGGCAACAAGACCACGACACACCGATCAATTACGCCCACACCAACCGACTTCTCCCTGGACGACAGTGGCTGTCGATCTCATGGGCCCCTACCCGCGCACCGGGAGGGGCAAGAAGTTCATACTCGTCGTTACGGATCTCTTTTCGAGGTGGATCGAAGCGTTCCCCTTGGGATCATCGGATGCTACCGTGATCATCAAGATCCTCGACAAAGAAGTCTTCGCCAGGTGGGGATATCCCCGAGCAATACTCTCGGACAACGGACCCCAATTCACAAGCCAGAAATGGCTGACCGCCTGCGATAGGTGGCAGACCCAACATTGGACCACGGCGATCTATCATCCCCGGGCCAATCCAACAGAAAGAAGAAATCAGGAAATCAAGAAAGGTCTCCGTCTTCATCTACAAAATACCCGGCATAAGGACTGGGACCTACACCTGGAGACAGTGCTCTTCAGCCTTCGCACTCGAAGGAATGCCGCTACCGGCTATACCCCCAGCGAGGTTCTCCTAGGCGTCAACCTACGCAAACCGGGCGAATGGAGGTTTCCGCAATCTCGAACGGAAACTAACGCTCGTAACGGGGTCAATCAGCAAATATGCTGCAACCAAGAGCGTTATCAAAAACGCTACTGCTCGAAGGGAGAGCAGCCACCTTCCCGCTACCAGATCGGAGATCTGGTCTACACAAAGAATCACTCGTTGTCCAACGCGATCCAAGGAATCCACGCAGGCTTCACACCTGTCTGGGAAGGACCGTACAACATCACCGAGGTAGTACGCGGGGAAGTGTACTTCATCGACCGACGTGGAAAAAGCATCAAGGTCCACGGCTCACAATTAAAGCCTGCTACAGGGGTCGTTGGAAACGACCCAGATTCCCCAAACCTTACGGGGAATCCCCAAACTACTTCGCCGACTCCCTCCATGGAGCGCGAACGGCCGTACCTGGCCCTCCCCACCACTTCCTCTACTCCCCGCCCGACTATAAAACCGACAGCGGCGGAGCACGGAGCCTCACTCTCGGCTCAAAACTCGTACCGAGAGCACCTACCTTCCAAGTCCAACATGGCGGACCATTGGGAGGATAAACTCGATGATTCGAGTACCACCAACTCTTCCGAGGGAAGTCCAAGCCGGACTCCGGGTTCACCTACTCCCGGCCCTCCCAGGCACTCAGGGCGAGTGACCAACCACTCATCAAGGGAAAGTCCAAGCCGGACTCCGGGTTCACCTACTCCCGGCCCTCCCAGGCACTCAGGGCGAGTGACCACCAACTCTTCCGAGGGAAGTCCAAGCCGGACTCCGGGTTCACCGACTCCCGGCCCTCCCAGGCACTCAGGGCGAGTGACCAACCAATCATCAAGGGAAAGTCCAAGCCGGACTCCGGGTTCACCTACTCCCGGCCCTCCCAGGCACTCAGGGCGAGTGATCAACCAAACCTATGTCGTGACAACTCCAAGCCGGAGTCCACGACCCTCTACATCCCGGGGAGCCTCCCGAGAGAAAACAGGCAACAGCTGCGACTGGAGCACCGACACGGCGCCGAGTTCGCCAATCTCCGAAGTCACCTGGAGCCCCCGCAGATTGCGAACTCCAGCAACCCCGAAGAAGAAGAGGCCCGAGACCCCTTCTTCAGAGTCTCCTCGTCGACGTCCCCGACGCAGACAGGCGACACCCCCCCCTTACCACGTCCCCTCAGATTCCGAACACTCCGAAGATCCCGAGGAAGAAAAGAAGGCTACTCCGCGTTATAACCTCCGTAAGAGGAAGCGCTAAGTAGAAAGCATTGTACAGTCATATCATTTTCGTTTTATTGCTTTGTTATAGTTCTAAGTTATATCACAACCGGTTCCATTAGCATCATAAGTACACTTAATCCCACATTACTTAATATAACGGTTTCATGTTTTTTCACGTTTAAGCAGGGGGGGCATGATGTACGCCGCCGGCGTCTCCCTCGCCGAAACCTGAAAAATACCTGAAACAAACAGAAACACATTATTAATATTTATACATACACAGATTACCTTACTCTACATACTTACCTGACGACGAAGGGATTAAGCCTTCGTCGTGCGAATCCAACGTCGATCTGGCTCCCTCGTCTCCTCGCCCGGGGCACCCCCACCTGAAACATAAAAAAAGAAATTAAAACAATTGCTAAAAATGCATAGTACAATAGAGCCAA
This sequence comes from Amblyjoppa fuscipennis, assembly GCA_963575735.1. NCBI lineage: Eukaryota > Metazoa > Arthropoda > Insecta > Hymenoptera > Ichneumonidae > Amblyjoppa > Amblyjoppa fuscipennis. The sequence goes on from OY754493.1 coordinate 19,447,495, forward strand.
GCTTACCTATAACTCCGGACAAGGCGACGAGGATCCCCAGGCCACCAGGCGAGGTAGCGTCTTACCCGCAGCTGCGCCTCGCCAGGCAGCGTCTTACACGCAGCCTGGAAAAATCTGCAAAAATACCAAAAAATACACATTAAGTAAAATGTATATATATATAGCCCTTACGAACTAAAAAACTTACCTGTGAATCCAGCGTGGGACATGGGCCCTCCGCCCATGTCATGCGACGGGGACTCCTCCGGCAGAAACTCCCACGACGAAACCTGGAACAGGAAAAAACACACAAATAATTATTATTATAAAATAAGATAATATAAACCCTCACTAGGAGGGCCACTGACACACTATTTAAGGCCTAAACAATATACTCTTACCTGTAAGTACAAGTGCTGTCAACGAACCACCTGTTGCTCGCCGGCAACAACACCATACACGAACCCGAAAAAAACATATAAACACTCACTGACACACACACACTTCGTTTCCGAAAAATTAACTACATCATAAACGAACTTTTGTTCACTTCACTTTTTAGAAACACTTGTTAAAACTGTAAAAACTTTGTAAAAACAAACACTCGCGAACCGACCGACGAGGTTAAACCCGCGAACTCCGCGAAACACATGCTCGAGGCGGCGAGCCACGCGAGAACCGGACTTTACCGGAGATAGCCGAGCGCGGCGAACACTCGCGCCGACCAAACTAGATGTAAAAAATCACCGCTAGAGGGAGATGGTGGTCAACCCGTTTCTCGCAGGCGAATATGCATTAGCCGGCAATAAATAGCCGGGTATTTCACGAATAAAGAAGAACTTACGCCTACCAAGTCTCCGACTTAGGGAAAGCCTTTTTTCTTGTAGTCGTCTACACAGACGACTACCACCCCAAAACCAAAATAAAACCCGTTTCTACGAAACGAAATCTTCCTGCTGCAAAGCGGAAACTCATCCCGCTGCAAAGCGGAAAACCTCATCCTGCTGAGAAGCAGAGAATCACCCCTGCTGCAGAAGCAGCCATAAACCGCTGCAAAGCGGAAACCGCTCTAACGCGGTTTCTGACCGCGGCGATCGAGCGACCGGCCTGCCGAGCGGGCAGAGACTCTCGACAGTCGGTAAGGAAGAGGTCGGGCGGATGCGACGCTCGGATAAAATAACCAATGTTACCGACGTCGCCTAAACACCCGAACGGAGGCGCGTTTGGAGGAACGGGCGGCAGCGCTTCTAGGCGAGCTTAGGGCCCGCCATTTGGGCCGCGCCGAAATACACACACGCAGCAACTACGACTAACTCCCGTCCCTCCGGGTCAGTTATTGTCATACTAACAATTGTAATATGCGCAAAAGAATATTATCAATGGCGTTGTTATCAGTGGCGACTTTCACTCTCAGTCGACTTCCACATTTTCTCTGAATTTTTTTTTACCGCTAGCCAACATTACGAAACGAAAAATGAAATCACAAATAAGTTTCAAAAACTTATATGACCAACTTTTGAAAAATATTTGAGCTGTTAAATTATTGATCATGTGTGGTAAAACACTTGTAATTGGAAGTATATTAAAATGGACCTGGAATGAGATGATGTTTAGTGCTCTGCACGCATTAGCTTTCGACCGGAAAGGTTGTCGAGCCTGGCACTGATAATTCGGTAAATTAATAGACTGTGATGATAAAATAAATTTTGCATCGATATATCATTGAGTTTACACGGTAAAATGCCGATTTCGCATTTTTTTTTACACAATCATTGATGCTTCGTCTCCTCGAAGCTAGTTTTTCACAGTTTTCTAGATGGGATTGATAGGAAGTAAATTAGTGATCTTTTTCCCAGAACCGATCGACTTCAATGTTAAAATACAGAATCATGCGGTCACAGTAGTCAACTTCGAAATTGTATTACTAATAAAGTAGGGTAGAAATTGCGCAAACTTCGAGAATGGATGCGTAGAGTGTTCATGTAGGATATATAAAAAAAATTGAGGTCTTAAGTTGGATTTTGTCTGATAGTCGATCCTCCCTAATAAGAACGCCAAGCGCACCCACAAAGAAGGAAAAAATCATAACGAAAGGAAACAGACAAAACAAAAATCGTTCTGAAATCTTGTCATTAAATAAAAAAAAAAAAGATTCCGAAATTAGAACGTTTCGGAGCCGCAGCAAGTCGACGGAATAAAGTTTCTCATCGTTCGCGGCATTCGGCAGCTATAAATGTAAAATTGCATTGGGGAATGATCAGAACGGAATAGCAATCGTATTGCATGCGCTCAGTCGCGCTTCGACTCTATCGTGCCGTTACAACAGAGTATACTAAAAATTACAATATGCGAATAATAATGTTGGCCTGCGTTGCAATATGGGTCAATAGAAATTACACATTCGCATGAAAGAATCCGAGAGAGCTTTATTGCCACGTTTCATGTCAAGGCGACGCGCCTTCGGACGTTCCCAATATTATCGGCAGTCTCGTGAACTGGATAATTCATACGAATAAATTTTAGTACAATTCAATTGTTCGATTGCTTATTTTAATACCGAGACGATTGTGCTATCCTTCCGGCTGGTTAAAGAGAAACAAAAAAAAAATGTGAATATGCAGCTTCGTTGGCTCGCGATGCGCGTTGAGGTCGTTCGCGGTGCGCGAGTCGTTTCGACACTTCTCGAATCGCCACAATTAGAGCCTCTTAGCGCTCACAAACTCCGTCAAGTCGCTCCATGAAAATAGCAAACTAAAACAGTGTTTCCCAAGCTCGTCCCTCACCGTTTCTCCCGACTGCGGCAGAGCAGCGCGCGTAGCAAGAAAATTTTTACGACTCGCTTCACCTCTCCCGGTTTCATGAAGAATCGATTTTTCACCGAGTAATTTAAAGTTCCTCGCGACACTTTTTTCCTGACAGAAAGTTTCGTTGAAATTTTGTAAAAACAAAAAAATTTACTTTAATTTGCAACACTTTATAAATTTTAGATCGATTATCGAGTCATTACTGGCATTGAATTTTATTGCGCGACCAATTATCGAGGAGGATAATTGAGGATGACCGTGTTGCACGGCGCGACGCACGTAACTATCCTCGACAACAACCATTTCAGCAATGAAAGCTGTTCGGCGTGGTTGGACCCCCCTCCGGTCCCTTACGGCACCTACACTGTACTTCCGGTACTTCCCTCGTGTCCACTGCCCACCGTTGGATGCCATTGTTCGATATGGTTTGATAGATTCCATTGTGCAATGACGTTTCGCCGTTAAAGACCAGCGCGACTTGCGCGCGACGAGGCCCACGTCGCATCCTAATTCTGAGAGGAAGAGTTATTGAACTCCGCGATCGCGGCGCACGCATGACTAACAACCGGTGGGCACTTCCGGTGGGCATTCGCTGAACGTCGATGGCTCGAATGTATCTGTGACGGATCCGCTAAACGGAACTAGTCGAGTTCTCAACAGCGGAGCGAAGTTACGAGTCGCGTTTGTTTTTAAGGTGGATTCGGATTGGAGCACGTGAAGTACCGCGGTCGGTAAGTAGAAGTTGGTGACGTTGCTCCAACGAAAGTATTGATGATATGAGAGTTCCTTCTTAGCGAGCCGATAGTACAATATAATGTAATACAATAATATAAATATTTATAATAATTGCAATAATGCATATATAATAATAATATGATATAATAGAATAATTTTTTGTTATCATTTGACTAGAAAATAAACTTTTTGATGAAAGTGACAGCTGTCGTTGATACAATTGGAGGAACGTTGCTGACTTCGATGCCGTGCGGTCGGTAACGAAAACTCTAATGAACTTTCGTCATAAATGATGGGATGAATGATTAATGAGAAGTCTCCTCGAAAGTGGATGTCGTGTCGGCATTCGATGAGAATTTTTGACTTGACCATTTGCGCCAATGGCCGCGATAAAAGTTGATTACAGATCTTGATACGGACCGAGTCCGGCTTGGACGGCCAGGAGTTTCACTTGGTCCTAAGATGATGTGAAATATAGCGGCCGGTAACAAAAACGGTACGGAATGCCGTTTTGAGTACGCAGTTCGTGGTGGAAAAAGAAAATTGTCTTTTCCTGGGAAATCGGCGGACGTAGGGAAAGTCAATTTTCTTTTTTCTCGGCGGTCTGCGGTCTCAAAACCGCATTCAGTGCAGTTTTTTTAGTAGTCGAGAGGTCACACCACATCATCGTAAGGTGGATCTCATAATTTCCTATCTTTAATTTTCAATGACGTTCGAAGATCTGACCGTTAAATCGGTGGACACTTCCGAATGTGCCCGTGTGACGGATCTGCGAAACGGAATGTGTGACGGATCTGCAATCCGTGCGTTGATCAGAGTAAGGTGTTGAAGAGCTTTTTCATCACCGCGTTGAATTGTCGCTGATAAGCAAAATATATTATATTTCCCACGCATTTTTTGACAACACAACATCTGGAGCACTGTACCGAGTGTTGAACTGAATTACGCGTAAGAGGTGTGAAACAGGGAAGTGCGAGAGCCATTGTCGTGTCATTCGGCCTTTCCCATACTCATTAGATACGTAGTTGCTTCGGGGCTGCAACATCTCGCTGACTACACGGACAGACGAAATGATCTTATTTTTTTTTTTCAATTCTCTGCATGAACTAACTGCGAACCGAGACAATGCAAGCTTGTCGGGAGTGTATCTGCAATCTCCCCGCGAGGGGATAAGAATCTTGGGTTTGTTATTAACCGAGAGAAATTACTTCGGTGAGAACTTTCCGCATAATGCTTTACCCTACTTCACTTAGGGTTAAAGAGAGCCTCGCGAATTCGCTACCAAAGCTGTTCCCGGTTCATCCGAGAATGGCACAGCTTAATCTCAGTTAATAGCCCGCGAAAATGTCTAATCAACGCGAGCTACTCCGAAAACTCTAAATTCAATTCGCGTCTTCCAAAAATTTACGATTGCACTGCATTTCACTACTTATGTTTTTTTATCGACGCAATTTTGGGTTTTTAAAGTTAAACAGTACAAACAAGTTCGTACTTTTTACAACTTATTGTCCACTATCGTCCACAATTTTTTATTTGATAGTTTCCCGATTGCACTATCCGGATCTAGTTTTCTGAACAAAAGTACAAACTAAAATTGTTAATGACGCGGGAAATAAGATGACAAGTTTGCATATTCGAACCTGGACAACCGAGTGGTCACTTAGTTAACAAAATTATTATTACGAAACTTATTCCATTTTTACGACATTATTTTTTGCTGCTTAGAGGATAATTTCCTATACCATACTAGACTGCCCCTCGCCGATGCCACCCGTTTCACACCCGTGGCTCACCGGTCGTCTCTCAGAGGCTCCCACGTAGTCAAATAAGCTCGATTTTATATCCTTCAAAAAACAAAAAATGAAGGAAAAAAAAAACAATAACCGATAGATCTTATAGTCAACACACTAATGTTTTGCTACGATGAAAAAGTTACATAACAAGGTATGACCGTCACGCGAATTCAGTATATAAACTACTGTACGCCTGCTAAGTAGCCGATATTTATATTCATTACTTTGATTTGCAGTCATTTTTTTGCACGAATTTCTCAGTCTCTCGTTAACTATAATAACTGGTATTCGGGTTATTGATTCAATTGCAGAGTTATATTTCTCGTGGATTTATTCCTCCCCCGTTCCTCTGTCAGCAACAATTCGTGTGTCAATTCCATAAGATTTGTTGCACAGTTGACCAACGGGTGGGATATGAGAGAACGTTCAGAATGTTACGGTCGAATTTTGTCGGAAGTGTGTAAAAATTGTATACTAGTGTGTAAAAGTCGCATTTCCGATAATGCATCACGACAGTGTTTGCCGCCGTGGGAGAGTTGAACGCTGACAAATGAACAGTGTCTCCGAGATTTATTTATAAATACTCGACAGAGAGATCAATGAAATATTCGACTACCAGCGAAGAACCGGCTCCCGGCCGATACAGTGGAAAGTTGAAATTCAGGAGTTTCTATTCTCATGCCGAGAGACCGAGGCGCACGGTCCCCGATCGTCGCCGGTAGTCGCTCCGCCGGACTCCCAAGAAACCGGTGCGAATTAATATTTAAATGGGTCAGTATCGATGGCGTGCACGAATATCGAAACAGTCTCACTTTCGTGCAGCCAGTCGTCGATTAAAATTCTCGCGGTGCGCGCCACTCCGCTCGTTTACCATTCGCGAGTCGCTGCCGATTACTATGATTACAAATTATCGTATTCGATGAAAACTTTAGTTACAAAAAAAAATTTTGCCCAAAAATATACCCGTGGATAGTTTTATCGCAAATTCATTTTTATACTCTTCTTTTTACATTGATTGGGAATTCTTTCAATACGGTCAGCCTTGATTCAGTCTCGTTTTTCCTTCGAAAAGTGTACAAACAATTTACGAAGCCTTAGTGGCTCGATTAATGATCGTTCACTAACCCACTTCCTCACAGCTGAATTTTTACGCGAAATAAAAAAAAAGTGACGAAGTTTGAGCAAATTTTCAAAAAGGACAATTTTTTTATTCGCATTTGCAGTCGTTCGTTGAAATTCTCGCGAAGGGCGCGACTCGGCTCATTTATTATTCGCGAGTTGCTGCGCATTACTACGATTAAACATTATTGTATACGATGCAGATTTTACCTTTAAAAAATGGCCCAAAAAATACACGTGGATATGTCGACGAAGTCATTTTTCTGAAAATTCATTTTTTGCCCTTTCCTTTCTACATTGAGCAGGAACTCTTTGAGTCCAAACCGCCTCAGTTACATCAAATTTTTGAAGACTTAGTGGTCCGATCGATGGAGAAAAGTAATAATGAACGAACACTCTTCCTCACAGATGATCCACTTCGCGCCATAAACGAAAAGGGTGACGAAATTTCAACAATTCTTCAAAATGTCCAACGTCTTAATTTGCATTTGCAGCCGTTCGTTAAAATTCTCGATACGTACCCTTTGCGGAAGCTCCCGATGAGAAGAAAGCATATTCCAGATGCGATTCCCGCCACCAAAATCCCGACACTGGGAGGGATACTCATTTTCATTTGTGCTTCGTTCATCGGTGTGAACGAGAATGGTCCCTCGCGCTCGATGAACTTTTGGCTCCAACTGGCGAACGCAGCACAATTAACGCGCCCGAAATTGACGTTGTCTCGTGCGAAGTGGGTTTGGTGAACTAATGCAGCGACTGCCGAGGTTGCTTTTCAGCGTGTACGTTGACATTGAACTGACGAGAGGAGAGCACGAACTCTGCACGATTCTCTTCCTCGAGCACGCAGATGCAACAAACGCCTTCTACACGAAATCGCGGCTCCAATCCGGTATCTCCGTTTTCCCGCGACGACTACCGAGAAATCCGCCAGGTTACCGATGAAACCCGACGATATGTACGCGCGCACCCCGGAGAGATATCTCTAATACGCTATCGATACCGATAGCCGCTGCGTGTTGCTGCTGCTTGGAAAACGACGACGACGACGGCGAATGGCATTTAATCCAATCCCGCAATTCTCCAGCTGATAGCGGATTTTTTTTTTTTTTTTCTGAGAAAATAGTGACTCCGATGATCCAAATTGATACGAATATTGTAAGCCGTGGTTGAAGATAATCGATAGAAACCTATATTTAATTATCGCTTTGGCGTGTTTATTTGTCGACGAGTAAAATTAATAGCGTTTTAAGGTGTCGCTAGAGCGGGTTTAGTTTCTCCGGACGGGGTCCAGAATTTCCGTGCCGGTCGCAAGCTTTTCTAATCCTTTTCGTTTTTACTGCGGAAAGTATCATTTTCGCGATAATTATCTTCTATTTACGACACATCGAGGCGAAACCGGACGGGCAGTATTAATGTTCGAAATTGCTGCCTCTTGAAGAGTTCGACATATGCGTAGGATTAGTTTTGGTCGGAGGACATTTTATACACTGCAAGAAAAATTGGACCGGAAGTTTTTGTGCGAAAACTGATTATATTAAATTTCATGCACAATTGTGATGAAAAATGAATCTTCAGTGTATTAAAAACATTGGAAATATTTTGTTTTAATAATCTACTTTAATTTGACTGTAAAAGTACTTTAATTTTTATAATTTAGTTTAATTTCAATGAAACGTATGTTAATTTTTCGTCACAATCGTACATTCAATTTAATAGACTTTTACAGTGAAATTAAACTAAATCATAGGATTTAAAGTACCTTTATAGTAAAATTGAAGTGAATTATTAGATTAAAATTACTTTTACAGTAAAATTAAAGTAAATGATTTCAAGTAAAACGTTTCTAAATTTCTTTAAACACTGTACGTTATTTTTTCATCGCAACTGTCCATGAAATTTAAATTACCAGTTCCATATATAATTTAGTATTAACCAGTTCCAGTTAATGTCCAGTCAGGTGCATTAAATTTACAATTTTTTTTACAATCTCCTGTACAGAATTTACCCGACTAATTTGCTCAAATACCGCTTTCCCTCGTTACAATATTTCGTCAAAAATCGTTCGCCATCCCCGTCTCGATACTTCAATCTCGACTTCACAAGATTACGAAATATCCAGTACGAATCGCTGTTATCGTTCGCCCTTCACACTCGTTCTTGGACGACGCGCACATCAACGCACCTTCGATTATCTCTTTATTTTTATCAGTGCACGGTTCAAGGTATCGGACACTTCGCACGCAGATCATCGATACAATCCCGAAGACAATGTCTCGACGCCGTCGACAGTGATTGTCGGACTTTGATCTTGAAGAACAATTTTTTTTTGTTTACGATTTTTTTTTACGATTTTACCGTCGACTATCGCGAAGGTTGGGAAGTCAGAGCCGAGCGTGCGATCTCGCGGCGAGATGTGTGCAGCCGGCACGATAAGATTCAACTGAGCCAAAGTTGAGACCTCGCCGGTACTGAACTACCACACTTTCATCTCGCTCGTAGTGTAATTCAGCCGGAGCCGTTACTACATATCGCTAGAGACAATTACTCGGTGGACGTCACAGCGCGACGATCCGCTGTGACGTTAAGAAGATGACAGGTGATGCATGTGACGATGCACGTGACCACCAAAGTAATTTGGTTAGTGCAATTCGACGGATGCAATTTGAGGAATATTACTAGTCGTGGAGAAACATGCTATTGCGAAAGACTCGCGGCCGCAGTCGATACTACTCGGCTATTAGCTGTTCTTTAATCTATTTTTTAAATGTTTTTTAAAAGTTTTTTCCTTTCAGTGCTGATTGGAAGGTTGAGCCGAAGTGGTCAATGTCGGAACGACCTTCGATCATGAACGTCGTGCGCGAGGGCCTAATGGACCTAGTAAACCTAATTATTTTCTCGCTAAGTGAAAATGGCGCGGAGGCGACGTACATAGAGATAAAAAATACATTGTCGGGACAGGAAGAATTTTGTTACCGTAAGTCATTTAACTATTTAATGCAGGGAGAACGAAATATTTTTGCTGTGGCAGTAAATATTTTTGTTGTGGCTACAAATATTTTTATTGTGGCTGCAAATATTTTTGCTGTGGCATTACATTTTTTTTCTGGGGCTGCAAATATTGTTCTGCGGCATTAAATATTTTTCTGCGGCAGTAAATATTTTTCTGTGGCAGCAAATATTTTTGCTGTATCAAGAAGAGATATTTTTGCTGTATCAAGAAGAGATCTTCTTTCCTGTAGCAAGAAATATTTTTGCTGTAGGAAGAAATGTTTTTTCTGTCGTAACAATAAATTAGTTACGATCTACGGTTTGTTTGAGAAACCGAACAATTTTTTTTCCGTTTATACTTTATGTACCGAGTCGTTGAATTGTCATTGCAGGAACGTCCAAAATATTTTCAACCTGCCGTACGGTGTTAGGTGATTTTTTTTTAAAGTAAGTGATGATAGAGAGAATTTTTAACGATTTTTAAGGTACCTAAAATTAATGTTTCATACCTCGCGTTCATTCCCTTTTTTAACTGTGTGTTACTTCGTACGACGTATACAGCACTTATTCTCTCTGTGTAAGACGATCTGCATTCTTTGATCATGAACGTGAGAGAAACGAATCTTGCCTCGATCTAATGAACCAATCTTGAATTTGATAGAGGCCGGTACTAGTAAAGTTATATCGTTCGAGCAGTCGGAATGCGCTTGTGAAAAAAAAAATAAAAAATAAAAAATAAAAAACAGTATACGAGCCAGTGATTATAAAGTTGAGCACTGGACGAACCGTCGAGATACCTTCCGGGCTTCTACCAAACGTTCCTGAAACCTTTCCCTCGTTAAATCCGCAGCGTTAACTTGACCGTGCTCTTTGACTGACTTGTACGTTAAAATATTTCATCATTAAAGCGGATGGCGTTTCAAGCGAGAACGTAAATACATTTTTCATCTTTCGACCCCATTTCTATTATTAAGGAGAGGGGAAGAGCGGGGACGTGTTAGCCGATTATTGGAAAAAAAAAGTATTTTTTATATCGGTAAAACCAAATTTAAGTGTGAATCTGTAAACATTTACAACATCGCAATATAGCGGACAATTTGATAAAATTTGATAAAATTTGATAAAATTTAATTACATTTAAATAGTAACTGTATGTAATTATTTTTTTATTTGTTATTATTTAACGTCGCATCAACCGCTATTACGGTTATTAACGGCGGGACTTACTATTTTTTCCTTTAGTGAGAAACGTGCCACTTTTGGTGTTACTCAATATGAGTGAACGTTAACTGTACTTTTTAGATGTCGGAAACAGTCAGCCTGCTAGGTTTGGTTCACGGTGCCGAAGCTACGTCCCATCGATTGCCGGCTGTAAACATTGGACCTCTACTGACATATATATCGGCTAGAGGAGACCGGGGAAAAATGGCACAGCGGGACAAAACTCAATCTTACAATAATTTTTGGATGTCCCATTTTGTCCCAACGATACATTCGAATTTTCAATCCCGTTTTGCCCCACATACCATCATCGCCACCATCCAAAAGTTATTGGAAAATTGCGTTTTGTCTCATTATCCCGTTTTGCCCCGCTGTGCCATTTTGCCCCACTCTCCCCCTATCGCACAGAGTCCTGGCATCCTGGCATCTATCGAGATGCCAGGAGCTTCGTCGCCCCGCAATACTTTTTTGCCAGCAAGACTACGGCACCGGGATTCGAACCCGAGACCTCCCGATACTTTGTTCTCGAGGCTAGTACTCTAATCACGAGACCAAAGTCATGAGACCAAATCGGTCCAGCATTTACTGTATCGGCAGATGAGTTGTGTTTCCCATAAACAGTCTATCCGCATCGTCAGTAGATAAAGTTGGCCTGGTCAGACACCGAGCGAGCGCAATCGGTGCCAGCAAGTAGTTACAGTCTTGACTGCACCGGCAAGCGCGTTCCCTACTTCAGGCGAGCCAGCCAGTAGATACGGCCGTATAGATACGAAGCGATCAGACTTCAGCCTCGCTCTAGTACCGACGTTCTCCGCCGTTGCCGCACAGCGTCGATCAAACGCCCGTCACCCTACTGTTTATTAAACGCCGTAATTGTTGGCAAACAAACAATCCGACGCTGGCAACGGTGTCGATGAAAGGATGCGAAGAGTACGAAGAGGTTTATGCAAGCGTGCGCTGCTAAACTAACGAGGGAGGAACTGACAACTCGTACATTGTGTACAGCGTTGCTTTAGCGAGTGTTCGCAGCTCGGTAGGAAAATTTTTAATGTTTGCCGGACGAGGAGCCGACCGATACTCGGAAATATGACGTGACTAACGACAGATAAATTCTAGACAACACGATACGCAGTCTGAATGCGTTAATTCATGGCATAAAAAAAATGTTTCCTTGGTGTTGGTCGCATCACTGCATGCGAAGATTGCATGTTCCTCTTTGTGGACAAAGTTGTACGAACTGTTCGGGGAACAATATTAATTGTGATTTGACTGCGTTAGTGCTCGGGAAAATAGTTATGTAAGTCTTAATCAGGTAAATCGAAAGTGTAGCAGTAAAAATACAGAAAAAATCATTTCACTGTTTCAACTGTAAGAACAATGACACGAAGGCCAATGGATGACTGCAGTTGCGCTCAATGAAAGGCCGGTTAATTCTGTTGAATATGCAGTTACTGGGTGACGAAATAAATATTGATTTATTTATTTATTTACTGAATTATTGCGGGTTTACATCCAATTACAAGACAACACTACAACCATCGAGCAAACAGAGTAGACTCAGAGTAGAGCCTTAAATACAACTAAAAATTAAATAGCACAGAATAGACTCGGATAAAGTTCAGTCTAAATTCAGCTAAATTAATATTTGTCTGGATCAGGTAAAACGATAGGGTGTCAGTAAAAAATAACTAAAAAAATCATTTTAATGTTCCAACGATAGGAACGATAGGAATGACACGACTGATAGATGACTGGATTTGCCGCTGAATAAAATACCGATTAATTCTATCGAATATGCAGTTACCGACTGTCGAAATAAATGTTTGTCTGATTGAAAGGTAAACGGAATGTAGAGCTAAATTTTCGGTCGATCAATCGAGTCTCCCTTTCAATCTGCAAGTATTTATTTCGCCATTCACGAACTGCACATTTAGTTGTTTTGCCAGTTCTTCTCTGTCCGCGGTGGGTGTTTTCAGTCGATTTGCCGTCGCATGGATGTCGACATCTGGATCGATGCTGACGAGCTTTCCCTGTTCGTTTCCACAATAAGAGGCCTGGCGCGCGACACGACAGGGCCAACATAGAATCAGTCGACAGCTTCGTTAATACGTGATATATGACCGTTCCGATTATGCAACGCTGCCGGCAATGTCGCGATAAAAACGTAATACGTTCGTCCAATCAGGGAATCAAGCGTCCGTCATTACCGAAGCGTTCGTTAACTCTCCTCGACATACAGAACCACATCGTTTCTCGGGACCGGTATCGTTGTGGATTAATGCGCGAACACGTGCTGACGATACTCTGCAAGCTGCGACCGTATACATACCGGAAACCGTGTCACAATGTTGAAGTAATTAGATTGCGTTATTGACGTAAGAACAGGTTTTTTTTTTTTTTAATTAAAAAACAAATTAATGCTTCTCGCGTTTCAGGGCCTCGGTAAGGCATAAATTTATCTTCTAAGTATAGTCGGGGTGTCGTTGAGAGCCTTTGACAATGTAAAACTAGTCGCCTCGATCCGGTTAATTCTTTGTTTACTCAGTTGTATCACAATTGACTATATCTTGAGATAAAAGAGCGGGAGATGCGAGCGAGGATGTAACAGGGCCAACCGCTCGATTAAGAATGCTTCACGCGTGTATTCTCGGCACATTTACACCTCCACCACTCACAACTCTACCAGAAAACTACTCTACCGGACTCGAAATAAGTCTACCGATATTGAAATAAAATTCTACGGGAATTACAATAAAATTCTACTGGAATTACAATAAAATTTTACTGGATTTACAACAAAACTCTATCGGAATTACAATAAAACTCTACCGACATACAAGGCTAGACAGTAACCCTGTATTCCGGTAGAGTTTTATTGTAATTCCCATAGAGCTTTATTTCAATTCCGGTAGAGCATTATATCAATTCCGGTAGAGCTTTATTTCAATGCCGGTGGAGATTTATTTCAATTTCTGCAGAGATTTATTTCAGGTCCGGTAGAGTTTTATTTTGATTCTGGTAGAGTTGTGAGTGGTAGAGATAAAGTGCCACATTCTCGGCCAAAAGTGAGATCCAGTGAGAAGTTCAAGACTTCCTAATGGCATAAAAATCTGACAAAAATCGACTGTCTTCAAGGTGCAAACAACATCATTTTTGCATAAGACTCATATTAAAAAGTTATTAACAAGTTGCAAAAAAAACTGTTCAACAAATAATCAGTAAACCTTTTTTCTTTTTTCAAATGAATTTATTGATTTTCTAGACGTCACATGAATTTCTTTTAGAACTTTCTTACATTTTTGATGCGCAGATACGAATTCACCGTGTAGATATTCGATAGTATTTTCCGATTCAAAATAACAGCGGTTTGTTTGTGAAGGAATTTTGTCGACGGAGAAATAAAGGCTATAAATTTTAAACGGAAAGTACTATCGATATATCTAGATGGTGAATTCGTAGAGCATCTTTCAAGTAAGAGAATGAGCCGTAATGCGTCAAAATCGAGCAAAAATGATGGATCATTCTTGGAAAAAACTTAACAAATGTTTCGAAAATCTTTTCGAAACTTAGCACAAACCAGTTAATATTTTTGCGAATTCATAGCAAGCAAACTTTTTCTAGGTCAAAGACATCTGCCGTAATACAAAAAAACCATCCACTATAATCAATAGATGCGTAAAAGTTTGTATAAACTACTTAAAAAAATGTAGTACTTGTTTCACTAATGTTAAGTGCCCCGACCTCCTTAAGTGGTGCGACATAGTTAGTCACTCGAATAAATTGTCCTACGACCTTCCGTGTAGCCGACCTCTCGTAACCCACGCAAAACCGCTTCCTGTGCCGGATTGACTCGAGTCGCGCTCGCAGCTACGCAACGAAATTATTGCACGTCACTGATAATTGATAACTGACTGATAATGCGATACTGCACAGTAAAAAAAGTAAAAAAAAAAAAAATGATTGTACGTCAATGATAATTGATAAGTGACTGATAAAGTCTCCGACAAGCTTGAATCCACGGGTATCTTTAATTTCTCTATCAAAAGCGTCAATACCAATCGCTGGTCCTGCATTCAGCCGATGCTGCATCGGGAGTTTCGTTCGCACGGCATAGGCCGAGTATGTTTTGAGGTAAAACAGCGGGAGATGCGAGCGAGGACGTAACAGGGCCAACCGCTCGATTAAGTGGTCTGACATAGTTGTTGGTCACTTAAAAAAAATGTCCTACGACCTTCCGACCTCTCGTGGCCCACGCAAAAGCGCTTCCTGCGCCGGATCGACTCGAGCCCCGAGCGCAGCCACGCAATGAAATTAATATACGTCACTGATAATTGATAACTGACTGATAATGCGATACCGCGCAATGAAAAAAATTTTAACTTTTTACAACTCATTGTCAATAATTTTTTATTTATTAATTCTCGAATTCTCCAATCGCACTATTCATAGCTGGTTTTACAACCAAAAGTACAAACTAAAATTGTCAATGAGACGGGAAATAAAGTGATAGGTTTGTTTATTTAAATAAATTACAATAATACTAAATTATTTTTTACTGTTTATTGCCCACAAGTTTGAAGCTGGGTGTCTTAAAATTATCTATCGCGAGCGTCAATGCCAATCGACGGTTGCTCATTCCGCCGCTGCTGCATCGGTAATTTCGTTTGTACGGAATATAATTATAGTAATCATGTACGACAATTCGAATCACGTTCGTCCAACCCGACAGCCTTCGATGATCAAACGTTGCGGTTATGACGTTACAGCACACGAATGTAAATTTGATACTTAAAGGTTGCGGTTATGACTTGATAGCACTCGAATGTAAATTTGATGCTTAAAGCCTCGTGCGCATGCGCGCGCGGCTGTGTTGTGCGAATTCCAAAAAGTCAGAATCTTTTAATGCTTCTGTTATTTTAGATGTTTGACGACCCGGTGCGCGTCATTTGTTTATTGGCATTCTATACATCTGTGCAGGAATTTATTGCACTGCCTCCATCATAAATCAAAATATCGTTGCCTTGTCAATAGTGGATTCTCGCCATTGAAGAGTCACCGGCTCGCTTCATTGGCTCGATTAAACGATCGTCACTCGCACGGAATTTTATCAGCCTCAGGTTTGATGTTCTCTCCGATTACTTCGAGCAGCATCGTTAGCATCGATCCAAATGTCGATAACAATGCGACGGTAGAGAGAGTGAAAACACTGCAGACCTGCTAGAAACAACTAAACGTGCAGTTTGCCAAACTTTACAATAAATATCATTTTAATGAGAATTTATTTCAATTTTTTGTTTATAATTCATTAGAAAAATGAGAAGGGTCCCCTTTTTTCCTTTTTTGTAATAAAAAAACAAGGCTTGAGGAAGAACCCTTTTCGATTTTTTAATAACATTTTTTATAAAACATTTTTATGGATTTTTGTAATGAAAAAAAGTGAGGAGTAGATTAAAAATAACCTCAAAACGAAAATTCCTAATTTTTTACGATAAGGAAGCCATGTGCAAATTACTTTGCACCCTTTTTCTAAAGCCTAGATAACGCTTAACGCTGCGAATCCAATTGCGAAAAGTACTTGAGAAATGCTTCGAGTGCAAAAAGTATTCGATACATAGTGCTTTGCACTTGAAATATTTTTCCGTACTTTGCCCAGCTCTGATAATAATAATAACAACAAAAAAGAAGAAATTCCATGGAGGGCCCTGAAAATGTTACCAGGCATAAAATAATAGAAATAAGAATGTTCATCTACAGTAAAATAAGTATCAACCTTTCTTGTCCACAAATGTCCCCGATTATTTCCATGTTAATTTTACAAAAAAAAATCATATCCATTATTCAAAAATATCTATTAATTTTACAAAGTATTTTTGTAAAATTAACAACAAAATTATTGTGGCCCTTGACAAAAATAGTTTGTCAAATGTACAAATATTTTTTACTGTCTAAGTCTATAAGATTCCTTTTTTCTATAAAAAAAAAAGTGTTTTTTCGAAGGAGCAATGTCCAGGAACCTCCGGCCGGGTCCCCCGAGTTGGCCTGGCGGACCGAGTGCGCGCATTCGGCTGCTCGCGACATCCGTCTCGGTCTGTTCTGGCGATCACACGCAGCCGCCCGCACGCCGCCCAACGATTCGTATCAGTGCGCGTGTCTCTTCCGCGAGTGGAGTAACTCGCGCAGGAGCAGCGCGTCGGGTGTCTTTCTCGATCTATCCGCCCGCGACACACAGCCAAAGAGTACGTACCAACACGCTGATAATGGCACGGAGAGCCCGAGCGAGCGAGCGAGCTCGTAGCTGCTGCGCTGATACTCTCCGCTCCGATGTGGCTCCGCTCGGCTCGACGGGGCCGAATATACCGAGACGCGAATCTCGGTATTAGTTGATGTCCAACGCTCCGGCTGTGCGGTGGTGCGAGATCTTCCCGTGTTCCGTGCAACTAAATCGGCACAAGACGACAAACTTTAATAGATATATATTTTTTTTTTTAATTTAATAAAAATAAAAAGACAAAAATAAAAACAAACGGTCTGGTTGACAAAAGGTCGAAATGCACGATGCGTACGAGACTCGTCGCACTTGACCGTCAATCCCGAATCACGTGACTTTGATTTCTCTCTTGCAGCGCGAGAATTTTTAGATAACAAAAACGAAAGGAAAAAAAGGGTAAAAAATAAAGAAGAAATATCAATTCGACGAAGAGTCGGGGAATTTTTCATCGAAGAGGCGAAGCCGTGACTTCGAATTCCATTGTCTGCCCGTCGATGGAAAACTCTCTATCTGATCACCGTCGAAGCCTCGAACGATAGCCTCGATAAGCCGAAACGCTCGCGCGGCTGCAAAAGTTCAGCACGATCGACTATTGCTTACGCACGTGGCTTTTCGACTACGCATGAGCAACTGTGTATTATACGATTGTCCGTTGTTCTCCCCTCCGGGTCGATCTCCTTACGGAAGTGAGCTCCGTCTTTCCAGCGGCCGAGGGAGGGAAAAACGAAGGAGGTTCGAAAATTGGAATTGAGTGTCGGCGACTTTGGACGATAAATACAAATTTGAGGCGGAAGTAGAAAAAGCCGCGACCTGAACGGACAGCGAAGATCACGGATAGGTACTTGTTCATTTAGGACGAACGCTCGAGGACGAACGAAACATCGAAACTTTCGCAGAGAAAAATAGAGGAAAAAATTCAGATGGAGACAATTTTTTTAGGAAATTAAATTGTTGGTTCTGTGCAGACGGAATTGGAAGCCGTCGACCGTTCGGCTAAATATATACGCAAACGTAACGGCGATTTCGTGCCGGATTCACTTGGTCTCTGAGAGCCACGTGGAGTAACCAAAAGCTCGGATCTCTGTTTTGGTTGAGAGTGAAATCGACAATGATAAGAAAATTATAATAAAAATAATAAAAATAAATATAGCGGTGATGATAATCCAGGGTGAAGTATAATTTAAGAAAGTCGTAAAATACCTGGATTTTAACTATCCGAATGGTTAAATATATTTTGTATACGAAAGAAGGAAGAAGATTATTAATATAGTAACAGGAAGAAGAACTTTTATTCCAGTTTGGATAATCACGGTATTCGAGTTTGGATGATCCGTAGGTAAGTTCAGTTTTGTTGTTGTTTTTTTTAACTCGATAAAAATTTTTGTTACCGACCGAGCCTGTGTAAGGCGGGAGACGAGCTTATACATTGCCTTAAAAGGGCGCACAAAAAAAAAGGTCATGTAGCAATTTGAAAAATTGCTCTCTACGACGGAGCTCGTAATCGCGAAGTTTTTTATTAACCCTTCGCGTGCCAGAATCCCGTCAGACGTGATACGACTACAATCTCTTCGTTTCATAAAGAAAATGCGGTAAAAAACGTTCCGTAAATTATTCAAATTGTCACCTCTTTCTTGTTAACAAGATTGAGATAGAAAAATGCCAATGAGATTCAAGGAGTTCTAGAAAAATCGCTCTTTACACCGAAACCCGTAATCGCAAAGTTCTTTATTAACCCTTCGGGTGCCAGATTTCTGCGGCTACAATGTCTTCGCTTCATAAAGAAAATGCCGTGAAAGAGAATAAAAATTCTCATCTACCTCAAATATTCGCCTGTTTTTTTGTTAACGACACTGAGATAAAAAGATGCCAGTGACATTCGAGGAGTCCTAGAAAAATCGCTCGTAAAACGCCAGAGCTCATAATAACAAAGTTCTGTATTAACCTTTCGCGTGCGAGATTCTTGTCAGACGCGGTACGATTACAATCTCTTCGTTCCATAAAGGAAATGCGGTAAAAAAAATGCCTCAAATTATTCAAATTTTCACCTTCTTTTTGTTAACGAGACTGAGATAGAAAAATGCCGATGAGATTCAAGGAGCCCTAGAAAAGTCGCTCGTAACACCGGAGCCCATAATCACGAAGTTTTTATTATTAACCCTCCGCTGCCAGATTCTTGTTAGACGTGGCACGACTACAATCTCTTCGTTTCATAAAGAAAGTGCCGTAAAAAAAAAAAAAGTTCCCTAAATAATTCAAATGTTCACCTTTTTTTTTGTTAACGACGCTGAGATACAAAGATGCCAATGAAATTCAAAGAGTCGAGTGTACCACGAGTGCCAATTAAGGCGGTGTCGGATTGCTCGAGAGTTCTCTCGGACGGTCGTCCTGTGACCGGCGGTGAATATGCTCGTCTACCTCAGCTCGCTGCCCTCATTGTTTTTTGTAGCTCCTACGTGTGTACTTGGAGCTCAGTGTTTTCCGCGCTCAGGCCGTAATAACAGGCAGGAACTGCAAAGGAAAATCTCGCCCAAACGATTGCCTTCTCGGGAGGGCGTAGCAAAATCCCTTTCCGCTCGGGTCGACTGAGCTCTCCTTGGCATTATTCGAGCTTACAGCATTTTCTCAATAATCCTTGAGAACATCGCGAAATTGAATCGCCCCCCTGTTCGTCGGCAATCGCTCTCAGCGGTAATTTGATTATCCTACAAGATGGATTAAATTTTCAGGAAATCGTTATAGGCCAAAGCTCACAGGCGATACGATCGGCGCGTTCTACCAGTTTCATTAATCTCTCGTTTAATTAATTTCATCGATACAAGCCATCGGATCCTCGAATATCGAAATTCCCACGGGAATTCATTGATGCATCGATCCTTGGGCTACCAACTCGAGAACTCGATGAAGAAACGGTCGGCGAAGGGTTGGCAGTCGATTAATTTCAACGATTCGCCGAGTCGACGTATACTTAAGACATTTTTGCACGTATCTTATCGATGATCTTTATTTTTTAGGACTCGCAAAACGAAGGAATTCCCCTCGAGAGATTTAGCGATATCGAGCCGAGATCGGCTCGATCGGTTTTCCACCTCGACGAATAGCAGAAGCGTCACCGGCAGTTTGACAAAGCGACTCGGAGCGGAGCATCCTCGATAGCGTTAACTACGTTTTCTATCCGCTTTGAGTGGAGAGCACTCGATAAGAGAGTGAATTTCAAGTGAATGCAGGACGTTGCAGAAATGGTTAAAAATTCATCGGAATACGTTAAGGCGATCGAGTGCGGAATTACGCCGACTCAGGTAAAAAGATCTTCCGTCAGTATCAGCGTACGAGATCACGTAAGTTGCATTGTCAGCGTACGGAAAATGCGCTACACAGACCAGACTTTTTAATTTGTATTACGATAAAAAAAAACAACAAAAACAAAAAAATTAAAAAATGTAATTTACAATAAAATAAATAAAATTTCAACCGAAAAATAAATTCGTCAGATTTCTTTGTCGTCGTCGAGCAATCGCGCCGCAGGAGAAATCGGTGCTCGACGAGCCCCAGAAAATTGCCTACTTGAAAAATTAATGACTCTTCCCATCCAGCGTTCTCATTCGTTTCGCTCGAGATTCTTTATCCTGTTGCGTTTTATCTTCAACAATCGAATGTTTTTGTATTCGCAGGTGGTAGAAACAAAATTGTACAAGCGACGATGGCTCGTCTTGGCGATATTCGTCGTTTACAGTGCGAGCAACGCGATGCAATGGATCCAGTACAGTATCATAGCCGACGTAGTCATAGACTACTACAAAGTCTCGAGTTTCATGGTCAACATGACGAGCATGATCTACATGATAACGTACATACCGTTCATATTTCCGGCGAGTTATTTCCTCGACAAATTCGTAAGTAAAATTATATTGAAGTAAAATTAAAGTTGAATACTCTCGCTTTGTTTTGCCCCTTACGATTTCTCGAGTAGTTGCACAACTACGACCGCATGACCTGTCCCCGATAACACTTTGTTGGCATTGATGGCTCCGGTCACTCGGCTTGGTTGCATAAAGTATTAATATTACCACTCGAATCTGTCTCCGTAATTTTGGATATATGCGCGAAAACCACCTTTTTACAATAAAATCGGTAAATGTTGGTGAAATTAATCCAATATCAGATTTCGGAAAGAAAGCTATCACAGCCAACGTAGTCATGAAGTACCACAACGTCCCGAGTTTTGCGGTCGATGTGACCAGCATGATAAGTAAAATTATGTTTTCGCTTTGTTTTACCCTTACGACTTCTCAACTCGGCTTGGCTGGATTAAATATTAATATTGCCACTCGGTATACACGCCAAAATCACATTTATTCAACAACACCGATAAATGTTACCTGAGAATTCCAGTTTTTGTTGAACCGACAGTAGTCGCGACACCGCTCACCGCAATATTCGCTCGGGACATCGTAAATACGATCGACTCTCAGAAACTGTTTAAACAATGGCAAGATTTTCGAAAAAGTTGTAGGGTTCTGTAAACGTATAATGCTATTCGACAAACTATAACACTCATATTGAACGTATCTAATTAAATTTACATAGTATTGTCGCTCATAATCTGTGCTGGTAATGGAATGCTGAACCCGTTTTTAACTTTAGTTACTACGGAACTATGCGATTTTTTAGTTTCACATCAGAATTATTAATATGATGGTCAATATTTTAGACAATCCGCATGCACTCGCGCTCCACTTATATGGGTTTCAGAATATTTTATATCCTGCAAAATAAATGCCGCTGAAATTTTGCACAATATGTAATATTCGATTTTCTTAATTTCTTGAACGGTTTCAGCGAAATTCAAGTGCACTCCGAAGCGTTTATGGCTCGTATTACAGTACTGTAAAATGTTAAGGCATTTGCTAATATTAATAGGTGTATCATTAACAATGTAAAGTCGATTCTACGAAATCGTCTCGTTCCGTCGGTAAAACAGGACGGTCAAGCAACCTCTTAAAGCGACCTAAAATAAAAGAAAAAAAAAAAAAAACAGTGGCGACGAATCCGATATCGATTTTTGTAAAAAAAGGCTCGCCACCGTGTTTGACGACGTGTCTGGATGCTGAGATATCTGAGTCACATTTTTCCATTCGATGAATGAAAAACAAACACGCACGTCGCTAATCACTTATCGCGATATTTTGACCGACAGGCGATCGGCGGTGTGACTTTCGTCACACCGCTCACGCAATTTGTAGAAAAAAGAGGATAAACACTCGTGAGTAACGGGTCTTCACAGTGCTCGTGCCAATAAAATTGTTTACCCGCGACGCTGTCGCGCCAAGATAACCGATAATAGTCGAATCTTCCGTTCACTAAAAAAAAAAAAAAAAAAAAAAAAAATACCTCTCATTCTCGCTCAGCCACATTAAATGTAAATCTTGTTTTATTCCATTCATCATCTTTACATTATCGCTGGAGACGTCGGCATAAACTCCCAGGGGGAAAAATGCATTACACATGATTCATATATAATCGTATATAATCACACATGACAAATTTTTTCCCGGCTCGACTTTGGATTCGACTTTCCTCTTTACCTTCCTCGTCCAACGATCGATAATCGTCGATACTATTTAAGGGGTGAATTTTAGTTTTCTCACAATTAAATAAGCAATAAATTTGATTGTACTGAAAGTCGTAGTAACCAAAAAATACATATGAAAATTAATGTACTCGAACTTTTTTATGCATAAAGTCAATCATTTAAATTTCATGTACAGTTGTGATGAAAAATTTATTGACATGTATATCAAAAACTTTAGAAAAATTTTACTTTTAATAGTTTAGGTTGATTTTCCTATAAAAGTACACTAATTTCAATAATTTGCTGTAATTTCTATGTACCAGTTTTTGCCTAAAAATGTGCAGACAGCTATGTTAAATTAACAGTTAGTGTTTTAAAACAATGTAGTGTTTAAAAATCGGAATGCGTCCGAGCATTGGCATCGTCGCCTTGTGATAAAGACACTCGTGAAGGAGCTCATGCATCTGGCATAGGTGCAGAAGTAGGTTGAATCAATAATCCGATAACAGTCAGAGAGGTTTTCAGGGTACGAGCGGATCTGGCGAGACACCTCTCAGAATCTGATATACATAATGCACACAGACTTTCCGAGTTTACTCGTGGTAACGCGGTTAAATGTTTCCATTATCGAGGAATGCGGAGGTCACTTGAAACGGCAATTTCATAACGGAAATACATAGAAAACAGTCCAGTGCACCATTTTGCCCCAACGTCGACTTGTCGCAAGTTCGCATGTTGCAATCTCCAGCCAATCCGTATCTACATTGAGAGAAGAATAGAAAAATTACCGTAAATCTGGTAAAAACCGACAGAAATTTCAGGTAAATGGGAAATAAAGCGACATCTCGAAAACATAATTAAATTTTTTTTTTATAATTCATGGGCCGGCCCACTTATATGAAGTGTAGCAGAAAACAATTCACGGAAATGAGTAAGATAAAGTAAGTGAAAAACAAGAATATGAACCAAGGTGCGAAAATGATACTAAACTGAATAAAACAAAATGACGGTGTATTAAAAAAAAAAAAAAAAAAAAAACAAGTAAAAGAGGAGTTGCGTACGTAAACAGAGCAACGTAAACACGCAGTTTCCGATAAAAAGTGTTCCTTAACTGATTTTAACCTCGCTTGGATTAAGTGCCAGACCCGCCAGAAAAAAATGATTAAACATCAAACTTAACACATTCCGCTAGAAAATATGGTAATTTTAGCGACATATAGTCATCGGTGGAGTCGCGATCGCGAACTGTTTGGTTTAGATTTGTAGATTATACCGGCATATTACGTCGATCATTTTTTATCGATATTATAAGTAAAAAATCAATTTCGAAAAAAGCTACCATATCGATCGAAAAAATTACCATATGGATCGGATAAAACTTGCTATGTCGCCCGTGAAAATTTCACATATCGCTAATAGTGGCGCCCATGGTCCATGTTGCCCGGTCGAAGTTTACCATATGACTCGGTATTTTTTCCAAGATCGTTCTCTCAGTTTAGAATTAGAACTTTTTTTTCGACTGATTTCAGGGCCTCAGATACGCAGCGATATTCGGCGCTGCCGGGACGGCAATCGGTGCCTGGATAAAGGTGTTCAGTGTTGCACCCGACAGGTTCTGGGTCACATTCCTGGGTCACTCGATAGTTGCCGTAAGCCAGACCTTCATCCTTTCGGTGCCGGCTCGACTGGCTGCTGTCTGGTTCGGCCCTGATCAAGTCAGCAGTGCTTGCAGCATCGGGGTCTTCGGAAATCAGGTAATCATGAACTTCTCCACAGAACTTACTCGTACAAATTCAATCCACAAAAAAAAAAAAAAAGTTTTAATGCGGCAAATAACTGAGTTTAATCCAGCAAATAACTGAGTTTAATCCGACAAATACCTGCGTTTAATCTGGCAAATAACTCGGTTTAATCCGGAAAATAACTTGGTTTAATCGGGCAAATAACTGTATTTGTCACGGTTATGTTTGCACGCATTTTTTAAAAATGAATTAAAAAGAATGTTGGTTCTATTTTGACGATTAGATTACTTCAATATCTAACTTTGTTTATCGACGCATGACTGCAACTCATAATTTTTGTGACGCTGTACCAAGTGAATTTATTTTAACCGCATCAGTCTGATATCCCGATCAATTACGAATTTAGTGCCGCGCGGAGGCGTTCAACCAGCTGGGAAGCGAACTCGAGCGGGACACCCACGATTAATATTCCAATGTCGGAAGGGTTCGAATCCCCTTGGGTATTCCGGCATGAAGCTTGTTAAACGCGCAAAGTACTCGTCTCCCTCGCACCCGCAAATGATTGAATTTGCCCGGGTAGGTAGAGGGACAACCGTGATACCGGCAGATTTGCAGATTAATCCGGCGACGTTTATTTATTATCGGCGCTATTCTTCGACGGAAGTCTGCGGCCTCCGGAGCTTAACTGTTAAACAGATTCTTGCCAAATAAGGAAAAATAATGGTTTTGGATTAAACGCTTTTGCGTCAAACTCAGCACAAAAATAAATTAACATAAATGAATCCAAAGGAGATTCCATTTCTTGTACAGTTCTCCCCGGGTTTTCAATTTCCTCTCGCAATAAGTGGTTTCAATATCTCTCCTTTATACGTGAGCGGGAAACTCCTTAAAACCCGACCAGAGAGCCGAAAACTCCCTGAGCTTCAATCCGGTGCTTTAACCGTTTAACCGTTTAACCGTTTAACCGTTTAACCGTTTAACCGTTTAACTATTTAACTGTTTAACTGTTTAATTGTTTAACTGTATAGCGTCTCTCTCGGGTTTTTCAATTTCCTCTCTCAATAAGTGGTCTCAATAGGTCTGCTTTATACGTGACCAGGAAATTCCTTAAAACCCGATTGGAGAACCGAAAACTCCGTAGGTTTCTGTGGGCTTTGAATATACAATAAAAGTATAAATATGGCGTGGGTGCTTGATCGAAAAGCCTCGAATATTCGTACCAGTCGAAAGATAAGAAAAAGGCGGATAAGAAATGTTCAGTAATTCCGAGAAATCCTTATCGGAGAGATAAAATTAAATTGTACTTCGTCGACGGTTTTGAATTAGCATGGTTAACTCTCGTAATTAATTGTCCGTAATCCACAACCAACGTCATCATCCGACTTCGTCATTTATTTATCAAACAAGAATAACATTGGGTCACCATCAAATTTAGACCTCATAATAATTTATAATAATTTCAATTCCTTTCCTAAAATACACTGTAAAAACAATTCGTATGATATTTAATGTACTGGTACTGAAAGTTTTTGTGCATAAACTGCTTTATGAACTTTCATGTACAATTGTGATGAAAAATTAACGTACAGTACATTAAAAACTTTACAAATAATTTACTTTCATTTTACCATAAAAATTCTTTAATTCCAATAATTTATTTTAATTTCACTGTAAGGTCCATTAATTTTTCATGACAACTGTACATTTACCTTTTTTTTTAAACAGTGTATTTTCACCAAGGTCGTGTGAGGCTACGACTTTTGCCCTTTTGGCCTCGGCGCCCGCGATAAATCAGCGAAATGCATAAGTGTCCCGGATTGTTCCCTATCACTTTTTACAGTGGTTCGAGGATCATTCTAATTTAACTGTGACCATCAGAGCGCCGCGCAGACACTTATTAACAGAGTTCAAAGCTACGACGAGTAGACACTGCGAGATATCATCGTATAGGATGAGGCTTAAGCAGGATGTGACTACACGTTCACCAATTTCGTTGCTTGTGTATAGGAAGGAGTAGTTTGCGAGTATGCTGAGTAGATGAATCTCTCGAGCTCTCGAGCATATGAACGGGTTTGATATTGTGGACCCCAGTGCGCGGGGAAGAGCGGTGCAAAATGGAATCTCGGGGCAAAACGGACTATTTTCACAAATTTCACGTTTACCCATTTTGTCGATTGTGTATAGGCAGCAGGAGCTTGCGATGCAAAATAAATGAACCCCTCGAGCTCTCGAGCATACGATCGAGTTGATTATTATAGACCCCAATGTGCGGAGGAGAGAGCTGTGCAAACTGGAACCTCGGGGCAAAACGGAATATTTTTACAAAATTCACGGTCACCCATTTTGTCGCTTGTGTATAGGAAGCACTAGCTTGCGATGCAAAATAAATGAATCCCTCGAGCTCTCGAGTATACGAACGGGTTGGTTATTATGGGCTCCAGCGCGCGGGGGCGTCGGGGCGAAATGGAACCCCGGGTAAAAGGTCAATCTTTACACATTTTTCGCAGGACGTGCAAAAAAGTCTCATCCCAAATGGGGAACACGGGTCCATTTTTCCAACCCCCTCCCCTTCCGGATATAGTATAAACGCACGTATCGGGACGACTGTGACCGTGAAATAGCACAATTACACGCGATTACGTGCACCGCGTGTGTTCGGCAAGTCTGGCACGGTGTTGCGAAGCTGCGGGAGGGTCCACATAAATCTTCGTTGAATCGAGCACCCGCGATAATGCTTCTCTATTTCGTAACTATCTGCACTCTTCGAGGTGTCTAGACACGAGCGGAATCCCGAGCGATAACGACAACGCCGGTACAATCTCGGACACGATTTAAAAACAAATGTGTAACATCGATCATCCGATCAACGATGTATTATCGCGTTTGTTCAAGGTTTTCGTTTCATCTGCGATTCCGAATCATGATTATGTAGTACTCGTGACGTATTGCAAGCATACGAGACTGAGCTGGGAATTCGATTTTTCCACGATTTATTGTTACGATTTGCATCGATATACATTTACGATTTGCATCGACTTATTGATACGATTTGCATCGATTTATTGATACGATTTGTATCGTATTATTGACACGATTTGTATCGATTTATTGATACGAATCCTCCTCGATTTATTATCACAACGGCCCTTTCCAGTAACCCAGCCTTCCCAGTTGCACTCGAATTTATTCCCGACGAACTAATAAAAACCAGTGAATTCCAATAAAATTTCGACACCCGCAAAGTTGTTATTGCGAGCCGGCGAGTTTCGATAAAATCTCGTCACCTTCGAGCCTTTCCATTGCGCGCCCGGTGAATTTCTATAAAATCTCGTCCCTCACGAACTTTTATATTGGGCGCGATCGAACTTCGACGAAAAACTCGCCACTTCTGAACTTTTTATTGCGGGTCAGTGATTTTTCATTTAAAGCTCGGCAAACGCTAACTTTTTATTGCGTCGACGATATGTCTGGTGCAAATTCGCTCTAGTATATAGCTATCGTATGCATAGCTATGGGTTACAGCTGCTATTAGTATCGATCAGTTTGTTGAACCGGACATTTTTTTTTTCATCTATTTCCATTCTCAAATTCCATACTCCAAAAAGTCTAACTTTTTTTTACTACACGTACGAATTTTCAATCGTTGAATGAATAACACGACATTAAAATGACTTTTTTTTTTACTTCTCTATGAAATTTAGCTCGGAGTGGCAATAGGTTTTCTATTCCCAGCGATGTTGGTACCGAGCAGCGGGGATCAAGCAGTGGTGGCGCGTGGTTTCCAGCTCATGTTCTACATCGTCGCCATAGCGACTTCGGTGATTCTCGTCCTCATACTCCTCTGTAAGCAAAAAAAAATTTAATTTTTAATTAAAGATTTTGTTAATTGAAAAATTATGTTATTGTAATTTTCATTTATTAAAGTGATAATTGATTTAATTTTAATTTTTGAAATTTAAATAAATGCACAAATTTTAATTACGACAACACATTCGATAAATCTTGGGACTATATTAAAATAGAGCTTTCGCATTGCAGTCTTCAAGGCTCAGCCGCCGCTGCCACCGAGTCCGGCCCAGGCGGTTCAACGAGAGGCCGAACATTCCGAAGACTTTTTGCAGTCGATCAAGCGACTGGTCACCAACCCCGGCTACTTGTTGCTGTTACTGAGTTACGGAATAAACGTCGGTATTTTCTACGCGATCAGTACGCTTCTCAACCCGATAGTACTCGCACACTTTCCGGTGAGCAGATACGAAATCTTGTGCACGAATATCAGGATAAGTTTATAACGCGCTTACCGCAAGTCCGCGTTAACTGTTGCGTGCATTCCAGTATCGAAAGCGCACGTGCGCTGCACGCTCGCCTCTCATGCGTCGAGCATTGTCTGACATTATAGCAGGCAATATTGCAAAATATTCGTCCATTTAGCTTTCTATGACTTCGTTTATGTTCAACCGAGTTTCGAAGCGGCGAGCATCAAACGTACAACAAATTATGTTGTGATAATATTTCGTTGCCAAGACAATTACGACAATACAGACAATATAAGAAAGTACCGACAATATATATACAATACACGCAATAGAAGACAGTACAGACAATAGCGGGTCAAATTTTAAACAGTCATTCTGAAATTATTGAACTAAGAATGCCGGTAATTTAAAGCAACTTGTTACATAAGAACAGATAAATTGCAATCTTGACATCGCATCTGAATTTTTTGAATAAAAAACAGCATCTTTAAGTCACCTAACTAAATTAAATGTCAAGTATCGACGTTACTTTGATTTTTTAAATTACATTCCTTTAATTGTCTCTAGGGCTATCACCTGGACGTCGGCAGAATAGGCTTGGCGATCGTTTGCGCTGGAATGTTGGGTTCCGTAATGTGCGGTGTCGTTCTGGACAAAACCCGAAAATTCAAGTGAGTTTCATCGCTTTTATACAACTAATTGCATTTATGAAATTTATTCGGAGAATGTGATTGGTTGAAAAACTGTTGAACTGCATGATTATGTTCGTTTCAGAGAGACTACCCTCGGCGTTTATCTCTTCTCATTTCTGGGATTGATCGTCTTTACATTCACCCTGGACACCCCCTCGATAGCTGTCGTTTACGTTACTGCCGGAGTGCTGGGGTAAGTTAGCACTACGACTGCACCTTTTATTGACATAGCGTTATAAATTCGTAACTTTCAGGCAATCTAGTTCCATAATGGTTCCTGGATTTTCATGACTATAGGAATTAAAAAAAGGAAAAGAAATTAAGTTTCATAAGATCTGAAAACACTCGAGCAAGTCGTAAAGTATTTAGTCTTCTATTCGAATATTTTTAGTCTTCTATTCGAAATATAAATTTCACACAAGAATAGCATGGTATACATTGACGACAAAGATATTATTTCACAAAAATGATGATCATTAAATTTCGATATCATCAATATTTTTTGAGATATAACGATTTTTATACCGCGCAATCTAAGCACTTGCCCATCGAAGATTCCGTACGTGAAGGGTTGATAAAAACGTATTGCGTAGCGGAAAATATGTGTAGCACAGATTAACAAAAAAAAAATCATTTATCCGTTAAACCTATAAAAATATATGTGATTGTTTTCCACGACCACGACGACGCACAAGGAATAAATCTTTTTTCACCTTGCAGTTTCTTCATGACCGGTTACTTACCGGTCGGCTTCGAATTCGCCGCCGAACTCACCTATCCCGAGCCGGAAGGCACGTCCGCCGGGCTCCTCAATGCCATGACGCAAGTATTCGGCATCGTATTCACGACGATATACGATTGTCTACTTGGGATGTGGGGCGATTTTTGGGCGAACATCGCGCTGTGCTGTACCCTCGCCGTCGGCGCATTTCTCACCGTCATGATTCCCAACGATCTTAGAAGACAAAACGCGAAATCGTAAGCTTCCGTTAGAGCCGTCGGGGTAACTGGGCCCACTTTATTATTCATTAATTTTTAAGAAAGCGAGTACAATTGTCTTATGCAATTATGAAGAAAAAAACACTTATCGCATAATTCGGTAAAACATCGCTTCAATCACGATGAGAATTATTCACTTGTGATTGTAATCGACGACGAGTCTTAGCTGGTCCCGGAGAAGTCGTAAATCATTTTACATATCCATGAAAAAAAACAAACAAAAAATAGTGATAATGATAAAAATATTTTTCTAGTTAAGAAAGTTTCGCCGAAAAGGCGTTAGAAAACCGCACGTATGTTTTTGACGAAAAAACAAAAGGTACGAAAAAAGAAAAAAATTCCATCGCACGCGTTGCTGATGCGGAGCGTTTTTTTTTTGCTTTTTTAACGTAGGTTGTTGTTAATGAGAAGCCTGAGCTGTATAGAATATCGTTAACCGTGAGTGCCAAATTGAGGGAACACATGTCGCCATCGAGAGCTCTATTTTTAGATTCGAGTATTGAAACGAGGTTGTCCGATTCGCGATTATTGCGCGAGGTACGTGACAATCACCAAGAATCGGTGGTTTCATAGTACGAGTCAATAATTTAGTCTGCAGTCTATTTTCGATGATATAGTGAAACGAATTATGTTTAATTAATCCTAAGGAGATATTTATGTATCCATTGTAGATCTACAATTACGCCAAAAATTTAAATGTGTGATTCGAGAGTAAAGAGAGCTAGTATATATTCATATATATATATATTAAGTACGAAAACTTTAATGTTATACCAGTGAGATATAGAATTTATCAGAAATATGTTACATATATGTATACACGTGTGCACGTAAAAACCTTTTTGTAACTCGTGCATGAAAATTGCCATTTTTCGAACCTGCCGAGAGTGGCGTAAGTGGCGCTTTACAGCCAACTGTACTGTAAATACTCGGCGCATGCGCATGTCGGTTCGATCTTAGTTTACCCACGCTTCGGCGTGCGTAAAGTAAGCGCCAAACTCAGCAAGCACGGAGTAGGACTTCTGCATTCGTTACGAAAAATATTATGCGATAGTAGTGCGGTGTAGCGGACATTATACGCGGACTGTAAAGTGAGTCGCATTCACTTCACTGTGTGCATTTAAAGTTCGCTCTACCGCACTTGTATCGAAAGTTACTATAACACTGCGATATAAATACACGTTCGTCACGAAAAAAACTCTATTAGTGGATCTCTATTAGAAGAAATACCATTAAGCGCTATTAGCAAAACTATTTAACCCGGTAATTTTTTTTATTATTTTAAGAACGGTGCTGCCAAGCCCTTAGTATTGTTCTTGAGGGGGCTTCGACATATTTTTGTATTTTGTGTACATCCTATTCTGTGCATCGTGCGCGGTGTAACTGTCGAGAAATAGAAAACACTGTGTCGAAATTCCGAGATATCACTAACTACGCGGTGTTGTCGAAAGCCCACGAAAATTAAAAATTAAAATTTTAAAAGGTTTGTGTGAGCTTCCAAAGTTTTATCAATAATTAGGGAATTTTTTTTGAATTGATTGAATCCTAGCTCCTTGTCTCATGCACTCGCAGGCTCGAGTTTAGAATATAAAGCTTCCCCTCAAGCTCATTCCGACTGAGGTTTGCTCTCCATTCCGCTGGCCGGAAATTCTTCCACACATTTTTTTGTCTATTAGATGTACTAAAAAATATATAGCATTTAGTGATTATGAAATAGTTGTTAAGGATGTGGGACCATGTGGTCGACCCTGGACAGGTCAAACGTGTTAACGGAGTACCGACGAGTATGCGGCTCGTCAATTATATCTTTAGAAATTTAACGAAGAAAGTATAGTTTTGCGAACGATTTCGGAGTACTTTCCGCAGTTCTGTACCTGCTGTTATCATGTTTACATGTATTTTTATAGAAAGACAATTATCCCACCAGATTGTCGAGTATTCAAGACACTGATGCACTATATTATTTAAGTGCAAGGATATGAAAAAAATAAAATAAAATAATGTGGCATGCATTGAAACGTCATATGGAAATAACGAGACCTAGAACAAAACATATGGCAAAGATATATTTTCATCATTGACATAAAGCGTTCACTCACAATCGCGCCTTGTATGCCGTGTACGAACAAACTACACAATATCGATTTTCGTTATTGAATATATTATAGTATATAAATCTGGTGTAAATAAAAAAAATCTATTCCATTTAAGAAATAAATAGCATTATTGCAGAATAAAGCAAATCTGGTTATTATTATTGACACCGAATACAATTGGCTCGAACTTTTGTTTATATTCTTAAGGATTCACTAGTTGTTGGGGAGGGAGGGGGGAGAGGAAAATGTTTTTTTTTTTGTTCATATTTTTATTAGCCTATTATCAGCTTATACTCAATATCTCGCGCAACGAAATTTCTACCTGACCGACAGTTGATAGACTATTAGCCGCGATAATCATACATCGAACTCTGTACGCTTTGCCCTGAAGAAGCAACAGGGAGTTGCTTTTCTTTTAAACAGATGGCATAAAAGTAAGGAATTTAATTTATAATGCGAATTCGTAGGATGCGTTGGAACGTTACTACTTTCTGTATAACGTCACTTCTGGCTAGAAAATCTCACTGTTAAACGGAAAGTGATGTTACACGTACAAATAAAAAAAAAAAATGTGATGTGACTTCCTGTCCGGAAGTCTCAGTTTTTGACCGGAAGTGACCTATTTCCTGAAATCCATTACTCCCGCTTTGAAAATCTCATTTTTCGATCGGAAGTGACGTCATACCTGAAATAATTCACTTCCGGTTTGGACATCCCATTTCTCGAAACCGGAAGTCGCAAAGTTAAATTTTGTATTTATTTATCTCGAATGCAATAAGTGTCAGAATAAGATTAATTGAAGAGCATAGGATATACAGCTTAGAAACGATGCACTACATTGGTATAAAAGCTTCCTCTATGAGGAAGCAATAATACAAACAAAAAAACAACGAAGAAAAATTATTGGCATAAAAAAATTGCCCAGAATATCGTGATGCTTTGATAATAAATAACAGGTTTTAGCCTAACAGACCTGCTAGTCTGTTATGCGTCATTGTACTTAATCACAAAGAAATCATACAACGAGAGAAGCGTATTCGATAAAAGTTAAATACGATCAAGATCAACTGTACAGCATGATCTGTAAGACATACGATATAGTCTTATAAGAAGATACGGATACATGGTCTATCACCAACCCACTTACTTTCCGGCAAATACCAATTTTCGTCGGAAATAAATTTTGAGTGTGAACGAATCGATACGAAAGAACAATCATCCGCCGCGTCCTTCGGGCCGTTGCCAAGACTGTCCCGACCGTCCCTCCGCGCCGTTGACAGCCGAGCTGTCTCACTTCCGGTCAAAAATTTTTTAATTCGGATAAAGAAATTCTCAAAAAAAGAAAAAAAAAAATTTGTTCCGAGTAACCGACAATGTCGCTGAAGACCGAACGAGAGAATTCGTCGTCGCGATCGAAAAAAAAATCGATGGACGGAAGAACCGGAAGTGCGAGAGTAAATTAATTCCAACGGCGTGACCCGGTGGGGAATCGAAATTTCGCTCTGGGCAACTAATTTGCCTAATTTGCAATGGCATTCGTATGCGTGAGTTACACCAGTTGTTGCAAGCTGTACGTCGCACTTTCCGGCCCGCTCGCTGCACGCGATCGAGCCGCACGCCTGTGCAATGCAACTGCATGCATGCATCGACGCACGTGCCAGCGACCAGGCACGTCCCGGGAGAATGATTTAATTTTCCACTGGCCCTGTTGCTTTAACGAAGTAGACAAGTTCGGAGGCTAACATGGGAGCAGAGAGATAGAAAACCGGACGGAACGATGGTACACGTTACAGGCGCCCCTTAATTTGGATAATTGGTTGTAGATTCTGTGCGGCGTTCTGCAGGTCCTCTTGCTTCTGTCCGTCACCGGGGTGCTCGTCAGTCTGGCCGCGATGTCCCGACTGATGGAACTTGCTTTCATCCTCGTCCAGCCAACCGTACTATTTATGCTGCGGCAATCAGTGAGCTTGATTGTGGTAAGTGTCGAAAGACTTCCGAAGTGTATGTCATTCTAGAACCGGAAATACGCTCCGCAATCGATGGAAAAAAAAAAAAAATTGAGGGAACGAACTTCGTGCATAGGAAATTTCTTGCATCCGCGAAACAACACATTATTATCGTTTAATCAGTTAAATAATGCAAACTGCAAAGAGAAGATTGCATGAGCTCTGTTAACTCGACGCTTCGATAAACGGCTCGTCAATTATCCGATTGTATTTGCGAATTCATGCATTTCCGATCCGTTGCCCTTCGGTGACTTCAATCGCGCTATAAAATCATTTGGCGAACTCGGAACAATCAAGCTATGTACATTTGAACTGAAATTGCGCTATCTGCGCCCAAACTGCAGTTCCGAGAACGCTGGACAATTAATTGGGACGTTAAAGAAACGACAATAACTTTTTTAGTGTGTATTATTACAATTACAAAGGCTTCTCGGTTATTTGCGATCGAAGAACCTTCAGAGGCGCTAAAGTTCAGCCAAGCTTTCATAGAATTGGCGGCATTCTTTAGAGTTCGGAATTGCCTATTCTGCGCTCGAACACTTGTGGCAATATTTTTTGTTTTACTTTTTGTTTCCTCCTAGAGAAAGTTTTGTTATGGTTTAATAATGGAATTCGGAGAGAATCGATCGAATCGTTTAAATTTTATGTCATTTTGAATTTTTTGAGAGCCAACAATACAGATAATGATTTCTCGTAGTAGCTTCGCGAATAAGGGAACATTATGAGAAAGCGATATGGAATTTTCAATTTTTGACTTTTATTCCAACTTTTTTTTATTCGTAGTAATAAAAAAAAGTTAAAAGTAAGTAAGGAAAATGTAACGGTGATAAGGGCAGGGTCTCGGAACCCTCGTCCAGTTAATCTTGAATTCCTGGTTCCTCGGTACAGTTCTGGATCGTTCTGAGCCTTCGGCGGACGTCCATTGTGTTGGGGAAGATATGCTCTAGGCAGCCGAGTGATTCAGGATCGCCGATCGATTGTCCGTTTACCGACGGTGAATTAAAGATCGGTACGACACCTATTTGTGTTCCTTACTCGTCACGACCATACGAAAGTGAACAGCTGGTTGGCGGCGAGAAGAAGAACTCTTTGCCCGTGGTTCCACAGCTTGGGAGTTCCGAAGAAAACGTCGAAGTGATCAGTTCTGCATCCACGAAATCGGCAGCAACCTTGGAACTTGCGCTCAAAGCTTCCAGAATCTCTTTTTCCCAATCTAGACAAAGTTCTCAACATTCCGCTGACGAAGACGACAGACGAGATGGGGTGAACAGCTCAGAAGAGGCGTGAAATTTCAGTAGCGCTTTCCGAAGACAACGTTGTAGACATTAGTCCTGGATCCACGAAATCGGCAATTATAATGTCACAAAACGTCGAACTTGGGCTCAAAACTTCCGGAATTTCTTTTTGCGAATCTAGCCAAAGTTCTCAATATTCCGCTGACGAAAACAACAGACGAGATGGGGCGAACAGCTCAGAAGAGGTGTGAAATTTCAGGAGCTCTTATGATCCTCCGACCGATCCGAAGTGCGAATCAGCCGGAGAAGAAGTTTTATTCGCTGTCCCGTTGAATATCGTATGAAACGACCGTTATCCCCTATGGTAGTACGATGGTATCTTAGGTTGCATAAGATACCATAGTATCAGACAAGAGATTTGCCGGCTGATTGGAATGTCGGGGAAACCCCGAAGAACTTCTCGGCTTCCGTATACTTTCATTGACACTGCGGATATTCCGACAACCGAAGCCCGCTTCAACGACCATTTCTTCTCGAACTTGGAAAATGGATCCGGGGGTTCCCACCGGTTTTCCCAACTTTTCCTCAAACTTCTGAGATCCCACCGCGCGAACGATCCTTTCAGAAACCTTATACCATTGACAACGGAGACGATAGAGTCTCGTACTTCGATAATTAAAAAAATTTCAACTCATACCACAAAACAGACAGAGTTATCGGGTATGTTGTGGAGTGGAGATTCAAGCTCGACGAGATATTTTAAATGCTTATTAAATATAAAGCGTGATATTTGCAATGCGTATTAAATCGTATATATATATATATTAATTTCGTTAGAAAAAACATATGAAAATAAATGTGAAAATATATTCGACTCTGCGAGATATTCCAAATGCGTATTAAATCGAGTGTATATGAATGTCATTAGAAAAAACGTATGAAATAAATGCGAAAAGTTATTCGACTCAGCGAGACATTTCAAAAGCGTATTAAATCGAATGTATATTAATTTAATTAGAAAAACACGTATGAAATCAATGTGAAAATATATTCGACGTGCGCATTGATACGTGAATTGGAATGACATTTCGTATGCAACGCTAAACAGTGAGAAATCTCTTTTGTCGACGCCAAACGGGAGAGCGCGTACAATTAATTCGGGTCAGTGAATATATTTCTGTTCCGAGAGCAAATGTGCCGTGTCGGTGGCGTCGACTAACGAGGTTTAGCAACAAGCACCGATCACATGATAATATTGAATGGGTTGGTTCTTTGAGCAGGATTGTTCGTACCGATAAAAAAAAAAAATGTATTATATGGTCAAGGGTGGTGAATATGGTCCGGTCCATATATAACTGATTTACGTGTTAACCGGGCTGAGATCCATATTCAACACCTTTATTCTGTTTCTTTTCACTCGATATATATCGACTGCTGAAAGACAAAAAGTCATATCATCCGTGTTAAAGCGTACGGCTTACACCCTTTAGTTTTTTAGCTTTCGATATTGGGGTCGGTTGTTTTTCCTTCCGCCTGGCGGAAGCTTTTGCGGACACTTTTTTTTTTAAATATGGGCCATATTCACCACTTTTGAACTGTATCGAAAAATATATATTTTTTTTTTCACTCTGACTCTTGTCAGTTTTTAGACATCTGACTAAAAAAATTGCCACGTTCCCTATTGAATTTGGCAAGAATCGGTTCTCCCTTGACATTTCATAAGGTTTTGATTTTTTTTTTTTTAATTCGTGCTTTACAACAGATGCAAAGAATCTTCGTGAAATATCGTGAGTGGAAAAAAATATTCTTCGCGCTTTCGAAAGCCATGCACGGCAGATATTATCGGTAGAGCAGTAATTTTTTTTTACTCATTAAAAAATATGTAAAGTAATTTTTGAAAAAGGTGCAAAGAAACTTGCACATGGCTTCCTTATTTATAAAAATATTGGGTAAAAAATGAGAAAACCATATTTTTCAGTGGACATATGTATCGATTGCTAAAAGACAAAAAGAGCGTATCATCCATGTTAAAGCATACGCACTGTAAAAAAAAATAAAAAATTCGTATGAAATTCAATGTACTGGTACTGGAAGTTTTTATGCATAATCAGGTATACTAAATTTGCTGTACAATTGTGATGAAAAATTAACGTCCAGTATAATAAAAACTTAAGAAATACCTTCCTTTTATGATAATTTATTTTTATTTCACTTTAAAAGTCCATTAACTGTTCATGACAATTGTACAATTAAATTTAATGAACGAGTTTTTGCATAAAACCTTCCAGTCCGGTGCATTAAATGCACAATTTTTCTCGCCACTGCTGGTTACACACTTTTGTTATTTTTCTACCATTCGATATTGTTTCTCGATCGGTCTTTTTGACTTCCTCGTGCACGGAGCAACGTTTCCCCCCCCCCCCCCCCCCAAAAAAAAAATAAAAAATAAAAATAAAAATAAAAAATAAACTTTCAAACATTAGCTAAAATTGTTGTTGCACTATGTCCGACCGCACCGCACTGCGGTAAAGCACAGATTCAATACTGAGAGCAGTTGTCGGTGTGATTGTTCAGAAAATTTTCGCGGTTCGCTCCGTAAGTAAAATGTAACGTTGAATTTCAACCTCAAAACCACAAACGTTTCACCAACGACGCATATATCGTCTCATTCCACGCTCTCGTATATCATTTACACACATTACAGGAACCGCTTTATTTCCACTGAAGTGATTGGCTTCTCGCCAGGTATTCAACCGTTCGCGAGCCGCAGGCTTTCCCGCACGTGCTGTACGACGAACACGAAAGTTTTATGAAATCCGCATGCGGTTTCAACAGAAAATTCGTTGTATTCATATAGTTCCTATGTGCGAATATCGGAAGCCACCGTCAAGCGAAGCATTTTATATTTCGGAACTTTTCCCTTTGGGCGCAAAGTTCCTATTAATTTTTCGTTCCCGGC
This sequence comes from Amblyjoppa fuscipennis, assembly GCA_963575735.1. Taxonomy (NCBI): domain Eukaryota; kingdom Metazoa; phylum Arthropoda; class Insecta; order Hymenoptera; family Ichneumonidae; genus Amblyjoppa; species Amblyjoppa fuscipennis. Next base: position 19,485,956 of record OY754493.1, read on the forward strand.
GAAAAGTCATTGCTCATCGTCTCGATAAATTCGCGGTTTCCGCATCCAACGAGCAAAGTGAATTACCTCCGTTCGTTGCGTGTGTTCAAGCTCTCGTTATTGTATTTTCTCGATTTTCCGGTGAGAATTCTCACGCCATCGGTTGCTCGAGAACTGAAGCAATTTCGGTCCACGCCACGGTTACCTCACACTTATATATATATATATATTTATATATATATAGTTCGAGTAAACGAAATCGTCCGGTGCTGGCTGTTGGTGAAGGGATAATTGGCTGTGCCGAAAGCTTTGTGCGGGTATTTGCCGAGGCCGCACTCAGGAGCATATCCCGATAATTGCATCGATAGGTGAAAAAAGAATGCCGTCGGTGATTTAGATCTCAGAGGAATCGAGCGAGAATCGAAGCGCAGTGTAATCTACGGCCGAAAGTGATCTCCAATTCCTTCGAGCGATATTGCAAGCCGATTGTACTTTTTCCGCGGAGATGAAGTAAATGAAAATGCGACCGAACAACCTGATTTATTTGTCGGATACGCTTTTTCAATCTCTGGAAATATAAAGGAGATTGGAGAAGTTGATATCGATCGATTATATAGATTTAAGGATTAAATCTGGTGTATCGAATTATGGGGACGAAAATATTTTTCAACGAGAGACATGCGTGGAATTTTGGGTTTCGCTGGAGGCAAAAAAAAAAAGGAACGGCGAGGGGGAGGAAGCGCTTTTGTTTTTCTGTTTGGACAGAACTAAAAGGGAAGTGCATACGTTTTAGAGTCTTGGTTACGGAATAAAGTTACGTTCGCTCTGCAAAATAAAAAGAGTTCTATTAAGCATCGGTATTAAAATACACTTAAAAGATACTGCTGAAGAAGCGTGGATTTAATAAAATTCCATCCGACATGTTACAAAACGTCAGTTTCGGTTTGAAAATCTCATCAAGACAGGCGATAGGGCTTCAGTTCGCTTTATCGCGCTCGCTTTGACACGAATAAACCCGACAACAACACAAGTATCGAATTTTAGACAAAAGAATCGCAATATCGTGGCTGACCATAACTTTTTAAAGATGGAGAAGAAATTAATATATTATCGTCCGATTATTATTATAAAACGTCACTTCCGGTTTGGAAATCTCATATTTCGACCGGAATTAGGGAAAAGCTGGGCAAAATGGGACAGTCGGGCAAAACGCCATATTCCTATCGCTTTCGGATGGGGCAAATGGGGCAATACGGGACAGACAATCCGGATGTGTCAACGGGGCAAAATGGGACACCTAGAAAATTAAGAAATAAAAAATCGTTGTCGCTTGTGGACCAATAAGTTGTAAAAAGTACAAACTTTTTTCACTGTGCACTGTCCCATTTTGCCCCGCTCTACCCTATCTTACTTTGAGCAACGTGCGGAACCTCTTCAGTTTGCTTTGCTCGCGCGTCGGTCGCGATCGCGATCGCACGACCACGACCAATCCACCAAAATCGACAAACCGAGATCAATACAATATCGAATCTTCGAATAATTTCGATAAAAATTCGCAATACCATAGTCCATTATGCCGGTAGAGGGTGGAGAATAAAATACGGCGGGAACGACAAGCTTTACCTTTCTTCGTCACGAAAACCGATAAAAAAAAAAACAAGTATCAACCGAACAAGAAGAGTCGAGAACGTACGTCTGAGGATCCGAATCGATGCACCGTTTCGGCCGTCACTGCCGCAAGCTTTCACCGGTCTCGCGCTCGGTAGTTCCGTTGTTTGTTTCAGATTTCGAAGCTTGCGGCGAGCCCACATCGCCGGGCGGGTCTCCGAAACAACGCGAAATAGAACGCGATCCGACGCGAAACGGCAGAAGCAACAACGAAGCAGAAACAGAGCGGAGCGAAAATAATGCTGGACAAAACTGTATAGATGTGTTTCTCCTCTATCCTTTCAGCCACCGTAGCGAAAGTAGTTCTAAGCGACCGTGATCACTCGGCCAAGAAGTGGACTTTAGTTTCGAACCAGCTTTTCCAGACTAATCCAAAAACGAAAGCCATGTCACAAATCCTACGTACGATTGTGTGCACAGGTCGTTCGCCAGTGTTTGGACAGAGCTCACCCGTGTCTGTTCCTTTGAGTTTACTCTTCGTCCAGCTACCGTCCAAGAGTTCAAGACAGCGTAGAAACTCAGCGTCGAAGCAACCGCGACCCTTCCGCAAGGTTCCCGACTCTCGCCCTTTCTCAGTTCTATGATCCGTCAATGTTTCTTCGCTGCCAGTGACACGCTGAATTATGCCGAAACTACCGCATCTTAAGGCGCATTACATTTTTCCATACTCCGCTTCGGGCCGTTTCAGCCTTCGGTAGAAACAGCTGAAGAGATCGTGGACCGAAGAGATCGATTGAAATGCGGCAATCGAAGATATAAAATACAGTGTCGAGTAAAAATTTGCACATCGCTTGCTGACGATCTTCATTCTGAGACAAACATTGCGTCTTATTGTGCGTTTATACGGAAAGAGGGAATGTTTTTCTGTATGTTCACTAGCTTTTAGACAGAGCGTCTATTCCTTTGAGTTTACTCTTCGCCCGGCTACCGTCCAAGAGTTCAAGACAGCGCAGAAACTCGGCGTCGCCCTTTCGCAACCTTCCTGACTCTCACCCTTTATGAGTACAGTAGAACCCCGATTAACCAGAGTCGGATTAACCGTGCGTTTTCCCAGGTTTTTTTTTGTTTGTTATGCGCGGGGCAAACCAAAGTCACTGAGTACTTAAAAAAAAAAAAGACTAACTTACGCCCTGCTAATGAAAATTAACATCCAAAGCTTTACATTCCAGTTCGGACTATTTAACAATTAAGTGCAAGTTGTTGCAAATGGCATTGTAACTAGTCAAAATAAAGTTGTATATTTAGCCGTTATTGAGATATACTTTCGCTGCCAAGTTCGGCTTAACCGACATTTCGATTATCCCCACGCAGAAATAAAGTTTATTAATCGTCAATAAAATCGGATATTAGAATATTTTTATTTGAATTAATTAAATTTTTATTTGACTCAATGATATTTTTACTTGATTCAAGTATACGCAATATTTAACTCTAACAAATTTTATTAGATTTCAATAAAACTATTCAGCCCATATTTAAATAAGCAATTTTATTTGCTCTAAATAAATTTTATTTGGTTTGAATAAATTTTTTTTTCTGGCTGCGAGGATTCTTTGGTCCCGAGCGTCCCGGTTAATCGAGGTTCCACTGTAGTAAGAATCGTCGGCGTTTCTTTCCTTCCGCCTTTCGACACTTTCGCCGCCCGTGAAACGCTGAATCATACCGAATCTGCCCCACCTGAAGGTGGATTAACATCTTTTCACACTCCGCTACAGCCCTTATACCCTGATAGCCACACGCCACGAAACGGACGCAGTTGGAGCAATATTTGCGACATGTGCGGCACATGTCGCAAATATTGTTCCAACTGCGTCCGTTTCGTGGCGCGTGGCTATCATGGTACATCCTTGGACGCAAAGGGCCAAAGAGATAAAATACAGTGCCGAGTAGAAATTTGCACATCGCTTACGCACGATCTTCGTTCATTGACAAATCTGATCTACGAGGGTTAAAAACCATCGTAAATACCATTAAATAATTAATTATTTGAAACTATCGTAATAATAAGAATTAAATAAGACTGCCGCTGCTCGAACGTACACGGTAAACAAAAAAAAAAAAGTTTGTACTTTTTACAACAACTTGTTGTCCACAAACTTGTTACCGAAAATTTTACATACGCTGGGATTTGTTTTTTCGCTTCTTTGACGTGATTTCTTTATGGTAAAGAAATTTTTTTATAACGTTTGCATGAAATTTCCGAATAAAAGTCGAGAAAACATAGTTTCCTGCGAAAGGAAGTAAAAAGCGTATAAAACCGTATCCGGAAACGGCGAAAACAATATTTTTCCTTCACGGAGTATATTAAAAAAAATAAAAAAAATAATCTAACGTTGGAAATCTCTCATGCGAAGTTGACTGCGTTACATTGCCGTCGGGATCGTCTCTTTCCGGCGCGCAATGTCGATACCACTCGAAAATCCGACTCAGGGAAACGTCATAAAAATTCCAGTTTCACCGAGGCATAGACGGAGCCCGAGAATCGAAGGTTGCTCTCCTCCCGGTGGAAAATATATTTTCCCTTGATCTCTGGGCCAGCAGTAACGGACGTAAGTTCGATGCACTCTCGTGTGTTATTTTATCTCTACGCGAATAAATGCAACATGCATTTGCGAACCATTAAAAATATTTGTCGGAAAGGATTTATCGTGAGGCAAAAAAGAAAAAAAAAAAAAAAATGCCAAAGCTTCTACGATATTGAATGACTTACGACGGAATATAACACAGCAGAGGGAGGAATAGAAATTTAGTTCTCATACGATTTTCATGATTATTTACACGACAGATGGAAGTTATGTTGAGCGACCTCGGCGATAAGATTCCATGGATGTGTTCGACAATTCCACCGGAGTGCGTTCCCTACTTGAGCACGGCCGGAACTGTTTTGCTCGGTTGGATGGTCGTCTGCTGGATATCGCATGTACTCGATTTTGACCAACACGAGACTCGCAAGAATAATTTTTTTTTTTTTTTAATTACCGTCGAATTTCACCGTCGATAATATATTTGCAGATAGTCTGGACGTTTTTCGCGCCGGTGGCGATAAGCGCGATAGCGGTCGTGATAGTTTGTCCGAGTACGGCCAAATGGATGATCAAGCAATTGGGACCGAACGTCGAGAATGCGCTGAGAAATTTTCTCGCCAAGGTTCGAGCCTCGATGCCCGATCTCGGTTGACGTAAAAGCCAGCGTCTTGGCAAATTGTATCGAGCGAATCAAGTGTTAAATTTCTTATTTCCAACTCTCGCTACGAAGACACTTCCGGTAAAAATTTTCGAAGCGAAGAGGCCCCTCCATAAACATTAATCTGATTATTGCGATTATTACCGTTTCTTTACTGAACGAGCGGACTTATTATTTTCTTCGTTGATTTAATTTAGTGCCGTTCGCCGAACGACCGCTCCTCCGTCATTTCCACTTTGAATTCTGATCAACTTTGTTCGACTTTGTTTTAAGAGGCTTAATTATCGCTGCCCACCGTAAAAGTTCAACGAAGAGTGCGCCCAGCGGCGAGAATGTATTTCGTGCTTCATGATCTTTTCTTAATTACATTTCGTTCGATGAAAGCTGATGGCTCTTGATCTATAGCGGTACCAATTGAATTAAGCCGGAGTGCGCGATCCCTTTTCGCCGCTGCCGCTTTCACGGACCCTTCGTTTCCGTCAAACCTGAAGAGGCGAGCCGGGACGAGACGGCGTATCGAGCGGAGTCGTGCCGAAGCCAGTGGCCTCGTTTCCGGCTTGCTTACAGGACGGAAATAAAAAAAAGAGCGAATAAACGAAACGAAAAAGAGCGAAGACCTTTTTTTTTTTTTCCTCCACCCAACAGGCGAGGATAGGGGCGAAAGTGTGTTTCCCACACCCACCAAGAGGCACAACGCTAAGTCGGCTTTTAGCGAGCGGGAACCGACCCGGATAAAAGGCTTCGCGAGAAAAATTGGTATAAATCCGTTCGACAAGTGCTCCGCCGGTCGGCATTCGACATAGCTGCGGAACAGTCGGTAGATAGAGAAGTGATTCTATTATGGCGAAGAGAATGAAACCGGGCGGGATGTGAGAAGGGAACGAAGGGAAGCCGCGCTGGCACGGTGCGCTTCGCCGCTTTGCCATTAACGATTTTCGGGCCTTTGAAACAGCGGGTGGTTTCGTCAATTGCAGAGTGCCTGTTTCTTCTGCTGTTGAGAATCTGCAGAACCAACGGCGGAAAGAGCTGAGAGAGAAGATAACGGTTAACTGAGTCATAATTACTGTTTTCCGATTAGAAAGGTCGTGTTGGCAGGCCATTTTTTAAATTTCTTTAAATATATTTTGTCAGATTTACAATTATTTTCTATAATTCAGGCTACTTGCCCGAAGGAGCTGTCGATGAACGACAAAGTGCCGTTCAACTTTGCTGAACCATCCGCAGTGCGTACCGCTATCTGCATCCCGCCCACGCCTGCCTTCATTTCTATCCCTGAAAAGCATTCCCCGGATTGCACTTGTGTTATTTCCTCCCTAAGAGAGTTTAAGCCCACGTCCCGAGGAGGCAAAGGATTATAAGCGTGAGTTACTCTTCTGACGAGAAAGTTGGTGTTGGCACAGAATTGTTTTGTCCATAAAGCAAAAAGCTCATGTTTTTTGAAATTTGCAATTAAATTAACAATTCAGGCTCCCTCAAAAGAGGCCGTTCAACTTTAATGAAGAGTCCGCGATCTCGTACCAATATCTACAAACGCGACGTAGTCGAGCCAGTGCAAGGCGAATCAGGCGAATCATAACTATACTATTCCGATTGAAAAGTTGATCTTGGCATGAAATTGTTTCATTGATAATTAAAAAGAAGTGCATATTTTCTGAAATTTACAATTAATTTAGCAGTTCAGGCTGCTTCACCGATGGAGCTATCGATGAACGACAAGAGGCGGTTCAACTTTGCCGAAAAGTCCGCGATACCGTAACCAATAATCTGCACCCCGCCTACGCCTTCCATCACTTCTATCCCTGGCCTCACAAGCATTCCCCGGATTGCACTTGTGTTATTTCCTCCCCGAGAGAGTTTAAGCTCACGTCTCAAGAAGCCGAGGGATTATAAGCGCGAAGTAGTCGAGCCAGCGGACGGCGAACCAGACGAATCCGTAACTACTATTCCGATGAGAAAGTTCGTGCTGGCACGAAATTGTTTTGTCTATAAAAAAAAAAAAAAAAACAAAAAAAAGTTCATACTTTGCCAAATTTACAATTAACAAAATAATTCAGCTGTCGACGAACGACAAGTGGCCGTTAATCTTTGCCGAAGATTCGACGATCTCGTGCCAATATCTTTGCCCCGCCCGCGGCTCCCTTCGTTTCTATCCCTGACCTCACGAGCATCCCCCGGATTGCACTTGTGTTATTTCCTCCCCGGGAGAGCTTAAGCCCACATCCCGAGGAGGCGAAGGATTATAAGCGCGACGTAGTCGAGCCAGCGGAAGGCGAATCAGGAAGTGAAGTGGCAGCGTGTTTCCTCGGGCGAACTGAGCTCCTTCGAGCTCACCGAACCGCTTCGCAGCCTCCGCAGAGAATCCTCGCAGTATCCGACACAAAGCTCTCGTTTCTTTTCTTCCCTTTTAATTCCATCTCCACCCGACGTCGCCCTGCTTCCCCGCCCTTCCCCTCCGGAGGTATCGCGTTCGCCGCGCGGCTTCGCGGAAAACTTTACAATCCCGAAAGGATTCGGTCACCGTCTTTGAAGGGCCTTCACCGTCATACCGTCTGCCTTATCGCTTCGCGTACGGTTCCTCCCTCCAACCGTCCCGCGCATCGGTGCTGGCCGCTATAGCGGCTCGCGAAACTAATTCAATTTCATCTTACAACGGATAAGATATTGGTTTTGCGGCACTCACCTCAACTTCTGCCAAAGTTCATCGGGCAGCTACACCGGCGGCCGAGAGAGTTTATCCTTTTTTTCTTTTTTTTTTTTTTTTTCTTCGAGAGACTTTAATTTTCTTTCGCTTGAGATATGAGCTTTGATACTTCTCCTGTATAAAAAAAAAAAAAAATATATATATATATATATTTAAAAAATATTATCCAGTTCAAAGGTTTCAGAAAATGATATGTAGGATAAACTTTGGAGTAGAGATTGCGCTCCAAAGGCACATAATTAATTTATTTCGCAAGGCAATATAATTAACGATTCTTGCTGCGTTCTAAGCGACTTCCGGCGAGTTTCGTTCGCTACCAATATATGCTTTGATATTTATGTATAAAATAAATATATATATATATACATATATATATAATATTAGCGGTTCAAAGGTTTTTGAAAATGATATGTAGGATAAACTTTGGGGCCGAGTTTGTGCTCCAAAGGCACATAATTAATTCATTTCGCAAGGCAATATAATTAATGATTCTTGCTGCGTTCTAAGTGACTTCCGGTAAGTTTCGTTCGCGTGCGATATAGGCTTTGATACTTCTGTATAAAAATATATATATATATATATTTAGTATTATCAGTTGAAAGGTTTTTTTTGGAAATGATATGTAGTGACAAGCTTTGGGGCGGAGCTTGCGTTCCAAAGGTACCTAATTAATTCATGCTGCACGGGAATATAATTAATATTTGCCGCGTTCTAAGTGTCTTCCGAAATTCGGAGGAAGTGAAGCTGCGACCGCGGCTTCTCGGTATGCCTGCTGACGTCTCGGGTGCATTTCCAGCTCCATTATCCGTTTCTGCTACGGTAAAGAACATGCGACAGCGCCGCGATAAAGGCAGTGCTCGTTGCCTCGTCAACGTCGGACGGAACGCTTGGGATATTCATCTGGAAACTCAAAGGCTCGCATTCGTGCCTACTGTATTCGTGGCACGAATGAAAAAGATCAACCCGTTACGTTAAAACATGTCTCGAAAAAAAAAAATCTGTCAACTCATAGCGATTCACCCGTCGGTAGCTCGGAAAATCCGGCGCCTTAAAGCGATGCGAAATACCGCCGCCGGTAACAAAAACTTTAGTGAATGCCGCTTTGAGATCGCAGTCTGCGAAGGAAAATGAAAATTATCTTTCACTGATGAATCGGCAGACGCGGGAAAAGACAATGTTCTTTTTCGTCAGCGTTCTGCGGTCTCGAAACGGCATTCAGTAGAGTTTTTGTTGTCAACTGAGCGAGGAATTATGCAACATCACCTTAAGGTAGACGGTCGAGTTACCGTCACTGTCTCAGTCACCGTCATTGATGGTAATTTAGACTAATAATAAATACAGTTTGCGTTTGATACAAGAAAAATGGATGGCGTATTAAAGAGTCGATTTTAGTCTTGACTATTGGCACAATAGGTAGATTTCTATGTAAAAAATTTAATTTAATTTAACATTTAACAATTTAACAGTGTGTGGTGAAACTCGCGTTTCGGTACTTTCGCTTCGCAGTTGCTATCGGAGTGTTCTAGCCGAAGCACGTCGTGACTTCTCCGAATGCATTGATTGGCAAGTATAAGCAAATATAAAAGTTATACCAACGGTGTCTGTACAAGTGATATTATCAATTAGATTGGTAATAGTTTTTTTTTTTTAATTGCGTACTCCATTAAATTTTACATGACGTAAAGTGCAGTATGTAGTCTAAAAAGTCACGGAAACCCCGGCAGTAGAATAGCGCCATTAAAACGGTAATTTAATATTTAGATCCCACTAAATTCACTTTTCAATAATGGCTGAAACGCATTCAGAACGCTTGGATGCATACATTAAAACAGTTATTTTTGGAGCCGACAATACAACTCATGAACAAATAATGGAAAACGGCCTTCGCTGCCTTAAGACGACGGAAACTGGGTCGCTTAGCTTAGCGATCCATCCCTCGGTAGCTCGGAGAATCCGTCGTCTTATAGTGACCCACTTGGTAGCTCGGATGAACCATCTCGCGGAATGTCACATCAGAGCATTCAATAAACCACCGATGAATATGCGGCATTCGGTGTTCACGGTATGGTCCTCGCTCAGCAGTTCGTCATTGGGCATGAATGTTTGCCAGCCAACCGGTGATCTCCGATCGATGCCATTGGGATTCCCGAAAGCTTCGGTGCAATAACACTTCCATTAAATCCACTTGCATCGCGATTTCACGAAGTGCCCGGAATAAAAGCGAACGGCGCTACGATGGAATGAAATAGCCAAATCAACGTAGGTTAGCTTTCATCAAAACGTTTCGAGCTTATTCGGCTTTGACGCTATTAACGCTCCGGTGATCCAAACTCACGAAAAGTCTCGATGTGAAAATCGGGAGGATGGATGTGCGACGGTGTATCAAACGCGGCCGCGCCAGATGGAATTGCTGGTGATGGTCGCTTCAATTCCGAGAACGGTTTTTTGATCGTCCTGTCGAAATGTCGCGATGCAAATTCAGCCACCAATGCGGATACACCTCGCTGCAATAATTACGAGACCACTTGCGCAAGTTTAACGAGTTATCGCCGCGGGTCTGAAAGTCAAAGTGTCGTCCGCCCAGATTGCATTTTGCCAACAACCCACCAGCAAATCGCCGTTTTGTTCAATCTTTGCCACCAACGTGCTGGAATCTCGTGCCAGCAACTATAGTTGCAATATTGCTGGTAATTTGTTGGGTAACTTGTTGAAAAGTTGTCGATACCGTAGATTCCATGTTACGCAGGCATATTCATGGCGAGGAAACAGCAAAGCTTGGCGGCAAAAGAGTGCACTTGTTTGCCTGTGCTACGGATTGGCTATCAGGGTGAGTGGGCTTGTTCATGCAGTCAGAGCACTTACCATATTACGGAACAATTTCATTGTCGTGTGTTGCCAACCGAGTATTCATCATGTGGCACTATGACCCCACAGTGTAACGAGGCCTGCATATTTCGCTGTTGCGTTTCGAGGATGCGATGCCGTCCGTCCTGCGCGACGAGGAAAAGTCGCTCTGTGCACGTATATGATAATATGTGACTGATATGTGACGGTGGCTCAAGCGGAGTCGTGCTAGATGGAATTTCTGACAACGAACGCTTAATTTCAGACCGTCGTTTTCTGATCGTCCTATTGGGATGTCGCGATGCAAATTCGTCTACCAATGCTGATGAACTTTGATGCAACAATTTCGCAACGACTTGGCCAATTTTGACGTCTTATCGCCGCGTTTTTGGAAACAACGTGTCGTCCAGTCGCGTTTGTTCAGGCAGTAGGAGCACTTAATTTATTATGGAACAGTTCCGTTGTCGCGCGTCGCTAATCGGTGGCATTCATCATGTTGCACTATCTCGCGATGCAAATTCGTCTACCAATGCCGATGAACCTTGATGCAACAATTTCGCAACGACTTGCCCAATTTTTACGTCTTATCGCCGTGTTCCCGGAGACAAAGTGTCGTCCGGTTGCGTTTGTTCATGCAGTCCGGAGCACTTAAGTTATTAGGAAACAATTTCGTTGTCGAGTATTGCTAACCGGGTATTCATCATGCTCCACTGTTGATAACAGCGTAACGAGATCTGCATGAAAAGCCCGCGAGGGATGTTGCACTGTTGTGTTCCGAGGGTGCGACGCCGTTCTCCATCCCGCATGACGTGGTAACACGTTACTCCTCCTCGCTCGCCTCTCTATGCAATAATTTTGTCACAGCGGCAAAGCGCTTCGTATCGAAAGCCATCGGCTTTCACGTCTCCCGTCACTCCGTACGCTTCGCCAACGTGTGCCCTCGGTGCTCCGGCACTCGAACCGATACCGGTAGGGGATGATTGACGCGAACGTCAGTCGCTGGGACGACGCGAGAGACGAAAAGTTCATGCGTTCCGATAACGGCACACATAGACGAGCCTGACGAGCACGCAGACATGAGCTGCATTGTCATTTCGTTTCGTACCATCCCCTATGCATGTCACGTCCACAACCCCTCCTCCCTCTTCAGTCAATTCGCTCGTGGCTTTTTCTTCGTGCCATTGTTGCCCGTTCCCGGCACCTCAACGTTTACCCTTTTCGTCGCGACCAGCCGAGTTATCAGAGTTGTAATTACAAGTTGATACGGGCGTGCTCGTGTCGTCGCGCGATGGTGGGACGAGTGCGTAAAGTTTTGGCTGACTCGGACGGCGTTTCATCCCCGTCATACGGGTCGTCCCTCGGCGACTTGTATCCGCATGTTACCTCAAAGAGAGGCAGGAAGGCAATATGCTCTATCCGCATCGATGGTCCGAGGCCGGAAGGCCGTATAGGCTTTGCTCGTACACAGCTTGTGCGACCTTTTGGAATTAAGCCGTCGATATCATTGTCACATTATAGAGAGTAAATAAAATAGTTTTGTAAACACAATTCGTGTTAAATGATTGACAAACTCGTTTGTTCAGTATTGAATATACAAACCTATCCTTATATTTTCTGTTTCATTAACAATTTTAACTTGTACTTTTGATTGCAAAACTGGAGCCGGTTGGTTCGACTCGGAAAATTATGTACTAAACAAAATTGTGCAGTTTGTGAATGATAAGTTGTTGTAAAAAGTACAAACTGTTTTACTTGTGCGCGGTTGGCCGACGCTCGGAGTATGGCCGACGATTGGCTGTTAGTCGGCAGCAGGTTGGCAGCCGATGGTCGGATCTCGACTAATGTCCAGTTGTGATCCGATCGATTCAACGTTGGCTGGACATCGGCGGCCAGCATTGGGCCAACGTCGTTTGATAACTGATCGTCGGACCTGCATTGACAACCAGAGTCGGCTCGACTTTCCAGCCCGGGTTGTCCAGCCCGGTTAGTTAGTTTGTCCAACGTCAGCCCGGCTCTAAAACCCCACCCGGACACTTGCGATGATCGATTTTGGGCTTTCCAATTTAACCTGAACGGAGCAAAGTTTGTGGCTTTCGTTGTACTTGATAATGTGCGAATGCCCGAAAGCCCAAAAGTTTTCGGGCACAACGGAAACGAGGGCAGAACAAATGGCCGCGGAGAATAAAACAAATAATCCGTGTTTAATTCCATTCGTTCTGCACCTCGTTAATTTTCACCCTTTTCGCTCTGCGGCCCCTCGTCGTCGAGCGGGCTATAAGAGGGACACGAGTCGTCCGCGAAATTGGCGATTTTACAAGACCACGAGAGAAATATCACAAAAATTGTCGTAACAATTTGTCCGCCCACTTAGCAAGAAAATTCACCGGTCTTTTTCGAACATTTGTAAAGTTCATCAGGATGTTTGAATTGAGTCACTTGCGCACAAAAGGTCCGATCGCTTGGTGGTTTCGTTTACCAATTACAGTGGAATTTCCGCTAACTCCCGATCTTTGTACTTTAAAACAACAAAAACTGTGACATCATTTCGATGTTCGAAACAATTTATTTTTTACTCACTGAATTCGTACACAGAAAAAAAAAAAAAAAAAAAAAAAAAAAAAATTGTTGGCTCAATGAAGTTGCGTTCAACGTCGTTGAAAGTCATTATTTAGTTGGCGCAATAAAAAAAAAATGTTGTTTAATTCGAAATATTTTGAATCAACTGAAGCGAATAATCGTTCAATAAAAGAATGATTTAGTTGCGCCAAACAAATAATTGCTTTGAACGTATGAGACGGCGAATTTGGTTAACCCAGAGATTTTTTTTTTCCTCAGTGTACTGCAATGCGACCCTAACATATGCAATGCCGATTTAACGCCAATGCCAATGTGGAGATGCAAAGAGTATTTTCAGCAAATTCATAGCCAACATTTTCGAGGTAGTTATCGTTGAAATTTCTGTTCTATTTCACGATATACACATAGAGTGAAAGCGCCGAGCAAGTATCACTCCCTTTTTCGCGGCTTATCAATGTTAAATCCGATCATATTCATTTTGACCGTACTCCATACAGTAATGTAGCGAGTATCTTTAAAGCTTCAATGTATAGTGAATAAATAAACATTAATCGCAGTGTTTCCCAAATTTCGGACGAGGTTTTAGCATGCTTGTTTATTCATAATGAAACGTTCATCCATACCCACTCGCCGATTATCGAACATTTCCTCAAATCAGAAGCTCCCAAGTTATTAAGTTAGCGCATTTATTAATACTTTTCTCACCAAAAAAAAAAAATGTCATTGTGCCAACGCTGCATTGTTTTTTTTTTTTTTATGGTAGGACCGGATTACGCACGGATACAGCGAGTTTCGTCACGTTACCAATTTTATTTATACACCAGACGTGCAATTCGCGTAATGGAAATCCATTTTTGTTATTAAATATTTCTTCGATAGACGATTGAACATCGATAACTTCAGAGGTAAAAGGAAAAGGATTAACGTTTTTTTTTTTTTTTTTTTACTATTGGAAATTTTTCCACGATGGCAAATATTTCGTTATCGTGCAGAATTTTATCTGCGAAGGACTCGATATCCGTTCCGCGCGATAGTGCTATAAAGCTCGTTGCAACGAAACGTCGCGCAATTTTCAGATATTTTAATTTTCACAATAAGTTATAATATTTGTGAATTTTTTTTTTTGCGCCCCAAAAGAAAATCCCATTAAAATTGACGGCGGTGAAGTTCTGTCCAGCTCGAGTAGATCGACGATGCTCCGTCGCTCGTTGGTCAGACAAAGAGTCGACCGTCGGATTTGTTCATCGTATCCATTCCTCCAGCTACGGAGGATAATTTACGGATTTGTTCATCGTATCCATTCCTCCAGCTACGGAGGATAATTTACGACGCTTGGTCTACAGGGAAATCTCGGCTCGGCAAAAAGGGTTAAAAAAAAAATGAGGCTGCCGAAAAAATAAACAAAAAGTAAAATTAGGATAGAAGTCGAGTCGCGAGGGTCGTGCGTCTGAAAGGTGGCGCGGTCGCAAAAAAAAAAAAAAAAAAAAAAAATCTTTCCAAAGTCCACCCTCGCTATAAATGCGGATTGACAAAGCTCCGAATCCGATTTTTCATCGGGTCAAGTAAAAGGGGCAACGATGACGGTGGGAAACGGTTGAAATTCACACGTTACCGTGTGAATTTCGTGAACGATATCGAAGGAAGAAAAGGGTGGGAAGGACAATCGGTCCCTTCACGGCCGCCAATTAAAACACTTCGGAGCCTCGGTGAAAGTTTAAAAGCGCTCATAATAGAGAAAGCCAAAGGAAAGCAGGAAGCCGACTAACACAACGTCTACGGTCGCTCATTTTTCTTCGCCAAGACGTTCCGCACAGTGCTCGTAAAGCCGGAAGTATTTTCGTCCGTCTACGAGCCGCGCGAGCGCACTGCGATACGCACTAAAGTTTCCGTCACGAAAAAAAATGTACGATAAGTGGAAAAAAAAAAAAAAAAAAAAGTTTGCTCAGGTCACCATCTGCTTTTGATCGATGGTATCCGCTTTAAGTACAAAACTCTGCGACGTAAGAGCGTTCTCTCTTACTTCTTGCACTATGCGACGCGTGTTGTTTTCATCGTCCGCCTGCGCACCGCGCCGTTTAGCGACGGTGAGCGCGATGTCTAACGACACGAAGAGCCATGAAATTTTTTAAATGTCACGAAATTTATCACACAAGCGAAAGAAATAAAAATTTCGAAATGTCGAGCAACAACTTTTCGGCGCGTGGTTAAATTCTCTTGTGATCGATCGATTCTGTGCAACTGTTACGCGACGCCAAGTCTGAATTTCAGTGATATAACGAAAAGCTCTCGGTGGCTTCGATGAAAGCCATGCGATTTATTAAGTGTCATGAAATTTCTCACCTAACTGAAAAGAAAAAGAAAAAAAAACAGAATACCTAAATGTTGAGTAACAACGTTTCCGCGCTCAGTTCATTCTCTTTCCTTCCATCGATTTCGCGCAATGCGTATGCGACGGCAATTCTGAATTTCAGTAACATAGCGAAAAGCGCTCGGTTGCCTCGACGAAAGTCGCGAAATTCTTTAAGTGTCACGAAATTTCTCACGTACCTGAAAAAAAAAAAAAAAAAAAAAAAAATCGAAATGTCACGTAACAACTTTTCCACGCTCAGTTCACTCTATTTCGTTCCATCGATACCGCACAATTCGTATGCGACGGAAAGTCTGAATTTCAGTAGAATAGCAAAAAGCTTTCGTTGGCTTCGATGAAAGCCATGACATTTCTCGAATGTCACGAAATTTCTCGCGTAACCAAAAAGAAAAAAAAAACGAAAAAAAAAAATATATATATATATATGGAAATGTCTAGTAACAACGTTCGTTCGCTCGGTCCACTCTCTTTCCCTCCATCGATTCCGCGCAACACACACACGCGAGACGGCGACTCTGAATTTCAGTAGAATAGCGAGGAGAAGCCCTGCCTCAGCCGGAAGCGATTGAGGTTGGTAGATCCTCCGGTTTACTTTATTCAAGATCTTTTCCATCCCCGAACGATATACCTTGACCGAGCAATCCTTTTTACCTCCAACGTGCGATCTTACCGCACAAGGTGTATATCTCCATGGCGTGCGCACGAGTCGTATGAGAGTGTAATAAAAAATGCCCGGCCGAGCGATACGGTCTCGATCTTCCGTGAGGGTTAAACCGAACGAATGCTTTGCGGATTCGTGAGGAAAATCTCGTAAATCTCGTCGGTTAGTTGGAACGAGAGACGTGTAGTTGCAGTTCCGGGATTCCGGGACCGGTGGAAAGCGGCTCAGCTAAGCGATCGTCCCGATCGGGGACGATGGAGCGTCGGCAATGAGGATGAGACCTGATCGAAGAAGCGCCCTGACCGATATCTGCGCGAGGAGAGCCGCGCCGCCGGTCGGTTCCCATCGGTCAGAGTGCTCTCCTTTATTTAATTGATTCCGGCCACACCGTAGGTAAATCTCTCTCGTTGCATATCCCCATGGAAACTGGACCGGCCGGCGGGCGATAAAAAAAAAAAAAAAAGCGACGGAGCGGCCAACAACCGAGTCGCCCGAGAGCCGATCCGGACGTTCCTCCCGGCGGATTGATTGCGCCTTCGAGCCGAGCTCGATTCGACAAACTCCGCGTCCGCTCTGGCCCGTAATGGTTTTTACTGGCGCTTACCTATCACGCCTTCGGTACCCACGACCGAACCACCATAAAATTGAAAGCCACCATCTCGAGGATCTATTCGTCCACGGGGAACGTTAATTAGCACGACGAATGGGTCGCGTTTTTTTTTTTTTTTTTTTTTTTTTACGTAACAAATTAATTACTGTCACAGACAAGCCCACCACCCTCGTGAGTACGCTGAGCGATCATTATCGATCTATTGACTTTAAACTTTAATGTGAACATCCGCGTAGTAAAGGCCTTCCGGTTGAAGATCTGAATTTTTTTTGGAAAGGAAGTGACGTATTTCCGGTACGATGTCACTTCTGATCGAAAAATTAGTTTTTCAAAGCCGCAAGTCGCTTTATTCCGGTACGATGTCGCTCCCAATCGAAATATTGATTTTCTAACCGGAAGTGGCATTATTCTCGTATTTCGGTATGACGTCACTTCCGGACGAAAGCATTGTATTTAAGCTGGCAGTGGCTTATTTCACGTATGACGACACCGCCGGTCGAAAAAGTGCGATCGTCAAGCCGGAAGTAAGGTATTTCCGGTGTGACGTCGCATCTGGTCGAACAAGGCGATTTTCAAATCGGCAGTGACGTAATTCCGGTACTACGTCACTTCCGGTCGAGTAATGCGATTTTCAAAGGCGAAGTTAGGGTAAATCAACCAGTTAATGGACACTTTCCACAAGAGCACGTGTAGAAAAAACAAAAAAAATGTCCATTCAGTTGGTTTTGTCGTCGGCTTAATTGTCCATTCACTGGTCGCTTTACCCTACGTATTTCCCGTATGACACTTTCGTTCGGAAGATGCCCTTTTCAAATCGCGAATGACCGGCTCATTGATACATACGCTAAAGATATGCTAAAGATACATAAGACACAAGCAAAGATGCGGAATGTAATAAAAAAAAAAATAAAAAATAAAAAATAACAGGAATCGGTCGCGTGCTGTGCAGCAAGACAATGTGCACGGAATATAAAAATTGAACAATATCACCGAAACTCCTTCGGTGTGTGTCCGATAATGCAAAAACAAAACAAAACAAAAATATGGTAATTCGTTAAAAATGAGCTCCCTGAAATATCTTTAATCATAACGCGATTACTTTGACACTACTCTTGATCGCTGCCGAGGGACAATGTGCTCGGCGTGTTTCACATTACGACGTTGATGTAGGTGTCCCGCTGGCGAAGCCTCGGTGAAGTAATATCACAAAGCGATATTGACGGATGAGAGTGGATGAGCGGAACGTATGCTAAGCCGATTGGCGGAACTAAAATTGTCGGAGCTCTCGGTGCGAATATACACGCCGTGGATTATGACGTAAACCGTGTCGGTGCATGGTGCGCTCGTACGTGCGCTAATTAACAGAACCGCTAGAAGCGACATATTATGATTTATCCCCTGCAGAGAGTCTCGTCAAATTCGTTCCCAGGAGGATCCTCGTGTCGTTCGTGGATCCTCCAGGCGGGCACGGCATAATGGATTATAGGTCAGTGCTTTAGAATGCGCCCGGAGCTTTGCAAAATAGTCGACTGCGGAACGCACGCCATCGCCGTAATGCGTGAAACTTTACGAAGGTAAGTCCTTGCGAATAGTGTTTCACATAAGTTCACACAAGTTTCGGAGAAATTTGAGGGAATTCTGCAGGCACTTCTCGATGGTATAAAAATCTGAAAAAAAAAAATCAAGCGTACCGAAGATACCGAAAGGATTAACTTTGCATAACAATAATTCCAATATGTTATCAACAAATTGATGAAAAATAAAATTTTTCAACGAATCTCCCGGAAACGTAATATGTGTTTTTTTTTTTTTTTTTTAACTGAAAATTATTCGTTCGTTCTTCTGAATACGTATGAATTTTTTCAGATTTTTTTATACACCTTGAATTCTCTGACTTTCTACACGTTTTTCGCATATAATAAACAAAAAAATCATAATTAATTAAAAAATCTGAAAAAATTCGTACGTATTCAAAAAAAATGAACGAATAATTTTCATAAAAAAAAAAAGTTAGGTTTCCGGAATATTTGTTGAACAATTTTATTTTTCATCCAATTTGTTGATAACATTTTGGAATTATTATTATTATGCAAAATTAATTTTTTGAGCACCTTTAATATGCTTGATTTTTTTTTTTTTTTTCAGATCTTTATATCATCCACAAGTGTTTGCAATTTGCAGATACTTCGCATCATTTTACCAACTATAGCGAATCGAGACAAATATCGAGATAGACTTTTAAATGTTGGAAAGTGAAATTTTCATATTGCTTTATCATAATCATAATATTCCACTATTCGCGAAGCTTCTTCGATGAGGAAATATTTTCTGCATTTTTTGCTCTCTCATAAAGGAAACTTCGCCATAGAAGGAAGATTCTGCAAAAACGATGGAAAAAAAATTTCAATTTTCTAAGTTTTATGAGGAAGCAATATGAAAATTTCAATTTACAACATTTATGAGGAAGTGATATGAAAAGTAAAATTTTCGACTTTTATCAGGAAGCGATATGACAATTTGAATTTTCGATTTTTTCAATCCCTACGTCGTATTCGACTTTTGTGCAAAACGGCCGACCGATTCGGCTTCATCGCGAAAAATACGCACGCGTTGCGCGCTTCGCATTGTCGGATGTGCGCTGAGCGTGAAAAATGTCATTGCAAATTTCTGCTACCTGAAATTCCCATTTTAATGTAGCAAACGCAGAAACGAAATTTTTGTTCGTTATTTGTTTCGATATTTCGGGTAATTTATTTGTCCATCGATGGAGGCAAAGTAAATTATCCTTTTTCATCGGAAGTAACGTTTATTGAATAAGAGCGAATAATGCGAATGACGTTTAACGTCGAAAGTCCCTTTGAAGTGGACTCTAATTGAAAAATAATTATTTCCCTCCCGACGCAATGCGCTCCACGTGGGAAAATACGACTACGGGATAATAAAACGCATGGCCAGTATGCGCACAATTCGCACTAGTTAGATCTCGATTTAATAATGTTTCTGTTATAATACAACATGCAGAAATTCGGTCGATTGTTGGGTGAGCGGACGCGTTTATTTTACATTACAACATTATTTATTCACCCGACAAAATTCGACGACTGTTTGTCGTGACACAGTCGAACATTAATTACTGCAACGGCAAAGGAAATTCAGCAATTTTCACCGGCTACATTTTGTGCCGGTGGATGGTCGTTACAGTGCGCGACCACATTAGTTGAGCACTGAAAAATCAGGGCGACCAGTCAAGTGAAGGAATTGCGACGAGAGAAATTTGAGTCGAACGACCGAACGCCAGAAATGACCGTGGTTTTGTTTTGCACTTAAAAATGTTGACAAAGTAAAATGGATCAATTTTTGCGAAGAGAAAATGAGGGTCTCGGCTAATTTTTGTATTGTCACGCGAGGCCTTGACTCAACTGGTCGTCCACTGTATTTATAGCATTAACACCCGTCACACTGGCTTTTGCCCTGTCGTTTTACAGTCTCCGCCCTCTCTCATTCGCATATTTATTTTCACATATATATATATGAAATTTCGTCGATAAATGCGGCTCCTCGTCAAATATCGACGAGCCATTTACGGGTGTGTCTGACACAACCGAAAAAAAAATCAAACAATATTTACAATTAAAATGTAAGCACACTCCCTCGTATATAACGCTGTATGATATGAATCTGATATTTACTTAATTTATTTCATAATCATTATTTTCCTATGGGAAATACGTCGTAGATCAAGTTTTTCTTCCCCCCCCCCCCCATTAAATTTACCCACGAGAGACAGAATCTTGAGATGATCAGTAAACATATTAACTTTCGAAGGGGTAATTTACGTAAAAGAAAAAAAAAAAATTGTTTTCGATGGTAACAGATTTTGGCGATTGTGACATACGTAGAAAAATAATGATATGATTCGCGCAGAATAATATATACAGAATTACAATTTTTGTTGTTGTTGCTGTTATTAGCCAATTTTTTTTTAATGAACATTTATTTAGCGTAACAATCGTTAAAATCATCGTCAATTGGTTGCTAGAAGGATATAATCGATGAGGGCGATGAAATATTGGTGGTAAATTGTGTGAGACTCGCAAGCTCCGGTGGTATAAGTTTTCCCCGGTTTCGCAAGGAATCATCGACGAGAGGCGGGCGGCGGGGGGGGGCGGGGGGGGGGATTATCTCGTCCCTCGCAAGCACAAACTTTCCGGCAAGACTGGGCTAACGTCGTTTGTTATCGAGAGCCCGTTTATCCGAACCACCACACGGGAGCACGCCCGGTCGGTCGAGCATTACGCCCGAGGCCCATCAGCTACCTCGTCACAGGAAACTCCGCCGAGCATCCAGGCAGAGTCGAGAGTGTCACTCTAGGATACCGGAGCGACCTCGCTCGCTTAACCGGAAAACGATCGATCGTGATCCAAGTGTACCATTGCGTTATCTCTTCCACACTCCACAAAAAAAAAGGCGAAAAAAAAATGAAACGGTATTCTTCGTACAATACTCGTAAGCTTTTATATATATATATATATATTCTGAACAGAGTTTACCTACAGTGTATTTATTGAATGGGGCATTAAGCTTCGTCTTAAGGGGATGCTGGACCACTTTTTCAACTGCTGACACACCGTCATCACCGAGGGAAGTGGGCGATTCTTATTTTCAATTTAGAGTTATTAAGGTGGCTATGTCGCTTCGCGCTCATTTCGCATGAGTTCGAGAAAAATTGGAAAAAATTGGAAATACTTCTCGACGGTATGAAAATCTGAAAAAAAAAAAACAAGCACATTAAAGGTACTGAAAAATATTAATTTCGCATAATAATAATTTCAAAGTGTTATCAAGAAATTAATCAAAAAATTAATTGTTTAACAAATTATCGGGCAAAGCAACTTTTTACTTTAATGAAAATGATTCGTTCATTTTTCTCGATACGTATGAATTTTTTCAGATTTTTCTGTCAACTTTGATTTTTGTTTGTTTTTTCACACATTTTTTCCATATTAAAAAAAAAAAAATCAAAGTTGACTGAAAAATCTGAAAAAATTCATGCGTATTCAGAAAAATGAACGAATCATTTTCATTAAAAAAAAAGTTATGTTGCCGGATAATTTATTAAATAATTAATTTTTTGATTTATTTGTCAATAACATTTTGGAATTATTATTATGCACAATTAATCTTTTCAGTACCTTTAGTATGAATTAATTTTTTCAGTATTTTATACCATCGAGAAGTACATGCAATTTTCTCTTATTTTTCTCGAACTTATGCGAAATGAGCGCGAAGCGACATAGCTACCCTAACGTGCATAGCAAATGCTTCGAATTGTGCAGGACTACGATTTTGACATAAACGCCTCAGCGTGCAGACGAATTTTCATTTACAACGTATAGAGTAAAAAAATAATTTCGGAAGATTGAAATACGAAGTTTCGTAAAAATAATTTTGTTGAATAAGTTACAAACTCTTTTCTTAAAGTTCAAATGTCCTTTTATTTCCCTTGGCATTGACAATTTTAGTCCGTACTTTTTTTTTTTTGTGAAACTAGAAACCTTATGGTGGGATCGGAAAATTAACAAATAAAATATTGTGGACGTTTGTGGACAATAAGTTGTTGTAAAAATTGCAGTTTTTTTTTTTTTTTTTTTTTTTTTACTGTTTACAAGGGATTTAGAAAATCGAATATTACTGTTTGCAAAAGAGTATGAACGTAGTGTCAGGATTGTCCCACCGGTGACTTAAGATAGTGCCTCCAGAATATTTTATATCCAACAAGATGGATAATGTTGAAATTTTGAGCGGCCATATTGGTTTTCGCGATAATCTGGATTATTCGATTTCCCTCGTTTCTTGAACGTTCTCAACCGAAATTCAAGTGCACGCCGAAGCGTTCATGCCTGGTGTGACAATTCGATAAAATTTAAGCATATTCGTACCATATTAATAATGTAAAGTCGATTCTACGAAATCGCCTCGTTCCGTCGGTAAAACAGGAAGGTCCAGCAGTCTCTTAGGAATATTGTTTTACTGTATATTGATTTTGTTGTTTCGGTGTTGCGGCTTATATGAATTGAAACTAAGAATTTGTTTACGATTTTAAATATTGGCAGTATGTAAATAAACAATGATGTGACTCAAATTGTTAATTGTTCGGTGGTTGTGTTTAGCCATTCGAGTGTTCAGTCTAATTTAAAAAAAAAAAAAAAAAAATTAAGACGGATCCAAAGCCGACTCTGTAGAAGTTAGCCTTAAAGTAGATATTGAGATAGTTCCAGCGTAAAATTAATTTGCCCCTTTTACTTACCACATTTTCGCTTGTTACATTCTTAATTTCTATTTATTGTTGTTACAGAGTGTTCGAAAATTTGTTTAATGATATTATTGTTGCTTGTTATTTATTTTTACATAGGTCTATTTTTTAACTTACTATTTACACGAATAAATACTTAAACTTTGAAGAATCTCGTAATATTATTATAATTTATATGTATATATTTATATATACATATATATATGTACATAACTCTCGTCGAGGGCGCGACAGACATACGAAATTTTTTTGATAATGTCTGTCCCATTGCTTGATCGATTTTTTTTTTATTAATTAAATTTTTTTTTTTTATGTAATTTCAACATACCTATTAACGTATTTTATTTACATATCTATACAATCAAGTACACGCAATAATCGTATACGAATAAATATCGGCGAGACTTCGATGGTTTCGCTAAAAAAAAAGAAAAAAATTGATTTACGCGATAATCCGCGCGATTTCTCATGTTCGTTTGTCAGCAGCTTAAAACTCCCCCTCATAACTGTACAATAAATTGCATCGTTTGTCCGACCCTTCGGTCTCGAAAATCACACAGTTTTTTTTGGCTCAGATTATACTTTGCTAGATATATAGTTTGGTATGTACCGATTGAGACACGTCGCGCGACTAAAATCTTAACGCGGTGGATTACATGCTTATAAGAGAAAGTTCGCTCTTTTTTATTCCAGTCATGCTTTATAAACGGGAACGCGTGAATATCCAAGCCTCCCATGCGTCGATTTTTGCGACGCACCGGAGTGATCTCATTCACCCTCGGAAATCGAAGTTTTTTATTTGAAATTTATATACGAATAACCCCTTAATCAATAAGGTTCTTTTTCACTTAAAAAAACCTCATGAAGTTGATGGAACGTCGTCCCATCAGACCATCCATCATTGTGACCGTCCCTAGCCACTTGAGTAATCGTTGTTTTTTTTCTTTTTTTTTTTAATAACCGTACAACAACCGAAAAAATTACTGTAGTTCCACATCACTTTTTAATCCATAGAAATAACCGAAAGAAACATATTACTGCGGTTATTTTTTCGATTAGTCAAACAAAAAGAAATGATCGTTCAAACGAGCGCTCACGCGCATGCGCAGAAGTTTACATATGGATATTTTAGGATTATTTTAACGGCACAAAAAGTGACCACAAATTACCGTAGTTTTGTCGGCTACCTTTGCGGTCGTTGAAGCTTCTAGGGGTTGAAATAAAAAATATTTTCGGCGTCCGAGAATGAAATATCTTCCTAGTAATGTACAGACGTTATTTTTAATAATATTCACATGCAGTATTTATACACCCGAGAAAACGCTTCATTGCCTCGGAGAGAAGTGCCACTCTACACCGCACGTTCGTATAGCGTGTGTCGAATAGTAAACGTGTTGTGAATTAAAAAATTTTATTGAGATTTAAAAATTCGCGAAGCAAACGCGAGTGTTTAACTTTGGGAATTAGAAGTTTGGGCTAACATTCGTTACGCATGATTGACTTTGCCGCATAATCAGGATGAGTGCACCAAAGACTGAACATTGTTTCGTTGATCGCGCGTAACTCGCCGCATCTATCGGTTATATTTTTCGAAAAATTTTGGAATGTCGCTTCGACCCTTTGAACATTTTTCTTCTCGACGCTTCCCATGGAGCGTGCAATTTTAATTCGAGGACTTTGATCAGTTGTTGCACGAAAAAAAAAAAAAAAAAATGATTTGAAGGCTTCGATTCACTGGACTCCAATTCTGCTCGGCTATTGATTGGTTGGTGCAGTCACCCAAATTTCTGGCCCGCACGAACCAAGCCAATAACTTTTCGTACTGCAAACAATCGGCGCTGCGTCGAGGATTTGAGAAAAAAAAAATCGCTGCATCAGCACGAAATACGCCGCTCGATGCGCCCGTCTCAGCATTTTTTTTCAATGATCCTTTTTCAATATTGTCTAATAAAATTTCCCTAAATTTCTAACCGTAATATTATTGACAGCATCCCAGTGGCGTGCCTAATAGTACAGCAATTTTTTTTTTTTCTCACCGCCTCGCCGTGAGCGCCGCACAATAATTATTCCCGGTAGACCAATGCAAGGAACTTTGATCCTCCTCCCGACAAGTAACTGTCGCCTGTCGACTACACGGAACTTACACGAAAAAAACAGGGAAAAACAAAATTCTAAAAATATTATCACGATCGCTGATAATAATTCGTTAAATACCAAGATCTCGATCCGTCTCCCGTTTCTCTCGGAGCCCTAAATTAGTGACTTACCTTTGGCCGGCTTCGATAGCGAGTCGATGAAAATTAATCTAAAAGTGTTTCGATTTTTTTTTTTTTTTTATGAAAATGTGAACCTAGAACGCGATAATGACTACTTTACACAGTGACCTCTTCCGAAAATCTACTCTTGTCGTCCAAGTTAATGACAATGGCGTGGGTCCGGGCGTGGCCCGATTTATTTTTGCCTCTCTCCTTCGCTCCGGAACCGCCGCCGCCCCCGACGCTGCCACTGACAGCCCCTTCTTTGATTCTCGTCGACGACTCGCCGGCGTCGTCGTCGGCGCTCGAGAGGCTTTTCGAGTTCTGGCCGGCAGCTTCGCGGCCACCACTCCGGCCAACCTCTTCGCCGGCGTTTGCAGCCACTTGATGATTTACGTTATCCTCCCCGCTCCTCGCGAACAACTCCTTATCGTCCGTGTCTTCGACAGGCACGTCGGGACGCGCGTCTCCCTGCGGAAACCTCGTCTTCGGTGGTTTCTCGGCCGTTCGACTATCGTCTTTCTCCAGCTGCGTCTTCTCAGCCTTGTCGCTCTCACAACTTTTGTACTCGAGAGATTTTTTCTTTCCACCTTTGTTCCTCATCGCGGACTCGACAGAATCCTGACGACGATGATGATGATGATGATGATGGTAGACGCCGACGGGCTTAGCCTCGCTTCTGCCACCGACTTCGGTCTCCTCTATCGTCTTCGAACCGCTCGGCTCCGTCGCCAATCGCAGACTCGACGATATCGCCTGTATCGTCGAGACGTGAGTCTCCGAACGGCTCGCAGCCTCCTGCATCGCCTGGATCTTCGTCACCAGGTGACGATTGCCCAGACGCATGTTCTTCTCCTTGAGCAACTCGAGCTGCGCGTAGAGACGACGGAATTCTTCCTGCGAACATATTTTTAGATCTTTCATATCTTTGCTTTCTGTACATACTCGTGGTTGAACGGTAGATTATGGGGGAAGGGAGGGGAGGTGAAATTTTTATGATAAAACACTTTTCCGATAAAACATTTTTGCGACACATTTTTGTGATAAAACATTTTTGCGATACAGCATTTCTGCGATAAAATATTTCTGCTTTAAAGTATTTTTAGGGTAAAACATTTTTTTACGATTAAAATTGTCACGATATATGAAATATTAAGGGGATTTGAAAATGGCAAATGCATTTACATTTACTAATTAATGTAATCATATTTACTAAATGTAAAATGTAATTACATTTACTGAGCGCAGCGGACTGTTCGATGCTGAGTACACGAAGCCGGGTAGTCGTAAATTTTTTCGCATTGCCCTTAATGATCGCAATTCGTCGGAATTCCGAGGTAAAACGGCTCTCAATCCTCCCACTTAACTAACCATGGTTCGTTAAATTCGTTAAATTTGTTCATTAAAAGGAACGCGAGAGTGGGCTACGAAAAAGCGCCGCCGGTAAGGTGGAAGGGTCGCCGGAACAAGCAAACACATTTTTACATGTAGTCGCTGGATCGGCACTCTAAAAACATTTTTCCAGATGGACCGTACCACTTTTCGTTTTGTGGAAAAAAAAAAAACAACTTTGATTCGACTTAAGGACTGTAAAAAAAAGTGGAAAGTTTCTTACGGTAACTCCGTCGGCCTCCTCGGTGAAGTTTCCCTGCTGCAAGGAAATCGAGTTCGTCTGGTTGCTCGTGCCTTGCGTGCGGCACGATTTCCCGATAAATTTGCCCGCTGTCCCCTGAAGCTTGCCAACGGCGTCCTCTTTACCGCCACCGCGAAACACGACGTATGCCTGCATCACGTTCGCTCATTTTTGTCATTGTTTCATTTTCACTCCGTCGAAACGTCAGATTAAATGAAAGTGTGTGAGATTTTTATGAGGACAAAAAAATCGTACTTTTTTTTTACAGTGCAGTAGATAAGTTTGGCTCACCTTGCTGCCGAATATGAGACAAAGAAGAAGAGTGACGGTGAGCTGGGTGTGGCAGAAAAATATGATGTACAATAAATCCGGATTCGCCGGCGATTGCAGGAACAGCCTGAAAGCCGACAAAAACGCAACAGCTTGTAAAACATGGCGATTGAAATGAGTTTCCGATAAGCTATTTCGAAAATAATTCGAAACAAGTGGCAGAACTTAAAGAAAAAGTCCCAACAAAAAATGATTAATTTTTCTGTCAATGCAAGGCCCAAAAATGTTCCCTTTGTCACAACGTTTAAATGGTATCCGGAACTCCCCTGCCCAGACCGCGATGGAATTGCGCGACGTGCAATTCGGCCATTAAAAATTCAAAGTCCGCACTAACCCTGCATGCACTGAGTGCATATTACCGTATCACTGAAAGCTCCCAAAAATGGCAGTAGCAGCCGCAGCAGAGTTAGAGTGCGGAGTCTGAACAGCGAGGAACCTTTCCACTTACGCCTGCGTTACCCCGTGTATGTAACTCTAATGCAAACATACATTCCATTTCACGTAGTAGTATTATGGGCCATTTCGCCGAATTTTACTCTGTCAGGACATTGCTATGTGTACTTTACTTTGAGCAACAGCAACCCTCCTACTCTGCGCTGGTGGATTTCACCGGGTACATATCCAAACTTTGATCTAACACCCCTGACTCGAGCCCCAACTCCGTAACTTTGTTCATTTGTGGAGAAATATCGCTCGAGTAGGTAAACGCAGATGATAGCGAGTCGTGTTTTCATAATTCATTGCGATTGACTGAAACGTATAACCTTTTTGATGCGTTAAAATTCACCGAAAACAACGCACGACCCTTCTCAGTATTTAGTCAAGGAGAAAAATAATAAGTGTGTCCAACGAACAGCTTAGTTAGATACTCTCCACGTTACCAATTTGGCTGCGCCGATACATTCGTCGCAAACTAAATTAGTTTTCCCAAACAATTAATTTGTTTGCAGGGTTGTTGGTTGAAGAAATTTGTTTAGTGAGAACGTGCGCCAATGTACGATGTATTTTAAATGTACAATGTGGGAGTACGTAAGCTCAGGTAGCGAGACGTATTTTCATACTTCTTCACGATTTAATGAACTGTACAAGCTTTCTCATGCGTTATAATTCACCAAAAAGCAATGCGCGTCCCTTTTCAGTGGTCGTTCAATGAGAAACATAATAAATTGCTACAACGAAAAGCTTAACTAAATATTCTCTAGGCTACAAATTTGGCTAGGCCGATAAATCCGCAGCCAATTTATACATTTTAAAAGAGCATTTTTAAGTGAGAAGATGCGCCAATGTACGATGTATTTTAAATGTAAGAATACATAAGCGCCGTTGGCGAGTCGTGTTTTCATTATTATTCTCGATTGAATGAACCGTACAAGCTTTTTGATGCGTTATTATAATTTACCGCAAACAACGCGCGCTCCATTACAGCGTTGGTTCAAGGAGAAAAATAACTAGGTGGTCCGACAATGTTGTGGTTGGATAATTTCCAGGCTAACAATTTGGTTCGATCAATCAATCGGCCGGCAAACAATGAAAATCAGTTTACCCCAAAAAAAAAAAAAAAATTATCTTGTTGGCAGGGTTGTGTGTTAATGAACAAATCTGGAGTAAGACCAATGTAGAATGTATTTACCGTACAGGATAAATATGAAGGCTGGTACTTACATCGATACGTTGAGGAAAACCGAAAGCAGAAATTCGTTGTATATCGCCATTGAGATGAATCTGCTCTCGTTGAACTCGGACGGGGCTTTCCGAACGACTATGCACAGTCGTATTCCCCATATCAGAAACATCACCTCCACTGCAATGAGAAAAAAAATCCACGATTTTGGGGACAAATCGTAAATCTACAAAAAAATAAAAATAAAATTAAAAAAAACACACAACTGGATCCAGTAAAATTTTATTTGAAAACATGTGTGATCAGTTTTAGGATCGGGTGAACTGGAGTATGCTCATTCGACGCAGCTCCGATAAAAAAAAAATGTATCTGTTTAATCGGAACACGTTCGTCTGTCGGTAATAAAAAAATTCAATAAAATTCAAAAAATTCAATAAAAAAAAAAAAATTCAGGCGGAAATAAAAAACGATTCCGATGAAAAAAATTGAATTTTCTTTTCCTTTTTTTCTGCGAATTCATGGCAAGCGCGCAAATTCTGCGGTAGGAAAAATAAGTGAGGAACAGGTGAGTTCTCGTCCGAGCTTTTACTCGTAATTTTTATTCCTAGCAGACGTTCGTGGCGGAATTTTAATAACGTGTCACAACGTTTAAACCGCAGGCTATTATAGGATATTATAGGATATCGCGGGTGAATGAACTCGAATCCGATTCTCCTCGAGGTGGGTGTTAGCGAGTGCACCGTCTCCGTGCACCGGAATGAATATATTCCGACTTATCCCGTGTTCAAACGGTATTTACCTAAGACCTCTTTAATATTCACTTCGATGAGGATAAGCGGTTGAAAATTATTCCTCGTATTCCTGCGCAATTTTTTTTCTTCTTTAAAAAAAATATATATATATATTTTTTTCAAGTTTTCAAAGTGCCTCATATACGAACAATCGTGTTCTCCCAGTGGTAGAATATAATTTATGTCCTGACAGACGCAGAAGTGATTTAAATTCCGCGTTGGCAGGGGGCTGATCGTCGCCGCGACAGCGAGAGAGAATTTCACAGGAGAATAATTTCGCTAAAATGCAAGAAAGTAGAGTGAAAAAAAAATCGATTTTCACGGAATCCCCCTCGCGGTCGGAGCTTCTTTCACTCCGTCCTTCATGCGGTTAATCAACTACTTATCGCTCTCGAACGTATCGTATTCGAACCGTATTCGTGGCGTTTAACGATCTCGCGGATTGGCAGCTTTTATATTAACAATCGTCGAATTCGTCTTTTTTTTCATTGACTAATGTGCTCCGGTTAGGAGATAGCGATTATCAGGCCATTCCATATATAAATATAGAATGGCTATTCATTGTGAAAGATTAACATTTATTAAACGGCTCTCTCCGCGTCAAACGCTATTTAAAAAAGAAAAAAATACGAAACCTTTATAAAACAATCCCGAGAATAATTCACCATAATAACAAATTTTTCTTTAATCTCAAAAATGTTAAGTCAACAGAACTGGCTGAATTTGATAATTTCAAGTACACCACGCTAGATAAAAATTTATCTAGTGGAGTGTATTTGAAATTATCAAATTCGGCTAGTCCGGTTGA
This sequence comes from Amblyjoppa fuscipennis, assembly GCA_963575735.1. NCBI lineage: Eukaryota > Metazoa > Arthropoda > Insecta > Hymenoptera > Ichneumonidae > Amblyjoppa > Amblyjoppa fuscipennis. The sequence continues at coordinate 19,516,298 of OY754493.1, forward strand.
TTTCACATTTTTGAGATTAACATAAATTTCGTTATTATGGTGAGTTATTCTCGGAATATTTTTAAAGAGGTTTCATTTTTTTTCCTTCTTAAAAAGCGTTTGACGAAAAAGAGCCGTTTAATAAATGTTAATCTTTTACAATAAATAGCCATTATTCTCCTTTATCGTGACTTGCCGTTCCTGACGCGCGATCCCACATTAGTATAAAATACTCGCGAAGAGCTCGCCGCATGCGTCCAACTCGTCGCCAAGAATGCCCCTCGGATTGCCATCTTAAATCTTCATTTCTCCGAGTCATCAGAATCTCGGCTCCAGTGCGTACAGATACTTCTCTCAAGGTGGTTCTTTTTTTTTTTTGCTTGCCACGACTTGTGTCACTTAAAACGTGGAAAGGAATTAAACGAGACGAGAATTGCGGCAACTTTGGTTTTTTTTTTTTTTAGTTTGTCTTTCCGGCTCTTTGCACCCCAACAAATCTCCTCTCTAGATCCTCGAGACCTCTCCGGAGACCACCAGAGTTCAGAATGTAATCTTGTTCATCCCCCGAGCTGACGAGTCAGTTACGCAAGCACTTTCTCTTTGGTATCTCGTTATTTCCTTCTCGCGTTTCTCTCCCATCCAGCGTTGAACATAAAACACATTAAACCGCGGCATCTCGTGTTTTAGACAGGCTATGCAAAAATCAGCAGTTACTGTGTTCAATCTTTTTTTTTTTCTCGCGATAAAACGACGAAATTTCATAGCCCGTTAACGATATTGTAAACACATAACTTCCTTTCGTGGTGAACTCTCCAGGTTTTTTAGGTATCGAATAATCATTTCTATCCCATGCCATCTTTGCCAGGCTGTGCCACAATTTCGTTGCACATAAACTCTTTAAATGCCGTTGAAACCGAATTGGCCGAATTGCAGATAATAAATAATCGCGAAGGAAATTGAGATCAACATTTTTTTTTTTTTTAGTAACCATTTCCGAGAAAAGGCTAAAATGTTGGTTCGCATTTTTTCACACTGTAGCAACATCGCAAACGGTATTACCAGTTTCTTTTTTCTCGCCGAAGTGTTTTTCCTTAGTGCTTTCGTCGCATTACACTATTAAAAACGTTATGAAATTAACAACACGTTCAATATACATAGTTATATGAAATATACAATCTCGGTATATGAAATTAGAATGCATATACATTGTATTTGAATTTCAATAATTTAATCTTAAATGCAATACCCGTATATTAAAATTGCCGGTGATGGCATTGAAAATTAAGACATCCGTATATGAAAATTATGTTATTATTGCAAATATTATACAAATAATATTGTTTTCAATATACGGGTAACGCAATATTCTTACATGCGTGTCAGTGAAATTTCATATACTGTATATGCATAAAACTTCATATACATTTTATGAATTTTCAAACAGAAATTTTTAAGAGTCTAGTTTATTCGAATTAATGAACTCTCAGATCCGGACTTTCGCACATAAGCAGCAGCTTCGTCGCACATAAACTTTTTAAATGACGTTGAAGCTCAGCTGGTACAGGTCCTTGGAGACAATAAGACAACCGCAAAGGAAATTCAGATCAAATTTTTTTTTTTAGTAACCATTACCATGAAAAAACGAAAATGTTAGTTCTCATTCTTTCACACTGTAACAAAATAGCAAACGGTATTGCAATTTTCTTTTCTCTCGCCGAAGTGTTTTTCTTTGGTACTCTCGTCGCACTGGTTTATTCAAATTAATGAACTCTCAGATCCAGGCTTTGCAACTGAGTTTCTCTCGTGCCGCGCATTGTTTGCGAGAGAAGGACGAGAGGTACAGAAATGCAGATATTTCACGGGAATGAATGCGCAGTCGTTGAATTATTCGTTTTTACGATTGTCATAACTCAGGGAATGCAGACTCGACGAACTCCAGCCGGCGTCATGCGCAACCTTTGAATTTATAATAATATTATGTATTTGAATAATAACCCAATGCATATTTTATAGGCATTACACGAGTAGCGAGACATTCGAATTCTGATGTAACTGTACAAGCCGCAGTGAAAGCCGCCAACCCTCCGACGTGAGTGGTAGCGGCGCGAATATCGGACGAAGGTCGTGCCAGGGCTCGGATCCTCTTTCGCTCTTATCAGTAAACGAGTTCTTGCGGTACCGTCAAGTTAAACGAAAACTCAATTTTTTAAAAAATTGTCTCCACACACTTCAAATGGAAAACCAGTGTGAACTACGATGTTCTATTTGCATTTCTACATAAAAACTTCTCTTAATACATTAATCACACTCTAAAGAGTAAAAGACGAAGCCTCTTCCGAACTGATAGCAATATATTCTTTGGGAGACGTCGCCCGACTGTCATTAAAATGATTACCAAAGGGCTGAATCTTGGCAAAGGGCCATGTTGATGGCCCTTTGCCATGATGTAAAATGAGCATTAAGTATAAAAGTTTGTATAAGAAGATAACTATAAATATACACTTTGGCAATAAATTGCTTTTACTACTACTGATAAACAAATGGTTATTATTTTATTCTTTTTATAACGAAATATGCAATGTAATTCTTTTTAGAGCCGGGAGTTAAAAAAAATGTTTAATGGTTTTTTTTTTTACAAAAATTATGAGATGAAGAGTAAAATACGAAGGTTCTTCCGAACTGTCATACTTAAAAATATGTTTAAATTAGAATATGGAGCTCGACTTTCTTGACTTAAAAATTGGCTCGTAACTACTGTCGAACAACCTATAATTCGTAACTGAGGAGATGTAAGCCTATATCGGGTAAAAGTTAAATTTGCTTTTAACGATCTGACTCTCGCTTTCGGCGGAAGTTATTCGTTGGATAAACTCGGTGTTTTACGATCGAATTAAAAAGGCCAAGTATCTCACCCGACGTATTTCCACTACGTATAATCGTAGGGCCAGTATCGTGTCGGTGGGAGGGCGAGTAAATAATTGCTCGACCGGGAATTTTCCCAACCCTGCCCTGCTACGAAAGGGCCGGGGCGAAGCGAGGCGGCACCCTCGCGTGTTTCGGGGAAAGACCGATAAAATCAGCTATTTCATGGCGGGCACTTGTTGCTCGTCACTCTCTGGCTCACGGTTAGCGTCAATCCTGACCTACCTCGACCTTAAAAGTACGTTCCAAATAAGTTCAGTGGAAACAATAAACAGACAAATAAAAATGTAACAAAAACAAAAAAACTTCCTACCGAAAAGTTGTCTATCTGCCGAAAGACTTGAAATACTTGTTGGCAATTTTTATTATTCCGACAGACTCGAAGACGAGATTGATTGTCGGTCGAAAAAATTATTCCGGGACGAATACAATGTCTGGCTAACTTTTAGTTAATTTATTGGACGGTTCGCCTCAGTGAAAATTAACTACTTTGAAGAGAGCGACTTAACTCACGTGTCATTTGATTCACTTGACCTATCTCGAACTTAGCGGTACGCTCAAAATAAGCGCAAAGGAAAGACTAAACAACGAAATTAAAATAAATAAATAAATTAAACTGACAATTTGGCAACTTGCCAAAAACTTTAAGTGCTTGTTGGAAATTTTAATTATTCCCAACAATAATATAAATAAATAATAATATTTTTATTATAATAAATACATCGGTCGGCTAACCTTTAGTAAATTAATTGATCGGCTTGTACTAGCTAAAAGTAAATGGTTTAAAGGAAGCGATTCAACTCACGTGTCGTGAAACTGTGGTCCCACCAATCGGTTCGACAGAGATAAGCCTTGAGGTCATCGGCGGTCCGTGCAACGATGACGACGGGCGGTGCAACCAAAGTTCGAATGCCAAGAAACACTGCGAATATCGTGACGATTATTCCCAGCCTCTTCAGAAGATTCATGTCTGTTATCTTCACCGCCTTTGCAGATTTCACCCGAAATATCACGGATATTCTGAAACCACACAATATTATAAAATTACGGATGGGCCTTACATATATACATATTTTTTTTAAATATCACGGATATTTTGAAGCCACGCGATATTACAAAAATAGGGATGGGCCATATATATATATATATATACATTTTTTTTTTTAAGCTTCGATGATTAATCAGCACAATTGCACTCGATAAAGATAAGAGTCAAGTTGTATTCCTCTCGTGTCTTACACTACTCTGCAATTCTGAAATTGTACTTTTGTTTTACCAAAACTGCCTTTGATCAACGAGAAACAAAGTTATTCTACAGGAGAGCAACAAATTTAACGTTACGATACCATATTTTTTCAATTTTCAAAAGTTTCCATGATTAATCAGCACAATTTCACTCGGTAGAGATGAGAATCAAGTTATATTCATCGCGTATCTTACACTACCCTGTAATTGTGAAATCGTCATTTTCCTTTTAGCAAAATCAGCTTTTTACGTGAGAAACTGAAAATTGCTGTCAAAACAAAGTTTTCTCTATGAGAAAGCGAAAAATGTAACGATATTAATGGCTGTGCGAATGCGCGCACGAATGGGAACAAACGGAAAAGAAGAAGAAAAAAAAAACATGTCATCGATAACAAACGATCGTAGCTCCGACTTTTTTTTACTTTCTACACATGCACTTTGCCAATGGCGCTATCTCGATCCGGGAGATCAACTAACTCTTGTACTATCGGTAGTGCTGGACATTCCGGACCTCGGTCCTTTCTCTACCTCCCGGTCGCTTTATCGCACGGAAGTTCTCAAAGTGCGGACATCCCATCGTCGCTTATCGTAGCGAAGAGATCTTAAAAGAATCGTGTCGCCGCAGAACGTTCTCCACTGGTACTCTACCGCACTACTATAGAATAGAAAAAGATTAGACGTTCCGCTCCCTCTGCTGTGAGCGGTTTGAGTCCTGGCAGGGATCATCAATTCCCGTCGAGGCCGGGTCGACTTAAAGACCGTCCTTCGCTCCCACCGTGCAGAAAGGGATGACCAAGGAAAGAGGAGCTACTCTTTTCTTGGTCGTCCCTTTCTTCATTTATTTCTTTCACTTCTGGCTTCTGAGCCACTCAAACAAGTTACATTCCAAACAATATGTCGCCCATAATAAGACAGTTTATTATTGGTTCTCCAGTTATCGCGAACATCTCGACTCCGAAAATCTAATAAGAAAATCTCATTTTTCAACCAGACATGACGTCATACTGGAGAAATGTCACGTCCGGTTTGAAAATTTGATTTTACGACCGGCAGAGACGACATACCGGAAATACGTAACTGCCACTTTGAAAATCTCATTTTTCGACCGGAAGTAACGTCACACCGGAAATACGTAACTACCGGTTTGAAAATCTCATTTTTTCGACCGGAAGTGACGTCATATCGGAAATACGCCACTTCCAGTTTGAAAATGTCATTTGCGACCGGAAGTGACGTCATACCGGAAATAAGTCACTTCCGGTTTGAAAATTCAATTTGCCGACCGGAAGTGACGCCATACCGGAAACCCGTAAATTCCTTTTTGAACGTTTCATTTGCGACCGGAAGTGACGTCATACCGGAAATAAGTCAATTCAGAAATCACACATGGGTATTTTGGTTTCCGGGGAATAAACCAATTATGTTTTGCCTGACTGGCATTATATAAATTGGATGAAGTCGCGGGTTGCTGCTGAGATAGAAACGAGAAGAGCTTCTGCTGGAGAAAGCTTAACATCGGCTGTACGTGTTCCCTGCTCTTGTTCCAAATGATTGTCTGGCGGTGAAAGAAGGGGTGGGCCGAGAGGGTGAAAGAGCCATTTGTCGTTCCGCACCGATAGCGACCGCACAACGACATAGTCGGGTAATCAAGATGCGCGTGGGAAAATCAGCGAGAAATTCGCTTTTCCGTCGAACCGAGCACCATCCGGGATTTTTCGTCTCTCTTCACCTTTAATTCGCATTAACTATCCGGTCCCCTCGACATTCATACAATACAAAATCGTACGTACTTGTCCGTACTACACCGATCTACACGACCGACCGCAAAAGTTTTGACCGATAAATCTCAGCAATCTCAATATCGGATATCGATCATTATATCGCACTGCACGTTCGGAGGAGAAAGTGTTCGGAATTTGCATTCGGCTTTACCCGATCGCGGACGCGTTTCCGCCGCCCTGGACTGTTGTTGGCAAATATAGTACGCCGCGGTAACCAGTTATCAACCCGTTAGGCGAGAGCGGACCAAAATGGGACAGTGGGACAAAACGGGACACTGGACCAAAAAGCAATTTTCCAATAATATTTGGATGCCGCATTTTGCCCCATCGATACATCCGGATGTCCCGGAATCCGTTTTGCACCACTGTTCCATCAAAAAGCTATTGGAAAATCGGCTGTTGCCCCACTGCTCCATTTTGCCCATCTATTCCCTACATATTTCTCGACGAGTAAATATAGGTACTGCGATATACATGTACGTTATATTACCAAATTCGTGTGGTTGCTATCGGCACTCAGCTAGAGTACAAAATGTATTCAACTACCTACGTACAGACTCCCCCTCGGGCTTTCGTTATCGCAACAGCGTTGACTGGCGTCAAAGTGCGCGGTCCTCGATCTTACCGTAACTCCGCACATAACTCATCCATTTGCGGGTAGGGGATACTTTAAATTTACGAGAATACTTTGGATAGTTCGTATAAATTCCTGCATACTTTTGTACTTGCATGTGCACGGAGGTGGAAGAGAGGGTGGAGGAGCCGAAGGCAATCGTGTACATCCGAGGCTGCTCCACACGACCGAGCGTTAAACGTAGCGAAGCGCCGGGCCGACGGTGCCAACTGCAAGCTAAGTGTTTCGCCTTAAAGGTGAAGCCGCCGAGGGACGAGAAGGGTCCATCCGCGTGCGATTTCACGAGCTGAGCGGAGCTTTTACTTTAAGCTTGCGGTACCGGCGCGCTTATCACCATCGGCACGTATCAGGCACGTAGGGACAGTGATCAATAGATCCTGGAGCCCTCCGCGTTTCCCCGTGTCTGCGGCTCCTTAGCGAAGTCTCCGCCGCGATGTACGTCGGATGTGTAGCTTCGATCGACAGCGAGACTCCTCATTACCGGACGGCAAACGAGGCTACTTGATCGAGGCTGAAGAGATGAGGAGGGACACGCAGGCTTGGCCGTCGATTGATCGTTGGTTAACATGGAATTTAATGTCATGGGTATTTGTTCAAGGAGACAAGACACGAGTACGGAACTAGGGGAGCATCAACGTCATTGGAGCACTGAAGAAATAGTGTTCGATCGAGGTTCACTTCAATTGAGTACTTTAACCGTTGGACAGTCCCAGTTTCGGGAATGAATCTCTCAAAACTTTGAGGTGCCTCTAGCCTTTCGTTTCATTTATGACCATTTTGCCGGATTCTCTGATGAATTTGGAGCCCCCGCATCGCGATCCATCGCCGCATTGCTGAGAAACTAGAATGGTCCATTCACGAATTACTGATAAATCTTGGGAAGTAGAAGGCTCGCTATAATGAGACACAACTTATTTTGAACGGTACCAATCACCCTTCACAACGCGCGAAGGACCATTGTCGTACGTTTTATTCTCGCCGAGATAGTAGAGTTTGAATGGGTACGATGAAGAGGACTTTTCTCAGCTCGGACATCCGAATTGAGGACTTTGTGATGCTCTTCACGCGTCCGTCTAAGATTTCAATAAAAATTTGATTTACGAATGTATTCTGATATCTCGAACGAAGCTCGATCCACAGTATTGCGATTCCTCGTCGCATAGTTGAGAAATTGAAGTGGTCCATTCATTCGACTGGTTCAACCGCGCAAGAACTCCCCACGATGTTGAAATGTTTAAAAATGAAGTCACCTTCATGATACAATTGCACTCGTGACTTGAACGGTTCTTGATTGCCGATGTAAGTGCGTTTTCTCCATCGGTTATGAATCGCACGTCTATAATTTACCGGATTCCAGTCTCGGACTACTTGAGTCTCTCGAAATCCCTTGTATATTTTATTTCTCTTTCATTGTCCGTGCTTTTCCTGGCGTGCACGAGGCAGCGACTCGACAACGGGACAGAACAGGGCGTCCTCTCACTGTACTCTCGCCAGTGGCTCGCTACTGCTGGCCTGGAAGCTTTAAAGGCTTCGTGATTTATAAGGTCCTCTTTTATCTTGGTACTCATGGCCCATTGCTTCTATTATTCTCGGGGATGAAACAGATCGTTGATATCCGGCGAGCTTGCACACCGACCGCTCGTACTCGCGAGAATTTCGTCCCTCGAATTTCTATCGGCACTTTCGTTTCGTCGTTCATCCGGTGACGGGTAAAGAAAGGAATTTCGTTTCATTACATGAAAATCAAATGAAAGTAATGTTCAATGTAAATAAATCAGAGCTGGGCAAAGTACCGCAAGTACTTTAAGTACAAAGTAACTTCCGTACTTAAAGTACTTTTATAAAATACAAAGTACTTTTTCTTCTTAATCGAAAGAGGCGGAGTTCCACGAGTACGAAATTTAGAGAGGAATTTTCAAATCAAACGGCCCTGTTCAGGGCTAACATTTTGTCAAAACGTCCAAACTCTTCGGTTTCAATCCTTGGTAACAGACTAATCGACTGGACTACGACGACTGAATCTTGGGGAAGTGAGTGGAGGTCGACTGGATGTATAAGATCTAAATCTAGGACTTATGGATCTAGTGCGGTGGCCGAAAGTAAGAAAGGTCTCCATTTTATGCATCAAAAATCGTATTTTTGGGATTTAAATGGAAAATATTGGGTTGAGAGTAAAATAATTGTTATATTCGTGATCAGCGGGAAAAAATACGTCGAAATACGTGGCAGTTACACTTAAATCTGAACTCAAATTCGCCTGTAGTTCCAGTTCGAATTTGAGATAAATCTTAAGCACGCGATGAAGTTCGAACCAAACTTCGATCTTATCTGCAAAATAACTTCTTAAAATTCGACCATAAGCTCGCTAAGAACACCGTGTCACAAGATACACCTCAGAACACAAGCTCTATGTTCAAAACACTGTATAGTGTTAACATCTCCCATGTATTTCCGATTCAGCGAATCATTCTCAATATAAAAAAGTGTAAAATTGAAATTTTCATGTCGTTTCCTTATAAAAGTTGAAAATTGAAATTTTCATATCGCTTTCTCATAATCTTCCTTTATTCGCGAAGCTTCCTCTATGAGAAAGCAAAAAAAAAAACAGAAAATGCTTCCTTGTAGAAGAAGGTTTGCAAGTAAAGGAACATTATGAAAAAGCGATACTGACATTTCAATTTTCAACTTATAAGGAATCGACATGAACATTTCAATTTCAAAATTTTTATATTCCATTCAGCACCCCTGTTCTCTTTGCGTGTCGACATAATTATTTGTCCTGTAGCCAACAAGCTTTGAATCGTCATCGCGATACTTGACGATTCAGAGCACCCTCATGAAGGCGTTCCGAGCACTTGAACGTTCCGAAATCGAAGCCCTCCTAAAAAAAGAACGAAGAAAATATATCGTCAAGTATGCTGTTTTCATCGCCAAAGAAATTTGACCGGTGAAAAAAGAGACGCGAGGTAACATCCGTAAGTGTTTCGCGCGACGTGTGAACGCAAATGAAAAATCTATATGGACCCCATTCACCTTTCCGTGCGAACTGGTTCGTAGAATGTTTAATCCCGATCGCCACTTGAGAAACAAGTGCCCAGTCAACAAGCAACTGCACGATCTTTTTTCTTTCTTTTTTAAATTCTATTCACTGCCGTTGTTCTCTCTGTCCGGGGACGTCGTTATTTTCCCTGTGTCCAATAAGCTTTGAATCGTCAACTCGACACTTGACGATTCAGAGCACTCTCATGCAAGCACGTGAATATCCCGGAACTAATCTCTCCCAAATAAAAAGAAGAAAAAAAGTATGTCGTCGAGTGTGCTGTTTTCATCGCCAAAGCGATTTGACCGATGAGAAAAGAGACACGAGAGGTAAAATCGGTAAGTGTTCCGCGTGACGTGTGAACGCAAATAAAAAATCTATATGAACCCCATTCACCTTTCCGTGCGAACTGACTCGTAGAATGTTTAATCCCGATCGCCACTTGAGAAACAAGTGCCCAGTCAACAAGCAACTGCACGATCTTTTTTCTTTCTTTTTTAAATTCTATTCACTGCCGTTGTTCTCTCTGTCCGGGGACGTCGTTATTTTTCCTGTGTCCAATAAGCTTTGAATCGTCAACTCGACACTTGACGATTCAGAGCACTCTCATACAAGCACGTGAACATCCCTGAAGCGAAACTCTTCTAAAAAAAGATAAAATGAAAAATCTTCACGTCTCCTACTTTGCCGATATTTCTTCGACAGCCGATAGAGCAAAACTGGATACAAACCAAAAGAAAGATAAATAAAAACGTGAAAAGAATATGCAAAGAAAGGTAACAATATTATTAGGAACTATTATGTATTATGTGATATATTATTTCTTGAGAACTAAAATTATGTCTTGCGATACGGTTATGAACCGAAGAATAAGCAGCATTTTATTCAGTTTAAAAGGAGAGTGGTTGAGTGTACCAAAGTGATTCTCAAGGATGCCACGAGCCAGCAGCGGCGAAACCTCCTTGAGAGATCAAAAGCTAGGAATATTGCCGGGTATATTGAATAAAATAAGAGATCGGAAGACAATTTCTCGCGAAGAGGCTGCAAGAGTGTTGCCAGCGAGCAGCGCACAACACTCTTTGAGAGATCGGAAAGCAACCAAATTGGACACACCCCAAGGAATACATTTTACGTGTACACAAGAGATCCAACCTCGCGAGAGAGAATACACGGAAATGCTTTGAAATATACACAGGCGGATGTAATACACGTGCTTTCTGATGTAACAGCTTACCGCCACGTTTTCAGCATGAGAGCACCGTAAGTTAGTGAGAATCCAATTTCTCGCAGCCAGACACGTATCGTACAAGTCACTACGTTCGGTCTCGGATACATGACGATTGTCTGAAACACGATAAAAACATCAATTACTGCTAGCCTTCGTAAACCACAGTTATGCCTGCACAGTAAAAAAAATCGTTTTAAATTTAATGTACTGGCACTAGAAATGTTTATGCCTAAATTGGCACGTTAAGTTGCATGTACAATTGTGATGAAAAATTAACGTTCAGTACATTAAAAACTTTAAACAAATTTTACTTTTAATAATTTACTTACTTTTACTATAAAGGTACTTTAAATCCAATAATTTCCTTTACTTTCGCTGTAAAATTTCATTAATTGTTCATACACAATTGTACGTTAAATTTAATATATCAGTTTCTGTTTAAAAAAACTCTAGTTCGGTACATTAAATTTATAATTTTTTTTTTTTCTGAACAGTGTGAAACAGGCCTGATATTCTTATTTGATACTTCATTCAGTTAACAACGGAGGAACATGCACAGTATTTACCCAAGCAACTCTCGACAATGATTAAAAGTTTGCGATCGTTTACAGATCGATAATTAATAGAGACCGAACATTTATTTAGCATTATATAGCAGGACACCTAAGAAAGCAGTCCCAGTCCCCGTTCTCGTATGAAAAATAGTATTTTCAGCTGTGTACGCGCACGCTTTCTCCGGCCACCGGGACGTGTCCGGTCATTGGGACGTTTACCTTAAGCGGAGTACCGAAGTGTACGGTTTGCCGAAGAGCCCTTCTACATATCGTCGGTTTAACGCCATGAGGGCTTACATCGGCTGCGTATACAAGCGTGGCCGATACGTACTTATAGCTTAAAGCCCTATGCCGAGATAGCACTACAGGAGAGCACCAGTAGTTGCTGGCCCGTGGGCAATAAACTAATAACAGTCAAGCAAGTAAACTAATTATTAGGTTACTAATGTAAACTAATGACTGTCAGGCAAATAAACTAATTATTAGTTTACGAATCTAAACTAATGACCGCCAGGCAAATAAACTAATTATTAGTTTACTAATGTGAACCAATAACTTTCAGATTTTGTGGATTTGACAGGTGATGCATAGACAAGTCTTCATCGGAGGGGTCAAAGATTTAAAGAAATTCACTGGCAAAAGGCAGTCCATCTGCGCATCAGTAATTTATGCACGGCAGCCATGACGATTGAGTTGCCTGCTATGAAATCGAGCCCAATCTTGTCGATCTGTTCAAAGCGCCGAATTGCGTTAAACTACGCTGAAAATAGGATCTCATCGTACGCGAAATGAAAAGTGGCACAATTACGGATCATCAGAATGTGGCGAGACTAAACGACACGGTTAAGAGGTTAATGATTCGCGTAACTGCCTGCAGAACATCCGAAAATCCCTCGGTAGGCGAGCGGCTAACGATCCCGGCAGAGCAACAGCATGTAATAACGTAGCACGCGGCTCACGTAATTTCGCTAACGTGAAAATCTAATCGTTGGCATTGCCTTCAGGCTCATCAGCCATTTCGAATAGCCTAAGTAAATGCCCGGCCTCGTCCTATCCTATTAATTTGTTGACGTCCAAAAGTCCGATTAACGGTTAAGCTCTTGAATCGGCTATCTGCACGAGGACGAACGAGGCCGACGAGCTAATTAGTAACGTCGAATCGGCCGAATCAATTAGCACTCGGTGTTCTGTATCAAATTTCTATCATCTCAATCGTGTACAGTAAAAAATAATTTCGTACGATCGGAATGCGAAATTTCGTAAAAATAATTTTGTTAAATAAGTGACAGACTCGTTTGTCACTTACTTGAATATACGAATCTGTTCTTTTAGTTCGCGTGTCATTGACAAATTTAGTTTGTACTTTTGTTTGTAAAACTAGAAAATTAACAAATAAAACATTATGGACAATAAGTTGTTGTAAAAGGTACAAACTTTTTTTACCATGCGGAGACTACACTGTCAGTTGTCATGCATGAAGTTGTATATTAAATTTCATATTCAATTGTGATGAGAAATTAACATACATTATATTTAAAACTTTAGAAATACTTTACTTTTAATAACTTAATTTAGGTTCACTATGAGATTACTTCGAATCCACTGATTTACTTAAATTTTACTGTAAAAGTTCATTAAGTTTTCATCACAATTGTACATAAACTTAATATACGAGTTTTTGCATAAAAACGTCCATTCTGATGAACTAACTTTACAATTTTTTTTTTAACAGGATAGAGAAATAGGTGTAGGTGTAGGAATAATTAGCGTTACTCACAGTGCAGTAGATGAAAAATGCTCCGAGAACGATGACTCGTAGAAGGACCGGACTGGCTGCTCTCACCACCTGCAATCATAAAATTAAACAAAACGCGTTTAAAAAAAAACCACAAAAATCGACACGTAAATATAAATAACATATTCAATTTGGATTCCATCCATATATTTTTATTCATGATCATGATGTCCATTTTTCATAAGTATGAACGCTCCATATTGCTTTGACGAGAATCCGCTCGATTAAATTTAATTTACTGGCAACTTCGAGGGTTCGGCGCGGAAAATTTTTCATTCCTTTCATACATGCGAAAGGCTTCTTGCGGATTTGAATGCAGGCTCCACTTTCAAGCACGTACATCTTGATAGAAGTCGTGCTCCTTTGATTTCCCCCGGCTAAAGTGAATAATTCAAGATCGTGTATGCGAGCGGCTTTGCGGTGGTGGGTTAGTCGTGTGCATGGAATCGGGCACGAGCGAGCACCGGCAGTCGTACCGATAGCACGGCTAGTTTACTGCTATTCGATGCTCGGTTGAAGCACCGCACGATTACACTCTGGGCAAGCGAGCGAAGGGTCTCCTCATTCTAGTTTTGCAATTCCAATCTCAAGGTGCTCCTTTCCGCTCGCAGCTTCTCGCTTTTTCCCGGCATTTTGTGGTCTCAGGCGGTCCCGTTTCCCGTAAAGAGCAACGAATTCATGCTTTTTCGCCAGTAGCGGTCGTTACTTTATTTCTTGTCTTCGAATCGGGCAAGTCGAGCAATACTCTTAGCTTCGCCAATGCCGATATGTAGTAAGGCATTGTAGTAGGTAAGGAAATTTCGATTGTTTTTTTTTTTTTTTTTTTTTTCTAATAGTTTATTGTGTCAAGAATATTCCGTTAAATTGTTATATTGACATTCAATAAATCTCGGAAGTTGGAGGTCCTTATGTGGAAAGTGGTGGAGCGTTCGAGCAGCGGCGAGGCCGAACTTTGAACGCGTTTTTCTCAAAACGTGATTTTTCAAGATCGGTGTCCCTGATATCTCAAAAATGGCTTGGTGGATTTTTATGAAAATTTGTACCGATATATTTCAACAGATTCTTGTCTAGTCCTTGACGGTCTCATATTTTTTAGTAATATTATTTCTTTAAATTATAGAAAGTGTCGAATAATGGGTAAAAATCGACTTGTTTCAAATGGTCGCTATTTTGCCAATTTTTTCCCCCATCAAGAATCGCGTTATATATCATTTGTTAAGAAACAATAGAAAAAAAAAAATCTGGTAAAATGACAAGTTGAAATCGGGGACACCGCAAAGGAACTTGCAAAAAAAATGTATTACGCAGACAGATAAAAAAAATGCATAATAACAATAAAATCGTATGAAAAAATTCCTAAATGTTCTTTAATACATCCTCCTTCCACTATAAAAAAAAAATTCGATAAAGCGTATATTTACCGAGAAAAATATCACGAAATGTACATGCGTTTTTAGTCATTTAGTCGTTTAGTTTAGTCGTTAGTTTTTAGTTTAGCTTATTGTAAGCCTGTAAATGCTCTATTATATGCATAACTACAGACGGCAGGAACATAAATATAATTGACCCAATTCTTTGGTTCCAAAGAGAAAATAGAGAATTGAAATGAGGAAGGTAAGAAGAAAAGACGGTGTATCTGAAGGTGCTCATTTCCGCTCGTTGCTTCTCACATTTTCCTGGCACTTTGTTATCTCACGCGGTCCCGTTTCTTCCAACGTGCAGAGAGCTTGTCCTTTTCGCAACTAGCGCTCGTTACTTCCTTTCCTGTCTTTGAATCGGGCAACTCGAGCAATGCTCTCAGCTTCGGCAATGCCGATGTGTATTAAATGCTATATTATGCATAACTACAGACGCCAGGAGCATAAATATAATTGAGACAATTGTTCGGTTGCAAAGATCCAAAGGAGAATTAGAATGAGGAAAGTAAGAAGAAACGACGGTGAACAAAGGCGGACGTGAACGGAATTGGCTCGCACCTTATCCCCACCTTCTCCCCAGATAACGAGGAACGGGATAAGGTCCGCGAAGCAAGTCGGACGTGTCCGCGGCTGTGGACACGTCCAACTTGTTAAGGAAGTCTCGCAACACTCAAATCGCCTCCGGCGATTCTCTGGTCTGAGAACACGATTTAAATTGCGAAAGTGCATTACAATCGTTTAGCCGTGAAGTCTTCGTTGTGCGGGTAAAGGCAGGCGTAGCGGTGCTCGAAGCGGAGAATTTCTTCCTTAAACACGAACCTTAAAATGCATCAGGCACTGGTTGCTCGAACATCGTTACTATTCATTGAATTAATCAATTTTAATTTCTGAATATAAAGTCTTTCCTTTCCTGTTCCCTCGCTTTTCTTCTTATCTATCCGTACCGAACATCCCGGCTATCGTAACTGCGTGGTTCCTACAGTCGTTCTTCCAAGCAATCGCAGCGCCGATTTAGCCTCTTATCGGGGCTTTTTTTTTTACCGAATATCATGAAAATCCTTGTTAGCGATGTCGACGAACCGTTTTCGTTTCAGTTGGTTTTTTAAAAAACATATTTTAAAGGCTGACCCTCTTGATTTTCCAACGTTTGATGTCCGTATTTATATCAGCGTGAAGCAAGAAGTTGTGCCCTTAGTCGGGAGCATTGCATTAGTGCTGAGTGTTGTAAACGTTTGCAGAGTCAGCGACTTTCTCAATTTTCCAACGTTTTCCCGGGACGACATCAGCGGTCTATTTTCCTTTCACTCTTTGCTCAAATTGGCATAAGTGCGCGCCTCCGGATCAAACTTACAAGGGTTGAGGGTCGGACACACGGGTCGTTAACTCGAGTGAAACAGCGGTCAATATATGAATGAGGATGTGAAGAGGCACGATCAAGGGATAAATCCTCCTGCCCGGTCGGCTCGTTGCTCGTGGCCCGGATATACCGCTTGTCCCCTTTCGTCGTCGAACCTTAGCTATCTATCGCTCCCTCGTGAAGCAGGCAATAAAATAAAATGTACCCTCGGACGGAATTTTACTGCCAATCTACTCAGCTTTTATCAATGCTGTGGTCACTGAAGAATTTTGCCAATTGCGTGTATAAAAACACAGAGACGCAAAATAGCAATTTGTGGCACGAGTGCGGTAATAGGAATTTACGACACTAGTGCGGTAATAGGAATTTACGACACTAGTGCGATAAAACTTCTTCTGACGAGTATGAGCCGAAGGCGAGTGTTGCAAGCAGATGAGTTCAGAACAAGTTTTTCGCCCGCGTAGCAAATCGTACCAATTTTTACTTTACAAGGTATGAAAGTAAGGGTTTTGCGCACGCGAGGCGTACGTAAAACTGCCAATTTAACACCGAGTCTGATAAAAATATATAAATCACACCATTTGTGGGTGGTGTTACGTTCAGACGGACCAATGGCGAGTTCAAACTGTGAGAATCATAAATGAATATTCTCGCTTTCAAGCCAAGGCGTTAGCTCTTTATTCGGGGACGGAAACCTCGCCGCACAGCCGTGGATTTCCGAGGGAAGATGAGGAGAATAGTGAGCCTTTTAAAATATTTCTCCTCAGCTTATAATACATCCCTTTATATTATATAAACTTACAATATATCGTAAATATATCCAAAACATTTGCAATAATTACTTCTCGAGTAATCATTGCACAAATATTGATGAGAAGTTATGTAGGACGTAAGACGTAGGACGAAGGTACGTAGGACGTAGGACGTAGGACGTAAGTTACGTAGGACGAGACATTGACAGACACAATTTATTTGCACATTTTTCAGCATCGAGCTTTGTCGTCGCACGCTTAATTAAACAGTCGGAATTAGGAGCTGGACGTTTCTGCCATGACGGTCTTGATCCAATCGATATAATGATAAACGTTGACGTAAGTAGTCGGTACGCCAATTGTGCAAAAACCAGCCGAAACGATACCAGCGATTCGCCTACCGCTGACCAACGGACCACCGCTGTCACCCTGGAAATACATTTCATTAAATCATGTCTTTTGGCTCGTCGTTCACGGAACATATTGCGAACATGTCCTTGCAATTTGTTTGATTACATACGCTGCAAGTGTTTCCATTTTCGTTGTAACCGCACAGTTCCGAGGGTCCCTTCAGGTAATTCCTTCTCATTTGACATTGCGTCTCGTCCGCCAGCTTTACATCGAGCACTTTAAGATCGAATTGATACGCGGTTGCGTTCTTGTCGTTCATACCCCAACCGGCAACGAAATACATCTTGTTCAAGTCCGGTTGCCCGGTCGGCAGATCAATTTTTCCCACGCTCCCTCCAAGGTTCAGTTTCTCCTCGAGCTAGGATTTTTATGATGCGTGAATCATTTTGATGAAATCCGATATCATTGATTGGCTAGGAAAGCGCCGAATCCGCATAGATATCGCGAGTAACTTACGACTAAGATGGCAATATCGTCCAAAACTATCTTGTTGTCCCAACCGTACTTGGGATGAAGGATGATGCGTTGAACGTTGCTGACGACATCGTCGGTGGAGCCGATACGGTGAGTCCCGCTGTGAACGACCAGCTTCTTCTCATTTTTTACACAGTGCCCCGCAGTGAGAATGTGCAGGGGACTGATTATAGAACCGGCGCACAGATGTATGAAGTTATTGGGATGAGACAGTGTGACGATAAAACTGAATTCGCCGGCACTGGCAAGGCGTCCACCGACAATTCGACTGGGAGGTTTTGCTATTACTCCTGCCATTGAAATTACGTGAAATTATGAAATTCGCGAAATTCGCGAAATCATGCACTTTCATTCATTCACGCTGAATAAAGAAGGTTTGTCTTGCAGCAAGTCATTCTTTTTTTATACTAAATCAGATTAATCTTTCCGTTCAAAGAATGAAATCAGAGGAATTATTTAGCTTACCGATAATCGCTCCGAACGCCATCAAGGCGAACAAACCGAAGACTCCGTTTCTCAAGCTCGATGTCATGCTTACTGCACTTGTCCCAAACTGCGGATAACTGGGCCATGATTCTCTCAATTTATATTGCAACGGGACGTCTTCCAACTGTACGTTGCCAAGGAGCAGAGAGGGGAAAGAAGTTTCCATTTTAAGACACAACTGTGTCCCCTCTTGTAAATATGATATCGACTCCGTGCTGCCGAGGACGATACGTGATCGGCACATCGTACGATGATAAAAATTATCGGCGGGCATAAATCGCACAATCCGATCACACCACAATCCGACCAGCACTAGCTGACTTTGGGCGAACAGTGGCCAACGCTGGGCCAATACTGGCCCTATGTGGTACTCTTACGACACTGTTGAAAATGTTATGAAATTTACAACGTCGGTATATGAAATTAGAATTCATATACATTGTATTTAAATTTTAATAAAGTCATTTTAAATGCGATACCGATATATAAAAATGTCCGGTGATGGCATTCAAAAGTAAGACATCTGTATATGAAAATTGTGTTATTGTTACAAATATTATACAAATAATATTGTTTTTAATATACCGATAACGCAATATTCTTACATATGTGTCAGTGAAATTTCATATACTGTATATGCATAAAATTTCATATACATTTTATAAATTTTCAAAGAGAAATTTTTAACAGTGTAAGGTATTTAACCATGCAAGATTTCTTATGGGAATGTCATAGAGGTTGTTAAACTATTGGTGTAACTATAACTACATGTAACTATATACAATTGTTCTCTGTATTAGTTTAGGATTTCACGGCTTGTGTGAAACTTCTACTCGGCAGGAAAGTTTGATCCCAAGTTGAAGGTTAAATTTAATTCCTTTTCGGTTAATCTGAGGCCCTCGCTATAAATCATTAAGGATGTCAGAAGGACACATAAAGAGAAATAATCCACGCCATGACAGAATGTTAACTTTATACAAGGGCACTTGTCACCTCGAGTGACACGTAAGTTCCATTTGGATTCTGTCATTATCGTATAGCCGTAGGATTATGCGAGGTAAATCAAATTTTTATTTCACCGCTTATTCAACCATCCGACAGATTGCGTTGAGTCATAAGTGGGGGTTCCGTGTGTCAACGGGAATTATACGATTCTCTCGCGTGTGAACATCGGAGCACCTTGTGTTCTACACCTGGCAAAATATATGAGTGAATAATTTAATATTGATTATTATGTAATTTATCATATCGTAAACACTTTATGATATTTAGGGAATATATACGGAGCTGGCAGTGTATATTTAGTTATCTGCATCATTGTAGATGTTTGACGTATGGAAGATTCTGCACGAAATCGTCCGATTTGAACGAATTGACCTCGTATTTTTTATGGACTGAAAGAGAAGACATTTACTATTTGTTCGGACACAATTTAATTGTGTTTATACAGGCTCATCGACAGTGAAAATCAAATTATTCAATGTATTTTTTGGCAATTCAGTGAAATTTACGATAAAACTGGTACACATGACTTCCTCGTGTTTTACTGTTCGTTGTTCGATTTTGGCTTTCTCATAGAGAAAGCTATAACTACAATACAATTTTCGCAATAAAAAAGGGAAACGTTATATTTAAAAAATTACATAGCTATCATTTACATAAACAAACAAATTATGCGCGGACGCATCATGATAACAGGTAAAAAAAATTATCAATTAACTTTTTCAGATAGGAAGATCGGCGCAAACAGTAAAAACACGAGGAAGTCATGTTTTCGGTGCAAATAAGTGTTTCCTTGTACAATTTTTCTGTCAGTTTTTGGCGATATTTTCTCAACCATTTTTATCTTCGTTTTTCTAATGGATTTTACCACGCCGATTACGAATATACAACTTATTTTACTCCTTGAGTGATATTTGATGCAGAAACGCGTGTAGGGCGTTAAATATAATTTTTCCAAAGGTCTAAAATTTAAAGATGTTGCAAAATTTAAACAGTCAGATCCATTTTCGCCAAATTTGACCGCAGACATTGTATAGTGTTAGTTCATTAATTAGCCGAATTTGACCTCTTAGTTCAAATTCCGTGTTTACTGGAATTAGACTACTTGTAGTAATAAAAAAAAAAAAAATCAAAATTTCGTAAAATATGATCACTTGGATAGGGTTTGGTCATATTCAATGCCAAAGGTCTTTGATCATAGTATTATATGTGTGTGCAGTTCATAGTATCATAGTATTATATGCGTGATCATAGTATTATATATGTGTGAATTATATGTGTATGCAGTTTTAGGACAATCGCTCAAAATTTACGCAAGTTAGAGTTACCAGAGACATTTCTCACTTCAAATTCGAATGAAGCTCTATCGATAAGTAGTTGAAATTTTTAATCATCCACAGAGCTTGAAACTCAAGCGATTCAACGTCATTCCTAAGACGAAGAAACAAACGGCTCGTATTCGGAAGTCTTCAAATTGCTTACCGCGTGTATCTACAGTTAGAGGAACAACAGAAAATGTTCAACTACTGCTGCATCTTTATGACAACTGTAGCGTGAATTGTACCAGCGCCTCCGTATTCCACAATTTCACAGGGCATTAATGTGACGTTACAGATACGTTGGCATCTGTGTTACGACTCCGAGAATTTCCCGCATTCGGTCGGATGCACGAACGGGTGAAACGCGATGTAGCATGGATATGTTTCCTGTACTCTCGGCGCTCACCGTATTCTCGGGGCTCAGTATGATAGGCTCTGATACTGGCAGTTCGTTGAGACCTCTATCGTACAATCGTCACGCCGGAGTGCATATTTCGGTGTGCGGAATTTCATGGAACGATCAGTTCAACCCTGTTCCATGCGACGTCTATTGGTCGTACTACCTTTGCGGTTTCCCTTGTGCCCACTGGTATTGCGACGCAGCACGACGGCACTAACGCCTCTATGTGCACCACGGACGATAACCCAGATGTTTCCCGTAATTATAGTGCTGAGTGCAGTAGTAGTCCGTAGAACACGGATAGTGTATGCACTAGGTACGCCGCAGTTACGCATCGGATGCGTAGTTGAATTCGCCGAGTCGCATCCTGAAACGGCTCGAGCCGTTTCAACGGAACGAGTGGTATCGCGGCTACAATTACACCGTCACTCCTGAGTGATTGGACAGGATTAGGGAAAAACCTGGAATCAAACTCTGGGGTAAAAAGAGCGAGGAGAAATACTAAATAGAATTTTCGGGATATTCATGAGCAGAGCGGGTCATTTCAATTTAAAAAATTTTCAAGAAGTCGGGTAGAAAAGAGAACGAAATTTCGAAGGGGTATGAAGGAGAAGGAAATGCATCTTAAAATTTTGAAGCTGCACCAGTGGTGTTTCATTCAGAAGCGGGAGCCGCTTAATTTTCCGGTTTACCAATGCGTGTTACTGCAACTGACTTGGGTACACAAGACGGTATAAATGGGTAAACTCGAAGTCGACTTTAGAGTAACCATGCGGCATCGACTTGCTGCGCTTCGGTCGGAGCACTCGTCGGTACTCGAAAAAGTTACGGAAATGTTTCTCGAAGTCTCTAATGGTCGAGAGGGCTTTGGTAATTATCCTTTGCTATCCACCAACTATTCATACCAGGTTAAAAATATTGAACAATTTTCATTGCATGATCTCAAATTACGATTCGATTGGAATTGCCTTGAGAACCAAAAAAATCGCTGAAGGAGTAATGTAAGATCCGATATGTATCTGACTTACGCATTATTAGCTCCCCTAGTTCAAACAGGCACGAGGAGCGTCCACAGGGTTGTGCAAATATCTGCATGCCTACAGACTTAGCACACACCAGTATGTGTACAGCGACGTGAGTACACAGCATATGTGATCGCAGTTAACTACCGAACTAGCCAGCGCGTGCAAGATCGAACGGATTGGTAAGGAGGTACACGTTTAACCCCCACAAGCACAGCGGTACAACGTTGAGCCGATATGGGCGTGAAGCTGAACAATGATTGATAACCCTGGAGATGCGATAACAGTTAATGCACCTCCATACGTAACTGATGAATACAGTCTAGCTGATCACGATAGCTTCCGGGGTTTCCTCCTAATACGTTTCATCTGCGAGTATCTGGTTCCCGCGTGTGTTGGAGGGGGGGGGGGGGGGGGGGGGGGGGGGGGGGGGGGGGTAGGAGTTTGTGGATTATGGGCCGCAGGGTGATGATCATTGCATTAGGCACCAGGCGAAACTGTATGCGCCACTGCATTGGTAGGAGCAATGGCGTGCAGTAAGTAGACGCAACACCAAATGATCTGCCCGTAATTGTTCGACTCTGGGGATGTTATAGTGCCGGGTACTGAATGCGGTCGACGTACGCTCGGACATCAGACCGCCATTACCGACGTACTGTTGCTGAGTGTCTCCAGCTCACGTTCTACTAGCTTCGAAACCTTCGTATGAAGGCAACTACGAATGTATTGATTGCTGCAACTCGGAATGTGATGATTGTTGTAAGTCAATGTTGTTACATTTTCAACGTCGTCGTACTGTTTCTGAGTGCCTCCTGCGCACGTCGTTCAAGCTTCGAATCCTTCGTATGAAGGCAACTACGAATGTATCGTGGATGATTGTTGCAAACTAATGTTGTTACATTCTTAATGTCCTCGTGCTGTTTCTGAATGTCCTCTGCGCACGTCGTTCAAGCTTCGAATTCTTCGTATGAAGGCAACTACGAATGTATCGTCGATGATTGTTGCAACCTAATGTTGTTTCATTTTTAATGCCCTCACTCGGATATGTGAACACTCTGTGTGAACAGCGGATTGCTATCTTAATTTGGAATGAAAGTGTGGGATAAAAGAGCATCGATAGACCAAAGTCAGAAGATTCCCTGGATGGACCAATCCCGGTGGATACAAACTCGGCACTTTGGCGTGGGTAGCGCGGCGAAGCTACCGTCTAACAAAATCTTTTCCTTAGGACTTTTAACATCACCTCACGGCTGTCTGTCCATAGATATCAGTCTACAAGGGGTCATTCACAGTGTGGACATAGCGTGCTTCTGTATATATTTATATACATTTACTTCAGTGGTAATTTAAACACTCGAAGTAGAAAAATGTGTCGTCGATCATTGTCTGAACGTCCGCTTGTGTCGAGAATTTCCTTGCAAACTGTTTGCTCCTGTCGAGCTTCCGGCTCTGTAGCTTCTAGACTATATCCGTGTGTTCTTTAATTCATCCGTTCCTGCTGCTCGCTACATGCGAGATGAATTACAGGGGAAAATGAAAAAAATTCTCTGTGACGTTACGTGGAACATTATTAACTTTTTCTCTGGATTTAGCTTTTTTTAAAAGAAACTGCTAGCAGCATGTTTTTGGGCATATTCTTGGGTAAGTTCTTCGGTACAGAATTCGAATTTAATGCATTCGAATTTCAAAAGTAATGCATACATTCGACATTGCCTCAGTGCGTAAACTTTTATATTTAGGATTTAAACGTGTCTACGAAATTTCCGTGAGCACATTGATCGAAGCGCACCAGTGCAACTCCCATTGCTCAACTGTGACTTCTCCCGTCCCGCTTCACGACACGCTGGTAAAAGGAGGAGACGAGATTGGAGTTCGTATTTCACCACGGCAAGAGGGAGTTTTTCGATTTGGCACCGACTCTAGACACGCAGAGCACCTTCTAACGAAGCAGCGTAGGGCTTACTTCCTCGTCGGAATTGTCAACCGCGCGTATTACCCGAGAAACTTATCCCTGTGGCTTGGCTCTAAAATGAGAAATACGGGAGTGGGGTCTGAAGCTTGGGAGGGAGAACGGGAGGACCGGAAACCATCGGCTTTTCGTTTCATAGACCCATCACGAACTTGTGCTACTCATTCCATCCGGTCCTCTCCACCGCGGACGATAATTTCGTCGAAATGTCGAGGGGTGGCAAAATTTCCATCCGGAGTTGAAAATGAAACAGACACGCGCGTGTGCTATCTATGTCTGTCTGGGGTCTGGGGTTTCTCTTAGCTGACTCTGTGCTTTATCTGTCTTTCGAAATTCGAAACGACGATTGCGACGACGACTGGCGGAACGGCATTTAGCAGAACGAGACGTAATTTCAGGACGCACGTACATTACCGTCCTCCACTGCGGCTCAAAGTACTCGTTCACTTCGCCGGCGACACAAGGCTTAACATCGAATATCCTACTTCCTGCGAACAGAAATTTATAATACCGATGGTCGGCTTTTTTTTTTTTTTGACCGTCGATAAAGTAAAGCATGTGTCTACATGTTCGGATTTTATCGCGTCGCGATTACATCATCGTCAATACTACTTTTAACCTTTTTGGGGCGGGATAGAAATTTCGAAAAATGAATATCCGAAAATCCAAAATTCCTAACTATAATATCTCATAGAACATATCTTAACATATGTAATTCCAGCACATTTTTATTGTAGGATTTAATTCTACATCACAAGATATTGATACTCTCAATTCTAAATAATTGTGTTATAACAATTGATTATTCTCGAAGAGTCATTTGACTACAATTTCGGAGTTCTAATCTTTCGGACCACTGATATGTATTCCGACCATATAACCGACTGATATCTTTCCGGCCACTGATATGTTCAAATACTTCTTGATCTTATTCTAACCTGTCGAGTGCACTTTCTGACATTTATTCCTTCACGTCTCAACATTTTTGGGACATTAACTTTTCTCTTTCAAACATGTTGATAATTAAAATTTGTGGAAATGTTAAATAGTGTTGAAAAAGTCGGGAGTACAACCGTTTGAATCATAACCATTTGACACTTTAATTCTGCCCCGAAATGTTGATGTATTTAACCGTACATAGTCTGAAGATAATTCATTCGCACTTGTTTTCTTGCAGAGGACCGTACATATAGGCGAGTCTAACAGGCGCATGACTATTTATCTTCGTGTATAAGTCAAACGCATCGCACTCTTATCCTCTTTTCAGTCGGTGATTAATAACGGCTTCGAGCAGCTATGCAGCAAGATTCTGCGGACAACATTTGGAACGAGCCCAAACCTGAGATACGAGAATGGAGAATGGAGGGCGAAAGACACGATAATTCAACGATGGGTCTACCAACAGCAGAATCAAAGAGAAGTTGCTCCGGTGCCCAAGTGGAGGAAAGTATGAAAGGAAGAAAAAAAAACCAAAAACGAAAACTTTTTTGCCGTCGTAAGTTCTCCAACGATACGTAAACTTATGAATATGCGCGTGAAGAAAAGTTGGCTCGAGGGCTTACGGAATAAAGGGAGTTGGAGGGAATGAAAGAGGTCGAATAACACGGGATACATCGTGAGGCCAGAGAAAAGTAAAATAAAATCTTCTACAACACGCTTTTAAACTTTTCCCACGATATTGTGCGAGAAACTTTTAACGATACGGGCTAATGTTCTCGATTTCACTCTCTACCAAGTTTCTCCAGTCACGTTTTCCCTTGGTACTGCTCTGAATATATATCTAAATGGATTGTTGTTGTACACAACAACAAGACAATGTAATAATGGGCAGTGGAAAATTGTTATCGTCAATCGCGTACGTCAGTCCATTGCACTGTAAGAAATCTGCGGTGTAGACGTCGATGGTGTAAATGGTAAACAAAAAAAATCGGTGTTAAAATTAACACCATTTCCTAGTGAGCGATGTCTTCAACCCCTGAACAGTATTTTTAGTCGAGCAGCGTCCTCCTTCCCCAGTTTGGATTTTGGATTTAAAAAATTTGAAACTGATTAAATTTAATATTACAATGTCAAATTTGAAGTAAATCATACTTAAGGAAAAACGGATACGAAATCGTACTTAAGGGAAACCGGTTTAAAGAGGTGATAATTATCACTTAATCGATTATCTTAAATAGACCTTAAATGGACCTAATGGACCACATGGCGGTGTTACAGTGGTATTGAATTTAACACCACTTTTTTTAGTGTTTTTTATTTTGTTTTTTTACAGTGTACCAGAAAAACGAGACCGACGGTAAAAGGGGTTCCAAACTAGCCGCCCAAATTGTTTTTAAAAAATAAGTGAAAATATATTTCAGTCAATAAACATTTTAAAAAATAAATGTAAATTAGAAATCTGACTCCTCGATCTTTTCTCAATTTCTTAAAATCATTACATTTGGCGCTACCAAATCACTTCGTCATCGAAGCTGATACGTACCTCAATGGCCTGCAATTGAAATTCTCAGGCGAATGGCGCACTAACTAAACGAACTTTCCTCGATCCGTCGAAGATGAGAATGAAAAGTTGTGCAAAAAAAAAAAGAACTGGTGGGAATCGAACATTTTTTGATGAAGGACACACTTGCTTGGACGCGAACTTTGATAACTTTACGGTTCTTCCTAGAAACTGCTGTGAATGGATATTCGAGAGTGAAACGAATCGATTTGCATAGCTGATGGAGCACTATTGTGTCAGGAAAGACGCATTTCTTCTCTCTCTCTCTCTCTCTCTCTCTCTCCATCTCCCAACTATTTTCTCGCCCACCGCCTCGCTCCATCGATTCTTTCCTCGTCCCTTCACTTCTTCCAGCGCTCCATTGGCTTTTCTGAAATTTCACCTTCAACGCGTAACAAGCTCGCTCACGGGTATTTCAGGATAGTCCCTGATTCGTTCTAGCCAGTCCCGATGGACCGGTAATATGCAGACTTCCGGTCTTGTTCTCTTTTTTTTTCATATTTTTCTCACTCCAAACCGGAAGCGCCGGAACATCCACCCTTCCTCGTCTCTCCATATTTCTTTTTTTCATTCCTCAAAGAACTATCGGCGTTTCTCGTACAGCTCCAGATGTGAAGCTGGCACTGTGAAATCCCGATATTACATCTCCTTAGATGTGCTTTTTTATTCGACAAAATGGCGCACCATTGCGTGGTGCACCACGTCTGCTGTCCTTTTGCTTTTTGGTTTTTTTTCAGCGCGGTGCGATCCAGCAATGCGAGAGGCGACTTAAAACGACGAAGAAAAGTCGCGAGCGGTAACCAGGAATGCCGACGACAGCCGAGAGCGAGACTGTAATATACGTCGCGCGGTCAGTAAAATTTTATCACCGCTCCGACGCCTCGATTCTGTCATCACTATAAAATGTAAGTTATAATAAAAATGTCGTTAATATAAAACAGAGGAAAATGAGAATAAAATGATAGTTTCGAAAAAAAACAAGGAAAATGAGAATAAAATGATAGTTTCGAAAAAAAATAAGGAAAATGAGAATAAAATGATAGTTTCGTGAAGACGGCAAGCATCCGACTGCTTTCTCAGGCTCTTTAACTCCCGATTATTAAAAAGAGTCATCCCGAGTTAAAAAGACTCGTCTCCGTTCGCTCTGGGGGGATTATTTGAATGCATTTTCATAACAGTAGTGTAGAAGAGTGTTTCAACTTTCGAGGTGAATGCATTTTCATAACAGTAGTGTAGAAGAGCGTTTCAACTTTCGAGGTGTAGTAAATCGTAATAATAACAATTATTTGGAGGGCTTCAGTTTTCCGCTGGCACTCTCGGACTGAGCCTGAGTGCAAGCAGGATTGGAGGTGGTGTTACGCCCAGCTCAACTCGTGGGAGTGTAAGGGAGAGCGCGACACTATGGGTTTCTCCTTTCGGGTCAAGGCAGGGCAGCTTTTTACACCGGGCACGGAAACCTCGCATATTTACACTATATTTTTATGGTTTTGGACGATCGCTGTCTACGATACTCGGCGCAGTTATTGAAGCTTATTTAGTCGCGGATTAATGTTTTGCATAACGAGGGGACAAAAGTTTCATATCCTCAAATAGTTTATTTGCACACGATAATTAATATGTTGGCACAACTGATTTTACAAACTACACACTCATAAACTTGAATTACCATTTGTAGAATTAACCTACACTTGTGGCTATTATTTATAGCAGTTGAAGACGCAGTTTCTGTTGAAGAACCGCACAAGCTATGAACTCTGACTTTCAATACAGCTGGCTTTGATGAATTTACAGGCATGTAGCTCGACGTTGTCCGTACAACGTTTGGAATTGATTTGATTGTTTTTGCTCATCCTTATATACTAAATCTTCCCCATTAACGAAAGCAGACGGACAGAATCGGGGCGTTTGGTGGTAAATACCTCCGTTTTCCATAGCATGTCATTTACCCCCCTTTTACATTGACCGTACACAGTAAAAAATAATTTCGTAAAATCGGATTGCGAAATTTCGTAAAAATAATTTTGTTAAATAAGTGACAAACGAATTTGTCACTTATTTGAATATACGGAACTGTCCTTTTATTTCCCGTGTCATTGATCATTTTAGTTTGTACTTTTGTTTGTAAAACTAGGAAATTAACAAGTAAATAATTGTGAACATTTTTGGGCAATAAGTTGTTATAAAAGGTACAAACTTTTGTTACTGTGTAGCTTCCCGTGGTCGAGGGTGGATTTCTCATATTGACAATTCTTTCGTGAGATATGGAAGATACGCATATAACGGATATATAATCTCGAATAGATACTCATACCAGAATATTTGTTGTTTGTGAGTTGTGGAAGATGTAATGTAGTAGAGCCGCATCTACAAAAAGTTTTTTCCCATTAAAGTAAAAAACGTTGGCCAAGCACTGTCTTTTTTAATTAGTTGGCGTCGAAACTCGACCACGTATCTTGATAACAATATATATATATATTTTTTTGGCAGGCCCAAAGAGATTCGTTCTCGAACCATTGACTTTTTTTCACTGTAGCCGGTGAATGCGTGAGAGAAAAAGGAAGAATAACAAACGGGGATAGAACGTTACATGTAGCGGAGTTTTATATACACCGGTCACGTATTTCGTACATTTTTCGAGAGTCGGGTCTACAAAAGATTTGCAGCATTCTATTTCTCTTGCCGACCACGGTCTCATGCCCAGCAATCTCCTTTCACCCTTGCTCTCTCATTTGATACGATACAACGACATTACTCGCCCTCGGAGGTCGGCCACTAAATCATGTCAAAATAAATTTCTTTCTCTCCTCGGACTTTACCCGACCCAAAATTTCCGTTGCGGACAACAAATCAATACGCATTCCTAAAAAATATCGAGTAGTTCACTTTGAGGAGTGGTAGTCATTGTATTTACTGACAATATTTTGCATTAGAAGATTATTGCACAGTATAGATTATTGACAGTATTAGAAGATTATTGACATTGTAAGCGAAGAAAATCTTTTAAAATACCTCGCGTTCATATCTGGCGATGAGAGAGCCGCGATAGAGCAAAAGTCGAAATTGGAATAATAGAGAGAGGGGAAATTGCCTACGACTTCCGACATCGCGGTGTCTGGTCCTTTAGACTCTGACCCACATTTTCTTGATACTGGTGCATTCACTTTTCGGTAGGATAAAATTGTTTTAATTTCATGTTTGAGTTTAGTTTACATCTTCGTTTGCCATTCTCGCAAGTTGTTGGTATGCAGGGAGTGCTGGATATTTGCGTCTGCGGTTTATATTTTGCGCGGGTTGTACACACAGCGGTTGGTGGTTCAGAATTTGTGCGGAGGCGAATATTTTTGTGAGTATTTGTGTTCTTGTCATTATGGGTGTGACGCTCGTTTGTTCGTAGAGTAGTGTGTTAGGGGAGTTCTGTAGGGGGTTGTACGCGTGTCTTATTCGCGTCAGTCTTCGGGTAGCGCAAGTTTCGGGTGTTTTTTTTTCGTTTGCTGTTTTCTTGCATTTAGTAGGTTACTTTTTTTATTATTTTTTTTTCTTTTTTTTTGCAGGATCGTAGAAGAAGCCATGCAGAAAGAGTCGTTCGTCGAAATTGCCAAAAACCAACCAATGTAATTTTCATCTCACGGGCATAGAGTCAGGTAGGTATAGCTATAATGGTATGCAGGCTTGCGCTTCATTGGCGAAGGATACATCGATGCCAAGTTCGCGAAGATCGAAAATAATCGATCAACGCCAATGGCTCGAATGCAACCTCGGCAACCGGTAACCACTGCGACGCGATAAATTCTAACCGGCAGGTGGCGAGAAGGGGTGGTTCGCGATCCTTCTACCCTGTACCCGTTTCCGCCGTACATACCTGTGAAACAATGAGATTTAGGAACCGAGACCACCGGCCCGAGAGTGATTTAACGTTTGCGTTGGCTCATCGATCGTAGAATGGCTGAAATACGGAGCAGACTTCGGTGTGCGCGTTTTCACGTGTACATGTACAGGGTGGTCCACAGTAAGCATCGAACCTGTTGGTACGTGGTTGTAGCTGAGGTCATTCGGACTGAACCATGCATACAAGAGCCCTAATCCAAGATTTCTTGGATTATCTGACTGGTCGACGTAAAGTACGTATGAAATCGAGATTATTTCACGTTTTTTTGTTTTTGGAATTTCCAATCACAAACAAACCCACCGTATAACGAATACGAAAGTTATGATAATCCACAGTGCCAAGTAAAATCAATTAACTCCTCCAATTCACTCGAATTTTCTCCACGACACATTGAAGAATTCTGCATAAATAGACCTGTGCATAATAAATGTTTTTTAAGTCAATTTATAACGTGCCATTTGTCCATTTTTTCTGTTGTTAAGAATGAATCACGGACGTATTACCGTGTATACACAGCATTGCAATATGGTAAACCCGTCTCGTACGTCTCGTAAATTCAAGTAAAAAGAAAAAACTACCCTGACCCGCGACGCAGCTGAACACCTGTTCCTTCTTGCCCTCTCCGTCTCTCTCGCCGAGTAACAATTCTCTTTTTAATGGCTCAGCTCTCGAACAGTTATCTCCTCTGAATACCAAATTGTTTTTGCCGTCGTGTCGGCTGCACGCGAAAGCTGCACAAAGGGAAGCCGGATACATATATTTTTTTTTTTAATTCCACGAGCGCTGCATATAATGTACAGAAGGGATGCGTATAATAGTC
Organism: Amblyjoppa fuscipennis; assembly: GCA_963575735.1. Lineage (NCBI taxonomy): Eukaryota > Metazoa > Arthropoda > Insecta > Hymenoptera > Ichneumonidae > Amblyjoppa > Amblyjoppa fuscipennis. The sequence continues at coordinate 19,547,292 of OY754493.1, forward strand.
GAACCCATGTACAACCCGGTCCTTCCATACAGAACGTTAACGTACGACGTGCTCACCGCTCGATTTTCCAGCAGCCCGATGCTACGTATGTGTATTTCATGCTCATTTGTGCTCCACCCATTCGCGCGATCCACCCGGCAGAGTCAAACACCCGCAGGCATTCGCGAACAAATTATTCGCGTATACCTATCACTGCAGATTCCATTCATAAAACATTGCCCAAACAAAAGCGAACCGTCAAAACGCCGACGCCTTACACTGATCGTTTAAATTGGATCCCATTGTGACCATTGTGGAGCGACTATTGTTTCATTATAGCGTGAGAGCGCGTTAATTCGTAGTTATAGAAACGGTGGCGGATTTGCGCGGATTCTCCATTCATCCATAGTTCGGTTTCCACAAAGTCACTACGTTAAATCGATCAGTCGTACACCGCGGTAATGACACGTGATGGCGAATTGAAAATCAGGGGAGAGAGGGGCAAAATGGGACCGTGGACCAAAACGGGATGAGGGGTAGAAATGGAATTTTCCAATAACTTTTTGATGATGGCCGTGGTGGTGAGTGGGGCAAAGCAGCGTTAAAAATCCGGATGTATCGTTAAGACATTCACCTGGAAAAATAATTTATTTGACAGCCACCGTTTATTTAAATTAAGTAAAATATTTATTTGATTTAATAAATATTGATTTAAATTATGTAAAATATTTATTTGATTTAAATAAATATCTATTTAAATCAAATAAATTATTGTTCTGGGTGTGATAAGTCATCCAAAAATTATTGGAAAATTGAGTTTTGCGACCACTGTTCCGTCTGCGCCAGTGTCCCATTTTGCCCCGCTCTCCCTTACCGCGCGAGAGAATGCGGCCTCCGCTTCATCGCTCGGACCACTTTGCCTCTCGCTGTTTCATCCGATTTTTCCATTCGGAAGACCATACGCGTGATGCGCGTCGGGACAATTTGCCTCGTCGTTTCAGGTTACTTCGTTCCTGTACGTTCGTTCGAATGAAACGCATTGTTGGAATCGGTCAGGAAGCAATGTTTCTCCATTGGCGACGCCGATTTCAGGGCTTTCAGCCCTTTCCACCTGCACAATCGAGCATTTGCCACCGTGCACTCCAATGGCAACGCATGAAAATAGCTCGACGCGAAGAATGCTAATCCGCGTCCGTCGATCCGGCAGTGTTTACGAAAACGTCCTCCTCGGATTCCTTGGAAATTCGAGGCGCCGGGGTGACGCTTCGTCGCCTCGAGAATCGCGAGAAAAGGAGGCAAAGAGAGAACAGCCGACGTTGACCCCGTTGCGCGGCAGATTCATTCGGCGGACCGACAAGAATTTCGACGAATTGCTTTTGGCCTGGCCGAGGAGTCTCGCGAAATCCGACATAAAAAAAAAAGTTTATCGGCCAATTATCTCGCATTTTCGGTACAACCGTCGTCGCCATTTTATTCATTGCCTGATCTTATAAACTGAACCAAAAAAAAAATGTATTAAACGGCGATGAGACGGTGAGACGCAAATTGCGATAAGAATGTAAATTTGGAATTTTTGTCGTGAAGCGGCGCTTTCGTCATCGATACAAATTTTATGTTCGAACCGTAATTACTTATTTCCGGTCGGAAACTGAAATTTCCAAAACGGAAATGACGTTTTCCTCTGTGAAGCCACTTCCGGTACAAAAACATATTTTCATAACGCATGCATGTAAAATCCTGCTTTAGGTCCCCGTGAAGCGTGCGCAAAAAGGCACTTTTTCGCATCGCGTGCGAGAGAAATACTGCGCATGAACACAAATGCAATTTGATATTTTTTCCGCACTAGTGCGAAAAAGTCTCTTTCTGCGCACACTTCGCAAAAACGAAAAGCGTGGCCTTCGTGAATTTATTAGGGAAAATTATGTGAATGGCACGAGCGCCTTTGGCTCTTGCAGCATTTTCACACTCGTCAAGAACTTCCTTTCTATGCCCCTGCCCATACAAATAACTATTTCACAAAACCAAAGCTTCCTCCACGAGAAAGCGAAGTTGGCAGCGAGTCAGGCGATCGGAGTACCTGTGCCAATCAATCTCCAGTAAGCTCGGGATTTCAGCCGCGGCTCGAAACCCACGCCGGAAACGTTTTGAGGAAAATTGACGAAGGAATGATTGAGCGATTCGCGAGATAATTTATGGATGCAGTCTGTCGAGACGATACCTCGCTGTGGTTGCGGTTACGCTGGAGGAACTCGGGGACTTATCGAGGGATCATGCGGAGCCGTATTTTTTATCGATCGTGTTACGAGCGAGCGACATGAGAAATTGCCCCGCTTTAGGCCTTAGCCGCAGTTAATTGGTCTGGGATACTGGCTTGGTTATTTGATTGAAATATAAACTAATGGAATTTAAATATGATTTTTTTTAGCGACTGGAACGATTCATTGGCGTTGAAAGTGTTAAGAAAATTGCTCTCAGTGGGCCGCGCAGCTCTCGATAAACTTCGACAGTGGTGTTGGAAGCCATTAAAGAAGTAAACAGTAAAATTCAGCCGCTGAAAAGCACAACAGTTGATCGCGACTTTGTGTAATAGTAGTAATACGCTTTGTGTAATAGCGATTTTCCGCGTACATGGCAGATGCGCTTTATTAGCGTCAGACGTACTAAATCTGGTGGTATCGCATCAACGCATGTGTAATTTTTTGCCCCTCAGGCTACACGACAAAAAAAAATTCATACGAAATTTAATGTACGGGTATTGGAGGTTATTATGCATATACTGGTATGTTAAATGTCATGTACAATTGTGATGTAAAGTAATGTACAGTATTAACAACTTTGGAAACACTTTAGAAACACTCTACTTTTAATATCTAGTGTTCATAGTGAATTTATTTACAATACATAACATTTCCAAGGAGTGCGAGTCTTAATAACCGAAAATAATTATATCGATTGATGAATTGTCTGTTTGCTTCGCAATGAAAGAACCGTTAGCAAGTATTCTTCCATGGTGGCACGGAGGAAGTACAATCAGCGCAGTCCGCTGAACAGTGCGGCCATCCGGTACATCACTAAACTCGATCCGCTTCGACAAGTATTTCGACGAAGTCGGTAGGAAGAAACAACAAAAGGTGAATGTCGAGTGTCGTTCAATTTCGAGGATAAACAGTAAATACCGAGCCCGGATACTGAAGTGAGATTGCACGAAACATTATATATATTTCTATGCGAAACTGTCGCGGAAGAAACAGAACACTCTCCCGAGAGTGCGGCAACCTAACGAGTCTCAGTATTATTAGACACGGGAGTTTCCGTTCCCCATTATTTTCTCGAACAAGGCGGCACTCCGATGTTTCGGAGCGAACGAGGTCAAAAAGATTTTCCAGCGAGATTGTATTCGCCCCCTCGAAGTCGCCCTATACACGACTCGAAGATTCGCGAATTTCCGTTTTTTCGATAACAGTAGATTTATTTTAATTAATTTCACCGTTGGCACCTTTGTTTTCTCAGTGCCGTCGACACGGTTAATAGTTCTCCGAATATGAGCGTTCGAATGGAACATGTAATTGGGCTATTACGTCGTAGGAAAAAAAAATTAATGAAGTAGGGTAAAAGTGGGGAATATGGACCGGTCCATATTTCATTGATTCACGTGTTAATCGGGGTGGTCCATATTCACCACATTTACCCTACATTGTACCGTTAAAAATGGGATACCTGATTATTTTTAATTGATCGAAAATGTTTCTTCTTCATGGCTGGATTAGTATCGAATGACCCGTATAATGATGAATCGAAGACGTTGAGATTGTGCCGGGAAATTGTTTCCGATAAACAGGAATCGCCGCCGTCGCAATATTGTTCCGCGACAGGAAATCCGGAATCCCAGGTTCTCGATTCGCGTTCTCCAGTCTCAATTCGGGCTCTATTCTAGCTCGCGATTCCCTTCTCTTATTATCAGGATTTTCGCAAGAACGCGCCGGACGAGCGCGTTCTTGCGAAACATCCTCGTTGAGGATCCTTCCTCGCGAAAGGAGCTTTTCGCACAGACGCGACGCCGGTTTCAATGCAGACATCAAGTTCGCTTGTGTAGTCGTGCCGAATATCGTCGCATTGACGAAGACACAGACTCCGGTCGAAAGAGCCGCCCAAGCTGGTCTCGAGTCCGTCCGACGGTTATGATAAATTCCAGAATTCGGTGGACCAACCCACTCGGCTGTATCTTCCTGAGAATGTCTCACCGGACGTCGACGCAAACGCAGATAGAGAACTATCGGATATCGGTGAAACGGGTGTTCGCTATTGGCAACTCAACATCTCGTTCGGTCCCCTGGTAGCGAAGGGTGTAACTCGTAATTCAAATAGTTTGTATTTCGGAGAAGTTCGGAAAGAGAAGTTTAGAGAGTCGCCACTTTTTCCTGGCTCGATCCTCGAGCCATGACGCCATCGACTACCGGCGATCCATCAAAGTTTCCGTTCCCACCGTTATAGAATGTTCAAAATGGTAACTTATCATTGACGCCAAACTTACTTCAGCCAAAACTCATTTCCGCAAAAAAGTAACTTCGTAATTTTCGGTTCGAGAGAACTCATTTTTCGACCCACAGGCGAAATTCGTCACTTCCGCTCGGGAAAACAAATTTTTCGACCGGAAGTGACGTGTCTCCGACGTAACGTCACTTCCGGTCGAGAAGTGAGCCTTTGAAACCAGAAGTGACGTTTGCCGGCTCGTCACTTATATAAGATTCGGATAGATGTTGTTTCTCCAACCGACAGGTCGGAGAAACTCATTTCAGGCAAAAAGTAACTACAGTTACTTTTCGCTTGAAATGAATTTTGCGTAAATGATACCTTCAAAATGAATTCGTCGATTTCACGATCCCGATGGAAATTCTCGACGCCTGAGGCTTCGACGTATCGATTCCGAATTGTGGGTCATACGCTCTACTTGTTTCCGACAATGGGACACAAGCGGCAAACCCCTCCGAGCAACGAACCACAGCAATAAGGAGCCGAGGTCCCCGATGGGTTTGCGGTTGCGGCACAAAGTGTCCATCAAGAAACGCGACAGTGCATCATCCACTGAGCTCCGTAACAAGGCCATAGTCATGGTTGAACGTAATTAAGGTTGGAGCCGCAGCAAGACTCTTCTTTGTGAGGCTTTTAACATCATCCTGCCCAAGTAGCGGCGGGTTTTGCTCCAGTAAGAAGGGTTTGTTTCGCGAGTAGACGACGTGGTTAATGAGAACTGCGATGAAGGAACGAAAAATGAAGACCGCTAAAAGGCTCGCAAGAAAAGGAAAGGGATGTGTCGTGGGCTGGCTCGCTCTCGGTACGGAATTTTTTCGAAGCTTTTGTTCCCACCATGACAAAAGAGTGTCGTGTAATGGTGGCGATTTTCGGTAGTTACGTTCACTCTTTTTCTTTCTTCGCGCATGAGCGCGGCTTCGCGATGACGACGACGGCCGAAACTGTTTGTCTGACGACCCGGCTGAACGAGGAGACGTGCAGAGCGCACGAAAAACGACACAACGAACAAAAGGTTCTAAAGTTCTCGCAGTTAAGGTAGTTATGTCGCGAAGGCAATCCAAAGTCACGTGCATAAACTTTTGACATGTTGTAATTTAACTATCAAATTTTGCCTGTACAAATTCTCGAAGGCTTTTACCGACCATTTGAACGAATAATTAGATCTTGAAAATCGGTTTTCTTACACGACGCTTATACGGGAGAGCTGGCGAAATTGATCTTCAAATCGAGAATTAACATACTTAGATCAAAGATAGAGAATAAATATGAAATACTGCTGAATCGCGAATCAATCAGGAATTTATGCGCAACAAAAAAAGTGAAGCCACCGGACTAATTTGTTCAATACAAATTATATGTTCAATAGAACTGCAAAACATATTAATGTTGAAGAGAACTGCGATCAAAGAGCATTGTTTCGGGCCAAATGACGTTTCCTAACCTGATTGTCGTAAAAATGAGGTCAAATCCTTACTAAACAAATATTCTGCTTACAAATAATCGGTATAATTTAATTGTAAACATTTTCAAAAAAATACTATTATTGTTTATAATATTATTGATGCAGAAAAAGTACCGCTTATAATTAATTTTTCATGTCATGTAAACGCTGATGTCTATGACTCCGGAATACCGACATAGGTACCTTAAATCGTTATTTCGCGGGTCGAGAACTCGTTGGCCAACCGCGGCCCGACGGCGCACTCGACAGCGAATGGCAGAACTGCAGTTCTTAGACCATTTGCACAGCACTCGGCGTTAAGCATCGGAAAAGCCAATACCACGGTTAATTGACTTTCCATTGTACAAACATCGATATCGAATAAATTTATCGCGCGAGAGCATCAGCCGCTCGGTCGCTGGCCTTATACCGTTCACGTTCGGATTATTTGCGAACGCGACTAATTATCCGAGAAGCATCATTTGCTGATGACAACGTACAAAAAAAAGAACAACAGTTTCGCTCGGTATTTATTTTGCATAAAGTCCCTTGTAAAATTTTTCTTCCAAGAATAACAGCACCCCGGTCGAGCTTTGAGAACATTTTAGTGGCATCCACTCGGAGTCCCGACGAAATATCGCAAAGGATTTTCTACTTTGTAGTTGCACACTGCAGTGAAACTGCAAAGCTCTCCGCAATTTCTTTCGGAGAGGTTAAACTAAAATGGAAAAGAAATTCCCCGTGAACTGCCGGAGGATTCCGCAGTCCGGTGCGGAAAGTGTTCCAGTTAAGTACAAAATGTTCGGCGCAGAACGCCCTGGCGGGGAAAGACCAAATAGAAAGAAACGGTCACGCGATTGCAATCTTCTCGTCTATAGGGTACTTTTTTTTCTCCTTACTTTCAGCGCGAACGTGACATGCCAGCCTCGACCTTTTCTTCCACGTACTTCCAAATGTATTTGCGCGGGCTCGAGCTTTTCCATTCGCTGATCCACCGGTGGCGTGACGCAGTCGGGAAATTAGAGGGCCGGCTCTATCAGCGTTAACCTTTAGTGACTTTGCCACATCATATTTTGCCGGGCCCGGGGCTCAGCATTTGGTATTTAAATAAGAAAATAATTTAAATCACCAACTTGACGCATGGCCTGCAGGAGGGAAAAGTAATTGTACGGGCGGGCCGCTTGCCGGATCCTTTGCGGTGACGCCAAGAGGAAAGCTTTAATTTTTGTCGTGAATGCCGAGAGGTTTATGCGCCGCACGCGGCGAGAGCGGCGCTATGAGCGAGAATAATGTTCACGAATCACGGTCAGTTTCCAAAATCAAGTTCCACCTTCAGCAGATTGCGTTTTCGGACTGCGATGCATCCGCCCACGTTACCAAAAGCACGCTCCATGGTCTACCGTTTTAGAGCTGTACACGACCGCATGTTTTTTAAGTACTTCGCCGGGGCTCAGGCGCGTGTGTAATTCAAAGCCGGGTCGCGCATACGCTATGAGTTTCGTTTGTATATGCGCGTACCGTGGCACTTGGGGCATTATGCTTGGCAGCGCAGGAATCACCGCGGCTATCGTGCTGGAACACCGACAATCGGGCACCCCAATGAATATTCATCCGTCGAATAGATAGTCGCGGAGAGAATCGTCGTGGAAAAATTCCGAAAATTGAGCTGCGCGCGAGTGGACTTAATTTTCTTGTCACTTCGCAGAAAAATGTCCCGGAAGAATCGTGGACTTTTATAAGACTCAAAAAATATGGAAATGTAAAATAAAAAGGAAATAGAAAAGGGAAAGGGAATAGGAAAGGAAAGGAAATAGGAATATAATAATAGAAAATCGTTGGGGTATCGTGTCAGCCTTCGAAAGTATTTGTCAATTTTTTTTTTTTTTTTTAAGGTTTTTTCTTTTGTAGCGCTATAACCGCTTGTAAACCTTGGGTGAGAAGGATCCAGGTTGGCCATAGAGGCAGCAAACTTGCACGTTATTCCCGTAAGGGGTTAAATTATTATATATATATATTTTTTTTTATTTTTTTACTGCGCTATAACAGCTCGTAAACCTTGACTGGCTCTGAAGGATCCAGGTTGGCCGCGGAGGCAGCAAACTTGCACGTTACTCTCCTACAGGGTTAAATAATTTTTCGAACTTTCCATCGGGGCGCTTTACGATGAAAACTTGCAGGCCTTCAGACGCGCAGTCACCCTCGGCATTCGCGAGCTTCTCGACTCTCAGGCGTAATTTAATTAATTGAAAAAAGGAAGAAAAAAAGAAAATTAAGTGTTTCCCATCCTCTTCTCGGTCTCGGTCGGAAACTTCAGAGAGCGTGAGAAGGTCGACGAATGGACAGGAGGCCGGAGTGCGTAGTACGGAAACAGAGTATCGTAAAACGTAAATCGTCGGTCTACAGCGCAATTATTTAGGTACGTATTATATTCTCAAAAGTCGGCTTAACGAACGGCCATAAAGTCTCTTTTAATGAAACGAAAGTAATCTTTCGTATAGCCTGTCCGTCGCAATGGCGACGGGTGGGGGGGTGCAATTTTCCTCGGCTATTACCTGTTTTTCATCATCTTCGTTCTCTTTCTCCATGCTCTCTTTACGCTTCATCGCAATGCACGTATCCAGCCCCATTAAACGGGATGGACGGATAACACCACCGAGACCCTCAAAGAGTTTCTGAGCGCACGGCTTGATGAAATTCCATCCCACGCGAAACACCCGCTCGTTTATCAAATTCAAAACCTCCATACAAATAATTCTCTTTCCTCAAGTGCTGTGGAAACTATTTACGGTAGTTCGCACAGTAATTGCGCTCGGTTCTTCATTTCTTAAACACACATAAGTCGGGAGAGCCGAACCCGAACGGAGTTGAGAAAAATTAAAATTTTGCAAAAAGAAAGATTCCTGTCGAGCTGTTGATGATTTTTCAAAAAAAAAGAAAAGTTAAATAGGATTTAACACAACGGTTCGCAGTTGCTGACCGTGTTATGAATTGGTAAAAAAGATTTATACATTTAACAAACCTTTTTTTTGTCTACGAACGTCCACAATTATTTTGTTGTTAATTTTACAAAAAGTATTCGTAAAATTGACACAAATTTTTGTAAAATGGACAACATTTTTTTATAAACTTATCAAGAAAAGAATTGTGGACGTTTGTGGACAAGAAACGTTGGTACCAATTTTACTGTGTAGATCACTGTATGGACGATATGACAAAATTGTAGGTCACTGATCGGGTCATTTGCAGCAGGGCGTATATATTTCAAGTTTATATTATCAAAAAATTGTCAAAAATCATAAAATAATACTTGTTTTAGTTAATTAAGACTACAAACTTTTCTATAAAACCAGTTATTCGAATACCTCTACTATTTTTAATAATCTTCATTAATTTTCAATGCCATGCATAGTTTTGGTGGTCAGTAATTGGGCCGTTCGCCTTACGACAGACCGATCAATTTTTCACACAAAAGTCCCACATAACACTCCTTCTCAGTCGGTCGCTAAAAGCAGGTCTAAAGCTCCGCAGTATGTTTGCCGCGTTTTACGTTTGCCGGTGGAGAATCGACCGATTATAGGCGATACGTACAACCGCGAGGGTGATGTGACTCGATGGTGCATGTAACGTGAATGCGAGGGTGATTGGATGTTGTTGGCTGGCTAGAGCTCGCCCTGTAAAGACCAGAGCCAACGAGAGGGAAAAGCGTAGCGATCGTAACTAGCGCGTCGAGCCCGAACCCGTGTATTCGAGGCTCGTGTGTCAATGGTTTAAGCTCCTCTTCGACATCGAGATCGCCAATTGCAGTTTCAGCTGTTTCGACCCTTTCTCACCCGGTTGCCCCAGTGCAATGGTCTTTGTCGCTCTGGCTATCACGGATCTCTCGTGGTCCCTCGACAAATTCCCGTTCATCTCACTCATCCCTCCCCATCCACCCCGCCCCCTTCTCTATTTATAAGCGAAACCGTCCCTGGCGCAGAAGCGTCGACCATTCGATTCAATATTTGCAGACGGTTAGCCCAAGAGCGTGCGCCCATCAAGCTACATTGTGGAGCGCCGAAATTCGGATGGTCCGGTCAGTCTCATCTCGAGCCAAAAGCTGCAACGGCTTTGGTGTGCAATTGGGGTATTTTACACGCGTACTCTATACCAGTGAACCTCGGAGAGTTCTGCAATATTTAGGTGTTTACCGTAGGCACTGAAACGCCTGGCGAAGCTGAGACCGGTCAATTCGGTATTGGTGCCAGCATGTGCCTACCGACCATGTTCCAAGGGTTCTATGCAATGCACCCCCTCGGTAGGCTAGTCGCAAGATTGCACAGTGAGCCAATTCTGGAGATGCTTCAGCTGAACGTTCGGAGCCACCAAGTGGTGAAGTGACCGCTGGCTCCGACAGGGACATTTCCGTGGTTTGCCCACTCTAGCACAGTCGTGAACTATGATATCAACCATTGACCTGCGAACTTTGGGAAGCGCATGGGTAAATTGTGGACAATGAGGATCACCCGTTGTGAACGAGCACTCGAGCAGTGACTCTATGAAGACAGTATGTTGCCTCAACGGGTCCATAAAGCATCCCTTTATGACAATGGGTACCAAAAGCGAATCACAGTGACTTTGGGCCAAGTCTATGATTTTATGTCACTGCAACTTTGGGCGAATTCTATGATTTCATGTCACAGTGACTTTGGGTCATGTCTATGATTTGACGTCACAGTGACTTTGGGTCAAGTCTATGATTTGACCGAATTGGTCTACGATTTACTGGAAAGTGTCCATTCGTTGGTTCTGTCCGTTCATTGGCTGATTTACCCTATCCATGAGAAATTTCAATTACAGGCACGCAGGGAGTTTGACTTGAGCCCATCGACGCCAGAATCGATAGCACGCCGAATGAGTTGGCCTCTGCGGGGCAAACAGTCACGCATGTGAAGGGGGTAAGAAGTTTTGTTGTGTTTCCTCTTAATGGACGTGAGACCTCGCGCCCATTAAGCATCGAGGTCGAGCATAAGATGAAGGCTTCGTGCTTGATTCTTTGCACACTACAAGCGAGCTTTGTGTGTCGGCATGAAACAAAGATTTCATTGGGGTAAAATGGGACTTCCGGAGCGTGCGATACACAGTAAAAAAAATTTGGACTTTTTACAACAATTTATTGTCCACAAACATCCACAATATTTTATTTGTTAATCTTCCGATCCCACGCATCCGGTTTCTAATTTTACAAAAAAAAAAAAGTACAAACTAAAATTGTTAAAGCCACGGGAAATAAAAGGACGGGTTTGTATATTCAAACCTTAACAAACGAGTTTGTCATTTATTTAACAAAATTATTTTTCCGAAACTTCGTATTCCGGTTTTATGAAATAATTTTTTACTGTGTATCAAGTACATTTTTTTATTCTTTCATTAGAATTATCATTGCGTGTACAAGCGCTCGACAACGTACTCGATGCCATTCGGAGGCTATAAATTCAAATTCCAGTCGATAATTTTTAAGTGCGTGTTGAAAAATCGGCTCGATACGCAATAAATTCATACGGTTTCATTGGAATCCCCAGCGGGGGAGTCGGCGAATTCGCGATTCAATTGTTTGCACCACCTCAATGCTCCCCAATTACCCATGTCCATCGACGTTAACATGCATTGTGCAGGCTGCGTCGGCGAAAACCGGCTGTTGCGAGAGTTGTGATTATTTGTAAAATTTTGTGTACCCCCCTCCGGATTATGCTTGATGTTCCATGTATCTACGCATTGCATAGAACACGATATAAATAGGTAGAGCACAATGGACACGATGTCCTCAACGAAATTTATATGCTAAACTGTTACCTATTGCCTCTGGTTGGAATATTGCCAAAACACGCCGTGGACATCAACGGGTCCGCGAACGGTAGCTCGCTCGTAAAGCTCATAAAGGGTCCGTTGTGTCGAGGGATGAGGCCGTCATTGTCATTAACTCATTAAAAATTTCGCGATACCTCCGAAATTCCGTTCGAACATCACCAACGAGGACTCCTTCATAATTGTTAAAAGAAACTATAAAAACTGTACGGAAAATGTGAATAAAAGAGGAGCTCGCGTTCGCGTAGTTTCCGCTGTAAGCGATTCGGTCGGTAACGAGCGCAAGTTATTTCGCGGAGCTCGTGAAGGGAAGACGAGAAGAAAAAAGGAGATTAAAAACGGGGACACGGTGGAAGCGAGAAAACGCCGAAGGTCCAAGAATCGCTGGACTTCGATATGTACGAGTGCCGGATCGAGCTTCCGGTGCAGTGTCCCGTCGGGCGCCTTTCGTTATCTCGTTTTTCGGCACGAAAGCTCGAGTCGGAAACCGTAAAATGTAGAAACGGCACAATGGCGTCGAGATTCCAGCGTGCACGCCATCAGCAGCGGATAGCGGCATGGAATAATGTACGTGTGAAACGCGAATGGGGAGGTAGTTTCGCTCGGTGGTCGACATCGGGCCGATGCACTGGGCAATCCTGCGATCGGTATTACGCGCCGGTGCTGTTGCCGGTGCGGTCGTGAACGTCTGGGCACCGCTGCGACCGGACAAGTTTCATGGCGTGTAAATTATGCAGTAATTTGTCTCGGTAGCAGCACGCGCTCGTAAACGCCAAAACAATTACATCTACGGTGGATCGGCGATATAACGAACAACCACCGATGCCGGACCGCGCCTGCCAGTGACATTAGGTACATCGCGGACTAAGCCGTGTCTCTCGGCAACTCGCGAACTCAATAAACTGACGCTGGTGAATTCTCGAAATTGCTGCTCGATAACGACGCCCCTTATTATCCTCGTTATCCGCGTTATCCTACCCGGGCTCGCGTGTCACCGCGAAGTTCTCGTGACTTTTCGTGCGGAAGATCCGAGTGATGTTGTCTTTGGGGCCGCAGTCGAAGAGGATGTGAAATGCAAAAATTGGTTACCTACCTTTACGTTTCCGAACTTCCAAGTGAAGAGTATGACTGCGGGGAGACACGCGATGATGCAGCACTCGAGGATGAGTATCGCGGTTCTCATGAGCCAATTGAGAGAGACGACGCAGGGCGAGCCGTCCGCGCAGTACTCGCATCCCTCGGCGCACGGAAGGCATTCGAAGACTCCGTCCTCGCCGTACTGGCTGTCCTCACCCTGTCGGAAAGACGGCCTGATTAGATGAGGAACAACACGGTACTCGACGCGGACCGGTAAGAGCAAAGTGGACGGTGAGAAAAACGCCAATGCACTTTTTTCTCGGCGGACTTTCGGACGGGAAGTTGAAGGGAAAACTTTCGGCCTCGTCCGCTCCGTTCGTAGACGGCTACACCGGTTTCGTTCTACTGCTTCGTCTTGTTTATTTTTATTTATTTTCAATCGAGATACAAAGGTAGTTCGGTTTTCACTGGATATAAGTTCGGGAGCAATATTTGTTCTCCTCAAACGTAAATTAACTCGATACGCTTCACCGAGGTTGGTTGAGATCGAACGAAAATACACGAGGATGGAAATGAAAACGTCGCTGGTATTCTTGTGTACCGAAATGGTGTTTTGAGAGACAAACTCGAGGGAAACGTTATTGTTGGCGCATTCGAGTCGATGTTCGCATTTGGAAACATCTTCTATCGACAGAGACGAACCAAGCTTGAACTGAGAGAAAAATCGGGGATGGAGCGAACACGCATGAGAGGTTGACCCAAACAAATATGGCTGGGTCAATGACGATTTAGGTAGCTTAATTACCGGGAGGTTGCATTAACAACATAAGGTTGGCTCGACCTCTCAGTGAGGTTAAATACGGCGAAACTCATGGTGAAGTTGAATCAATAGATCTCATCGAGGCTGAGCCAACCTCAACGAGGTCGATTGATTCAAACGGAGGTTGACTCAACGTCAATGAGTTCGAAATGTTTAAACAAAAAATTTAAACATGTCAGCGAAATGTCAGAATGCATTACCAGACTGACATTGCATAAACCACCCGCATAAACACGGAAACAATCCTAGGAACATTTCGGTGAAACATGAAATTAAAAATATTTCAAAATATTACTTTCATATAATTCAGAAATATTTCGTAAGATTTGAGAGATTGAAAATATTTCTAAAATGATTGAAAACTATTGCCTAATGATACGGGTAATGAACTAGTTGGGTGATTTGTTCCGTAATAAATATAAAACAATTTGTTAGTGTCCCCAAAAAGGATTTCCGCTTCCGCGCCTGTCTCCACTATCGCAGTTCCCTCGTCCGACCCCATAATTGCGGCACATGTTTCGTACCGGCTGTACGTGCACTGCAGTTTAATGAGCAAACGATGCTATTCGCAATGTTAATGCTGCATTTCGGGTTTGCCGAGTGAGAGGAGGTCAGTGGTCTTGGTCGCTTTCGTCGATTAAATGAAAATCAATCAACCGTTCGAATTGGTACTACAATCATTGGGCGTGTGATAATGGTACGAATTCGAGAGAACACTGAACAAGTAATGGTGCTACAACCGCGAGGGACGGAGGTATTGATAGGCAATTAGCGTACGCCGAGGTGGAGTGGCCAAAGTTTATCGGACGCCAATTGGCCGCGTTTCCTATCCACAGCAAGATATAGATAACTTGATAGTAGAAGTCAGAAGGGTTCTCCGGAGTATGTTCTCCGTATCATCCGCGATCCCACGAACTTGGAACTATATCTGTATTATCGGTTCGTATATTTGACCCGACAGAGGAAGGAGCTTTCTATCATTACTGTTCGAAGCTGGTGAACGTCTCCGGGTCGATTGTATGCGAGCTCGGGGTAGGGTGTACGAGTTGAGGAGGAAACTTCGTCATACCCAGCCCGGGGTAGCTTTGTGAGCCAAGGAACCTTACGCAGATATAATCATCAAACGGCAACGAGGATTAAGAGGGAACTTGGTGAGATAGAATTATTAAGTTCGTCCCAGACGGGCCACCACCAAGACTCAGAATTACCACAATTATAATTGGCCCGCGAATCATCCGGCCGATGTATTGCGTGATTCAAAGCTCGGAAATTCCATTCGCGTTGTCATCCAATTCAGCAGTGGGAATTGTACTCCGCTTTTGATCGAGTACGATTGTTACTTCTGAACGTTTTCTGGGATTTGCCAGAAGGTTCAATAACGTACCACGATGGAGCATAGATCTGAGCACGGTTCACATCTGAGCACATGCGTAATAAATAAACACAAGAGGAAACAACGGCACTTTGGTGCAACAACCTAACGCTAAATTCTCACTCACTTATGGATAGTATGGCCGGGATAGGACAAATAGCCATGGGGATCACTAGTATCGCATCCTTGCATGTATTCCTATGTACACAAATTGGGTGTGTGCGAAGCACTCGCCAGGAAACGTCCGGAGAAACAGGACCCTTGAGACCTGCAGCAAGGACACGTAATGTCTCACGAGGGATCACCGTAGATTCAGATTGGTACGACGTGGTGAGCAGCTCGAGATACATGAATATCGAAAATTATGTTTATGTAGAAGCACGAGCAATGCGGTTGGGCTTGAGTGGAAGCAATATGGACCAATGGAATTCGCAATGCCAACGACAATAATTCTTCTCTCGGAAAGCTATTCTTTAGCTTTGTGTATACTGAGAAATGGAAATGTTGGAAGTTACGATAAATCTCGTAAAAGCCGACAAAACTTTCAGATATATGGGAACTACAGCGAGATCCTGACAAACATTCGTATTAAACTTAACACATTCTGCTAAAAAATATGGTAATTTTCGCTATCGCAGATATTAGCCGAATATCCCGTAATTTTTTTTATAGAATATAAGCTCTTATTATAATATAAATCGGAGACGTCGCGATTGCGAACCGTTTGTTATGTCGTTTATACCGTCGCATGTTATGTCGGTCAATTTTTTTATGTACAAGGGCGAGTGGGGCAAAACGGGGCAGTCAATGCGGATGGATCGATGGAACAAAATGGGTCGTCCAAAAACTCTCCTCTACATAAATAACCAATTTGATCGACAAAATTCTCAGTTTTTTCCAGGGATTTCGCACTTTTGATCTACAAAATTTTTGGTTTCATTCATGAAATTTTCAGCCAGATACGCGAAATTTCATCAACCTGCCTGCTGAAAAAAAATACCACACGGGTTGGTAAAAAATTGCGACCGCCCCTGTGAAAATTTCACATATCGCATAATTTACCATATGACTTGGTAGTTTCTTTTCGATATCCTTCACTCAACGTATTACGCTATTCCGATCGTATTCATTCCCGGATCGACGTCCTTTCCGCTGCACACAATCTACTGCCAAGAGGCAGAAGGGGGAATTCACTGTGGTCGGATTGCACGCGTTCATTAGTTAGCCAATTTAAAACGTAACGCAGGTTATGTAAACTTCATTACGCCCGGGCTATAACAGTTCATATAATATTCTACATAACAGATCCATTCCATCGGGCCGAATCCACGTGTCGTCATTTTCAGACCATACGAGAATCGATTACACCCCGACGAAGGCCGTATATATCCATCACCGATGAGACCGAATACTTATTCTATATTTTCTTCTTTTACTTTTATTTCTCCACACAGCGTGTTATAATATCATCCATGCCTCGTGGGAAATCACAGATAGAGGGTTAGCGGCAGATACTAACGGTAGAAGCAACAGCCTGATATCGATGGCTTACTGCCATAAGGCTATACATAGCCCGTGTATAAACATCGCCAGAAGGGCATATAGCCCTTCTGACGTTGGAACACAGACGTATTAGTCGCAGGGACGTAAAGCATACGAGGAAACTCGAACATACTATTCGGCAAACCCAGATTACGATAAAAAAAAAGTTAACGGAAGGAATTTCTATATCGAACATAAGTAACTTAAGTAGACTTTTGTTGGTACAGTAGGACCGCGCTTGTCCGACCTTCGATTATCCTTCGACCTTATTCGACCTTGACATTAATCGAGGTATAGGCTTGGATAATACGGAAAACGCGGACGAGATGGATAAAAAAGCATGCCCGCGCACGGGGTCGTCTGTAACTGCTAGATTGTTGCATGAACGCTTAAACTTGTACAAGTTTGTTGCGTCTTTATATTGCGAGCCGTAAATACATTCCGATTCTAGAGGCAATGGTAGAACATCGTGATGTCTCATAAAAGGAAACAACTCGTAAGTTAACTAATAAACTTAATGTTTATATGAAGTGGTCTGTTCTTTTTTAAATATATAATACTAGTAAAAGTTTGAATTCAGTTTGTTGTCTGTGTTATCCGAGTTTTCGCTTATCCGACGTACGCTCTGCCCACATTATCTCGGATAAACGAGGTTCAACTATAAAAAAATATTTCAGAATATAAAGATTGCCAAATATAAAGAAATGTGTGAACATAAATAAAAGGGAAGAAGAAAATTGAATTCTCTCCATCGTCTCCAGTGAGCTGGAAAGGAAAACACAACCCCGACATACGCGATGTTCCGCGCATAACGATGAGAGTGCTTAATCGAACGCACTTCTCTTTACGTCAGGCCGGTTATTTGCGAAGCGTGGATCGTGCAGAGTGCTGTGAACACGCTTTGTACGTTCGGTCGCTGTCGCGTGGTTTTCGGCAAAAGAAGAGAACGAGAGGGTGACGAGCCTCCTCGAGATACATAGCCGGTGAAACAAGCGACAGAATTGAAAGCAAGTGGACCACCGATTATAGAGAGTGCGCCATGAAGGAGGCCCTCGACTCCTGTTCCCGGAGGTTCGGTTTATGCAAATTGCGGACCGAGCGGAGAAGTCGCCAGTCAGCTCGTGCCCACAGGGATGAGAAAGCAAGAAGCTGGTAGAAATTACGGATTCCTTGGAGGATACACCGTCGCGAACCTTCCTAGTCTCTCATGTGCCGCCTTCTGTTTTAATCGGTTGTAACAAAACACATTGCCTCGAGTGTTCTTATAATTGTGCAATAAAAAAACCTCACCAGGATGCTAGTAACCGATCGCCGGAATGCTGCGAACAGTAAAATAGCGATACCCTTATCCTGACTCGATGAGAAATAGAATTCATTTCCGGATCAAGCGGAAGTGAAAATTCTTCGAAAAATTAAATCATAGGGCTGAAGGACTCAGATCGATGGCTCGCTGGCAATGTCAATAGCAAGAGGAACATATAATGCAAATAATCTTTCAAATGTATCAGCATCCGTTTAATGTTAAACATTGTCAATAAATACATTGACTACTACTTACATCATACTTCTCTGACAGCAAACTTTAGTGAGTAATTTGGTGAGTGAATGGTAGTTTTAGTGAGTACATGTAGAAGGTCCGGTGTGGAATGGCTTTTCACAATGAAATCGCTAATGATCACGTTGCATTGATTGTTGGAACAACATGTTTGCATGTTGTCGTGCAATAGAAAGCCTCACAGAGATGTTAATAACGGAACGGCAGAATGCTGCATAGAGTAAAATTGGTCAGTCCTATATTGGAAATCACAGCCATACCCTTATCCTCATTCTACCAGGAACGGAATTAATTTCCAGTCCAAGCGAAAGTGACATTTCTTCGAAAATGGCATCGCGTTTCCCTACCGGCAAAGTTGGACGAGTAATTTGCACATGTGTTGGCACTCCCGCGTGGAACGGCTTTCCACAATGAAATGTCAGATGAGGAAGGAACCGGGGAGTAACATGGGTCAAGCGTGTGGCACAAGGTGCGGTTACCCTGCATTCAGTAAATATGTATACGGGTGGAGTGAGCACATAATTAAGCTGGCGGGAGAGTTAGGTGGGCAGAGGAGCGACGACGACAGTGACAACAACAAACTCGTGTTCAACTCCGACGCCGGAGTTCGCCGGCTGTAGAGTACCCAGTGACCGAGATAGAAAATCAGATCGTCGCGTAGGAAAGGCAGCGGCGGTGACATCCAGGGGAGGAACTACCGTTTCCAGCCTTTGAGAATGACTAGAAGTGTACGGGGCCACAGGAGCAGTTCGCCAGGTTCCGTCGTTCCCGGCTTCCTCGTCGCCCTGGCCGCACTTACCCGTGAAACTCGACCGACGTCCTCGATCTCCACGTCCGACACTCCTTCCGCGAAACTTAACAAGCCTCTCTGCCGTACGTGGAGAACATCGACAATGACTGCGGGGACTCGTAAAATCCGGCAAAGTGAAGCGAACAAGCCGAGGAAGAGAACGTGCGGTATACGTACAGTCGACCCTCGCCTATTCGAGAGGCTCCGAGAGCCGCGAAGCATCATGCCAACTTCGGTAGCGAGGGATTTCTCACCGTGCCCGACGGTCATCGTCCACTGCGGATGGAACAAGCTGATTGACTTGAGACGGCTTCAATCTAATTTCTAATCGGGTCAATTGAATCGGAGCCGCGTGTTCGGGATCGAACGCGAACAGACATTAATTTCGATGAAATCGCGCACTGACGAAGTTCCCACTGTAGCGCGGATGTATAGCCAAGGTCCCTTGGGAGCTTACACCGCAACCTCGATTTGCTAACCGACTACGGCACTCTGTATCCACGGAAATGGCGCTACAGAGGAACTTCCATTAATATGAAATCCATGTGGATGTGAAAAGTATCGGAAATATTTGTATGTATTAATGTTATTGAGGACGATTCGAAGATCAAGTCGAAGATCAAGATTTCTTGATCTATAGATCGATAGACCAAAGTCAAGGTTCGGTGGATCCAGCTGGTTGTTTTGACGCCAACTTCTTCCTGCAGCGCTACAAGTAAATTAGACTAGTGAATCAAGTTAGGGACAATGTGGCGGGCTTTTCCTGCAGCGGCATTATGCGGCAAGTAACCACTGGGACACGATTCGCCCATTCGTGGAAAATGCAATTGGCACGTACTGCTCACTCGCCGTCGAAAGAGCTTGAACTTCTTCCCGAGCGAATGTGCGAGCGGATGCAAGCGAGGCGAACGGGGAATTACGTACCAGGTAGTAACTCGCATTTGCTGACGGAACTTCGTCCGGAAAGAAGTGCCTTGGCGCCTCGGGCGGTTTTACATCGTTAGCGGTATCCACAGGTGTAGAAATAAACTGTACCGCTTCGAACGAATACACCACGTGACTCTGTAATTGCATCGCCTATAGGGCCGTTGGGTTGCCGCGCGATGCACTGAGAGAAGGATCTAGTAAATATTACTATATCGCTTGAGAGACATTGCACAGTAAAAAATAACTTTGTAAAAATAATTTTGTTAAATAAGTAAAAAACCCTTTTGTTTAGTAATGACACTTTTTGTGGTAAGTAGCGACTGAAACACGTTTCGCCCATTCGTAGAAAATGCAATTGGCACGTTCTGCTCACTCGTTGTCGGAAGAGCTTGAACTGCTTCCCTAGCAAGCGAGGTGAACGCGGAATTACGTATCAGGTAGTAACTCGGATTTGCCGACGGAACTTCGTCTCGAATGAAGTGCCATGGCACCTTGAGCGGTTACGTTTTACATCGTTAACGGTATCCACAGGTATACAAATGAACTGTGCACTTTCGAACAAATACACCCCGTCTTGGTTTATCCAGCCTTTTCTTTGTCTCAGTGTAACCACTGGGACACGCTTCGCCCATTCGTAGAAAATGCAATTGGCACGCTCTGCCCACTCGCTGTCGGAAAAGCCTGAACTTCTTCCCCATTTACTACCTGCTTCATAGTAGCAGGTAGTAAATCGCATCTGGCGACGAAACTTCGTCTCGAATGAAGTACCATGGAGCGTCGGGCTGTTACATATTACATCGTTAGTGGTATCCACAGGGATACACATAATAAACTGTACTATTGTACAGAGCTAGGCAAATACCTCAAGTACTTGAATTACGCATTGAAGTAACAAGTATTTGAAGTACGTGTTGAACACTGGCAAAACTGAATAGCTCAAGTTCTGAGAAGTGGGCACTAAGTCAGTAGTTGATACCTCAATACGTACTTCAAGCACTTACTGCGTTTGCTCAGATCTGCTATTATATAACTGTACAGTAGAACCTCGATTATTCGAAGCTTCAATTATCCGAACCGACTCCGTTTATCCGAACTCTAAAGGTTATACATTATTGCCTTTTCAATCACCTCGGCAGAATCCGAAAGCGCGCACCAGAATCTCATTTCTATACTAAATCCTTTGAATCGTCTTACATACATTGTTCACATTGAAGCGGCTAGGGATCTCGCTACTTAAAATCACAGTAACTAGCGTTCGCTAATGAACAATAGACGATTTTATTTCGCAGAATCCTTGAAATAAGACTTCGACGTTGGAAACATGTTAAAAATATGTTTTGAAATTGAATATATACTATTATTTCATTTATATATATGTCTTATTTGTACAAGTGCCATAATCCCGTGATATAAAATAAGCGTTTCGATTATCCGAATTTTTGATCATGCGAATTAGACCCAATCCCGATTATGCAAATGCATCGGCCACACCCAGAAAAATAATTTATTTCACCGCCACCGTTTATTTGGATTAAGTAAAATATTTATTTGATTTAAATGAATATTTATTTAAATCACAAATAAATATTTTACTAAAACCAAATAAACAATGGCCGTCAAATAAATTATTTTTCTGGGTGCATAAGCCCGTTGGCTTGAAGCGGGATACAAGACACAATGGTGAACAGTGGTGGACAAAACGAAGAGTAATACTCGTAATCTGACAGAAGAAATGAAACCGCTTTTACCCTCCGACGAAATCATAATGAAACATTGAAGTAAATAACTGCAGCGCCTGCACTTTTCCATACAGCACATTTAAGCAGAACCTTGAAGAATAGTTCAAACAGAAGATAATTAATTCTCCCGTACGGAATCGGAATTTTTGAGCACTTAGTATATTGCTCGGATTTTCGAAGTACCGAGTATCGACAATCGATATCATCAGGAAACTCATAATCCAACCGAATGCTCGTAAACCCCGAATGCGCGTACGTCTTTTCCTAGTCCGTTGGTGATGCGCCATTTTAATTCACAATGCAGCGATCGGAAGTATACGGTATATGCGATCCATAACCCGATATCTTCCTTTCTATATTATCGGGTCATGAAAGCTTACGAGAGCAATATGAAGTAGCCACGGTGCTGACTACAGCGGTAGCTGGGATGCTGCAACGAACGCGCCGGGCCGCACGAAAAACTCCACATGAAGTAGGAAACTCAGTGAGAATAGTGGAGCAAGGTAATGAAGCCCGTTCAGCCGCAACTGCAGAGCCTTCGGCCGAACCGGAATCTCATTCCAGCACATTATTGAATAAAGCGCCGCAATCGTAAAAGCTGGGCAGTCTCTCATCCATTTTTTACTCGGAATTCCTCCGTTTCAGTTATTTCCACCTTCAGCTCGTGAGAGACATAATTTAACACTGTTTTTAATAATGCCACGACATGATTGGATCTAATGTTCTTCTTCATGTTATGTGCGCATTAATGCGTGAATGACAATCGGAGATTTTTCCGATCGACGAAATTAAAGTTCCGTCCGATCATTGTGATCGCAATAAAATATATCAAACTTATTTCGGAAAAATAATAGTGAAACTTTTGATTTGCTTTAATTCTTCGCATTAGTAAGGCGTTCGGAAAAAACTTTATAATTTCCGATACAGTTGCAAGGTGCCTCGAGATGAGTGTACTCGGTAAGTTTGAGAAGGGGAGGAACTATCCGAGCCCGGCATATTTCATCGGCGTGTTTACGAAGAAAACTGATATTCTGTTCTTGAAGTAGTCGACCATATTTCATTCCTATCGGGAAAATCCGGATTCTTATATCTTCCTCGCATACGTGTGTCCCCTCCCCAAAGACCTCCCAGACACGGCGTTCACGTCAATATCGCGAGCCTTCCGGGTAATAACAATTGTTACAAAATCCGAGCCGATTTTATCGAGCTGCGGCTGTAAGCCGATTGCAGTTTATTTGGCTCTGCGGCGATTAGGCGCACGACTGAATCCGTTAACCTCTAATAGGCTTATTGATTCAGGACTATCAGCAGATTGATTCAGTGGCCGCGCGATTGTTGCTCCGGTTGGTAATTTTTCTTCAGAGTCGACAATAGTGGATTACCCTATAAGGGAGGGAAGTGCGCGATATTCGCCGCGTGTGCAGTTTGCTGCCCGAGTGAAGTCAGAGCAGAAATCACACAATGTGCTTACGATACTTTTTTTCCGATGTCGTTAAAATAGTTTATTATCCTACAAGGGCGGCAAGTGCGCGAACTTTGCAATGTGTGAAATTGGCTGCCTGAGGAAAGCGAGAGCAAAAATCATACGAGGTGAAAATCCGCTCCCTGATTTGTAGCGTGCGAAACTTTTTTTCCCGACTTCGTTAAAATACTTTTTCCGTTGCATAGTGGTCATATATATATTTTTTTCCTTAATACACGTTTCATGTTCACCAATGACTATTACTTCTCCGGGAGTAATAGGACTTCCAGAGTGAATAATGAGCCCTTTTACTCCCTGGGGCGTAGTGAAACAGTACTGCGCAATGCGCACAGATTAGTAACGATCATCGGTCCATAATAGGCAATTTTCCGGCCGTGTTGCATGCGAATAATGTGGTCATTTGAGCGAATTCGAGAAGAAAATATGTTTTTCGTAGAACTTAGGACTATTATAGGGTTTGACCGGTCTGTGCACATAATCGCTTCAAAGCCGCATTGCTTACCGAGGTTTCAATAATAGGTTTGAATGCGGCCTGCATAACGAGGAATGAATCGAAAGCCGATTCTGCTGACCGCGGGGCAACTGGACCGTATTTATCGGGTTCGAACAGCACGCAACCGACAAACTTCGCATCCTGGCGGCAATAAGCCTGGATAATCCATGAGAGAATGCACCAACGCTATTGAAGTGCACAATCTTACTGCAAGCAACTTCGCGATCGTTTCGTCAAGGTGATTCCGGATGGGTCGGTAAAATCGGATTGGCCGAGCACGACCAATACGGGCAAGTTTCAGCCAACGCACTGTTTTACCGAACTGTTGCGTTCGATGACTAAGAAGCTTATGACAACCCATTAAACTTGGCGACGGGAAGTTCGATCCAACGACACTGAACGCAGTCTTTAATTTTCCCCCCGAGGAACGTAACAATTTACCATAATGCGAAAGTTGTGGCGCTAGAACGGAAAGTAGTCCGCCGATACCGACGCAGTGTCGCTGCTTCGATAAAAATTTTAGGATCATGCACCTCAACGTAAGTCGAAGTAACTTGCACAAACGTATAAGTTCTAGAAGTTCGCCGACTCGAGCGTCCTCTTTCTCACCCGTGAGAGCTCATTTGCCTTTCTCCCATACTCATCAAAGTCGTATTCCTTTTGGGGAAACTTTATCGTTCATCCGCCAGTCACTCGTCTTTCGTCCCTCGCCGCCCGAGCCTCGCAGTCACGCAAATTGTCAGTCAATACGATATAGCTATACGAGCTTGTACACAGGAATATCCATCGTGATATACGAAGGAAGCTTCGCGAAGTGTATGCTCGGACGGTCTTCGTCTTCATAAATGAATACGCTTCCCAAACTATTCCAGATACGTATAGAATGGCGAAGTTGAAGTCAAGTTCCTTAATTTTACAAGAATTCATTACACACAGGGTATTATTAATTTACGTCTCGGGTACATCAGAACTGATTTGTACGGCACTCGCAGCTGAGGTACGGCGTCATACAGCTGAAATATGCCCTCAAAGAGCTGCAAATCGCAGAGGTTATGCAGCAGCCTCGAATGAAGAGAGAATTCGCGTTTTCAAAATGCCCTCTATTATCTTACAATTTGAATAGTTTCGTTGGTTTTCCCGCTCGTTCTTTATTAGCTCATCTGCCTGTCTCCAAACAACGACGAAGCAATGATAATATTTTACTGGTTTCCTCGGTAGCGAACGCGAGTCAATGGAATGGAGATTGAATTTTTTTTAACTTGACGAGGTTGCGAAGTTACTGCCGGGGTGATGTGAAACAGCCTTCTGGCCATCCTAGCAGAACTCTGTCGGTAACGAAAACTGTTGTTGACTTTTGAAGAATCATAATTTACCTTTTCTCTAATAACGTTCCGTCCACCAAAAGTACAAATACGTGGTAGTTACAAATATAACATCATTTTTGTTATCACTCGAGCCAGCTGTTTTGGAACAATTTGAACATATCATATATGAGATAACAGGGAACATTTTGCGTTGCTTCGTTAGTTTTTCCGCCAGTTCTTTACTAGCTCATCTGCCTGGCTCGAAATGAGTGCGAAGCAGTGATAATATTTTACTGGTCTCATCAATTGGGAACGTGAGTCAATTGGTAATATTTGTCAATTAGCAACAGCCCGGTATCCGCCAGTATTTGCCTATCGTCAACTGCCGTACATCACGATAGCACTTCAGAGGCATAACCGTCGACGAAAGTCGCCGAGTGTTAAGTTCGTATAAATTCAACTCCGCGCAGACAACTCACCAGCATCAGCTTCTCGAACTCCTCCTCAATCACGGTCCCATTGTAATACCTCTCGACGGACTTGGTGTCCGGATAGTAATAGCCTCGTTTGCACACACACCGATAGCTTCCACGACGAAATCCGAGCCCCGGAATGGCGACGCACTGTAATCAATTAACGGAGAACATTAAATTCGACACGTACCGCGCGTGTAAACTGACCCTCATTAATGCCCGGTCAGTTTCCCTAATAGCAGCTCTACTCGATCCGTTCAAACATTAATGAGGATCATGGTAGTTCAAACACTTCATCGTGTAACCATTCGCTGTAACGCGAATGTCCGCAAACGATGTGTCGAAAAACACATGCAAAGTTTGCTCTTTAATTCAGTCGATACATCGTTAATTTCCCAGTGTTGTCACTGTTATCGCACACCCCTTTTTGTCCTGCCAACAGCCGAGAAACAAAAGTGCACACTATATGGCATGTAAAACTATGTGACACATACCCTTCCACTTAAACACCGAAATTTACTGAACAAGTTTTTCTAACTCGTTTTCTTATTAGGTTCTGTTCACAATAACACCGAATTATCGAACGGATCTCACCGAGTTTCAAATATTACACACGAGACCAATCTATTGACACTGTGGATATTACAGTTCCTAATAGGAAAGATTTGTTGTATTCGCCTGAGATCGCTCTGAGGTTCATGTTCGTCTTTTCTATAATTCTTCTGTAAGATTCTTTTGTATGCAGAGAATAAACGAACTGTCAATTTAGGAAGTCGCTGACCGTGGTCGACCAGGTACTCTAAAAACACGTGTTCCTCATAATTCGTAAATGCCGACCAATGTCGAAACGGCAAAAAATTACTTAACCGAATTCGGTATACCAAAACTTTATAGCCTGATCTATGTTTGTGACAATACATTTGTGAGCGGAGGTAATAAACCATAATTGAAGAAATACGGTTAAAAGTTCGCGGTGACATATCGTAAAATCCCATCGGCGATCTCCACTTCTACGTACAATCGCAAATGATGCCGCATATTTTACGCTACACGACACGATATTGCCGAATCTCCAACGCCCAATGAGAAGCCCGGAATTGTTAATTTTTTATAATAGTCGCGTTTTTTATTCGGGTTTTTTTTTACATAATCGATGTTCTTCCTGTGGACGGTGGCTTTCTACCGTCCTCTAAATGGATTCTGCCCATGAATAATGAATAAAATAAAAATAAATAAAATAAAACCGGTATATATATTATAACGAATATAGAGATGAGAATTGACCGAGATACACGATATTTCTACCGTCCTGTAAATGGATTATCCCCGTGAATAATGAATAAAATAAAAATAAACCAAATAAAACCGGCAAAAATATATATATACTGTAACGAATATAGAGATGTGAAATTGACCGAGACACACGATATCACATGGGTGACCGGAATAGCTCGGCATGACAAATGACAACCGTACCGATTACCGATCTTGATCGCAATTTCAGAGAGAACAGAGGTTTGACGGTTCGTGGTCGAGATATTTAGCTGCGATCGTACTTAATAATATCCGCCCCCAAACCAAATACCTGCGTTATTTAGTCGCTCGACAGTTACAATATATATACATATTTTTTTTACGCCCTTCTGCTTCTAGACGGTCGATATCGTCCAAAGTCCTTTATTCACGACGTATTGTCGCATCTCTCGGCTGCTTCGCGCATTGGTCCGTTCGTACTTTGCTCGTACTACTGGCTGACCTATACCACTTGCCTTCGAGTCGCATTCGCCGGCTGTCTTCGTCCCGGGGCGATCCGGCTTGCATTAAAGTTCGAAAGTGTCGTCTCCGGCGACGGTTTGACGACGCGATGGCACGATAAACTTTTACGGTTTCGCGATACAATCCTCGGTCGGTCATCGCGCGACATCAAGGTTTATTATCGACACAACGAACGTGTATTGCGCGGGATCTGTAACGCGCGATTTATAGTGGAAAACCGTTCATGTGGCGAACATATTCGTCGATTTGATCGATAGAGAAATATTGACACTGTTGGAAAATTCTATGTACGCATCGCTATGTAACAAAACACGAGGTTGATATAGCGGTCTAATAATTTTCAAGAGTGACGAGGAAAAGTTTCAACACTCGTTCATTCTTTTCGGTTCTTTATCGCATTCTCCCGTCTCCGAGCGCAGTTTATGTCGGATTCGGGAGCGACGTCGAAGCTTCGAGAAAAGTTTCAGAAGGCCGCGAAAGAGAGCGAATAAAAACGATGCCTGTGGCAAATAAATAATAGCATAACGCAGTCAAAACCGCTCTCGTGGATACGCGCCGCGCAAGTATCGCGCTTGTATCGATAAAAAACGTAAATTGCTTTCCAAAAACTCTGCACTATTTTCGTGCTTTTCATTTATTTTTTTTTTTTTTATTTCGCGAACCAATGAATTTCGCGGAATTCCATTTAGCGCGAGTTTGCAAACCCCTCACAATCTGCCGAACGGGTTAAAAAAATATTATTTCGTGGAGCGATTGAGAAAGATTACAAAAAAAAAAAAAAAAATGCGCATGAAAATAGAATTTTTTTCACTGTTTCAACAGTTTCAGTTCTCTAATACTAAAATCCCAATACATATTTTCCGATGCGAAATATAAAAAATCTTTTGTCCATAGAACAAAAATTATGTGCAGAATTGCGGGCAGCACCGATATTACGACGTGTACAATATTTAGCTCTCTATAGAAGAGAAAACGGCTTTGTTTTATCTTCACTCTTTCGTTCTCTCACTCGCGGTACTCCTATCCCGCCCATTTCGACCACTATTTTTGTGCTGGTTTTATTTTCCATTTTTCGCACCGACGAACTCCGTTGAATTCCATTTAGCGCGTATTTGCAAACTCCCTCGCAATCTGGTAACCGAGTTAAGAAAAAAATATCATTTCCTTGGACAATGTAGTAAGATTTAAAAAAAATAACGGCTATGAAAATAGGATTTGTTTTTTTCTGTTTCAAACACTTTCAGTTCTCTAATACTAAAATCTCAACACATATTTTTCTATACGAAAAAAAAAATCATTCGTTTACGCCAAAAATTATGTGCATAATTGCGGTTAGCATCGACATTACGACGTGTTCAATATTACACATATTATGTATATAGCTGTGTATAGAAGCGAAGTGGGCTTTGTTTTATTTTCACTACAACGTTCTTTAACTCTCTTTCACTCTCGGTGTTCGTCTCCCGTCCCTTTCGACCACAATTCTCTCCGGTACAATTTTGAATCCGAATATACGTCCACGATCAATCTCTATATGCGACGAATAATTCATTGGCTGTCCGGGGTGGTTGCCAAGTAGAGCTCTATGTATACGTCCCGAGATAGGAATGTACATTCGAAATATACGTAGAAGAGTTCTCAATATCGCGATAGGCAGAGGGTTAGAGGGGTCAGAGGCGAAAGAGGGAGTTCGACGTGTGCGTCGAGAACCGAAGCTCACCAGCCTCGCACCCCGATATCGGCATTCCACCGATATTGGAGCCAATTTCGACCCGAGATTGATCCCGATATTGGAGCAATTACGCCGGTCTTGTCATATATATAGCTGAATGAAAAAGCGCGAGTCAGGGCGATAGACGGAGAAGGCATTTTTTTACCAACTTGGATATGTATTTATATATCTATATATATATGTATATATATATATCGCTATCAAGAGGGACTGTATTTTTCCACGTGCAGTAGGTACGTGTATTTTATAATCACTCAATTAGCTCGAGTGAGATTTTGATTTTTCGAAACTTATCGATCGACAAAAAATAACCCGGACAAGATTGGAGACTCCGAAAATTGATTATTTATCAGTGAGGAATTTATGATTCATTATTATTTCCGACTCCCAATAGAAGAGGAGGAGGTTATGTATCGATCAATGTTTCGAGGCTTTGGCGATTGCGACGCAAATGTTACCTTAAAATATGGACACTGGCGTGATTTTTCTTTTTACCAAAATTCATGCCAATTATTCACAAAAAAAAAAAACTATTTATGAAGTTTTTTTAAATTATTCGTTGTACTTACCTCGGTCGTCCGATTCTTGCACTTGTCGCTCGCTGCGAAAATATTCAGCTGAGTAGATTCCGGTGGCAGCGGACACTGATCGATGTCCACTCTTCTGAGATCTATGTCGATGCCGCTGGTGCCTCTGTAACAACGAGGGTAAAAAAAAAATTATTGCGGATATTCAATTAAACTGTTACAATTTTTCGTGTCGCGAACTATACGCGAAGCGTTCGGTATTCATCGGCATTGATTTCGGACGAATGCACGAGGACTTGGCACCCGTAACACTAGGACTGCTCCCGTGGTTTTTTTCATTATTATTTTTAACGGGATCTGCATATGATGCAGTCTGTCGCGAACAGGGAGAGGAAAAATTCATGGAAAATCCATGAATTCGCGCGGCGTGGTCCAATTCAATTTTTTCGAAACGCTTGGCTTCACCGCTACAGACACTGAGGTGTCATATACGTGAGCCATGCCGAACATTAACTCGACGTGACATCCCTGGGGCTTCGCACATTTAATTCCATCAAGCGCTGGAGAGCCCGAGAGGAACTTGTTTTAATTGGTTGTCAATGGGAACTGAATTGAACGGAAGTCATCGATCCAATAATCGAATGCGATATAAATATCTCCTTTTTTTTATGCCGAGAGAAGAACCTGATAGAAATTACCATAATAAAGCTGATAATAATTGACAGAACTTTCAGCAATACGGGAACTGCAGCAACGTCAAACATTCGTATTAAATTTAACAGATTATGCGAAAAAATATGGTAAGTTTCTATATAATATATTTTATACAATAGTCTATAAAATAATATGCTAGAAAATATGGTAATCCGCTTTCACAGTTATTACGAAAATATACCGTCATTTTTGCGAGAATATAAGTTTTTCTTACTAGAAAATATAGTAATCCGTAACGTTGCAATCGCGAACTAAAAAAAAATTAAATAAAAAATTCATTTTACTGTTAGGCATTCGCTGTTATATAGTTTTAAATAACGTTGTGGTCTAGATAATTAGGAAAAAATTAATTTGAACACTCTTGTTATAAACATTGATTATAAAATATTTCAATGAAATATTTTTCGTCATTGCAGATAACCCCATCCACTTTTACAGGACTGTCTCTGATAAAGCATAATATCCTAAAAACTTTTTCGACGGTGATTTATGAATTCTCCGTTACGCAGATCTCGCACCAAACACTCGTAGTGTCAGGAGTGTAAGTAGGGGAGAGCGGGGCAAAACGGACCATTTTTTACCGATTTTTGCTTCCTAGAGAAATATTTGCGTAGAGAAATCTTTGTTTTGGTGAAACAATAAATGTCGAGTTTTTAATGAAAACGTGTTCAGAACGTTAAAAACATGCATTAACTTTGCAAATACACAGAGAAAAAAAAAACATGAATTCAGTCAACAAAATGTGCGCTTACGGGTGGCGAAATAAATGTTTGGTTGATCGAAAAGAATACCCCGTTGGCTAAACTAAACAAATGCTTTACTTACTGCGAAAATTGTTTCGTTCGATCAACCAAAAATTTGTTTCATCACCCGTAAGCGCCCATTTCGTTGAGACAATCAGTTTCGTTTCTCGGTGTAAAGGAATATCACGAGGAAGCGATATGAAAGTTTCAATCATCATTTTTTTTTCCGCGAGTCGAACAAAAAGTCTCATCACGAATTGAGGCCACTGGTCCGTTTCGCCCCGGGGTTCCGGTTCACCCCAGCTCATCCCTCCATCGGAGGTGGCGTTTACCCATGATCCAGGAACATAGCCCGCGGCCACAGATGAATAGAGGCAAGCGATAAAGTCAACTTCGCGGACGTTGAGCCAAGGGGGCCGTGGAAGAGGGTGGGGGGGGATGAGTTTTCACGTGACATTAGTTGGTATAGCTAGACGCGAATGCGAGCGTGTAATCGTGGCACTTAATTTCGGGCATTAGCCACCCCGCAGTCGGCCGTATGATTAATCGGGCCGAACGAGCGGCGGCAACCCAGAGCAGACACGTGAGCTTCCAGTCTTCGGCTATTAGTTTTCCTCCCGCACCGAAAACCCTTCGAAGTTGAATGTGCACAGGTCGTTTAATACAGAGATTTACGATCGGTGTGAAACTAATACCCTCGCGGGGCGATCAATTTTTCTCGTTCTTCAACTTAACTTTTTATCACACTCGCCAGTCGGTTTGACACTCTCCGAAACTGCGAAGCTCAACACCGATGGGAAAACCTGACCCGAAAGTTTCGCCGGGTAATTCGTCGACGGGCGTTCGTACTTCCGTCGATAATTGCCGTCGTATGAGTGTACGGGGTTGCTATCCGTTCGAGGGCTCGATCGGCTCGCTCCGCGGAAGCGTTGCCATTGGAAATCCCGAGCGGGGCCATTACCCGTTCTCTCTTAAAAACCAGATAAATCACGACCGTGGAAATAGATACGCGGTATAATTTTATCCTATGTACATAAACGGAGATTTATCATAATTAACATTGAATCTCGTAGGAATTATACGACATTCTAACCGCGGTAAATGATACATGGAATAAGGTTGCTGCATCCTCTGGGGGCCGCTGCCAATTTTTTTTTCACCGACGTTCGGTAAGTTCGGAGCGCCATCGAATAAATTTTGGCACTCTATTACGAGCTTGAAAGAGTTTAAAAAATGATGGATTAAATACGTTGCGGTTGCTCTCAAAATATTGTCCGCTGAGAAGCGGAAGGGCGTAATTCATCTCGTTTTCCATACTAAATGCCGTGGTCTTTCTGTTTCTCAAGAGTTATTATATATTGAGACTCTATGATTTTCATTTAACGATTAAATTTTACTGTTGGGCGCCAATTAGTTTTCACAAAACTAATAAATTCTATTTCCGATTTTGACTGATATTAATCGATAAGGAGACATTATTGTTATTATTATGCAAGGGTTCGATTGGAAGACCTAGGACAAATAAAATTTGCAAGAACCGGCAGTCTAAACGGAGAAATTGATAGGCAAAATATAAGTTTATTGACTTGACTTACGTATAAATTTCATTCTTTGATACACATAAAGTTGACTTCACAATTTTTATGTAACTTAACTATACAAAAGACCGAATAACTATCATTTAAACAATAGTTTTGACAATAATCTCGATAAATAATGAGACTCCTCGAGGGCTGACTTCTGTCCCTTATAGATATCGATCAGAAAGTGTCTCTCTTTTCGTCGATCTCCTCCCGTCAGCTAACATGTCTTGTGGAATACCCTGCTATTCCCTCCAGCGATATTGGCCTATGGCTGTTTGACAATTCGACTCCTGCGAAACAAGCACTCGTTTGCTTTGGTCGATTACTTGAGTCGAGCGCAGCAATAAGATCGTGGATATACGCTTGCCTAAGTTCTCAAGGGTGAAATTTGACAACTTGCAGGTAGAACTAAAGCGTGCAAGGACTCAATGCGAGCGTAGACGTCGAGAGATGTGAGTAATTTTATTTTGCTGTCACAATATATATCTTGTTCAACAAGTCAAATAATTGGGGAACAAGTTTCGGAAAAGCGTTTGATGTACCCAAATCAGTCTAGTCTCACCATGAAAATTCTCGCACCGCTACCTGCGAGATTGTAAACAAATAATTATGCCGAGCCCGTTGAAACCTCCTGGGTGTTAATTACTAGAAACTCCATAGTTGGTTGGTGGGATGTAACAAGTGGTTTTGTCGTTCCTGTACCGCGATTTCCTTGTATCCAACGCCTTTCCCGGTTCATCCTGTTTACCCACTGGTCCTCCACTGTATACGTGCCGAGGACACTTAACTCTAAAACTACAGGTGCTTGAAGTGAAAACAAGAGCGAGACCGTGGATGCCATACGTAGAAAGGGATCTACTCGCTCTCTGGTTGCATTACCGTACGGAGCGTCTTCCACCCGTGGGACGCCAGTGGTGAATTTCGGAACAGAGCTGATGTACACAAATCGGTCCTTTCTTACCACGAAGTTTGATGCACCGGTGCTGGTACTCGCGTACCAGCAAATTGTAAGCAAATAATTATGCCGAGCTCGTTAAAACCCCGTGGGAGTAACTTACTGGAAACTCCAGGTTTGGTTGGCCAGACGTACACAGTAAAAAGAGTCTGTACTTTGTACAATAACTTGTCGTTCACAGACGTCCACAATTGTTTAGTTGGCAATTTTCCGATCGCACCATTCCTCTCTAGTTTTACGAACAAAAGTACAAACTAAAATTATTAATGACACGGGAAATAAGAGGAGAGGTTTGTATATTCAAACTCTAAAAAATGAGTTTTTCACTTATTTATCAAAATGATTTTTACCAAACTGTGTAAGGAGTGGCCTTATCATTCCTGTACCGCCATTTTCTTGGGTCTAACGTCTTTCCCGCTTCCCGTTACCAGTGGGTAAACGGGATGAACCCGTTTACCCACTGGTCCTCCCTGCATACGTGCAGAGGATTCTTAACTCTAAAACTACAAGTGCTTGAAGTAAAAAGAAGAGCGAAACCGTGGATGCCATGCGGAGGAACGGATCAACTGGCTCTGCGGCTGCATTACCGCAGGGAGCAAGTTCCATCCGTGCGGCTTCAGTCGGACGACGGTTCGCCGGGTTATGGAGAACGTAGGAAACATCGTCGACGACACGGATTGCAATTTGCATCCCATCATTCACAACTTCTGTATTCGGCTCACGATTTCGCAGTGCGACGAGACGTTCGACGAGGTGCCGGTGTCGGTGGTCGTTGTGGCGAACCGATAACAAAATGTTCGATGCACTGGCTCGCCACGGTTCGCGGCCCCCTTCATTCGCTCTCGCTCCGGCTCTTGGCCACCGCGTCCAACCCCTGCGGCCGCCACGACCACCAACCCCGGAATACACACAGGACAATCGTGCCGTGTAATCCTAGTTGCACGTAGTATCCACACATCGAAACGTGGCAACAGTACATTAGTTCATCGGTGCCGTTGGCGCGCCGCATTCAACACGCCGCTGATGTTGATTACCGTCGCGCGGACCGTTTATGCCTGCTCCCGAGCTGATTTGGTACGTCGAATAATTTCATATTTAATGTCCGCACGTATGTCGCTTGGACGTCAGTTTCAATTCGTGCATTATTCCCGAGGCGCGTCGTGCGCATAGACATTTGATAATGTGGAATCAGGGTAGGTTGGCTATCGCCCCCAGTGGGAGTGCGACACGGGACCAACATTGGCACGACGTCGGCCTTTGTTCGCCCAAAGTCGGCCAGTACCGGACCTGTGCGTCATTCCGACTAAAGCAATGACGTCCATGTCACTGTAAGAAATCTGCGATGGAAACGACGATGATGTGCATGGTTAGAAAAAAAAAAAAAAAAAACTGGTGTCAAAATTGACATCACCTCATACACTGAGAGAAGGATCTAGTAAAAATTACCAATCAACTAAGAAAAATTACCATAGCGCATAGTAGTCCGGCGCCAGCGCGCCACCTATGGTAGGAAGTCTGAGATTATCCAAGAATTTTTACCATAATATCTAAGAAAAATTTTTACAAATCCGGTACTTCCTACCATAGGTGACGCCCTAACGCTCTACTACTATGTGATATGGTAAAATCTCCCAAGTGATATAGTAATTTTTACTAGATCCTTCTCTCAGTGTACAAATCATATAGATTATGACATCATAATAATCATAATCTCACAGTTAAAAGCACACTGGCTTTATGGTAAAGCGGTGCCGCGGTGTTTTAATAAATTCCTTGTTTATCATAAATCATAAATCCATTGTGCCGTCTCGAACGCATAATTGGAAGATGTCGACTTGGGAATAACGTGCAATCCCTTTAGTGCGTTACAATGATTTCTCCTTGCTTCCTCCATCCCAAATGCATATCGCACATGTGCACTTGTGGAGCTAAGTCCTGTGCCTTATGTCGCGCAGGAGTCCAATACGATCCTTCAACGACCCATACGAATACCACGGGCACAATTGACTTGAGCTTTCTGCTGGGGTACTTAGAGTCCCTGTTACGAATTTTATTGGCCCACTGATATTCTCCACTTCAGAAAGGTAAATATCGTGCGTCGTCGAAATGCGCAGCGCACTCGCCGACTAGCGGTGGTGCAGCTGCACACAACGCAGCAGTTGTACCCGAGGACCTAAGTGCTCGAAATGAATTTCATCACTGGCTATGTACAGTTATATTTACAAAGGGGAGGCGAAAGCGGACTCTCCGACGTTAAGAGCATCAATGTGAAAACTCGATTTTTCCCCAAGCCGCAGATCCATACCGACGTCCCCAATCGAGCATCCGGATGCATATACAGATACGCCGTTGCACCGGTATTATAATAACGAAATACTCCGAACTGGAGCTAAGGAGCTTTACCCAATGTTATTCAGCAAAGCGGATCTTACCGCGTTCCCGATGACAAATAAAATACAAAAGTTCTTCCCGTTTTTTTTTTTTTTTTTTGCATCTCTCGAAACTTCCGGCTCACGGTGGCTCGTCATGTTCTGTGTCAAAAATGCAACGGCCCCAAAGCCACCGCCGCTAAGCCCTCCGCAGTTATTTCCGGGAATATGAAATAGTTATGTATAAAAAAGAGGGCGCGCGTACAGTGGACCGGAAGTGAAATACGGCAAAGGCGATGTGCAGGCGAGCCGAGAGAGGAGAGAGAAAAATTTCACCGCAGTGGGGTGAGAGAAAGTGAGGAAAGGATTTGTATTACGTGGTTGAAGCCGACTCTGATGCGTCGACGAAAAGTCGAGGTGAAGGTCAGCCAAGAAGAAAAATGTAGGTGAGACGGGCCTAACTTTATCGCTCGTCATATCGTCGACATCCCGCTCGAAAAGTTGAACTTTTTTTTTAATACCGGAAACTCGCAAGTGCCCGGCTTCAACGTTTACTTCAGCTCCTCCGCGGATATATCCTTGCTCGACGGGCCGTCCCGGTGAGCTCTCGTAGACGAGATGGAAATGTCCTTTCAGGAACAAGACTTTCCAGAGAGTTTGTCCCACCGACCGTGAGGGCTAAGACCGTGGAAATAGCAGACTTCGAGCTGCCGCTGCTACCTTCCACTTCGCTCTTCAACCCTCATCCTCTCTCCTTCTATGTCTATCACTCTTTCCCTGATATTTCAAAGTTTTTTCTTTTTTTTTTTTGCGAACCGGTTACGTGCAATTTCACTACGAGAACACTTATACTCCGAAACTTTGAAGATTTCGCTGGCGATCACAGCGTGAAAACGCCGTTTTCCGCTATGTAACAAAGTTTGCATACACGGAGAAATTTGTATGATTCTCTTATGCGATTCTCACGACGGTGGAAGAAACAAGCGCATCTCTTTTAAGGCAAGAGTACCAATGTTCGGACACTTCCCAGTCGTCGGAAACTCCGTTGCCGATTTGAGTTGTTCCGGATTTAGATAGTAGGAATTCAATTTGATACTTGCAATCGTATCTGCAAACGTTATTTGATGCACAGAAAAATGTTATGTAAAGTTTAAGCCTAAGTTATTTTCTACTAAATTAATGCAGAATTGTTTAGTGAATGGAGATTGGTAAAAGCGTTACTAAATACGCGCCCCAATAATCGGAGGGTTCGATGAAGTTGGGTTAATCAAATTTATATGTAGCCCATCTTCAGTATTGTTTCGCGTAGATATAAAATTAAAAAAAATACAACTTGCGATAAAATTAAAAAATCAAAGAACTATAGTTATAGTATAACTTTACACGATAATATAATACGGATAGGAATTACATTATAGATTAAGATAAAATCGATCGATTGACAGCGGTTGAAAACTGAGCTGACAGC
Source organism: Amblyjoppa fuscipennis (assembly GCA_963575735.1). Classification (NCBI taxonomy): domain Eukaryota; kingdom Metazoa; phylum Arthropoda; class Insecta; order Hymenoptera; family Ichneumonidae; genus Amblyjoppa; species Amblyjoppa fuscipennis. The sequence goes on from OY754493.1 coordinate 19,584,525, forward strand.
AACGACAACTATTTAGTTCGAAAACTGAACGACGAAATTATACTTTTTTCGTCCGCTTGTTTGTCAATTAATTAATGGCAGCAAATTGGTGTGTTTGAAAGTTGAAAGAAAAATATTCAAACGTTACTGTCGACAATGGCGAGACAGAAGGTAAATTTGACGCCCGGCTGGCGAATAATGAGTCACCGGGGGAAACTCGCAAGCATTGAGCACACTTGAGCTTTTTTTGCCCCATATATGAAATTTCGACCGCGTACCTGGTCGAGACGCGTGAAGCGAATATTGTATGTACAGTGAACTTTATCGAAAAACGTGTTATGTAATATGCGCTATATAATGTACGTATAACGAGGCACTTGTGACCGTGCGATAAGCGTGAACACGGCTCAGGTCGTACGCTCCCCCCCCTTCAATCTTTCACCCTCTCAACCGCGTTTTGCCCCGCGAAACAGGTGGCGCACTATTTATGCGCGAAAGAAAAAACACCTTTCGAGCACGCGCCCTAGTTTTTTTTTTTCACTGGACCAGCTCGCAACAAAAGAAATATATGCGGTATTCTTCACATACTACAGGCGACACTCGTACTTTACCACCTCTCTCTCTCTCTCTCTCTCTCTGGAAACAAATAAAGAAAAACTACACATAAAGTGTTTCACTCTCATTTTAACTCCCGACCATAAATATGCCTACGTTATATCTCAAAAATACGGGATACATTATTCAGTCAGGGTGCGCGTGTGTACGCGACGTAAAAAATATGACTACTCAGGAGGAAATAAAAAAAATTTGCTTCAGCCGAATATCTTGCAAATTTATCGTAACATAAATTTCGGTCGAATGGTCGCATCGAGGGAGTTCCACCTAATATACAATGAAAAGGACTAACCATCAAAGTTTATAGTATTTAAGTGAAATAAGGAACTTTTTGTATTAATTCGTAAAGGCACTCTGAAACTTTTATTGTCGTGATCAGCGTTCGTTATTGCAAGGAGGTTAAATCTTAAATAAATGCGATACCGGTGGTCCAATTGACAAAATAGCACATTGCAATGCTCTTTACAATTTTCTAGTCTGTAACATCACGTTGTGAAAAAAGAGTGGATGAGTTAAGCAAAAATCACTGTGACACACGCTCCAAGCTGTTACTTGTTCAGTGCAAACCAAGAATTGCTTTGTTAAAAGATTATTTCATTCAATCGACTTAAAACTTGTCGACTCAGACAAACATTGTCGTTGTACGAACCAAACACCACCTTCGAACGTGTCTCACCCCGCTTTGATTAATCCAGCTATTTATTTTTCTCAGTCAACATTGCAATGCTGTTTATAATTTTCTATGGTCATCGTCACGTCGACGAGTTACCTCGGTTCACACGACGAATAGTCCTTTAATTAACGGTGCGCGATAAAAAGTACACAAGAGCAAACAATTCGTTAGCGTCGACGGAGAGCGAGGCAAAGCGACCGGAATCTAAATGGCTGGGTCAACCGTGGTCGGGACCGCCCAGCAGAACGAGGATTGCCACAACCTTCGGGATCAGCGCTCCTGAAAATGGCCAACGGCGTTCGGGAGTTCGCTCGGTCCATTTTAACGCCGAAATATATTATACCGAATTATATTGTTCCCCTAGGTGAGATATTGTAAGACGACTAAGCCGCGGACCGAACAGTCGGACCAGCCGGGGCGCAGCAGCAGAACTTGGTCCGGCCGGCACCCTCGCGATATTGCCGCAGGGCATATATTAAGGGCATATATAATGGCTCAACCCCCGTTCTGCACGCTTCTATGCGCGATACTTTCGAAGCTCATCCGATTTACAAGAATCATCATACGAGCGCTCCAGGCACATTAATATTCAAATGAATGAGAGCTTTCGAAGAGTTATCTATCAATGCTTCCCTGTAAGGGGTATCGCGTTTTTCAATGCGCTGAACGGGATGAATAGTCGAATGTGCAGGTGCCTCAGCGAATGAAGGAAGAGAGAGCAAACAATTTTTAAAATATATAAAGATTGTTCCATAGATCGTTCCGTAGATTCAAATTCGTAATTTTATCGAGAGCTTAAATTGAACGAGCGGTGCAGCGGACCGGATAGGGAGCGAAGGGGGCGGGCGATGGCTGAGGAGCGGAAGGAAGAGGAAGACGCGAAAACGAGATGAAGAGTGCTCAGAAGTATTATCCAGAGGGAACTGAGCGGAAAAAGGGGATGAACCTCGCAACGTGCTTTCGCCTTTTTTTTCATCCTCATCTTTTTTGCCGCCGGCATCCACTGGTGGGGAGGGGAGTGGTTGAAACGTTCACTTGAGCCATAGCGGCGAGCTAAGAAGGAGCATGGAAAGAAGATAAAAAAAGCAATAAGAGCGAGAGAGCGGAGAAGTGGCGTGCGGTACGAGAGTTTAAGTTTCTTTGGAGTTTACGGCGGGGAAATATATCAAGGGTTTGGAAAGAGCATTCACGTTCGGCTACCCTATAATCGTTACGGGATATACCTCGAGAGATATTAACATTTATTGGCGAACCGTGAGAGTGGCCTTCCGGCGAATTGGGAGATGGCCCGGACGCAAAAAAGTACCGGCTGCATAAAATTCGTCGTACTTTTTTCGCCCTCGCGGCGAAAGGTTCGTTTTCATGAAAATCTTTAAACTACATTTTTTTTTGGACACCATTTTTTTGGGAGAGGAGGTAATGTTCAGTACGAGAAGGGAGAGTGGGCGGGTGGTCGAGCGACTCAAACTGGTCGCGCCTGGTTGGCTCCTTTTCCCAACTTCCAACTTATCCGGTCGAGCACTGTACACCGACTCTTGTTCCTCTTCCTTTTTTCGCTGACACAGCCATTTCGCGGTCCCTCACGAGTTCGCGCCGCATTCGATACTACCCGGTGTTACTGTATACGAGCCCGCAGTTTATGAAAAATTCACCTCGTGTTAGAACCCCAGTTTTTGGCTAACCCCCCCCCCCCCTAGAGAGAGAGAGAGAGAGAGAGAGAGAGAGAGAGAGAGAGAGAGAGTGAGATAAATTTTATGTACCGCATAGCGAAACAATTTGTACCGTCATAAATAATTCGCGGTTCCTTCAGTTACGGCGAAGATGAGATTCAGCATGCGCAGTAAAGTGAAGAGCCCAATTACTGACCGTGGCCCAATTACTTTCCTATTTATGTCCGGCACACTCACACTTTTGTTTCGTTGATCCTTTACATTGTGCATTGTGTGACTGAATAAGCATCTTGACAAAATGTTACGAATTCGTCGACTTTTCGACTTTTTCGTGTCTGTTTTGTTTAGCGGTTGCATTTCTAAAATCGGTTCGATTTCTTTATCGGAAGCGAATAAAATGATGAATGTAAGCTGTAGAGTGTGATTAAGGCTCAATTAAAACGGCAGTGTGCGAGAAAAAGGCTTTTTGGTTTTTCAGCTCATGCATACATCGTTTTTGTCAATCTTCTTTCATTTTCAATGCCATGCAGAACTTAGGTGGTAACTAATTGGGCCGATCACCTTACACACATCGCGCCATTCATCCACTTCTGGACCGCACCTAATCCGCTCTTGGTCTTCGCCGAGTACGAAAACGAACCTCCGCATTTTGCGAAGTTGAAATGGTTCATTTAAAATGAAACTAACGAAGGAACCATTCAGGAGTAAAATGTACGAAGAAAAATAAAGATTTTAAAAGGGAATGTAATATGAGTCGGGATAAAGAGATTCCGACTTCCCGAGGACTTTTGGGTTCTCTCGAACGAAGTTCTTTGTTCTTCCAGGTCATGCATATAAAGTTTCTGTCAATCTTCTTTCGTTTTCAATGCCATGCGGAGCTTATCGCCTTACACACATCTCACCATTCCTTGAAAACGAGGCTCCACAATTTGCGAAGTTGAAATGGTTCATTGAAAATGAAACCAACCAAAGAACAATTCAGGAGTAAAATGTGCGGAGAAAGATAAAGATTTCAAAAGGGAATGTAATATGAGTCGGGATAAAGAGATTCCGACTTCCCGAGGACTTTTGGGTTCTCTCGAACGAAGTTCTTTGTTCTTCCAGCTCATGCATATACAGTTTCTATCAATCTTCTTTCGTTTTCAATGCCATGCGGAGCTTATCGCCTTACACACATCTCGCTATTCCTTGACTTCTTGACCGCACCTAATCCGGCCTTCGGTCCTCGCTGAAAACGAAGACGAAGCTCTGGTATTTACAAAGTTGAAACGGTTTATTGAAAATTAAACTAACGAATGAACAATTCGCGACTAAAATGCACGGAGAAAGATAAAGATTTGAAAAGGGAATGTAATAAGAGTCGGGCAAAAGAGATTCCGGCTTTCCGAGGACTTTTACGTTCTCTCGAGCGGAGTTCTTTGTTCTTCCAGCTCATGCATATACCAGGAGTTTCCTCTTCGCCGGTGCGTCCACGGAATTGTAGCCAAAGAGCAGCCAGACTCATCACCGGTGCTCTGCACTTATCAAGCAGAGACCGTGAAAGTGTGCGCTGGCAAGTGGACGTTCGAAGATGAAATAAAAAAAAGAAAACGGCGGAGAGGAAAATCCGACTCGCGATCGCAGCACACCAGCTTCGCAGTTAACTGCTTTTTGCCGTCTGCAATTTTCTTGGAGAGCTTATTCGGGCAATCTTCGTGAAAGAATTCGTTTACCGAGACCAAACTGAAGGAACATGCGATGTGCCCAACTTTGCCGGACAGACGGAAGGTCCGCAGTGAACGAGGGTGCGATGTTGATGTCCGCAGTCGCTTAGCCTAGTCATCATTTCGAAGTTAGGCGTACGACGGACCAACCGCGTCCCCTCATCGAGTCAAACGATGCTAACGACTTGGAGTCGTTGAAAAGTCGTCTCTCACGAGGATTCGTTGGGAATGGCAATAAAAACCAACGCTGATGTCCGGACGCCGGTTCCGGCGCTTTGGTAAAACTCTGATTCGTTTTTTTACGTCTTTCTCTTCCCATTATCTCACACTCCATCTTTCCACCTCACACTCCGCTATCGTGAGAACTAAATCAATGGTCGAGGAAGCTTGGAGTATTTCCATCTGCTATAGTACAATTTTTTTCTATGTTAATTTGATAAAAAAAATGTTAACGACACGACGAAGGTAAGGACGGGTTTGTATACGACAAAGGATTTTTTGCATGGATTTTCATTTTTTTTTTTTTTTAAGTAATCTTTTGAACGTGTATCGCATGTTCTGCAGCGAGGAACGTGGTCTTTCGATGCCGGATATATCGCGTGCACTGGTCCGGAGCTAATGGCCCTTTGTCCATCCTGGTAAAGTAGCTCGTTAACACTACCCTCGCGTCTAAATAATTCGTGACGGTCCGTTAGCCAGGCTCGATTAGCGTAAATCCATCGGTTAAAGAGAATAAAAAAAGCGATATAGTGGAAGAGACCGGGGGAAGAGAAGCCCGGTAGCGGGAGAGCTAAATTGCCCCTCAGATCGCCAAGTAAAATATAAAATATAAAATATAAAATATAAAATATAAAATATAAAATATAAAATATAAAATATAAAATATAAAATATAAAATATAAAATATAAAATATAAAATATAAAATATAAAATATAAAATATAAAATATAAAATATAAAATATAAAATATAAAATATAAAATATAAAATATAAAATATAAAATATAAAAACCGGGATGTTGGATGGGTCCTCATAATGGGGTCACATCAAGCAAAATTCAAATCATATTTCGCTCATCGCCCAGAGATACTGAATGTTCGTCGGGAGAATTCGGAAAATTACGGATTTCTTACACGGACTGTTAAACCTTAACCTATCATAATCCATCGCGAGCTACGATTTAGGTGGATGTGGAAGGTTAGATAAGTCCCGCAAAGATACACTCTTCTTCATTTTTCAACGTTTTGACGTAAACGATCTTTCACGCTTTATCCGAAACTCGCAGAATTCAAGTGATGAATGATTAGAGAAGCGAGGATAATTTGTCTGGGCTGCTCAACCGTTCCAATCAAAACACGGCTCAAGGGGATAATCGAGATAAGCCCAACGGAGAACAGCGTAAGGATTATGAACAGAAAATAAATCCCTCCGACTCATCAACTATACCGTCTTGAGACGTTATACTACTAACGGAAAGATTTCCTCGGCTTTCATCGAAAGTCCAAAAGCCGTTTCGTACAAATTGATAAACTACGTCAGCGTCAAAGTTATCTCGATCGCGCAAACGTCAAACGCCTCAACATAAATGAGCGAAACTGTTCAGGAGAGTCGTGCGAACAGACGATGAAACAGTAATTCTTCGGAATACATCAACGAAAATTGGAACGTGTTGTTCCAGACCGTGGTTACGAGCGGGATAATTAATGGGAAACAAAAGCGTCGTCATGCCCGCCACTTCAAGGTTTTCCAATTAGTTCGCCACTCGACGAGTTGCAGAAAGATCAGCCTCGTGCGCGTCGAAATACGTTCTCCGAAAATCTGTGGAATGCCGCGCGTGTGCATGAAATTGAGACTTTCGCGGTGTCTCTCCGATCGCGCTGTTTGATGTTGCCGTCCCATTAAGCAAAGTGGAGAGCACCGACGCGGACCAAAAGGTCACGTCTCGCTAACACAAGCGACAAAGTAAATACTGAAGTGCGGGGATGTGCACGGATGTGAATTACAAAAAGGCGAACAAGCTAATTCGCCGTGTGTGCGCGCACTATAACTTCTTGCGCCAGTACCTCCGATATTAAACGGTGAAACGCTTCGAAAACGCAGCGACTGGGGACCGTGCCATTTAAGCTGCAGCGATGCTGTCGTCAAAGTGTGAGAGGAGAGCAGCATATTGACGCACGACTGCGAAACAACAAACGGACGCAGTCCGCGACACTTTGTATGGCAAATCACGTTGGTCGAGCCCTTCTGTCGCAAAGCAGACACGATGGGCGGGTGGAGTGGAAAAGTAAATACCGGAATCGCTTTGAACCCAACGATCCGAGGAAAAATGCATGAAAACTACCATACCGGTCGCGGCTCACAGGAATGCAAACAAGCCATGCGAGTACCCTCGCTCGTATTCATATTTATCGTCAGCAACCTCTTTGTAGCTGACTTCTGTTGTATTCTACACGGCACACTATTGTCGCGTCAATGGGAAACGATGTTCAGGCCGACGTGACGATGAAACGATATCGAACACCTCTGATCTTCGTGTAACTGTCACTGCGAACGATTTATTATTATAAATCTCGAGTGAAAGGAGGGGAGTTGAGCTAAATTTTTAGTGCTAAATTTGTGCCAAATTTTTCAGAATTTCTTATCATTGCAGTCGGAACGTTGCAGAAGAATACTCCATGCTGCAGTGCTGAGGGGACTCGAGTTCCGGATCTGTTCGCATGTTATTCTGAATCTGCAGATCGACCCGTCAGCGCCAGTGAGGAAGATGGAAAAAGAGGCGAATTCAAAGAAACGAAAAAGTGTCTGTAGAAGGATGAGTTTTCTGAATAGTACGTCAAGTGTATGGAAAATGAGTTTCCGACGAACGGACCATCAGAAAATGAGACGCGAGGTGTCGGAAAAAGGCGGATCTGGCGGTAGTGTCGGTTATGCGAACTTGCTCCGCTCCAAGTTGCGACTTGACGAATATCCGGTTCCGTAGCGATTTACAATAGACACGTACACCGCCTATATCTACATGGTGCGGTATAATATCCGGATGGCTCTTGCGGTCCCAGCCGGATTCCAAGAGCGTCAGACGTGCGATTGCAGCGACGCGCGTCTGTCATACAGGATTTCGTTAAATCCGGATAGCTGCTGGCTTATCAATCTGTTATCACGAGTTTCCACGGTTAATCGCCAAGTCCCGAAGCTGCCGTCACTCCGCGTTTGCATTAGTTCTAATTCAATCGTTTGATCAATTGCAACACTTCGCCAAGTCGGGCTTGTCATCACATCGATCCACTTCGATTGGCGTCTTTTTGTTTGTCAACGAACCGTTGACCTGGCAGGGGAAAAGATTGAATCTTATCTAGCGGAACTCATTTCGATGTCGCTTCCAACGCGTTCGTGAACGCGTTCGGTTGTTTTTTTTTTTCTTCTGGTACAGTGCGAAGAACAGCGTCGGAAAGCGAGAGCTTTGACAAAAACAATTGAAAGAGATAGATCCGTAGATATATTGCTACGTGAAACAAAAGAAACGGCGAGGCAGTGTATCGAACAGTCGGGACAAGGAGGAATCCCGTTTGTAGGATGTGATACAGGGTAAATGAAAAACGAATCGTCAAAAAAAGAAAATAGAGTGGCCATAGATGGCTCCTCTGGAGGAAACGAGATAGGTGCAACAGAGTTGATCCCTTTCCACCGTCGAAATATCAGTAAAATGACTGTCCAGAGACAGCAATTCGAGATGTCCGAACAGTTCTCGCATGAAGTGAAACTCCTTTAGATGTCCCGTGTATCTGGATTATCAAAGTGAATGCAAGCACAGTGAACGAAGTGGATTAAAAGGAGAGACGCAAATAGCGCAACTCTTTTACTTTCCGTATCGTCGAGATCTCTCTATCTTGGCTTTTCTCCCGTAGGCGAGTTCTACGAAGCGTGTTTCCTATTAAGAGCCGAATTCGATGCATAGAATCGTTGACAAACAGGTGCCGTTTATTTGTGAACACCCGACAGTACCATCTAACTTCTCTCGCGAAGCGATTCGATACTGGTTAATCGTCGTTGCATGCTTTGATTGTCCCGAAAACTGTAATGAGGTCGTAAGGGACATTAATCGTATGGGTTAGATGGAGTGGATTGCCGAACGACAGCGCATTAGAGTAGACGAAGAAGTTCACAGTTGAGTGAACCGACTGTGTCTCATTCTCAGAGTATCGAGTATACTGAAGCTGTAGTTCTGGCACGTCACTCACACCCTATATCACCCTCATCCGCTTAACCGTGACGTTACCCACAGCAGTTCGTATGCATCGCCATAGAATTGTCGACAAAGCGCTATCGGTGTTTATGCACTCCTGGCAATACCATCTAAGGTAAAAGGTCCAGTTTATGCCACTTCTACGCAGGTCCCTCACTTTAAACGTGTAAAACCATAGGGATAAACGAGGAGGACCAAGTGTCGCAGTCTGTGACCCCCGAACGCACGCTACCCATTGGTTGCATATCAAATTATGGGGGGAACCGACTATGCTAGAGACCCCTGTCACAAACTGGGACAGTGTCAAAAACTGGGCCGTTTACCTTAATTTCTCACACGGAAAGATTCGATAGTGGTTCATCGATATTCCATGCCTTGATTGTCCCGAAAACTGTTATAAGATCGAAAAGAACATTAATAGTATGTGTTAGATGGAGCGGATTGCCGAACGTAAGCGCATTTGAGTAAACCAAGAAGGTCAAAATTGGGCGAATCGACGGAGTCTCATCCTCCGAGTATCGAGTATGCTGCAGCTGGAGTTCCGGCACGTCGCTCACACCTTATATCACCCTTACCGGCTTGCCCCTCGCGTTTCTCAGAGCAATTCGTATACCTCGCCCTACGCTGACTATCCCATTTCTCAACATGTTCCTGACAGACCCGAAGCTTTTCCTGCATCGCTGCGACCCGGATTATTCTCTCACAGCCAACAGCGGAAACAAACACGCCTTTTCCTTGTTCCACTGTGACTGCTTCTCCGACAATACACTACAACCATATGGAACACGAGAGGTTCGTAATGCTGTAAGCCTATTACTAATAATCACATTTTCTGATGCTCCGATGCTCTAATGCTCCTGGTAACGTTAAACAATGGAAGTATATAGAACAATAATAATAGAAGAATAAATATGTACGCGTCTCATCAAAACCATGACATTGTTCTTTTATTCCATTTTTCTTCCTCTCATTTTTTTTTATTTAAACATTTTTTTTTTATCGGCCTTCTCGTCTCTATTGTATCCTATTTTTCACGTCGCTCTTAAGGGGCGTGCGCCCAGCACATATCCTGCATACGATGCTTTTCGTTTTATCTCTACTTCATATTCTATCATTCCTTCCTCGTTGCGTTAGTTCATTCTCGTTCACCCTATTGTCGGGTCGCAGAGATTGGCTGAAGAAAATTTACCGGTTCCCCTCGTCCTCCCTTTTTCACCATCGTCTCCGGGTGACGTTAGTCGTTTCCAAGGAAACTCGACGTTGCTCCCAGATAAGCCGATGAACGGGGAGATTGAGAGTTATCGCTATGCGCACGTCGCCTCCACAGACGGCTGCGAGTTCAATTGAACTTTCTCGACTGTGCAATACCCTATCTGCTGGCCTATATAGGATATCATTGCGGCAGTCAATAACCCGGACCAATACGTACGCGGCGTCGGCTAAAGGGCGCATAAAGTATCATCTTGTTGAAACGGAGAAAATCCCCAAACGAGGATAGGATACACCGGTACGGAGATATTGAGGCATGCCGTGAGATTGAGTAGCGAGAACGGTGATCGGCCCAGACTTGCCAATATCGTGGACGAAGAACAGAATCGAGTCTTGAAAAGTTTTGATCAAGAATCCAAGGCGAACGGATTCGATAAAGAGTACAGGGAGTCCTCCTACGGATATTTTAAGGCCATTATAACTGATTTTGTGGGAGAAAGACAGTGCCGTTGAATAGTTTCGAGCGTTCCGTCGGGCCCTGATAGAGTCCTGAGGAGGCCCGATAAGGCCTTATCAGGGCCCAATATAGCGGTCGAAAAATGTCTACTCGGGTAGGGTCGAGTTTCAAGACGTTAGTTTGAAGTTCTTATCGCACTTGAGATCGAACTTACGATCGAAATTTGGCACGACCTTCATTGCTTCTATTCTAACATAAGTTCGAACTAAGATCGAACATCAGTTTGATCTTAAATTGACACTTAAGTCTTAACTCACATTCGATCATAAGTTCGAATCAATCTTAAGTTTGTGCTAATAAGAACCGATAAGAAGATATTTTTAAAAAAATCTTATCACCCTCCACGTATCGTTTTCCACCCATCTTCACAATCACTGATCATGTCAGCCATTAGCTGGAGAAGAATTGTTCTCCGGCAATCAGTCGATAAAAACGGATTCACGAAATTATTTTGCCGGATCACCTATTCATGATGATATCGCGTTATAAAAGTTAATCGCATTTGGGATCCAGATATAAATTGTACACCACAAAAGCGTTAAAGTTCGATCTCAAAAGTCTGAAGTTCGAACTTAGGATCGAACTTGAACTACAATCGAATTTGAGTTCCGATTTAAGTTCGAACTTAAAATCAAACTTAAGCAAGACCAAACTGAGATTCGATCTTAAGTTCAAACTTAAGATAGATATTAAAGTTCGGGCCAAACTTCGGACATACTTTCGATCTGAATACGGATCTAAAAGTAAAACTGACGTCTTAAAATTTGACCCATAGTGCTCTTTTGGAATATGGCATTACCATCGACGCAAAGAAATGAAAATACTATCAGGTTTGTCACGATAAGTCCTTCCAAGGTTTGGTTCTGGCAACAAGCAATAAGATAAAGGCGACTGATTTACGGTTAAACAATTGAAACAGCCTCGTCCGGAAAGGTTGTTCGGCTTCCATTCAATCGACGATAATATCGAGTGCCGAGTGCCCATTATCAGCTTCGATCGTGCATCGCGTTCCAATATCCGCCCGCGACGAGGCATTCGTTCGGAGTTTTTTATCCTCCTCAGGTAGGAACAAAAAAAAAATGAAAGCGGGAAAATTAGAAATTAAAGGAGACGCAGAAATGAATTCCCACTGTACTGGTTCAACGCTGTGGAAGAATTCACGATTGTCCCCGGAAATGGAAGTGACAATCCCCGATATGCTGGAGCTTAGTGCGCTCGATCAAGTTACTCGTTCCCCGCGTCGGGACAGAATCACACTGAAATATAGTTGGTAGATTGCTTCGTGTCACCGTCAACAGCAGACACGATGGAATTTCGTGTTACAACGATGCACATGCGAAGCTGTTGTTTCTGCGTGTACTCCGCCCCATCGTCCTCCATGTTCATTTATTTACTCTCCCGTAAGCGCCGATCATGCACCTTGTAAGTGACGTGCACGGGGTGAAATTTTTTGTATTGCCATATCGAATAATCTAAGATAGACTCGTTTCTGACACAACCAAATTAACAAAGAATGGGAAGACCCATCACAATATATGCTACAATTCGTCGATGATACGGCACCGATAACACATATGAATCATTTAAATAACTTATGGATGCGCTTCAAAATTCCACAGACAGCACTATAAAAGCGGCAAAAAAAAAAAGTCGCAGATACTAAAGAAAATCTCGGGCTGAAGGACTCAGGTCGATGGCCTTTTGCCAAGGTGTATAATTACCGTTATGGATACAACTAGTATAAGAAGATAACTATGTAACTGTCAAGCATTAAATTTCTTTTACTACTACTAGGGAAAGGACAACAAAAAAAGTTCCAAATACTAAAGAAAATCTCGGGCTGAAGGACTTAGGTCGATGGCCCTTTGCCAAGGTGTATAATTATCATTGGGGATAAAACTAGTGTAAGAAGATAGAAATATGAAGTATTAAATTTCTTGACTACTACTAGTTTCTGATTTTTCTGTCATCTGGGGGAACGTTTGTGGTAATAAAAATATATTACCCACGTGCAATTGAACAAAAAAACCAATAGAGATACCAATTTGATTAGGCTAAAAGATGATCCGACAAATTCTTATAAATGCATGTGCTGGAAAAACCACGTATAGATAAATTGCTCCAAGACATTTCGGTACTCTAGGATATTGATAAATCTCCATTCCTATCATCGATACGCCGCGTCATTTCCACGTGGTGTTACGGAAAAAAACCCGGTAATTGCAAATCCGATAGAAGCCGGTCAGCCTTTCTCGACGTCGTTCCCGTTGTCCCAACGTCAGCCGAACTTTGCGTTTACTCGGCGAGCTCGGCTCTAATCATTCTTTAAAAATATTCTGGAACCGTTACCCGGGTGCTGCACCGACCCTTCCCAGCTAATTCATCCCCAAACCAATCCGCTTTGACAGACGAACCGGAACGGCTCTGATTCCCATTTCCGAGATTGAACCGAGGATTATCGAACTTTATGACTTTTCCAGTTTTTTTGTTTTTCTATTCTGTATGCTCCGGATTTTCGTAATGGGCCTCGAGTTGCGAGGATTTAAACAGCAACGTGACACTCTATCGGAATAACCGTGCGCCAGATTGTCCCAAAATGATGTCTCACTGAACAAAAAAGCCGTTTGCGTTGGCTCGAAACACGGAAATTCGATACTGAACGTCAGACCGATCGAACGACCGAAAGGTTTGCATTTCCGTTTACCCGCTCACCGATCGCGTTCGTTACTGTTCGGTAATTGGTGGTAGGGGGAATCCTCGTGATCCATTATTATTCCTCGATTTGATTTTTTTCTGCTCTTTCAATGATATCCGCAAGTTTATATTTGCGTTCGCCCACCGGCCGATCACGTTCAAAACTGTTCGGTAATTGGAGGAATGCCGGCGATCCATTATTATTTCTCGATTCTATTTCGCTCGGCTCTTTCAATAATGACATCTGTCAGACTACGATTCGAGCGACACGAGCGTGGAGCATCGATTTTTACTGCACGTTCCGCTCCAGTGTCACCCAAACTTTCCCTCGTTAGATTATCGTATGTCGCTGCGCCGTTTTGAAACCGTCGCCGCCGTTGATAGGTTGCTTGACGAATTAGCCGAAAAATCCACTTAGCAACAAAGTTTACGAGCCCGGCCGGTTTCCAAACTTGCTAACTGTTAAGTGAATCAGGGTCCCCGGCGGCTCCGGCAAAGCCCATATAACCCTCGCGAGCTTTCCCTCAGTTCATTTTGGTCCGCCGGCTCTGGCAATTCCCAGAAACACACACATACGCGTTCCGGCTTTAGAAAACAAAGGGCAACGCGCTTAGTCCGCTGCGGGACACTCTCACTTTCGCGAATTAATCAGCTTCGGCAACTTCGAGTTCTGACAATGTATACAAAAGAAAATTAATCGCATTATATGTTTGTGCCTCATCAAACCAGCATTTGTCCCATCACCGCATAGAATAAAAGCTCTCAATTTGGGATCATATTCAGTCTGTCGGCGGAACGAAGAGCGGGACGGGATAGGCAAAACTTTGGCAATTACGTATATGGTGCAACGAAACAGATTCAATGCTTTCGTTATGAACAGCGCGAAAGAGGGTCGAACATTCTATGGGGTATATAATTGATTGACGGGACAATGTTGTTACGCTCAATAACAAAAGTTCACCGTACCAGTAACGATTTCATATTTGGAGCGCACAAAATTCACAACTCGTCATTTAACTAGACCGACAGTTGTCTGAAACCTCCCTCGAATCGGTAATTTATTGTGGGCGCATCCAAATTCGGGCACCGAGTTAGCCGTGTGCCGTTCGATGATGCAGCTTGACTCATCAAATTTGCTGGGTTCAATCTCTGCTGTTTAATCGTTCGATAATAATCACTTGTTCTACGCGATGTCAACAAATATCAGTTTTAAAGTCTTTGGAATCGTTGCCAAATTAAAAGCGAAAGTCAAGTTTCTGATGTACAAACTGAATAACAAGTTTATTCAAAGAAAGACAATGCATTTGTCTTTCATCGACACTTTCGATTACTTTTAAGGTCTTTTCAGGATCTAATCAGGCTTTCCAGTGTAACGCCCAAAAATTTCAACTCGTGATGAGCATAATTCTGAATCCGACCTCTCTGTTCTCTAGTCGAGCTCAGACTGTCAAGTTCCCAACCGTGATTCGCGGCTGCAAATTGATCCGTCTGCAGTTTTGTTCTATGCCCATATGTGGACGTCGTGAATCGGGCATCGTCCAATTAATACTCTGCAAATTCCTACACGTGTCCGTCTCGCGAAGCGCTGCATTTGCAAGGGAGTATTTCCCAATTTACTTTGCGAATCTATTCAATTTTAATGATGAAAACTAAATCAGAATGCAACACACTCTGAATTGAAATTTCGGTCGCCGCATTTTTTTTAAAGGTAATTTAAGAGATTGCCTTTCCCACTCACTTGAAGAAGTACGTGTCGTTTATGTAACCGAAGAATGGAACGGTGTAGGTGAGCATCCAGATGTTTCCGCCGCCGCAGTCGTAGTAGGGCTTCGACCACCGTCCATCTTCGTACTTGACCGTCAATATTTCGTCCTCCACTCGGCTACTGTGGGTGCTCTCGTTCTGAGTGTACGTGTGATAGCCTGTAAACAAAAATCGGTAAAAAAAAATTAATAAATAAAATAGATATCGTAAAAAAAAATGCCACCAATATCTTTTGGGCAGTTTACGTCTTTTTATATTTCTTCTTCGTACCGTTTAATATTTTATCGCACGGCGGTCGCGACTGGTCGCTCGGAATCTATACG
Organism: Amblyjoppa fuscipennis; assembly: GCA_963575735.1. Taxonomy (NCBI): domain Eukaryota; kingdom Metazoa; phylum Arthropoda; class Insecta; order Hymenoptera; family Ichneumonidae; genus Amblyjoppa; species Amblyjoppa fuscipennis. Next base: position 19,599,912 of record OY754493.1, read on the forward strand.
ACATCGCGATGTGGCGATCCACATGAGGAATATGAATAATAATCCGCACGCCAATAATGTCGCCGGTGCGTCAACCCCGCCGCTCGACAACCGGCCATTTTCAGGAGTTGGAAATGGTAGGGATACATAAATGAAGAGACCGAGGCCGGATAGAGTTTGCGATGGAGGGGGCGAACGTCAGCTCACGTGCGATCGATGAAATAAATTATTACGTGGCGTATAATGCCACTAGCCCAAAATCCCAACTGGGAGTCACTTCGACGCCCCGGGTGTCTCTCACCCTCCCAAATGGTTTTCAGCACAGTTGCTCCGAATCAGTCCTGACCACCCGCCAGCCCTGACGTGACTGCGACATGCTCGCGAAACAGCCGCTCACGGACGTCACAATTTTCCGCTCGCATATCTGTCCACCCATCCAATAATACGCGCGCGAGTATACACAGACGGGCGACCACACTGTGCGGCGCCTCACTGTCGAGCTTTGTCATTCATCGAGTGCCGTCGTTCATATCCAGAAACAATCGACAGCTTTAACTCCGCGAGAGGGAAAGAAGCGTGATTAATTATAGCCGATCGCGAAATCGCAAGCTCATTGATTTAAGCTCGAAAATTGCAAATTCGCACGCCGCTTCAGTACCAATTTTTTTTCTTTAAAATTGGAAAGCTTCCTCCAAAAGAAAAAAAAATACGAAATTACGTGAAAATGTAAAAAAATTTCAAACCGGTGTAGAAGTCGAACCAATATGTACCTCCGTGTTCGAATATGTAAATAATAAGGGCGAAGAGTAACACGTTCGATAGGAATTGGTAACGAGCATGGAAGAGTTGATGAAGTGGCGCACTCACGGTCGCTCTCTGGATGTACTTTGATTTGCCACGCATACCAGTATACCGCGCCCGCATATGCATGAGGCACAACCCATACAGCCCGGTCAATATTTATTCGTAGGAGTAACTTTTTTCGAATAATATTCTATCGGTGTTAACTTTGCTCCGTAAACCACATGCAAAGTTTTATTCACATGAAATATCGTTGAAAAAACTATCTCCGTGCGTAACGAGGTACCTTTGTAGGGTAAAAAAAAAATCGATCACAGTTGCGCACGAAAATATTTTCCATGACCTCGAGAATGAGGACAACAATTTTTCCAAGGATTATGCTCGACCGAGAAATCTTTCGGGACCCTTGGGGGACCGCGGCTGCAGTCTCCGGTTATTCCGAATTTCATCGTGGAAGGAGGACAAATTGGCGTTCTGGGAAATTACGGATATAGCGGGAGATAGTGGCGGAAGAAATTGTGCTTCGCGTCTGCGGTGCCGAAAAAGAGTTCTGGTAACGGCGGAGAAACAGTAGGAGCGAGAGGAGGGAGCGCGGAGTGAATGGGAGTTTTAATGTGCTACGGTATTAAAATTTCTTCGGGAAATATACATATATATATACATATATACAGATGCTATCCCCTAGGTAGGTTGAGGATACACGCGAATGAGACCTTCCTTAACGCACCCACCAATGCCGGCAAACTGTACTGAGCAAACATCCCCCTGCTACGAGCAACGTCTATGAGACTGTGAGGGCGTGTTTTCTTTCCCACTCCGCTTTCTCGTTGGGTCGTTCATGTACACGCGGTTTAATTTCAACTGAAACGAGGTAACGAACAAGAAATCCTTGGGTACGCTTTCAAAGGCTCCTCAGGAAGGCTCTTCCGAAGCTATCGGACCGGATAGACCTGCGATAAATACCATTGTCACTGTTGATTTGTTCGTCTTCGTGGCAGATTGGATGGAACGAAACGGGGCGGACGCTCAGACGCATGATCATATGCATTCCCGCACGCTTGCGTGTCCATAGCTATGCGGATTGCATTCCACCGAACATTGTTTTGGTGGTGTCCAGGAAGACGCCGATCCAACAGTAGCAGGATAACATTGGAATCCGTGCCGCGACTGTTTGTCATGAGCTATTGACGACTCGGTACCTTGAAGAAATTCCCGAGCGGATCAACAATCGTTATCCCGAAATCTCTACACTGTCGACAAACATTGATGGGAAACCGGCACGAGTTTCAAGAAGTTGAGTAAACCTCATTAGACTCCGATGATGGTTTTCGTACGTTGGCGAGCACTTGAGTGGTTCTACCAGTTGCGTCGGTGGGTGTAACAGGTAGGGAACATCGGACAATCGTTGATTGACTCAAACGTTCGGGATAAGGGAAATATTCTTCATCGGACCTATTACATTCTACTATCTCGTTGAATGTAGAAAAGCCGATAAAGAGCCTCTCCGACTTGTAAGGGATTGTAAGGAATTGTAATGGACCTTTCCCTTAAAAAGTAACGATGTGCTCACTATCTTGAGGCCTCTTATTCCCAAGATGAGGCCGCGCTATTCACCATTCTAATTCAAATAATGGATGAGAAACTGAGAAACTGTGAAAATCATGATCTATAAAATGAAGCACGAAGGAATCGTACTTCACGCTGTGCACTTCACGCCTTATTGCTACAGTTGCTGAAGTATAAAAATAGTCATATTATAACTCAGCGGATAAGGCAATTACCGACGTATAAGAAATTTCATAACACTCAGGTCAGCGCGAGCTTGTACGATCCAGCACTTTGGCTTGCTCTATTGTTGGGTGTAGAGTAGACGACCGCGTAAATTGCATTCTCGAGAACCAAGCCAATTGGGCACAACCCAATATATAAGTAAAATAAGTTGGATTTTCCACTACCTGCTTTAGGACCTGCCCAATCTCTCGTCCCGTACAAAAACTTGGAGCGGGAACGACTGGACAGGCGGGTAACGAAATGAAAGAGGTATTTCGTCTGCCCGCCATGCAGGTAGGCAATCTCCCAGAAAAGACCGATACAACTTATCTGGTCGGTAAGACTTATCTGGATGCAACTTACGCCGTTGTTCACTATACTTCATTTGCAACATGTCATGACGTTGGAACTTCCTTGTATGTGAAGCTATTTTCGCCAGCCCTTTACGATGCGGAATGCTTTGCTCAAAGGACTCCTCGAAATGTCTCGGGTAGCGTTACCTGTATGACAGAATGCGAAACGTCTTTGCATACGAGACTGGGTTTTATCGGTACGGGGACAGTTTGTTGTTAAATATAAGATATCGCATCGCTTCCTCGAGATTGTAATACACGGTTCCTCCCATTTCATACCAATGACATATCTGGTCGTTTCCTCGAGATTGTAATACATGGCTTCTCCCATTTCATACCAACGACGAGCATCGCGTATCCGAATGAGTCGAGCATCGTTCGCGCCAAGCCCACTTCGAGAAAATCAAGTTGCAAGTTGTTGAGGCCATGACGACCAATCGTAACGAAACTTAAAATAACAAACGAAAAAAAAATTCCCAGCCGTAACATCGTCAATGAGAGGTGGTACAAATATTTTCATCAAGATTCTTCCCCAAAAAGACGGCGCGAACCACTGTGATGCTAAAAATTCCAATACTGCGAGACTTGCCAAGCTGCTGTGTGCACAACATTTTCGAACTATCGGGGGCGATAGATTATCTGTTATTCACCAACCCCGAATGCTACGTGTCGGTGGTGTTGCTGGAATAATCTCCGGGCGCTATAAAACCGATCGATAAGATATCGGCTTATCGCTGTATGCCACTTGCATGTATACGGCACCTACTACGTTTGTAGTGCACCGTGTGCCGCAACAGAACATTCACTTCGCTTAGTCGTCATAGCGAACGATGCTCCGGCGCGTTTTCGCGCGGTTGCGGCAACGTTGGCTAACCGAGGAAAATACTCTGGAGAAAACATCTCACCCTGGTGTTTCTTCTCAAAGGCCACCGACAATTCCAGCATCACATCATGCACAGTGAACCAGTTCATTCATTAACTTCGTGGATTATTTTGTCGTCGTTATTCCTTTGAGGAACTTGAAACAAATGAGAAGACACCAGGAATTACTAAGTACATAAGCTGAGATGCAAATGTTGGAGTATCCTCTGTAAGTGTTTTCTTACGGTGAGAAGAGCGGATCAATGACGATGCCCAAAGGTGAAGAGAGGGGGAAGCAAAGAAGCTCTTTACACCTTTTTTCCATACTTTCCCTCCAACCTACTTATAAGCCTCCCATCACTTTCCATCCTCTCTCGCTGTTAGCATCCCGTCGGTAACTCGCCTGAAAAGAATACCCAATGGGCACGCCGACAGAGCAAAAAAAGGGCGGTGAATGCCGATCAGGGACGATAACCATAAATCATGAGCGCCAAGTAATTAATGGCTTAAGACTGGCGCAACATTTTACCAACTCGAAAAGTTAGCTCTTTGAACAGCGAAGGATTTACCATCATTTTTTGGATCGCCGGATCATTTGGGTGCGCTTTCAGGCGATTTCCGGAGACGCCTGCGATGACACTTTATACGGGAGTTGACACAATCATTTTCTTTTTAATATCTATTTTTTTCTTTTGATTACTGAGTAACATGGTCCGAATCATTATTGCTACAGTCTCGGGCTGTGGTAATATTTCACGTGGAATTGGAAAAGGGAATCTAAAATGTCACCAGGACGTCACAACGAATATAGGGGAGAACGGGGCAAAATGACACAGCGGGGCTAAACGGGATAATGAGACAAAACGCAATTTTCCAATAACTTTTGGATGGTGATGATGGTGGTATGTGGTACAAAACGGGTCGGAAAATCCGGATGTATCGTTCGGACAAAAATAGGGCATCCAAAAATTATTGTAAGATTGAGTTTTGCCCTCACTGTCCCGTTTTCCCCCGCTTTGCCATTCTGCCCTCGTCTCCCCTAACACTGCATGCGAGACGAGGCATTTTTACCCGCCACCACGGATCACGAGTCGCATGACTATCGCGACATTGGATATACTCTCGGGACGCTGAAGCTCGCAGTAAAGAAGGGTGAGAAATAAAGGCGACCCGGAGAAGCGCGTCCTGCATATAAGTCCGTGCTAGAATTTTATGTCTCACACACAGTATCGTGCGTATAGTCTTGATGCGTTAACGCCGGGCGGAAAAATACCAACGCCAGTTTTACGACCAATATAATCGTGTCAATATAACCCGGGTTTACCTATGAACTGCGTACCGCAGCATCGAGCTGGGGCATGTCTATATTGTTGAGTACCTCCCAAAGAAGCTGCTCATATAGCTATATTGGTGGAACGCAGCCGACTTATCCGCGGCACAAATGTAGCGGACCAAAGTTGCAACGGGTACTCCCGATGCTCGTATACGCATGCGAACCCGAGTTTGTTTTACACCAGCAGCTTTTTATAGCTCTGGAGCTTTGCATCCCCGACTGATCCTGATTTGTGATTTTTTTTTTGTTTCTAAGTAAACTTAACATATTTCTTTTCTCCAAGTTTATTTATAAAAATAAATATATTAGACGACTCCCGACAAATTCCTGACAATTTTTGTATCTGTAGGCGAGATATTTTTCTGGAGGGAAAGATAATTCGGCAGGGTACATGGCGTGGTGCTACACCGATACGCTGAACGAACTAATGGAGAAGGCGGAGGAAAACGCCGGAGGACACGTGTGCGCCTCGGAGATAAGTATGAATGTATTCACGTTTTTTTCGAGGATCGAGAAGAGAGTTCGCTCCTACCGCTATCTTCTTTCCGACTGGTAAAATGGCATTCAGTGCGAATTCGCAAAAAGTAGAGTCGGAACGTCGAGAGTGTACTTGCATGCATAGCGCCTGGGGAAAGATCAGAGGAAAACGTTGCCCGGAGTGCGCACCTATAGCGGACGAAAATGCAGCGGAGAGCAAAAAAATAAAAGAAGAAAAAAAAACGAAGATGACGAAGAAGTAGAAGAAGGGCGGGAAGCCCGAGGTGACATTGGATGCCGATTTTCACATTGCACGCCCGGGGGAACGTCTGAATGCGGATAACGGGTCGCTTTCTACATACGCTAGTCTCCGCTTCATTCACTTCTCTATATCCCGCCTCTAAGTGTATTCCGATGCTATGACATCTTGTGGAATCCCGGGGCTGCACTCGAGCATGAGACATTCTGGCGAGACCGCCACGTAACGTAGCGGGAGAGTTCCCGCTCCTTCCTTTTATTTCCGCCCAAGGAATGCAATGTCTTTTCACATTGGAAGATGTGAAACGGCAGTTTACTTTATCGTCGCCAAATTCTGAGAATCGAAGACATATGGAACTGCAATCCAACATGTGAAAAAAACCTGATTAGCGAAGTTTACTCTCCACCGCCAAATCACGTCCGTACTCCTGGCGTTTCCGTTCCAGACCTCCAAAGAGAGTGCGGCGTTGCGAACCAATTGAATCCAGTTAAGTGCGACGTTATCTCTTGAAGTAAAGGCACAGGCCGAAAACACTTTTGGTGGTCCATATTCGCTACTCTTACCCTAATCAGTAAAAACAATTGCGACCGTTCCACTTTGGGCCTGTCGGTGAAACTCTCTAACGGAGAAACGTGGACGTTGTGTGTTATCCAAAATCCACCCAGTAGCAATGTGAAGGTCTCTGGAAGGGGCGGTGTGTGGGGGGAGTGTTCGTTCGCGGTAAATATTCTTTCGTGAAAGTATGCACGTTACATGTAAAAAGAAGCATACTTGGAGGGAAAAAATTCAACTTTACGCCGTCAGCTGTACGTTCATTCCACTCTTTACGCGGAGATACAACCTGGTCTGCGCCACACGTACAGCGTATGATACTATTTGCTATGGCGAACTCACAGTTATGCGCGGTATAGTCTTCTAAGGTCGTAAAACAAATGTCGCGAGAGCGACCCAACATTTTCATATTATTATACGGAAACCGGGGTCCGTGTGAGGCGGACTTTTTTACGAGAGCAAGCGACGACCATCTCATGAGCGCGCTATGTATGAGCGTGGTTTCGCCGCGTTCCGCGGAACTCATACCTCCAGTGAAACGAACGTAATTGTAGCGTGTGTTTCTTCGCGTTATATTCTTCATAGCTACGAGGTTGGATATTACACGCTGAGTGTGAGCTCGTCAAAACGAATTACATCGTTGGACCATCGCGAAGACCTCGCATTGCTGGCGTTGTCAGCAATACCGGAAGCTCTGCAAAGATGGACCGAAGCCACTTACGATTCTTACTAAAAATGGAAAGCTTTAATCAAACTTCGAGCGCCTTATTGCTCCCGAGCCACGAAATCAAATTCATTAGGTGCGATTCCACAAACTCATTACATGCGATTCCTCAAACGCATAAGGTGTCATTCGTCAGACTCATTAGGTGTGATTCCTCAAATACATTAGGTGCAAATTATCAGACTCATTAGGTGCGTTTCCTCAAATTCGTTAGTTACGATTCCAGAAAGTCGTTAGGTACCATTCCTCAAATTTATTAGGTACCATTCCTCAACCTCATTGGATGCGATTCCTCAAATGCATTGGGTGCAATTCCTCAAACGCATAAGATGCGATTCCTCAAATGCATTAGGTACGATTCCTCAACCTCATTGGATGCAATTCCTCAAATATATTAGGCACGATTTTTCAACCTCATTGGGTGTGATTCCTCAAATTCATTGGGTACGATTCCTCACATTCATTAGGTACTATTCCTCGAACGCATTGGGTGCGATTCCTCAAACTCATTAGGTGCGATGCTCGCAGAGCACGTACAGATAGTCTGGTACCATCAAGCTTGAGGGAGCCTGCCGGCAGCAATGAATTCAGCGGTTTCTGGGAGAACTTGCAGGAGGTTATGGATACGTACATAGCCACGGAGACCCAGCGATCGAGGGGATGTCGAAACTCGAAGTGGGTACACCATAGGTATACGATGGAGAAGCGGGAACTTCGAGCAAACTCAATATCTCGGCGACAGCATGTAACGTTATAAGAGCAAGTATATCACACTGAAGCTCGACGAAGCTCCGGGGTCCGGCGACCCTCGCCGCACTCATGAAACGCATCACCACTTTCAGAAAGGTCCTTTCCGACCCTTTTACAGCTGTCGGCAAATAATGTCTCAACACCGACTGCTCAGTCAATGCCGCTACTCTCGGGAATCCTTCCGATTCGCATACACCCTCCAAGCCAATCCAAACATCCCTACCAGATTTTAGTTCACGAAGTCCCTTACATATGTTTAACTTAACGCTTGAAAGGATTACCGCCAACGCTCGTCTGCCCATCTTGACACCCGTTTTCGCCCGGTCCAACGTAGTCCCATATTTCACAGTTTGTTAGATGAATTTCCATACTGAATTTCCAATATGTGTAATTTCTACACTGTTAAAAATATTATGAAATTTACAACACGCTTAATATACAAAGTTATATGAAATATACAATCTAGGTATATGAAATTTGAATTCATATACATTGTATGTCAATTTTAATAATTTAATCTTAAATGCAATACCTGTCTATTAAAATTACCGGTGATGGCGTTGAAAATTAAGATATTCGTATATGAAAATTATGTTATCATTACAAATATTATACAAACAATATTGTTTTTAATATACCGGTAACGCAATATTCTTCCATACATATCAATGAAAATTCATATACTGTATATGCATAAAACTTCATATACATTTTACGAATTTTCAAACCGAAATTTTTAACACTGTACGTACCTTGTCGAATGAGGATTGGACAGCGATACATCCGCCGACAGTCTGTACCACTACTACGGTAGATTTCTCCATCAAGAAAATTCAAGACCTGCGGTATTGCTAGAGATGCATAATACTATAATGCCCCGAAGAGCTAGACGAACACGCCCTGTACCTTACAGCTGCACCGCTGCGTTTGTTGCATTTGCTATAATGCCGAACAGCTTCTCACGTTTCGAACTATTGATTCGCAGAGGTAATCGCCGACAGAGAATAGAATTACAGCATATACAGTCTGTACCGAGCATTCGTGACCGACCGTGCAATCTCGTTGACGTCATTGAGACTCTACAGAGTCATTCAGAATAAGCACCCTGCAATTTTTTTTTTTTTTGCAATCAACCGAAATAGTTCCACACCGATGAACTATCATCGCCCGATGATTCCCAATCGTCAATTGGGAGCAAAAAATGTAATTGAAGAGAAAGCAAACCATAACTAACTAAACTAACTAAGTGTATAACTAAATACACTTTACCATGCAAAATGTATATTTCATTCCTTCGCTTCCCACTGTAAGAATTCACGAATCCTTCGTTACACGATCGAATGCAATACATTATGACTGTGGCATGAAGTTCTTCCCACGCTCGTCTCTTATTATAAACGCTAGCGGCGCCGCAGAAATCTCGGCATCAAGCACGTTCTCGAGCAAAGTCAGAATAACGACGACAAATCTCGAAAACCGAACGCTCCAGGCATGAAGAAGTCATAGTCGATAACGAGGGAAAAAGGGCTCGGTGAGTCAAATCTTGGGACAGACTCCTTTGATCCAAGCATTAACGAAGAGTATCCCTCAACAGGCTGGTATTATTGTCCTCCCTTTATTTTGCTTTCCACGTACCCGCGAACCCTCTTATATTTAGTCGCGCATTTCTGATACTCATCGAGCAATTCCCATGTAGATCATTATGATGAAAAAGAAGAAAACTGAAAAACGAGAAGAAAGGTAAGGTTCGCAAGAAGAACGGAGAACAGATACGAGCTTTAATTAAAGATGCCCGTTCAATGAATTCCAATTAGAAGAGCTGTGGTCGTCCGCGTCCATCAATTATCAAGACGATCGCGACTTTTTACTTCGAATCCATTAGGAAGACTCTGCGGGGTAAAGTCATTAAAACACCGTCTGGTTCCTCACAGTAGAGAAAAGAAATAATAAGTCCTCTGGTCTCGCGCAAGGATGAGCAGTCCGACTGGCAGATGCACTTGCAGACCCCGAGCTGTGTCGCAAATGCATTCGTACATTAATAACAACTGAAACAGTCGTTTGCCAAAACGGCTTTTCTCCCGCGCAGGATGGCGCTATTTTGGGACTGGAGTGGGACGGTTTGTTTTTGTCAAACTTGCGCAGGCAAAATGTCAAGGACCAACGATGTGCACGACACCCCCTCGAGACGAAAATACCTTGAGCGGCTTGAGTGCCGTCGCAGGTATTGTCGTTTCGTTGCCTCCACAAGGACCATTCAAGCTTTCCGCGTCCGTTCTCGGCATGACCTATGTTTGTGTGAAACTCCACGTCCACGTTCTCGCTAGACCGGACATAGCGACTGAATCCGACCAGAAACAGACGCAGAAATCCTCGCCGTTAACGATTTCTCGACGATCTCTTCATGATCCGCCAACTCTTTTCAAATCGCATGTGACAATGTCGATGTATGACTATGTTCGACCCAAGGTATCGAGGAAATCGTCGGTGTCAATGTATTCGTATGATCGAATCTCGGACGGATCCTCGCACGGGACGTTCAACCACCGTCGGAAAGCTCGCAAAGCGCTCTCTCATGATTTTGCACGCATTTGAAATTGACTCGGTGAAGAGGCTCGCTTCGCCTTTTGTACCGAAGCCAGCCACCGTGTTTCCTTTTCTCCCGGCTTCTTTCACAGCCTCGCTTACTCACCGCTTCCTCCTATCCTCGGGCCAAGAGAGAAACCCCGTGCCGAAGCTCGCTAAACCCCCGTGGGAAGAATAAATGTTTCCTCAACACTTATCTCGTTGCTCCCACTGCCGGACTAGCTTAGTACAAATTTAAACGCATTTCAGATATGAAGACATAGTAACGAGGGAAATTTCACCGAAAACGGCGAACGCTGTACGCAACACTGTCAGAAAATCCTCCATTTAATATTAATGATAATATTATATTTTAATACTAGTGTAGCCAGTGGCTCGCGCGCTCGCATGAGCCGCTTCCAAAACACTTCAGACAATCAAAGCCTGGGATCAAGGGACGTTAAATAATTAAAACCTGGGCAGAAAGTTCGCTCCCCCCCCCCCCCTTTATACACTTCAGCCCTTATTATTCTAACTCCATTTAAAAGACTTGTGCCATTGCAATTCTAAGCCCCATTTAATAGAAAATAATACTTGAGACTTGGAATAATCAGGGCATAAGTCCATGAAGTGAGGCTTAGAATTCGAGAGCCGAACTCGTTTACAGGGGTTTAGAATGATAAAGGCCTAAGTTCATGCAGAACTGGGGGGGGGGACTTAAGCCTTTACTATTCTAATTCCCGTAAGTCTATTAAGTGGAACTTAACATTGTCGGGACCGAAGTACCCTTTTTGGTGACCTATGACCTTATTATTCTAAGTCCATTGAATGGATTTAAAATAATGAGAGTCCTTTGAGGGGCTTAGAACATTATAGACTCAAATCCCCCCAGATTCTCGATTGTTGAACACGGCAGCAGTGGCGAAATTTTTTTATATGATAGATTAATAATAATATTAATCCGACCAATAATAATATATGGGCCGAAGGACTCGGTCGATGGCCCATTGGGAAGCAAACTCGAGCGAAAAAATAGTAAATACCCGCTTTATACCAGTTTGGCCAATTATATTTTAATATCAACAATAATATTGTATTACAATAACAAGCACTCGATAATGTTTTGGATCGAGAAAAGACGGGAGACCGATTCGAAGCCTGGTATGTCGGTAATGACATGACATGATAAATGAATGATATGATAAAACGTGCGACGACGATCCTCCGCGCCTGGAATATCGATGTCGTGTCAGACCCGGCCCTCGCCGGGTCTGGTGAAACGATCCTGTGCAAAAGCGCGTTTTACGTCACTTCCACGTTGTTCCACGAAGTCGGATGTGTATCCCCGGTCGGGACAATTGTAATTAGCGTAAAGTACGCGCTGTTGGCCTTGTAACCGGCCCGCGAGAGAATCCATGCAGTGCACAATGCACAACCTTGTCTCTCGCCGCTACCATTCTCTATGCAGTCACAATATTATGTTTATTTAGCACCGCTATATTGTGTGCCGTTGTCGGGACACTCCATGCTTTTCATAGAGCCGCGGGAAGTCAAGCACGCGTGGACCGAGCCGTCGGAGAATGCAGCCAGCAGTGCTATGCGATACGCATTCAAACCAGACTTAACTAGAAGATAGACACGGGAAACGGCGAACTGGCGAGGGTTTGGAAGAGGTGGTGGTTGGGGGGGGGTTGTAAGTAGTTACTGCAGCCAGTTCAGTACGTTCGCAATTTCGTACTAATGTTTGGGCGTTATTATTTATGATTTTGCGCAAGTTGATATTAACTGCACGAGAAACAGTACGAAAGAGCCGTGAATGCACTCGCGTCCCCGTTACGATATACGCCGAGTGGATTACCGAAGGAACTTGGGTAAATACGGATAAACGGTTGTGCAGAATCTGAGCAAAATATTTTAGAGACCGTGCCGCGAGCTCAAGCTTTTTCGTTATTAATTGTTATTATTATTCATTACTCCGTCGGGGGTTTATGATATTGGGTGGGAAATCTTGAGATCCAAGATTTAGTCGTCGTTGAGAGAGAAAATTCAAAGTAGTTCGCATCCGCGAAAGCTGGAAAATGAATCGAGACACGTCCTCACGGGGAATTTTGCGTTAAATGTTATTTATGATTTCCAAGAGTGCGAACGTTTTTAACGACAATCGAGGGGACTATATTGGGTGAAAAAGAATATCCGAAAGATTATCTCGTGATGCAAGATTTAGTTGATGGCGATCTAGAATATTCAAACTACGTTCGCTACCAGAAAAGCTGGAAAATTAATGAAGACACTTCTTCGCGGGGAAGTTTGTGTTGACTGCCTATTTGTGTTTTCCGAAAATGCAAAACCTTTTTAACGCCATCCCAAACTCCACAGTAAAAAATAATTTCGTAAAATCGGAATGCGAAATTTTGTAAGAATAATTTTGTAAAATAAGTGACAAACTTGTTTGACACTTATTTTTTAACAATTTTAGTTTCTATACTTTCGTCTGTAAAACTAGAAAATTAACAAATAAAAAATAGCCACCGTTTGTGGACAACAAGTTGTAAAAAGTACAAACTTTTTTGACGGTACACACGTTATATTGGGCGTTCACGCATGCAATTGATAGCAGAAAGTGAGTCGTCGGGAGTCACTGTGAATCACGCTGATATCGCACCCAGGAGTACATTTACACCGCGCCCGGTTTCGCAACGTGCCGAGGCAGAGGGAACAGGACCGTGCCCGGTGGGGCATTTGTCCTACGAAATTTTGGTTATCAGTTTCCGAAGCGATAAGCAAGACACCCTCACGTACTCGCATCGTTGTATACCTCCTAGAGCCTGCCCTCATAAGATTGGCTAATAAAGATGTCGGAATATAGAGCGTTGCGAGAACCGGAGGGTTTGATAGAAAGGGCTGAAAGAATTCCGAGGGTAAGTGAGAAGAAAAAGAAAAACGAAGGGTGGGAAGCAGATGACGAGGCATAAATCATTATCCTTTCGAGCATCCGATTTGTATCGCGCCCGAGCATCCGATTTGTATCGCGTCCGAGCATGCCGATCCAGGAGATGGTAAGGTTGCGTCCTGTTACTTTATCTCCGGAGAAACGGTCGGTGTCCGACGCGAGAGGCGAAAAAAGGTGTCAGATCCGGAAAAAGAAATATCTATAAAAACGGGGGTGGGCGAGGCCCGGAGTATTAACTCGACGCCGGACGATACGTTCGAGCGTTTATTACACGCGCGGAATAAATCGAATGCTATTAATCAGGGCCCTTGATTGATCGGCCAATATCAATATCCATCATGCGCGGCACGCTATAACGCCGTTCTGTTAATTTCATTCGCTATTCGTCAAGCAGCCAATTACATCGAGGGATAACTAGTTATGAGGACGATCTGTCCGAGAGACATCGCGCCAATTTTTTTTTTTTTTTTTCTTTTACATCGTCCGCGACTTCGTCTCGATAGCCTTCGTCGATCCGCTTGCGGTAAGCTCGCTGCGTTACCTGCCCGCCAATTCGATATGAACGAGGTTTCAAAGCATCGAATAACTTTGGTACAAAATACCCTAAATCGATATTTGAAAAAATCAGATAATAAAATAAATCGTGGCTGAAGGACAGGTCGATGGCCAATTGGCAATATATTTTATTATTATTATTTATTATATTATTATTATTGTTGTTTTTATTATTAATATTCCCATGACAACTTGCACTATTTAATGCTATGTACGAAAAATTGTTCCATCTGGAATATTGTCAATAAATCCACTGCTAGTAGTAAAATAAATCCTGTGGAATTTTTTCCTCCGGTCGGGTGCGAAATTTCATACTCGCGAAATTGGAATCCCGGCGAGCTAAACCGCTTCCGTATTTTCGTATGACTCAATAAAGCCGTCCATTGTACTTCGGAATTTCCATTCGCAACGCTAATTGGAAAGACGCAACTGATTCTGACCGATCGTTATCGGTTTTCCGTCCGTCGATGCTGTGCGGCCATTTAATATACCAATCAAACAGAGAATCATATTTTACGTCAACTGTTGAGAAATAATATTGAAAAACTCTTTTACTCGGGTAAAAGTGGTGAATGTGGATTTCCAGACGCCTTTTTTTATACTTCGTTGCACGCGCAGATATTGTAGAGCGTAAGATAGCCGAACAGCCGACAGTTACGTTTGCTAAGCCGATATATTTCTCGTGCGAAAAATAATGCCGACGTATATTTCAACCGTGCGTCCCAATTCAATCACGCCTTCGCGGTCTGGCGAAACGTTCCTCGATCGACCTCTAAAACTTGGTAATCTATTTCTGGAAACGCGAAACGAGCTCAGAGATCAGCGTAATCGCACGTGAGACGGGCCCAGCGCATGCGTTTCTCGTGTTCGGCCTATCCGAAATCCGATCCCAAAGAGGTTGGAGCTGAGCTCTTTATTTGGTGCACTGATATCGATCGAAATGAGATCCGAGTGAGCTTATTCCATCAACTCTCAGACAATAAAGAGAAGTTGCTTTGCCGGATGTTCCGTCGGCTCGACGTCAACAATACGACGAAAAATGGCACCACAAAAGCGACCCGCACGAATGCGCCAGAGTGATTGTGTTTGCACTTGTGCGTTCTCGTGAGTGCTTCCTCGTTAATTACAGTCAATGGATGAACCCATGCGTTCCGGCAGTTAGCGAGGTAATGAGTACCGACACCATTTAAAAATAGTCTCCCAACCGCGAATCCGCCGCCTATGCTATTCGGGTCAAGAGACTATTTCGATCATGCCGGTAGTGTTGGTCGGTGCCGGTGGAAGTTCGACAAATATCATGCCGAACGACAGGTACTTACAATCGATCACGACTCGAGGGTAAAGAGGAGTCTTGGCGCCGCTCGTACACCGCTCGCTCACACGAATTCGACACCCGCCCGACGGAGAGAGCTCCGATAGCGAACCCTCGACATCCATTTAATGGACCGATCAGCGGAGCGTGTCACCGACTTATTTACTTTATTATTCCCCCGTCGCTACCTCACTCAGCCACACGGAAAATAAAAATTATCAAGGATCACTAAAATTCCGATGAATTATTTGCGGAAACTTTTAATCAAATAAAAAATTGGCGATAAAAGAAATTAGTGGAAAAACAGCGGAGATTTTGTATATATGTATATGTATATATATTTAAAGTAATGTCAGAGCTGGGCAGTGTTTCAAGTACTTGACGTATCTTAGTTATTTTAAATACGTATTTTACGAACTCAAATACTTTTCTGGTATTTTAAATACTGGTCGGGCCGTTTAAGTACAAAATACAAAATACTTTTGCGTCCACTTCATAATACGGGCTGTATGGTTAGGCTGGCTATTTACACAGAGAAAAAAAAATCAATTGAGTCAACAAAATGTGCACTTACGGGTGGCGAAACAAATGTTTGGTTGATCCGAAGCAATACCGCGTTGAACTAGAGGTCGTCGAATCGAATGTTTCTTTACTTACTCTAACAATTATTTTGTTTAATCAACCAAAAATTTATTTCGCCACCCGTAAGCGCTCATTTCCTTGACTCGATCAATTTTTTTTTCTCAGTGTATCTGGACGAAACGGATCAACGAAGTGAAGCCAAAGTCCAAAAACCATCCATCCTATCCATCCATTTCGTCGATCCATCTGTATTGATTTTTACGAGATATTTTAAAAAGTACTTGTAAATGTATTTTAAGTACAAAAGGTATTTTGCATTTTAAATACATATAGCATTTTGAGTATTTTGCCCAGCTCTGAGTAATATTGAAGTAATATTCGTCCATCTACACCCAGCAAACACGCCCGCTGCTTTGGCACTTATTTCTTCATTTTAAGCTTGCTTCTTTAATAGCTTTAACAGCTTTAAGTTTATTCCTTATTTTTAAGCTTTTATTTCTCAACCTATTTGCATCGGGCATTTGTCTTCCTATTTTTTTTATTAAAACCCCCAATTCGTTGATAAAGATTCCCCGTCTCATCTCGTCGTCGTACACGGGTGCAATTTTTCCATTCCTCGTGGCCGATCCGGCATCAACGAGCGTGGCTTGTATTGCCCTATAAAGTGTAATGCATATAAAACAGCGGAGGGAAACGACTCTCGTTTATCTCATCGGACTAATCGCACTCTTCGCAATCACGTTTGTATCGCGACATTTTTTCGGAGGAGTTCCGGTTGTTGTGGGAAAGCGCGCCGGCTCGTCGGAGGTACGTCCGGTCGTGTCCCAATTCGCTGAGTCGGCGCGATCTGAAGCACCCCGCTTTGTCGCCGAGCGAAGCTCTACCGGCGCACTCACGCTCTGCCAATTTCTCTAGCCGACAATTAATAGCGGCCCGCACCTCGGACCAGTCGAAGAAATAAATCGTTCGATTATTTGAAACTGTATAGCGAGGTAATCACCGTGGGACGCTGTCGCGGTGCACCACGGCAACCCCCGCGCGTCAGCTAATAACGGCAACCGCACGGAAGTGGAAAGAGAACCGGAACGAGGTACGAAATGGACGTTGGATTCGCGGGTAATGGAAAGCCCAGTTTTACCTCCGTCACGATAGATTTTTCTTTTCGTAAACCTCATTTTTCATACCCAAAAGAAAAAATAAAACGAAAAAATAAAGCTTCGATCAGCTCCGTATGCTGGATTTTGAGTCCAGCCCTACGATAGAAGGGCAAAGCCCGTAGCAAAACCTTCATACGGATGCTACGAAATCTGCCTCAATCGAGAGAAGGTAAAAAAAAAAAACGAAAAAAATAAAGCTTCCATCAGCTTCGTATGCTGGGTTTTGAGTTCAGGCATACGATAGAAGGGCAAAGCCCGTAGCAAAAAACTTCATACGCATGCTATGAAATCTGGCTCAATCGAGAGAAGGTAGGAAGAAGAGTGAACGAGCGAGGTTAAAGGTACGAGATAGAAAAATCCTGGCCAAGCGCGCATTTTTAGAAATGTCGAGCCCTCTCAACGAGGGCTTTACAGGGGAGTTTGCGTTTACTCGTGACCGACCGAGACCACTTTCGGAGCAGCGGCTGCTGAATAAAGAGCGCAGTTTGGCGATTGCGTTCGCCTCTGCACTATGTTTACTTCCCAAATGATTCGCGAGAGAAACATCTGCTTAACGTCTCATCGTTTTTATCGAAGTTAAGAAACTAATTTGTCATATTTTGTTAATATAAATGTAAACTCATGGAGACGGGAGATTCGTAAAACGGTAAATTGAAGTTAAGGGTAAAATGAAGAAAAAAAGCTTCCTCTATGAGTAAGCAAAAAACGGTTAAGAGAAAAAGTGCACATTTTTCAAAATGTTGAGCCCTCTCAAAGAGGGTTTTTAGAGGGAATTACTCTTCGTCGTGACCGACGTAGAACACTTTTGGAACGAATAAAGAGCGGATTGTGAATAAAAAGCGTACTTTAACGATTGCGTCTGCCGCTGCAGCCTGTTTACTTCGCAAACGATTCGCGAGAGAAACATCTGCTTAACGTCTCGTAGTTTTTATCTGAATTAAAAAACTAATTTGTCATAATTTTTTAATATAATTGTAAACTCATGAAAGCGGAAAATTCGCGGAACGTTAAATTAAATGAAATTAAAAATGAAAAAATCGATGAGAGAAAAAGTTGGTCAGATATGATTTATTTTAATGTAGTAAAAAGCTTTTTTTCATTCGTTAATGGTCTTTTCGACCACCTACCGCAATATTTGGATCAAACAAGAATTTCTTCTTTCCTTTTTCTATGTTTTCATACGTTCTCGTGCATAGATGGAAATTAAGTTCGTAATCTAAAAAAAACCGATAAGAGAATTGAGCGAAAAACAAACTACACCCAGAAATATAATTTATTTGACGGCGACCGTTTATTTGGTTCAAGTAAAATATTTATTTCATTGAAATGAATATTTTTTTAAATTAAGTAAACAGTTACTTAAATGAAATAAATATTTATTTAAATCGAATAAATATTTTACTTAAACCAAATAAACGGTGGCCGTCAAATTATTTTTCTGGGTCTAGAGGACAGCGGCGCAAAATGGGACAGTGGGGCAAAACGGTATAATAGGACAAAACGAAATTTTCCAATAACTTTTGGGTGGTGACGGTGATGCTAAGTGGGGCAAAGCGGTGTCGAAAATCCGGGTGTATCGTTGGGACAAAACGGGCGATCCAAAAATTATTAGAAAATTGAGTTTTTCCCCCGCTGTCCCGTTTTGCCCCACTGTCCCATTTTTCCCCTCTCTCCCCTATTTTTATTAATTAAAAAGCTTCACTTTTCTGAGTCCTTAATGCCGTAACCGTATGCATACACTATATGCATACGCTTATAAATGGGCACGGCCTCTTTCCCTTAGTCCTAAAGGGTTGCGGCGTGTTCCAAGAGAGATGTTGCGGTATCCGTGGCTTGTTTCAACACGCCCTTTTAAAGCTCTCGTGCACGCTCGCTGTCCGACACCCCGGCTGCCAGGAGGCGTTTTCAGACCACTGTACCACCACGAAACTTCCCCGGCTGTAACCGGTTCGCTTTGACCGAAGCCGTGCCGAGAAACCCCAAACCTAACACTTATCTCTGCTAAAAAAAAGTCTCGGCGAGAAGCGAGAGACAACGATAAAAGGTAAAGGATGGGCAGTAAGTCTGCCCGTCAGTTGATTAAATTTAATAACGTTTCGAAACAACATAAAGGCACGAAGATAATTAGAAAGAAGAAGGCGCAGAGCACAGGCGAGGGTCGACGTTTTCGGGTGCTCCCCGAGGAACCATTTTTTAAAGGGCAAATACGAAGAACCGAGAGAATTTGGTCTCGCGATTGTTCCTCGGTTCCGTGATAAATACCGCACAAATGCCGCACATACAGATGGCTTTTTATCAGTGTAATGTCAAGATTGGTCGTGAAGTTTAGAAAATAACATTTAAGCCTCTTCACTGCGAGGCTGTATTAAAAAGTATTGCCATTCGTTTTTGGTGCAATGATAATCATCGTATTAAGGTAACACTAGCGATGTTCGGAGACGTCCCAGTCGTTGAACACTCCTGTGCAGATTTGATCGATTCCGAATTTAAGCATTAGAAATCCAATTTGACACTTGTAATCGCATTTACAAACATTATTCGATGCAGAGAAAAAAGAGTTACGCACAAAAGATAAAAGAAAATCACGCATAGTGTAAACTGCGTTCACTTACAATTAATCTATCGACTTGCGACGGGTGATCAGAGCCGATGACAACGGCATGAATGCATTTTTTGTTCATCTCCAAGTTCCCCTTATGGCTCTGACTATTTTTCTGCCATTAAGCCACCTTTCCTCAGTTGTTGCAAGTCTTCAATTTTCGCTTGCAGATGTGCGTCTGCAACCGCTTCCCCTCCTCCTACTTTATCGCATTTGCACGATGACACAGGGAAACTGCAGAACACCTGCATCGATACAGCCGATCATTCCAACTAAGTCTTGATGTTCGTATTCGATACTTCGAGTACGAACACCAATCCTCAGAAGTCGACCACCCGCTCAACGGTTCCAATGCGCCAGTCGGTGCACGGCTAGGCGGTCATCCATCCAAGTACTGGCCGCGAACGATTCAGCTTGACTCTGGGGACCACCGAAGCCGCACACCAACCGCGCATCCACCGCTGTCGGTGGGCATGAATGTAGTTTAGGGCACGATGCAGAGCGATCTGGGCGTCGATCGTGACGATACGTTCATGCCCTTTCGCAAACTGCAATATTCGGTTTTCATAATTCCTTGTAAGTTTTCAGTCGAAATTCGACTGCACACCGAGGCGTTGGGTCGATATCATAGTCCTGCATGATTTGACGTATATGTGTAGCATATTAACAATGCTAAATCGAAACTGAAGAATTGTCCAGTTCCGTCGATAAAATAGGTGAAGCAGGTTACAAAAGGAAAAAAAGACACAGCTCCAGCATTCCCTTAACCATTCGAGCGTTGATGTCTTCATCTTAACGTTTTGTCGTCTCAATGACCTTTTGAGACGGATGACTGTGCAATTGCGAAATTTTCAAGAGGCACTCGTGAAAGTAAATGTATATGTGCAGTGCAAACGATAGGGGAGGCGGCCTTATCGCGCGGATTGTCCGCCGACAGAAACTGCCCTTACCTCGAACGCTCGTGGAAATTTCTCGCCCTGGATGAAATTTGCTCACGGCCCACTGATTTACACGCTCGTGGAAACTCTCGGCTACGAACAGGACTTGCCTCTCTATCGTTCTCGAAACGGCTGGACTCGTGGAATTTAAATTCCGGGAAAATGGATTCTCGAATGCTAGGGAATAAGCCAGGAAGCGTGGAACCGCTGGCAGATGAATTCTCACCCGTGACAATATATCACTCAATAAAGGGGTACTCTCGTCTCGACCAATCTCCCACGTCCGCCACTCCGCTGTCGCTCACTTTACGAGCCCCCGTACAACTCGTGCGACCTAACGGTCGACCAGACTTCCATATCCGGTCGGATAGTGCACAATTTTTTGTGCCTCCAATAGTCTTCGGGCAGCAACGGCGAGCGACGAGTCGACGTGGAATCCGATCACGCGTTCGATGACGATCTTTCATTTTGCTTGGAATTTTGTCGATATTCAATTTTATAAATCAATATTCAATTTTATAAATCGATATTTGATTTGATAAATCGATATTTAATTTCATAAATCGATATTCGATGTTATAAATCGATATTTAATTCCATAAATCATTGTATTTAAAAAAAATCAACAAATTTTATGCCGTTTGAAGCGCGCAAGGGTGGCAAATGACCTGGCAGCAATACGTCGGGTCTTATCGCGTACGCCGAAGCGTAGCGCTATCATCAAGGAAAATGGGAAAAGGGACAAGGCCGATATAGCGCAGATCAGGAAGCTACGCGGGAAAACAATTTGTTCCATTGTCCGACCGCTCGTAAAAGCTGAAGACCGGGTTGGAGCGACAAAAAAAAAGAAAAAAAAACGCCGCCCCGAACGAAGCGAAAGAGGTTTCAATTGGAGTTTCGAACGACGAAGTACCGCATAGAGGAAATATTTGACGCGGCCCGAAGTCGCAAGCGTGAAAGTCACGGGGGTGAATGCTCACCTGCGTCAGACAACCGGAAAAGTTTTCGGGCTGCGCATGCGCACTCGGACGGTTCTGCGCGAACGAAACACGGCAGTGGTGAGAGAATGGCCGTTAAAGAGAATTGATAGAGGAACGATGATTGCATCGACGTAGAACGCGACCAGTCTCTATCTGTTTCCCCTTCCATCCCACCCCCCCACCCCCCCCCCCCCCGCCCTCACCGACCGAGGAGTACTCTCATCTGTGATTTATTGAGCACGCAGCTGTCCCAGGTGTTGCTGCAACGCGAACCGATACCGCACGTGAGATTGTTCAGCGAGTTCATTGTTCCCGTTTCCCTGGCTCTTTCAATCCTCTGCCTCCCTAACGAAACCAGACGGACAACAGTTTGCGAAAGTGAATCCTGGGTTTCGGAGACTGCAACCGCCGATCGATAATTCGAGTCGAATCTCAAGAAGGCCGACGTCGATTGATCGACCGCAGCCTGCAATCGAGTAACGGTAATTCGAATCGCATCGAATTCACTCGCACGGGCCATTGTAACACCGGAGGCTCTCTGGTTTATTAACTCGCCGATTCTCGATAGACAGAATTTCGAGTTTCGCCGAGATTGCACGGGAGTTTTGACGATTTTGTTCGACTTACGAGAAAATTGCGAGAAAATTGGACCGAGCGAAGGAGTCGCAGGGTATTAAGAATTGAGAAGCAAGACGGTGAAGATTGGCGGCTCCGAAGTGTCCACTAAATGATTTTCATCGTGGGAAATGAAAAAAAAAGTTGTTCGCGTTTCTTCGGCGAAAATGTGAAGTTGGTTAGCGAAAACTTAACTTTCCGAGGTTGCTTCGAAAATTGCCCGACACGACTCTACTGAACGCACTGAGTAAATATGCGGCGACGGGGTCGAAACGTGGACGGTGAGCGGAACGAGGGTATAAACTTCCCGCCTTATTTTACGACACCGCGGTCACGAAGACCATTGAGAACTTCGAGGATATGAAAAAAAGAGGAGATTCTCTCTTGCAGCATTTTAGTTTGGTCGAAAAACGAGCGATACGCCTCCGGCGTAAACCAAACGTTAAAATTTCTACGCTGTTCCACGAAATAACGCGGACAGCATCGCGAAAGAGAAGTACGAAAACGTAAAAATAAAGAAAGGAAAATAAACACTCATTTGAGGAAAATATTGTCGTAAGGATCCGAACAGGGTATTTTCGTTCTTACCCTTTGCTCATGGCGAAAATATTATTCCTCCAGTTTCTACAATGGATGCTCGGCGCTGCATCGCACTGTTTTTGTTTTCCGCCAGCGAAACGACAGCATCGAAAAACCGAAATTCTGGACCGACCGATTATTTGCCGCAGAGGCGAGGCCGCGAGGTCGGAGTGATCGGTTCTTCCGATTTCATGAACGCGGTATATTTCTGGAAGGCGCGTGTATTCAAAAGATTTTGTTTATTTTTCTTGAAAATGCAGTCGCGAAGGGGAAGTCTCCAACCATGCACATGATAAATAACACGAAAACGGTACGAGTGGGCGAGTGGTACGAATATATGCGTACATATACAAGAAGCCGGCAGAGGTGAACCCGCGAGAGGGTGAAACGATCAAGCTCCCGCTGTTCGCCGAGGCGAATACAAGCTGCGGGTGAAATATCGTTACAGAAAGCCCTTTGGTCCAGCGGAGCGTGGGTAGCAGCGGCGAGGTAAGCTGTCGCCGTAATTTTACGAACGAATGTGTAGAATCGTAAAGAACAAAAAATATTTCGGAAATATCGAAGAGGAATAAAGTGGCAAGAGAACGAAGCGAAAGACACTGAACCAAGAGATCCGGTGGCATCTCGAGATCCATTGTGGCTGGCCAAATTTAGAGTGAAATTTTCAAACATATCCTTACAAGCAATGGGTAAACAGGTCGGTATATATTTTTGGAGGACGCACGTAAGCCCACAAAAAGATAGCCACGGTAGGTACTCGAGAAAACACTCGAAACTTTGGCACGACCGAACTCGAACTCCCGGTACGTCGGGCAAAGTGGCTGGAAGTTGTGTCCCTGATCTGGCTCTTCGAGAAATCTGCTGGCCCCCCACGACCACACGGTTCGTGTCGTTGGGCCGATCGCTGCACTTTCGTGCTACTCGTTTCGTTCGGATTCATGTATAATGCCGGTACTGGAGCGTTGCACCGTTTGGATACCGCCGATCTGACGGGCCAAAGCACGATGTGGAATTCTCCCGGAACTTCACCGATCTGAAATTCCATTCACTTCCATTAATTTCCATTCACTGCAGCTCCGTGCGACGAAGGCGGACAGGACAACAATCGGCATAGATTTCTATAAGGATCGTTGACTCGATTGAACCGATGGAGAACCCGTTCAGGGAACGTCATTGAAATCGGTTTAGAGTTATCCAGTTGAGCCAACCAACCCACAGACGTATAACTTCGGCTCGTAAAGGCGCACACGTAGGTTACACGTTTATACGCACAGTGAACCAACACCAACCAAGAAACTTGCCTAATACATTTGACTACCTCAAGGAGTCTACAGGAGGACTACCTCAAGGAGTCTACAGGAGGACTACCTCAAGGAGTCTGCAGCGTTCGAAACCCTATAACGCTTCTTCGTTAGTCCTTATCACCGTTCGGTTCTCATGCCCGCGCGTATATATCCCACCTGACACCCCCCTGCACGCCTGACATCCGCCTCTCATTTCACAAACCGTATCCGGCAAAGCTTCTCCGAAGTTTCCAAAACCGTACGTGGCTGCATAGGGAAATCGATACGCGCCTGGCGGAAGCTTCATCTGCGCCGGACGGTAGCATCGAATACCGCTAAATTGCGCCCAATGTGTTACCCGCGCGTGCGGAAGTGGGATGTGGCGCCTCGCAGAGCCCAGCTAAAGTTGTTCAATTCATTTTTTTGTGATGGTTTTTTTTTAGTAACGGTAATAGCGTTCCAGGATAGTGTTACACCGCGGTCGTGTGTCACATCCGTAATACGGAAATTCAATTTTGCAGATAAAGTCGGTTACGGAAGATATATACCGTGCGTGAACGTGGCACACGACTAATGTCGTAAAATATCAAGCAAAACGTTCGGCTTCTCTCTATTTCCGTCCACGAGACTCCCAGCCCTCCGGATAAATGATTGTTGGAAATCGTTGGAAACTGGTCGTCGTATATATTTCGTGAAATGTTTACCGTTCGAGAACGAACGGGAGAACGTGCTAACGTGGACGGTTTACGACACCGTCGAATGTTCATGTGTTTCTCGTTTCCAAAGTGCCGCGAAGGAAACTGGAAAGATCGACGACCGTCGTAGCCTGCAGACATAGACGCGTTTTTTCTTCCCGCGTGCGATCAAGCGCTTTCCATCTTCGTCGCGGACTCTTTTTTTCTCGCAGCAAAGCTTCTATGCGAAGACCCCGAAGCCATCGAAGGTACAGTTGCGACGGTGATTCCCGGTTGGAATCGCGCATCGATATTCATCGTATGTCACTGGACCAGTGAGGAAACTACCTGAGAGGAGAGCGGTGGCTCGAAATTTTTAATACCCAAAACATCAGCAGCCCCCTCGCTGATGATTCCTTAAGCCGGTCGAGCAACCCTTTCTCATCGCCCATTATCGCGATCGAACCGCGAGCGTTTCAGCCGCCCCAACAACGGAGATCAAAGGATCGCTCGATCGGAAATGGAATTTCTCCGATTCGATGACCGAGACCGATAGATCTGCGACGAGACACTCGGAACCAGCTGATGGACAATGACAACGCCGCTGCGGCCGCCAGCTTCCGAAGCTTCATCCAAAAGCGAGTGGCGCCGAGCCGAAGATACCGTCGCAACAGACAGCAATAGCGATGCGATAATCTGCGGACAAAGTAGCCTCATCCATGATCGCCGTCAGAGATAATCATCTGCATAATCCCTGAGATGTCAACGACCTCCCGAAAAAAAATGCGGGTTTGTGGGGAAAATGAGACACCTCTGGACCTCACCGCCATTAGGAGAACTGACGGTCTTTCGTCGACCTGATTTGAGGGGCACCCCATAGTGCCTCGTTGGCTCATTTTACCTATGATAGCCGTTTGACCCCAAACTGTATGCATTTTTCTAAAAATGTCCTGGTACCCTATTTTTATCTCGTGACTGCGAGCTTCCGCAGCTTGATCTGATAGCCAGTGGGGCTGAGCTAGAAATACCGCCGCAACAGACACCAATAGAGAATCCCCGGACCAACTACCCTCATCCACGATCCCTGTCAGAGATTATCATCTCGATAATCCCCGAATTGTCAACGATTTCCTAAAAAAATGGATGGCAGGGAAGATGCGGCACGCCGAACCTCATCGGTATTAGAACTAACGTTCTTTCTTCGGCCCCATTTGGGCTTATACTCCGTAGGCTTATACCCCATTATCGCCACGGTCCCCGTTTCACTCCCCCCCGCCCCGCTTGGAGTGCTCCAATAAATTTTACTGCAAATTTACTGATACCTTATTTTTGCAGGTAGAAGACGTTAGCCCCCTTTTCTTTAGAAATTCCAGATTGTAAAGGTTGTTTTCAGTTGTTCTAGGGTTGTTCTACAATGTTCCAAATGGATAAGTTCCTAAAATAAAATCCATCGCGGTAAAGGCAGAAAAAACTTTTTTTTGACTCGCGCCCCCCACTTCTGAAAAAACAAATTCTGGCTGTCGTTCTAGGTTCTTCTAGTTCCAAATTCTGAACGTCGCCAGACGAAAAATATGTGAATGGAAACAAAAAAAATACGAGAACGGTTTTTTCGATTGTTAGCTACGATTAAGAAATCATTATACCAATCTGAAATTATCGTCGGCAGACTGACAACATAACTGTATATCACTGGCCCATGTTTGCAGTATCCCATCTTGACACGATGCTCTCTACATAGATCTGCTGCGCGTTGGTTTGTATGCTTTATAGGATGTTAAAAAAAATTGATTTATTTTTACAAGAAACACGAATGGAAATTTCATACTGAAAACGAGAGGATGTGAAATGGTTTTGAGAGTGTACACTCGACGGTTTTCTCTTTTGGGCTTCCCGTTCCTCTCGAAATAAAATTCGATACGGTTTGCTCGGCTTATCAAAGGCTTTTCGGCCTTCCCATTCCATTTTTTTTTCTCCTTTTACCCGACATACGGCATACCGTGCGGCGGAGCTTCGCGCACGGATCCCGGATATTTCCCCACCTACCTTTAGTACCGCGAACCCTCAGCCGCCCCCCAAGCTGAGCGTTGCCAGAATCCCCGAGATTTCGATGTCGAATCCGGCTCGCAGAGATTTACTTATGAAAAGGATGGGCATATACTTGGCGTGATTCGCGGCCCTTCGAGGGTAGAATGCACAACGGGAGGAAGGGGGGGTTGAAGGAAGCTGAATTGACGGCAAAAGAGATTCGAAACGAGAATCCAGCGCGCGACGTGCATTCGGATCGCAAGGTCTGATATTTTCTCCAGCCGTTTCCCTTAGACTCCCTTTTTTCCTCTCCTTTCTCTTCCCTTGCCGTCCCTTTTTCTTTTTTCTTCTTCTTCATCCTTGCCACTCCCACACTCGCAGGGGAATGAGCTATAGCCGTGGATAAAGAATCGCCGAAATTTATGGTCCACTTTTAGTCTGTGCCTGACCTACAAGCTGTCCTCAGCCAGCGGATTCCGAAGAACATCTGGCCGCAAGGCGAAAGAGGCGCGATTTCGCCGGGGCGAGGAAAGGCGAGACTGGAACGGAGAGAAAGATCGATCTCGAGGAAAACTCGAAGCCGTGGAAATTTCGTCGGACGTTCTGTCGGTAGTAAACATTTGTCAAACGAAATCGGTTCCACTGGATAGAGAGCTTGGCATTCCGGTACTGTATTTAAATACAGTGCTATATCTGAATTGACTCAGTGGCTGAATACCTTGGAAAAAAGTTGTTTACTGTACTTTAGATCGACGATAGTTGTCGTTACAGTTTGTAGTTAGTGTTAATGGTCGGGTTATTGTAAGGTCGTTTCTGAGAGCGAAAGTTAATGGCAATTATGAATGGTACTTATGAATCACTCGCCACTTGCTTCTTGATAGTCATGGTATTATAAACTATTCAATGCAGTTTAGTGTACTGTATGTCCACGATAGTTTATAGTTATAGTTTATAGTTATAGTTTATAGTTATAGTTTATAGTTATAGTTTATAGTTATAGTTTATAGTTATAGTTTATAGTTATAGTTTATAGTTATAGTTTATATGCCGAAATAATTCGCCGGTTGAGCTGCCAAACGTAGTTTCGTCTATGATGGTAAACGTGAATTTGTACACACAACAAGTGTGCTTTAATGGCAAACGAAAGTCACTCGACGAACAACTCATCTGAGAAGATGACATAAATTTATAATTGAATTCTAATGGTGTAACGACAAGGACGCCAATAAACGAATGCGATAACAATTTCCCGAGTCATTCGAATTTTATTTATGATTTATTTCCTTTTGCTTCCTCATAGGAAGCTTTGTTTTTTATATCAGATACAAAAGGTGAGAAATGACACTCCGAAAGAGAGAGTCTGTGATCCGATTCTCTATCGGACGACGCCCCGATAACACAGATGGGACCGATGTTGATAAAATAAATCGTATAACTCGATTGGCGGGCAATACGCTCCGGTGGACCGAAACGATTAGAGGCTCGCACACTCTCCAGCGTGTTGTCAAGTGGCGAGAGCCATAGCCGATCACCGTTTTACAGTCGCAGAGTGGCTCGACGCAATTTAAAAAAAAAAAAAAAAAAAAAAAAAAATGAAAATAAAAAAAATCCTCAGGGTGAAAAAGTTCGGATATTCTAAATCCCGCACCAACGACGGAGCAGCAGAGCCGGGAAAACCGATTTTCACGATCGTCGAATGAAACGAAAAGGAAAAAAAACGAAACATTTTTTAAACCGATCCTCCTCTAAACGCAACAATAAAAAAAGCTTTGCTGCTAACCTACTTAACTTGAAACGTAACAAAACTTTGTCCGACCTAGCTAATTTCAAAATCTCGTCCTCTGACATGTCACCTTAATCTTGACAAACTAGAGAGAACCGGGTTCACATAGTAAGTCACTCGGGATGAAAAGCCCACAAAGTTCAAAGGATGCTTCCTTGGAGAACTGGCTCAGTTTCCTTTTGTCGAAGGGGACACGGGGCTTCATACTAACCGGAAAGCTTTAGTAGCCCAAGTTTTCTCGGGGAGTCCCCCGTCGACGAGAACGTTCTATTTTCTTCGCGTCACTTGTCCAGCCTCCCACAGCATTTTAACTGTTTCTGAAATCCGCTTGAAAATTCTGAGAGTTCGCTTCCGGATAGAGATTCGAGAAAAGAAGCAGGCTCAAATACTGCCCAATCAAAGAACACCCAACAGAGGAGACCGTTGTTCCGGTCGCATTTGCTGCAGGAAGGGAAAGCTCGGCCAGAGACTCGTGAATCTCCGGCTTTCCGGTATCCGCTTTGTCACCGTTCGAGGACTCGATATTACCGGAAAGCTTTATCCCGATACTACGACCTTTATCGTCCTATCTTTCGTCGCTTCATGAGCGAACTTACCGTGTTCGTACGCGACGAAAGCCCGCAGCTTTCCAATGAGGTACTTCTTTTTATAGAAATATCAACTTTTCACGACAGTTGCGCAACTGTCATAAAATCTTACTTCACGCTGCTTTTCCTTTTGTTTCTGCGAGTCTACTTCGTCTTTCTTCCTGTTTCCTGATCTTTTATTCGTTATTTTCCGTTCACTACTCTATGTGAGACCGAAACAGATACACCCTCGAAATGTCGGGAGGTTCGACACGAAGGACAATATGAATGAGTTCGAGTAAACCAATTTGCTGCACTGAGATAAAAAAAATGTTGGATCAACCAAAAGTCGCGGTCACATAAGTTGAAACTGTTATTCTTTTGGTCCAAATAAAGCATGGCTTAGTTAAACGATTATTTGCTTCAAGCGATTCAAACAAATATTTTTGTCGTACCAACCGGATTGATCTCCTTTGAACGTGTATCAAAGCGCCTTAATTAGTGCAGCCATTTCTTTTTCTCAGTGTGCTTCCGTCGCTTCATGTCCGCAGCTTTCCAATGAGATAATTTTTTATAGATAGAAACCAACTTCGTGTGAAAGTTGCCCAGAACTTCATACCTCGCGTCAATTTTCCTTTTGTTTCGGCGAATCTACTTCGCTTCCTTTCGTTTTATTCGTCATTTTCTATTCTCTATAAATAACGAATAGAAAATAACGAATAAAACGAAAGGAAACGAAGTAGATTCGCAGAAAGAGGAGGAAAATTAGCGCGAAGTAGAATGGTCTGCGCAACGGAAACTTTGATTGAAAATTGGTTATTATCTATTAAAAAAAGGACTTCATTGGATAGCTTCATTGAATCTATAGATAAACCCGAGACAGATGCATCCTCGAATTGTCCGATATGAGAGCCGATATGAAGGGCGAGGAACAATAAGTTCGAGCAAACCAATTTGCTGCTTCCGTTACTTCATGAGCGATCCTACCGTGTCAATCCGCGACGAAAGTCCGCAGTTTTCCAATAAAGTACTTTTTTATATATAGAAATCAACGTTTAATGAAAGCTCGCGTTGCGCGGTTCATCGTACTTCACGCTACCTTTCCTTTTGTGTCTGCGTATCCACTTCGCTTTCTTTCGTTTTATTCGGTATTTTCTATTCTCTCTATAGATAAAGCCGAGACAGATGCACCCTCGAAATGTCGAGAGGGTCGACACGAAGGGCGAGAAAAATAAGTTCGCGTAAACCAATTTGCTGCTTCCGCGAATTCTCGAGTTTCCTGAAACGGTACATTCGCGTTCCACGGGGAGCAGATTATTTCCAGTGAAAGATCGCCTTAAGGGCTTTGAAACGTAGCGACCAAGAATTTAATTGGCAATCTGATTGCACACGGTGCACTCGATCTTATCGGATCGGAAGTACCGGCGTGATATTATATATTTGCGAATACAGCTTTCCTATGTACGTGGTAAATGTGCCATGGCAAATGCGATACGGTGGGAAAAAACGACTGCAGCACTCTAGCGGGGCAGAAATGCCTCGGATGACGAATAATTAAATAATAATGTGAAGAAAACAGAGCCGACGTGCTATGAGACCCTAATGGGTCCTCTATAAGCGGAGCGAAAAGCAAAAAAAAAAACACCTTAGAACCAACACCCAGAAGAAAGTTTATTCGAAAAAAAATGTATTAATTTGGGCCCACCAGGAGACCCAAAATTCTTAAGAGTCATTCGGTAATAATTAAGTGTTATATTTGTACCGTATGACATTATATTTTTATAACTATATTCGAAATCTGTATATCAGGTATATTCAATAACCATATATTCTGTATATCATTTTACTGTATATTCTCCAATAGGATTATTTCTAGTTGTCAGATCACCCTGACAACTTGTAATTGGGTACTGCCCGTAAGATTTTATAATTAATTAATTAATGCCGAAGAAAAATGTTCATTTGCTTCACAACCTAATAGAGCTTTTATTTCTTCCTTATATATTTATATGTTTAGTGGTATTATTACAGTTTATTCTTATTATTTGATAATGTTTATTTGGATCCAATATTCAGATATTTGTGTTAAATACTTCTTTGCTACTTTCCGATCGTATGGAAATAATGTGATGTATGAATAACGCATAAACGAACTTCTTGTTGAATAAGTCATTGTTATCATTAACGAAGCATCGACGAGCAATGTTTTATTATTAAATAAGCGACCCGATGCGTTATTTACTTATGTTTATAAAATAACCAGATCAAATAACCGCGAAGATGGATTTTCGAGGACTCACTCCA
Organism: Amblyjoppa fuscipennis; assembly: GCA_963575735.1. Lineage (NCBI taxonomy): Eukaryota > Metazoa > Arthropoda > Insecta > Hymenoptera > Ichneumonidae > Amblyjoppa > Amblyjoppa fuscipennis. The sequence continues at coordinate 19,631,235 of OY754493.1, forward strand.
GAACTAAAATTCAATCGAGGTACACAGCTGGAAGTAAACAAAGTTTCGTAAAAATAAACCGATGAGTTGCCTCTCTATTAGAATGTGGCGGTTTTCCGTAAAGAATAAATATAGTCTTCTACTATCAGTGAGTAATGTTTCCGGACGACTGACGCGTTGACGACGCTGTAATGCGCGCTCTCGGATAATAGCCGCGTTGTCCTGACGTTAAATATATAATTTCATTGGGGCGAATAAATATCTATTTAAAATCATATTTTAATACATTCGATTTCATTGTATCGAATAAACATTTATCTTTAAGTGCAAATTAATAAAACGTCACTTTGAATAATTTTTTTTACTGATAGTAAAGAACAGCCGTTATTTGAACCTAATAAGGATTTTGTTAAGACATGTAAACGTTTATTTGATCTCAATAAACGTCATTCGAAGATCGAATTCTATCCGAGATTAATAAATATTTCTTCTGGGCGAAGAGTGCTGCGGCATTTCGTCACAGAAAGGAACGCGACATGAAGGTCCACGATTTTTATCCAATGACTTTCCACCGAACCGAATGTACTCGGGTGACCCGCATTGGCCCCACCTTAGCTGGCACTCTTGATTCAAACGGCGGCTTAATCGTAAACATGAGGTCCTTTAATCTCTCGCCCAATCGCTATGCGCATAACTTGCGAGAACCCTCGAACGCTTCCAACGTCAAGCGGCGAAACTTTGTTCAAAAGCTTCGTTCGGCTTTTACTATTTTTCTCTCGAAACAGTGCGACCTCGCCGCAAGCTTTAATTTCATCACCTTTTTGAATACTAATCGTACATTTTACACTTCATTAATGGGCATTTTTTTTTATGTTCGTCAATTCCACCGTTTGACATCTCGAACTCACCCGGCGGCTGAATCGTAAACATGAGCTCCTTTAATCTCCCCTCCAATCGCTATGAGCATAATTCCTAAGAAAACTCTCGAACCTCGACTCTCAAAACGCGAAGCAGAGACATTTTTTTCTAAAGCTTCGTTCAGCTCCTACAATTTTTTTTCCCTCGAAGCAATTCCATCCCGCCGCGAGTCGCACGGACCATAATTTCATCATCGTTTTGCATATTAATGGTACATTTTACATTTCATTAACAGGACATATCTCTTCTCGCAATAAAGCGAATAACCGCGTCGAAAGTTCTTGACTTAGATCTCGAAAGTTTCCTTCGCGAACTATATTACACGCCTTGCTCGTTTTGCCGTAAATCGCCGCGTGTATCGGACTATTGGATCGGGCTCAAATAGCTTAAAAAAAGTAGAGGAAAAAGAAGAACGTCTGTCCAACCGACTCTCGACCTTCCACGGCGCACTTTATAGTTGGGATACCGTTACGATGAGGAGGGAAGCGCGTTGCTTTTTTTGTCCCTCCCTATCGACACTCCGCAGTCGCTTCGACAGTTCGATAATCTCTCGACGGATACCTTCGAGAGAGTGGAGGAAAGAATGAGGGTTCAGCACCTCTGGAAGCGCTCGGACATCCGATACAAATGCCTCTTCCGTCGGGTCCAGCCCAGTGGACGCGCTCTTGCCGATGCCGCCTGCCGCTTCCTCCAATCGGAGGGGTGATTTTTTTTTTTGTCTCCTCGAGTCAACGATACGAGAGCGTGGGCTGCTTACCGAAAGGGAAATTCGCTTCGGAAACTGTGCGGGCTAGTTTTACGATCGTAGATATATATCTATATATATAGTATATATATAGTATAAGTTTTACGATAACATCGGAAGTTACTGGATGGACATAGGTCGAAGCATTCACCACACTGTCGACTCGATCCTAGTGAGGCATAGTAAAACTAGCCGGGCACAGCGCAACTGTACGAGCCTTAAGTATATTGAACTGATGAAATCAGCCAACTCGTCTGAAACAAACACATTCCTCGCATCGGCTTACACGCCTCGCTGGGCATCGCGTTACATAAAGGATATTCCAAACTCTTACCGAACTCTTACCGGACGCTGCGACATTACCCTCGAGCATACGCTCTCGAAGATAGAGCGTTACGGTCCGAGATTTCTATTTTTTGCGACCGGATGGAACGAAAGTGCGCACAGGGCGGAAGTGAAGTATCTCATGTGGAAGAATTTGAAAACCGTACCTGCCTCGCGACTCCGCGAATCACCCGAAGGTATCGTGAAGCGCATGTGGGCAAAATTCTTTTATTCCAAACTCTTACCGATACCGATATTCCAAACTCTTAGCGAACTCTTTCCGGATGCTGCGACATTACACTCGAGCGTACGCTCTCGAAGATAGTGCGTTACGGTTCGAAATTTCTATGTTTTGCGACCGGATGGAATGAAAGTGCGCATAGGGCGGAAATAAAGTATCTCATGTGGAAGAATTTGAAAACGTACCAGCGTCGCATCTCCACGAATTACACGAAGGTATCGTGAAGCGCACGAGGGCAAAATTGTTTTGTCACGTGGAATGGACGCTTGTTTCGTTCTTGCATAATCCTATTAGTACGGTCTTTGTTTCTCGGTGACTCGCACGGGGACGCGAACGAAGGACCTTTCTATCCAAAATTCGCTTTCGATCGCGGTCCGGATCGTCCCGTCGGTTATTTCTCGTTCCCTTCGTATTATAATGCTGTTCTATTGTATTAAATAAACGAAGCCTTCTTCTTTTTGCTTGTGCGAAGAGGAAGTTTTGTTCTGGTGAAAAAAAAAAATTGTCTAGATTTTTATGAAAACGCTTTCAGAGTGTTCCAAAGCATCGGAAAATCATATTTAGAATAAATGTCTTCGTGACTATATGTGCGTAGTACCGAAAAATGGACTCTTACAACTTCAGAACGACTTGAGCTATCAAGCTGACATTTTTAACATAGTCTAACCTAAACGTTAGGTTCAATTTTGAGCAAAATGCTTTCAGTCATGCAGATTTTAGGCGGTTTTGAATTCCGCTAAAGAAAAGTCTGTGCACACGCTAGGTATGATCATTTTTTGAGCCGTCGGGATAAAAAGTTGGACTATTGACGACCATTTAATATTATCAATTATCGCCATTTAATTTGGCGACGTTTTGATGGAATCGTTTATATTTTATGAGATTTTGAATTTTTTGAAAAATCATCATTTTTTTTCTGACGGGAGTTTCCGTATCAAATGTTGAGCCAAGAGTCAAAAAAGTGGCATATTCGTGACCAGAAACCACGAATAACTAAAAATTGTATACTGAATTTTTATAGCGAATATTGCTGAAATTAGTGATTTTTTTGGACTTTCAAAAAGCGTCATATTTGCTTCCCGACGATCTTGAAGAATCTATGTATCTGGCGCGACGAAAACCTTAAACAAATATACTATGTAACCCTCACAATCATCGTGTTTCATAGCAAAGATCTTCGGCTAAAAATCAATGAATTTTTCAAAACAACTTTTCAAAATTCGTTAAGTAATTTTCTGCCGTTCCGACTTTTATAGGCACGTGCGAAAAGTCGCTGAGCGGGATCGCAGTGAAGCGCAATAAGTCCCGTCTTTTTGCCCTAGCGAGCTGTCGAGAGTAAAAATGATTTTTCACAGAAGCTTCGTACACAAAAGTAAATTGGATGCGGAAGCTTTGTGAAGTTCTCGATTTTCACGCTTTTCTTTTTTTAAGCCAATTCCATTCGGATTTCTTTTACCTCGGCCTCCATCGACGGTTTTCAAAGGGAACGGAATCTGGTATAATATAGAATGGAACACATGATATCGATGCATCGCACGCTGATGTTTATTGTGGACGAAAAGCTCGTTGGTCAATACAAATAAATTCGTGAACCAGTCGCTGTTACGATTATTTGAAATAGATAGATCTGGCAAGAGGTATGAAAGGGGAAAAAAAATGTTCGGAGAGAAACAATGGCTACGCGAATAAATATTGTTCGGGGAGTTGCGGCTCGGCGTATTTGCATGGATATGGCCATACATTTTGTGAATACAGCGCGGTGTAGAAGTTCCGGCTGGAACGTTGAAAGCGCCGCAGGTGCTTTTTATCCGGCATAAAAGAATTCCGGTCGCAGACGATCCATCGGTGTACGGTGAGCGAGATCATCTCTATGCATGAAGAAATCATTTCGCATGAAAAATTACCGCACCCAGCAGCATTGTGACCGCGAGGCGGGCATGAATTATAGGGCGTGTTCGTTTTGTACACAGCCGGAAGAATTATATTGAATGTAAACAGTGATTTTTTTTTTTTTTTTTCAATGAATAATGAATGCCGGTAAACAAAGTACCGAAGCATGTTCGACGAAGGGTGTGGTGCTTTTTTTTGTTACATCGCGCAGGTCCACAATGAAATTATTTTCACTATGTCACGATAAATTTTCGAACGCTGTTCGCGCAAAATGTTTCACGCAAAGATAAATATTGTAATAGGACCATCGGAAAACTGATCGGATATCGCGAATAACTTCTATTTCCGGATCGTTCTGTCTCTACTGTCGGGCCAATGAGCGTTGACATTTTTTAAATTATTAAATTCAAGATAATGCGTCCCCGTTCACAAAATTCGACAAATTTTGCTCGATCCGAGAGACAAAAAGAAACTGAAAAATGTGGGCTCGCGTTGAGCTGAAGGTGCGGTGGTTTTATTGCTGTTTATTGTTTAATTTATTGACGGGAACCTCTTACAAGGCAAATGTACTATTGAGTGAATGATTGGAAGCGGTGCAACGAGTGCAATACGGAATGTTCAATAAGTTCATGGTGGAGAACTTAGAAGATTATAGAAAGTTCAAGACAAACATTCAATACAAATAATATGATGAATAATACAATTATATGAGACGAGTGGTACATCGGTTCTTTCAAGGGATGAACGAATGTAATGAAAAACCGCAGCGAAGAAGCATGAGCTTGACTGTTCGTCAAGAGGGGGTTGATATTTTGTTTTTGCTACCGGAAGAAGGGCAAAGTAAATATAATATCGGGAATAGGTTCGTCGTAATTCTCTGGTACGAGGTAGCCTTGGGCGACGAGTAGATTCACGGTTCTGGCGAAGGCGGATGAACGATCTCACTCCCGGCATTCTTTCGTCGAGTTTCTCTCGATTCTTTACGGCGCTTTCAGTTTTTCGCCGTACAGCCTCGAGGACAAATGAAAAAAAAAGAAAGAAGGAAGGAAAGAAAGGTGTGTCTATATAGAAACAGTGACGAAGAAAGCATCTCGCATGACATTTTTTTCTAAAGCTACGCGAGCATTTCGACGCCCTGGTTAAATATTTCGCGTGCGCTCGAAGGCAAGAACGCGCCAAGTGGAAAAATGACAACGATGCAACGAAGTTTTTCCTTATCAATGCGGACCGACCAGCTGCTTCGTAAGAGTCAAATATCTTTCATTATTTGTTCCATTGTTTGATCATTCAAATAATCGAAGATAAACATTGGCCATCGATAACAGAATCGAATGTTCCATCGAGTTCCAGCAATTAATTTTCTGCCGCTTTGAATAGCAGTCTGGAAAACGAAAATTGGCCCGTTCAGCTGACAGCAGTGAAATGGATGACTCACATATTTCTGGCCTGCAGGCACTCCGAAATGGAAGATACACAGTGAAAATTGAAAACGACATGTCCGATGTTCCGGGAAATCCGAACCGGGCGAGCGAAGCATCAAAGCTACGAAAACGAGGATGCACCTCGAATAACAATCTCTTCATCAAGACGGAAGGATGTAGCTGTGGTTTTCATTCGCGTTCTAGTTAGCTTTACATCAATTTATTAATTGCTTGCCTTAATTAAATTGCCCCGAAATGTCGTGTCTCGAGTATTTCGATTCGCATAAATAACTCGAGGGTTTGTCAATAAAGCTTTACAGTGCGCGTTCAGTGATCTCGGTCTGGCTGCGGTCAGACGCCCGACAAAGGGGAGCCGGACACGGGCGGAACGCTCTGAAAGCACCCGCCTCTCAATTATGAGAACATTTCTCTTTCATTCCATCTCCGAGTCCCCCACAGGCTCATGGTCAGGGCAGTATGGTTCAATTCACACATACCGGCTTTGTGTTCGTTACGGAATTCAAAGTAGTGACGGACCATTTTTGGCTCGAGTTTTAGTTCACTATAAATCGGTAACGGTAGTGGTGAGTTTATTGCTAATACATAACATGTGAGAGTTTTTGACACCTAACAAACTTATCTCTGTGCACCTGTATTGCATATAAATTAATTAGGGTAATTAATTTATTGAGGGCTGACGACTCAGATCGGCGGTCCTGATCAATGTGTACAATTATCGGTGGGTATAAAAGTAGTATAAATTATAACTGTGTAAATGTATAGTATTCACTGAGAGAAGGATCTGGTGAAAACTACCGATCATCTAAAAAAATTACCGTATAGCACATTGTAATAGGGCACTAGGGTGCCACCTATGGTAGGAAGTACCAGATTTATAAGAATTTTTTTTAGATATTATGGTAAAAATTCTTGGATAATCTGAGACTCTTTGCCATAGGTGGCGCCCTGGTGCTCTACTACTATGCGCTATGGTAATTTTTCTTACGTGATCGGTAGTTTTTACTGGATCCTTCTCTCAGTGTTGGCAATATATTGATTTTACTACTACTACTAATTTATTCATTGCCTTAATTAAATTGATCCGAAATGTCGTGTGTCGAGTATTTCGATTGGTATAAATAACTTGAGAATGTAGCAGCTGGAGGTATTTGCCGAGGAAGCTTTACCTTACGCGTTCAGTGATCTCGGTCTGGCTGCGGTCAGACGTCCGACAAAGGGGAGCCGGACACGGGTAGAACGTTCTGAAAGGTCCGGTCTCTCAATAATGCGACGCTTTTCTCGCGATACATCGCCTGACAGACGGTATTGTGAACTTTCATTCCATCTCCGAGTTCCCCACAGGCTCAAGGTCAGCGCAGGATGGCTTATTTTACGCATACCGATTCTGTATTCGATACGGAATTCAAAGTATCGACATTCTTCACACGAGTTTTAGTTCGCTTTAGATTAATTAATTTAATTTATTAACTCATTGAGGTCTTTGTCAATGTGTACAATTATTGTTGGGTACAAAACTAGTATAATATAATTACTGTATAAGTGTATACACTGGGAGAAGGATCTAGTAAAAATGACCAATCGTCTAAGAAAAGTTACCATGGCACATAGTAGTAGAGCGTTAGGGCGCCATCTATGGTAGGAAGTAGCGGATTTATAAGAATTTTTCTTAGATATTATGGTAAAAATTCTTGGATATCTCAGACTTTCTATCATAGGTGGCGCGCTGGCGCCATACTACTGTAGGCTATGGTAATTTTTACTAGATCCTTCTTTCAGTGCAGCATTGGCAATATATTTATTTTACTACTAATAATTAATTGATTAATTGAATTGACCCGAAATATCGTGTGTTTGTCGAAATAGCCTAACGATACGCGTTCAGTGATCTCAGTCTGACTGTGGTCAGACGTGCGTTCTGAAGAACGTTCTGAAAGCACCAGTCCGTCGATTACGCGAAGATTGTCTCGCGGCACCTCGCCTGTTGGAGGGTGTTGTGAACTTTCATTCCATCTCTGAATCCCCCATAGACTCACGGTCAACGCAGGAGCGCTTATAGTTTACGCACACCGGCTCTGTATTCGATACAGAATTCAAAGCATCGACGCATCATTAATACACCCGAGGGTTTGAATTCACCGTTTTCCTGGTAACAAGGGAGTTTTATTGTTTGTCCAATCAAGGCGACCTGTTGCAAATTAACTCGGGGTTGTGTAAGCCCTGTCGAAATATGTATATTTTTTAAATTGAACGTTGCCGCACGTTATCGCCGAAATAAAAGAAAATCCGGGGCTCTCCTGTGTGACTTCACCGTAACGAGGATTGAGGAGCGCGTGATTGGCACGATAATGGGCAGTGCTCGTCGAGTAGAGAGAACGAGCAGATCGGCGACTGGAACGAGTCCTTTTTTTTTTTTTTTTTTGTAACACCAAAGTATTTGTGAAATAACACGTTATTCTTTCATTTCAAAACCTTCGTTGCGTGTTAATCTCGGATCGATACCGTTGTAGGATAATTCGCGGTTGTATCGACGGTGTAATGCCAAAAGGGCGATCAGGCTATCCTTATACACAGTCGATATATCGTTACGAAATTAGGTCATTCGTATGGTCATTTTTACTTAAAAAAAAACTTTCACAAATATCGTTCAGAATTTTACGCGCACACGCATCATGAGATAAAAATTGCAAAATTTTTTTGACTGACAACACACCTTTCCCGAAGACATAAAAAACGAATTGGGAAAAAGTAGAATGGAGATAAATAAAGTGGAAAATATAGCTGACATGGTGCGTAGGTAATCACACTCCACGTCGTCCATGACAGTATTTCGCTCCGAGAATAAAAGTGTTATACGGCTTTCGAGAACGTTCGATAAAACAATCGTCACGTTCGGTGTCATCGTCTTGTCGAGTGGCTGAATAAGCTTGCATATCGCATGTCAACCAGTCTCTGGATACATGTGTTACGAGCTGTAGGCACACTGCAGAATCTACACAAAACATATATATATATATATATATATATATATATATATATATATATATATATGTTTGTGTGTATATATGTATACAATACATGTATCGAGACACGCTACCATATGCATAGAATTTTTAAGCTGACAGATACCAAGATGAATTCTCTTTCATGCATTTGTGAAGAAGCTTTCAACGTTGACTATTCTGTGACACGTACACCAGAGTTACATATGCGCTATCACAAAAAGCAATGCCGATTTTGTTTTGCGTCTGTACTCTGATATTTTGCTTCGGTCTCTTTCCAGAATTTCGTTTACGATATACTGAAGAGAAAAGAATCGGAGCAAAGTTTAATAATAATAATGATAATAATAATAAAAGTAATTTAATATTTGTTTACTTAAATCTATAAATAATGAGTTATCGTTACTTATAAATGAAACTATAAGTCCTGAGTTGAAAAGTAAAAAAATAAAACAAACTTTTCAAATTTGTTAACAGATCTTTGAAGAGCGTATTATTACTTTTCGGGTATGGCGGTAAAGTCGGAGGGTCAGTAAATCTTGACGAACGCTAAGCGTTGCAGAATTTCGAAGTTCCCCTGCGACCTCTCATGGGGAGAAGAAACTTTTCTTGAAACCTTATTTTTCGGTCTCAAAGAGTCCGTGTTCCGCATACTCGTAAAGTGCGAATTCCCTAGCGCACAAATGTAAAAACATTATGTGCATTTTAGCTAACAAGTGGTTCTCATTGTGCAGTTAATTGGAGTGGTGCGAATAGAATTTCCTGGAATTTCTGGTACGCAATATTGTACAAATACATCGGGTATTCGAGTGTATTTCGTGAGCTGGCAATTGGCCAGAGGATCCACCGGCGGGATCGAGCAATTATGAATTAACAATTAGGCAGTTCGGTGCGCGGAGTGGAAAGGGCTCGCCGGTTTGTGATACGGTGATTATGTAACGAAAGGACGCTTCTCACCTGCTATTCAGCGATGCAAAATCTCATTAGCCATATTCCCTTCCCATAATGGTCTCTCACTTTCGAATAGGGGCACGAGCTATCTCTCTGATACAATTATACCAATTAATAAGCTCACTTGCGCGAAGTGGGCCGGAGTACAATGAAGGCGAAAGACAAAGTGTCTGAGTATGAGAGTGGCTCCGAGGAAAGGAGCGTGGAGTATTTACCGGCGATATAGTTTCGCTTGCTAAAATCGATTTTCTACTTGGCTGCTATCGCAAATGTGATTACCTATCTCGGGGGCGACGGGTGTTCTACGGCCGCTGCTGCTGCTTATGTTCCTCGTCCCTCTGCCTCGATCTAAACGAAGTATCCACGCGTGTATGTAGATACTGATATGATGATTAAGTTAATTAGCCACTGCGGTTTCTGTTTCAGACGACATTTCCGGCCGGTGCTGCTTATATTTCTCGTCTGTCTGCCACACTCTAAACGCCCACGTGTGTGTACAAACTGATATGATGATTAAGTTAATTAGCGACGCGGTTTCTGTTCCGGACGACATTTCTGGCTATATTCTACCCAATTGTGCGAATTTGATATTCGACGCCGGTAACGTGATTGTGATGCGGTACGAAACTTAACGGAGTTTCGATTCATCGGTGTTTTGGAAATCTTACAGCGATACAATAATCGCTGATCAGTTTGTTTATGTGCATTTTTTCAGCATTTTTGTGACGATCTAAACGAATTATCCACGTGTGTCTATAGACTAGATTATTAAGTTAATCAGCCACGCGGTTTCTGTTCTAGATATATCCGGTTATATTCCGCCCAATTGCATTATTTCGGCAACGTATTCGACATCGGTAACGTGATTGTGATGCGAGACAAAACTTAACGGAGTTTCGATTCCTCGGTGTTTGGAGAATCTTACGGTAAAGCAATTATCGCTGATCAGTTTTGTTTAACTGAATTTTTTTTTCGACATTTGCATGTAAACGCATTTGGATCTGCGATGTCTGATATCTCGCGTTGCCTAGCCGCAGCCGCCAATTAAAGTAATCCACCAGTGCAGAAGTCCGAACTTCCCCGAATCCAATCAATTCGGACTTCGGGGAAGTGCGAACTTCCCCGCATCAGCTATTTCGATGATAAAAGCGATAGCAATCAACGAGAGCTTTGGCGCTCAAGAACCAACATTGAAGGGGCATGATGTAACGTAATTCATGATGCGAGAGACTTCAATGAAACGTTGCCATGTAGCGATACGCGCGCCGCCCACCGATCCAACTGCATCGGGTTACATATGGATGACGATGCTATCGCAAATCCCCGCGGCGAAATCCGGCGACTAGCTCTTCCACTGATTAATGTGCCCTCAGGAAGATTTCAAGGCACAGGTGCCCTAGAGATCACCCAACCAGCAAACTTACCGTCATTGAATTACCAAACAAATTTACTCTGCCTTCCCATAGTTAAATCCACAGACGCCGCTGGCGCTTTGGGCTATGTAACCTGTAACCCAATCCAATCCAATCAAATCTGATCGATATCAACCGAGTTTTTGTGCCCGCACCCAAAGCGGAGTTTCAGACCATTGGATCAATTATATCGGGTAAAATTTTGTTAATGGTTTTTTTTTAGTGTAAGCAAAAGTTGAATCTCCACGAAATTGCTCTGGTGGGAATGGCACACAGGGCCGCTGTTGCCCGACATTGGGCGGTCATTGGCCCGACATTGCCGACATTCGCCCGAAGCTGTGCCGATACTGACCCTGTGCGGCGCTCCCACTGGGGTGCTAGATCACAAGACATTCACATTCACAATGAGACTTCACAAAAATTTCTTTTCTTCGACGTGCATTATCTTCAACAATCTTCGACATATTTCGACACTGAGGCGGAAGTGACGAACGCAATTCCAACGATAATTGTACAACTTTCAATGCACAGTTGCACAGAACAATGCGCTCGCAAATGCCGTTACAATACACTGCGCCTCAACCTAGATGCAGTTAAGGAATTTCGTATCAAACTGTTTTGTCCCGACGACCGTGTGGTGTTGAACGGTGTGACATGCATGAAAGGAGTGAAACAACTCGCCGCCTAAACTGTTTCTCTTTCGCTGCGATACCCTCGGCTCCGGAGTTCCGGAACTGTGGCCTTTATACTCGACGGCGCGCTTAACGGCACCCCCCGGAGGAGAGCAAAAGCGTCGTTTGTTCTCACAATGTCGACTCAACTCGTTCAATGAATCCTAATTTTGTTGAGTCGCAGCCGAAACGTAACACTCCAAAAATAAGAGCACCGCTCCGTTGAAGCGCCACATTCGAGCGAAGGAGCTTGAAACGAGAGGACTTCTACAGTTCCGCCACACCGGATGAGGAAACCCTCTTGGAGTTTTCCAATCGACGCAAGGTCTTTCACAAACAACAACGCTGCGCGATTGTTCGCAAGCAAGCCGGACGTTTCGGGTATAAAATGAATGGTTCGTGCGACCTTTTCATTCGATTCCCTCTGTTTTCGTTCATGTTTTTAATTTTTTTTTTTTATTTATCCTTTTCCCTTTTGCGAGTCAAAGGATGACGCTTTCCGCTCGTCCGCACTAATGCTGGGTGGGACGTTCCGAAGCACGCTAAAGTTACAAAGCTCCGCCGTTGAACTCGCACGTCTAGTTTTACCTGTGCGACTCTCAGATTTCTTTTTGCGCGTTACACGTCGCAGCCTTTTGATCCTCGAATTTCCGCACCTTCGTCAGTGAAGCACGGAAGGTGTCAACGTGACTCGCCCCGTTAACGGTGCACGATCTAATTTCATGCGGCATTCGCACGGAGGGATTTCTTTAGCGCGGGTTCCGCATTGTACGCGCTTTGCGGAAGCGCCCGGGGAAGAGCTTGGAATAAAAACAATGGCAAGGTGGAACGGGCGGGCGAAGGGACGCGAAAAGACGTACGGAAACCGGGGAAGCGTGATCTCCGTATAACAAGGGAAAAGGCCATGGAAAAAGCTTCATGCTCTCTCTTTAACCGTCGCAGGAGGGAGCCGACCGTATAAATAAGTGGTCGCGACGGTATTCCATCAGTCGCCGGGCGTCATCCGGTGTGATCGTGACGTGTCAAAGAACCGCTGAATTTTTGGGAAAATTGTGCGCAAGTGAGAATACCGGAGAGAGTAAAAACGTGGGTGAGAGCAGAAACGACCCGAGCGTTGAAAGGGCGCGCACGTAAAAACGGAATAAAACAATTTGGTCCCGGTATACTCGTTACATTCGGTCGTCCGTAAAACGGGCGACGGCTCCAGGATGGTTCACTGGAAATACGACGCTGGAACCGTCGACTGGTTCCACGCCCTCCTACCGAAGCGCTGACAACACGACCAATGGTTTACATTCTCGGACATTTAAATCGCATCAGAAGGTATTTCCGGCGGGAACAACACACGGGGTCGGCATTGGCGCGGCGTCGGCCAGCACCGGTCCTGCGTGTCGATTCTCACACCTAGAATAACACTTTATTTGACGGGCGCTCCGCAAATAAATATTTAATTAAAGTAAACAAATATTTATTCGTCATTACCATGAGTCTGGTAAAAACGGACAGAAATTTCGGATTTATGGGAACTAAAGCGACATTCTGACAAAGATTCGTATTAAACTTAACATATTCTGATTGAACCCGAATATCCCGTGACTTTTGCTAGAATATAAGTTGTTCTTACTAGAGAACATAGCAATTGGTGGCGTCGCGATCGCCGAATCGTTCGTTTTAGGTTCGTAGTTTATACCGACGTATAATGTCGATCAAATTATTTTTTATGTATACGTACATAAAAACAAAATATTGACGAAATTCACAGTTCTAATCCACGAAATTCCCAGTTTTTAAAATCCACGAAACTCTACATTTTAACTACGATATTCTTAGTTTTATACACGAAATTCGTAGTTTTAGCCACGAAAGTCTCAGATGTTGCGTGGTCGAAATTTGCCGTATGACATTAGTTTTTCCGAGCTCCTCTCTCAATGTTGTCTTTTCCCAATCATCGATACTCAGTTTTCATGAATCGGGACCGAGGAGTCGCACAGATGCCAAAAGAAAAGTGATTGGGCGTTTGAACGGATGTTGAGGAAGCTACGGAAGAGTGAGCGACGATGCAGCTTGTTCGAAGACTGTGAAAGCACTTTCCGTTATGATTTTTCAAGATTTTTTTCCTCGAAAAAAATTGATGGAATGAGAACGAACGTCGAGAGGTTGCATCGGATGAATCATGATGGCGATAATTCAGTGTCGGAGGAGAAAAATTGTTTTTCAGAGAATAGCAAGAAGGGAGCGCTGTAACACGGTGGTGATGGTTTGCGTCAGGTCGTTACGTATTTGAGTCACGATCCGTGGAAAGCTGTCAGCGAGCGTTTCATCCGCATGAGGTATCGCAAGCTAGGCATTGACGCTGCTGCGATACTCGTGTTGCATCCGTGAACTAGATTCCCGCAAAAATGGACGTAAAAAGTATCTGCCTTGCCCCGAGATCAGGTTAGCGGGATATAAAGAACATCAAGCGTTGTATAGAGCGCAGGATCGACGTTTACGAAACAGAGAATCACACTTTTCCGAAAAATAATATTTTTCATATTATTTTTATTATGCATATATATATATATATATATATATATATATATATATATATATATATATATATATATATATATATATATATATATATATATATATATATATATATATATATATATATATATTTATATATATATATATATATATATTATTTTTATTATAAAATTTTACTTTTTCCTAGACCTACCTGTTCAAAAAAGTGTTTAAAAAATATAAAAAATGGTACTATTAAAAGTATGTCATATTGAACTGAATAATACTCAACTTATACTTCTCTAATCTATCGCTGAAGAGTATTAAGTATGAATCTGATATATGTATAATGTATGAGTATCATGTATGAAGCTCGTATCTCAATTTGTATGCAAGCTTCATACTTGATACTCATACATAACAAAGTATATCAGATTCATATTTAATACTCGGCAGTGATAGATTAGAGGAGTATAATTTGAGTATTATTCAGTCCAATACGACATACTTTTAATACTTCTATTTTTAAGATATTAAAATTTTTTTTTTTTGGCGCGGGTATCTTCTTTTGTATGACTTTTTTCCCTTTTTATTTATTTATTTATTTATTTAATAACGGGGAAGATAGGAAACCCATTGTCCAATGAACGTTGTGTGAAAGACCCAAAGCTTATAAATGGCACAAATTTATCACCAGTACGTAAGAAAAATGGTGATTAATTTTATTCAAGAGGTCGGTAACGGAAGAATTTTATTTCTGAAGTGTACCACGGAACCCTCAAAAAGAGAGACACGTCCTGCGTAAAGATTACCGAATCGACGACAGCGCAGATGCCAACACTGAAAAGCGCATAGTTCGTTCGGATTAGCGATCGAGCGCTGGCGAATCGAACGATCTCTTAATAATTCTAAACAAAAATACAAGATCCGCAATTGTCCTGTGAAATTCCAATGAGTCCAAGTCAAGTAGATGCATTTCTCGGAGTTCTCGGATACAAAGATAAAATTCATTTTGAAAAAAATGTCGAAAATTGCCGAAAAGAATGAATTAAAAGAAAATTGAACAAAATCGTGAGAGCGAAGGTAATGAAAAAGTTTCCTCTACGAGGAAGCGAAATTGGTATAAAAATAAATAAATAAAAACGCCGATAGTATGGTAACGACTGGAGGGAGAAAGGGACACATCTGTTATTACTGAATTCCGCCGGCATTCTGTTCGTGCGACGAATATTAGCCGGAGGCAACAGAATTTCAGCGAACATCTTAAATATATCCCAGCGATACGTGGAACAGCGTAGAGTTTCACAGGGAAGTGGTGAACCATCCAACCAAATGGAGCAGAACAATGTTCACGCGACCTCCGACTCTTCCGTCCATCCTCGGCGGTTCTACGAGGAATTTGACTCTCCCGATACGTATTTCACTTCATTCCATTTTCGCGTATCTCGTCGCACAACTATAAATATCAATTTAATACAAGCGCGAGACCACGTGCATTGATCTGCACTCAGGGTTTTCGACGATTTACGGCACGTTCGCCTCTATTTTCATATCATTGTTCGAGTGTAAACATCGTCGAAACCGAAAATCAAATGCAACGTCGGTCTGGCCCCTTCGTCGATGTTGACGCGATATTGCGCCAATACGTTATCGGCGCCGACGCGCTTCCGCCACCGAAGAGCGTACCGAATGGAGTACCTCAAATGTTAAAACTTTTTCAACAAGCTTCGTTGTCCGAGATTTATCGGAACTTGTATAACTTCTGGACAAAACAGAAAGATGGAAGAAAACAATGTGGAAAAACAAACTTTTCGCAAAGCTTCCTCTGTGAGGAAGCAAAATGAACAATCGTTCACGACATCAATTGCTTATTCATTTTCTTCATAAAAAATGCATTATGAATTTGGTTGTCGCACAACTATAAATATCAATTTAATACAATCGGGAGACCGTCCATTTATCTGCACTCGGCATTTTCGATGATTTACTGCCGAAATAGAGGCGCCATTTCCGTATTAATATTGCTCGAATGGAAACATCGTCCGAACCGAGAATCAAATGCAATGTCGCTTTGGCCCCTTCGACGGTATTGACTCAATAGCGCGCCAATACGTTATCGGCGCTGACACGCTTTTGCCACCGAAGGGCGTAATGAATGGAGTACCACAAATGTTAAAACTTTTTCAACCAGCTTCGTTATCAGCGATTTATCGGACACTCGTAGAACTTCGTCCATCAATATTTGATTAGGAAAGTAAACTTTTCTTCGAAACTCGGGTACGAAGCAAAGTTTACAGAAAAAAATAAAGAAAACAGTTCGGAAAAACTACCCTTACAAATAGCTTCCTCTATGAGAATGCAAAATTAACGATGGTTCACGATATCCATTATTCATCAATTTTTTTTTCATGAAAAATGCATGTGCGTCTGATCGTTATACTTAAAAATAAAAGAGGGATAAAAGTGTGGATTTTCAGCGTTTTTTTTTTCTCAATATTATATAATGAAATCAATAATGCATTATTGAAAGAATGAATTATCGAAATGCTGGCTGCATTAATCAAGCCGTTGACCAAAGCGAAGCAGCGACCTTCCTATATCGTGCGGATTGTGAACCTACGCGAGTGCAATATTGCTATTTGAACTTTATTTAAAAATCTATTCACAGCATTTTTTTAATTAAAAAAAAATGAAAATTAAATTTTTTCTTTACCAGATCGGCATGGAATGCCTCCTAGACGGAGAATCAAGCTCGTCGACGTCGTCAACGTGCACGTCATTGTCGTGGACGTGCCGTTGCCCGGGAGCGGACGTAGAGCAGACGGGGCGGCTGCACCCTCTCGCGTGCTTACGTGAGGGTGGTAGATTACACGTACCCGACGAATACTATAGAATCCCGCTGGTAGTGGGCAAATCATCGGAGAACTGGCGAACGACGTGTGTCTATGTGCAACTAACGTATATCGAATACTGACAAAGCAAATTCCGCAACCACTCGAATGCATTGATTTTCTCACAGATGAATACCAAGTCAACAGCTAAATAAAATAAGGCCGCCGGGCCACGCCGCTTTACACGTTAAGTCGCGCGACCTTAGCCTCTCGGTTATTGAAGAGCCGGTGTCAAAAATAAACCTGAGAGTATTGAAAAATAAAAACATTGAGATTTTCATGTCGCTTCTGACAAAGGACGAAAATTAAACTTTTCATATCGCTTCCTCGTAAAAGCTGCAAATTGAAATTTTCATCTCGCTACTTCATCAAAGTTGAAAATTGAAATTTTCATATCGTTTCCTCACTGTAGTTGAAAATTGAAATTTTCGTATCGCTTTCTCGTAATGTTCCTTTATTCGTGAAAGTTCCTCTACGGGAAAGCCAAAAATACCGAACATGCTTTCTTTTTCTCAATGTTTTGGAACATTCTGAACACGTTTTCATTAAAATCTCTCCATTTTTTTTTTTTTACCGAAACAAAGCTTGCTCTATGAGGAAGCAAAAAAGAAAAGCGGAGCAAATACTGCAAGTTAGACAAATATTTTATCCTCGCTCGCTGAAATTACTTATCAGTCGCAACGTCAGCAGATTGCGGAGGGTCGCCGATCTCGTAAATAGCAAGTCGAAGAATAATAATCTTTCCCTTCGGCGCGAATGTACCGAGCGAGACTCTTCATCGCCTCCTCCTGTTTCTGTACCCGCGACGGCTCCGACATTACGAAATGATGTACACTCGAGAGGCAGTCACGTCTAATCTGGATGATCCAGCTGATCCCGCTAGTCCTCAATTCTGCAACGAAAAACCTCTCACCGAGCTTATCCGCCTTGCTAACCCGAAAAAATGTCCGATCATCTCGTCGCCCCTTTCTCACCGCCCATCGCGAATGGAAAATTTATTCGCACATGGTACAGCGCCAAATTTTTCAGCACCTTCGACGCCTCGCTCTTTTTAACGCCCACCGACATTCAGACGAAAGTACCCAGTAAACAAGTTTCGTACATTTGACAAACTTTTTTTTTCCCAAACGTCCACAATTTTTTTTTCCTCATTAAATAAATACATATATTTTTTTAATTAGCAGATCTTTTTATAAAATCGACAACGTTTATTTCGTAAAATGGAAATTTAGTAGTAAAGCAAAAGTGTATTTATTGACAAAAACAATTAGTTCATGCAATATGCTATACTATTTATTAGTCAACGCTTTCTATGACACTGCCAATGAGACATCGACCAGAGTCCTCCAGCCCAAGGTTTTCACTATATTTGCGTGGATTAATTAATGAAATGTTTTTTTTCCTTAGTTTATTAAACTTATAGCTGTATTTTGTTATTTTGCTATTGATATGTCTGGATTATTTACATGTACAATGATATGATTTATACTTGTATTAATGTGTTCTCAGGGTCCTGTATATTGGCCATTTATTGAAGCTCTTGGAATGTCGTGTGCGTGGGAGATTTGAATTGTGGACATCTATTTTGTAAAGTTAACAAGAAGAATATTATGGACGTTTCCGGACAAAAAAACGTTGGTGTAAATTTTGCTATGTATGTAGAAAACGAAAAGCCTCTATCTACGTCGTGTCGCTTTAGTGGATGGTTATCGACGAATGGAGGCATCCGTACACTCGTAACTCGGAGGGGGGAAAGGGGTGGATTTCCCGACCGTGGGAAAACAGATTGGGGGAGTGAGGATTAGGATTTCACCTAAAAAAAAAAGGCTGAAAAGTTGCGGAAGACTTGGTACCTCAATCGCGTAGAGTGAATTAATGGGGATGCTGGGTCACGGCTCGCAAGCAGAGCGATTCGTTTTGGGAAAAAAAAGTTCGATTGGATAAGCTCTGGTGTCTGTTTGAATACCAAATCGTCGAAGTTCCCGAGCCGAAAGTTGTTGCAGGCGAAACTTTGTAGGGTTACCGTAAAAGATTCACTGCGAGACGGTGAAAACACTCGCATACGTGTGAACCGTCGATCAGTCCATCCTAACAAAAAGTACGATCCAACCCGTCTTAATGTGCGCCACTCGGATGTATATTTGTTTCTCGCGGAATTATGTTACGTTAAAAAAAAAATATGCATCAATCTACTCGAAAACATGTACGACAATATTGACAAAAATGCAAAATTTTTACTGACACAAATGAATATTTTTACTGCTCCGGGCTTTTTTTACCATACGAAGCGATATCAAATTTTCGTATTGTTTTTCCTCACTCTCGAGTTTCAATATTGGATGAATATTGTGGCGCTGAATAAAGGCCCTCGTAGTATCAACAAGCGACGTGTAAACGCACGAGATGAGCCAAAAAGATGAAAACATTGGGAAAACATACAAACAGTTCACGGAAATTTATAGTAGGGCTCTTTCGAACTATCTCACTTCCCTTCGATGCTGTTCAATTTGACTACCAAATTTTCGTTGCAATAACAAACGTTCCATTTTAACCCCTTTCAGTTCGCCCGACTAAACGCGCTATTTCTGCGAAGCTTTCGTCCAGACTCTTGAGGACTAATTGCCGTCGAAGAGTTCATTTCTCGAAAGAGTTGCACCAAAATGTGCATCTTCCGCATCCGGTGCGCATGATCGATCGACAACCGTTGAGTGAAAGTTTAAATTTGAATGACAGTAATTGGAAGGAAAAGAATATATAAATGGCGATAAAAAAGTATTTAAGTATACTTTTTATCCTTGTCAATTAGTTTGCCGATCGGCATAAAAGCTTTTTCAGTGATTTATTGATTTATTCGGGAAAGCTCCCTTTTACGTAACCAGAGATTACATGCTCATGTGAATACAATCTCGTTTCCGACCCACGACTTAGAACTAAGAACTGATTAA
Source organism: Amblyjoppa fuscipennis (assembly GCA_963575735.1). Taxonomy (NCBI): domain Eukaryota; kingdom Metazoa; phylum Arthropoda; class Insecta; order Hymenoptera; family Ichneumonidae; genus Amblyjoppa; species Amblyjoppa fuscipennis. Next base: position 19,651,151 of record OY754493.1, read on the forward strand.
ACCTGAAACAAACGAAACTATAACCATAAGTGCTACAGTCGTGGACGCAGCAATAGCTTGTTTCTAGATGCGAAACGCTGGATCCCAAACAGTTATTCTACGCTATCGAATTCATTGGCTAAGCGAATGAGGCGAGGGATTAAACTGCAGTGCCCGTAGTTTGTGCTATACGTTTGCGCTCTGAAAGATCCCTGAAGAACTTTTATCGAGTAAACTTTTTATTTCGAAAGTGATTTGAACTTTAAACTACGTTAAAAGGTTGCCGACTTTAGGTGTTCACAAAAACCGCAACGCTGCGAAATTTTCGTCGTTAGATACATGAAAATTCGAAACGGTTTCATCAATATCAACGATCTTGTCATTTATGAAACATCGATATCTTCCGTGCACTTCGGTGCTTCGAAGGCTTTTATACTACAAGTACCGGAAACCGACGATGAAATCGACGCGTCAGGCGACATTTACGGGGTTTAAACGTTGATCGATATCGATATCGACGAATTGTCAAAGTTTAAACGCCCATAAAAAAGTATTTAAGTATACTTTTTATCCTTCTCAAATAGTCTTCCGATCGACGTCGAAACTTTTTATTAAGTTAGTTTACTTTCATTTCAAAGGTGTTCGAACTTAAAGTTGCGTTAAAAGGTTTCGTATTTCCGGTGTTGGCAAAAACCGCGATGCTGGAACATTTCACTCGTTGGATACATTGAAATTCACAACTCTTTCAGCAATAACGACGATCTCGTAATTTGTGAAACATCGATATCTCCTGTGAACTTCGGTGCTTCGAAGCTGTTGTACTGCAGATACCGGAAACCGACGATGAAATCGACGCGCCAGACGACAGTCACGGGGTTTGAACGTGGGTGGATATCGATATCGACGAAACGACATGTACCTTGTGTAACTTAATCGTGTAACTTGGTGTAAACTTCCGAGCACACATTACCCAGCTAATTAGGTAAAACAAACAAATCTCTGCTGCCTGTGTCCACAAACTGTCACTGAATTCTTTCTGGGCAATTCATTAATGATCGATCCCCATCCCCATAAAGATTAAAATTTATAATTTTGATAAGAAAAAAAATAATAAATTAGGTTAAATGCGTAATTTATGATAATTTTTTTAAATCATGTGTTCAGTGATTATTGCACCAAATATTAAGATAGACGCGGCATCGCATAATTTTTTTCACGCACTAAATACCGACAACGTGAAAAAAAACGCTCATAAAAAAATAAGGAAAAAACCTTCCTGACAACGAGCACAATACGAGGATAATCTGTCTTCGAACACAGTATTAGTACACCGTCGACTTTACGCTACTGCATAAGCTACTTGAAACAGCAAAAGTAATAATGGCGAACGAAATGAGTATCATATAATCAACAATAACACCGCACATATAAATATTTTTTATTCCTGTATTGAGAAAAGTTCGACAGCCAATGAAAAAAACAGTATTCTTGTTTTTTTCATCGACTAATCGATATGACACCGCGAACTATTAATTTGTTTATCGGAATATACGTTTACACCTTAGCTTTCGTTTCTTTGGTCACTAACATACATCATTATACAAAGAATCAATATTCCAAATTTGTTTAATTAATATTTTGTCGTTTCTACAAACACTGGCGCATTCGAAAAGACGCCAAAGTGGATCATCGCAGTGAAACGCATAACTCCCGGTTTCCCCCTAGGGCGGTCGGGAGTTAGAAAATACCATGCGAAGATCGGTAAGGAAAAAAAGTATATGAGGCTCAATTTAAAGTCATATTCGACCGAAAAGTCGTATTATTAGATAGCTGTGTAAAATAACAGCCTCATCGTAGACACAATTTAATGTAGAGAATTCAAATCGGTATAGAAATAAATTGCGTCGCGCATGCGCCGATGAGATTGCCGTAATCGTGGCCTGTTCAGGTGTCCTTACGCATAATGCAACTATATAATCGCATCGTTCGTAGCGCAGTCACACCTATGCAAACTTTCCGATTCGGTGCACATATGCGTTATCGGAGTTCACGTATAGGTGCAAATGCGGGGTTTGCGAGTTCGTGGAAATCACAGGGACATAGCAACCGGTCGCAATTTCCATCAGATTTTCCAGGCGGCGATCGCATTTCCGATGGATTAATATCCGCTTCGACGTGGAGACAAGATTCTCTCTCCCTCTCTCTTTCTCCCTCTCACCCTCAGTTCCTCCCTCTCCCTCAGCCGCCCTCTCTCTATCCATGCTTCGGCTCAGCCCCAACGTCCCACCAGTCATCACCGGCAGCTTTGCAACTTCCGGCGGAATGCCGCGCACTGTAGCTACCGCGAGACATGCATTGCGGTACCGGGATATAAAAAAATTCCGCGAATACTCGTCGCATACGAAAAATGGAATGAAAATTGTTTATGCATAATAATAAATAATATTCATAAATAATAATAAATGTTATTCGTAAATAATAATAAATGTTATTCGGAAATAATAATAAATGTTATTCGTGAATAATAACAAATATTATTCATAAATAATATTGGTACAGTATTTGCGTACAAGAATAATGCGTTCTTGACGCAAATAAATCCGAATTGTTTAAACATGCAAGTTTAAAGATGTTACAAAATTTTTTAACACTGACGACAATATAGTACTAAAATTTAATTCAATGACCAAAAAGAGGATTACGGCAAGTAAGATTTAGGCCTGCGTATCTAAATATCATTGAAAGTTGAAAAGTTCACCACGCCCATTTTTCACCTAGTTATTCCGGAAAAGTGCTCATAAATAAATGATTGCTATAAATTGGGTATAATTGATAAATCATACACTGATAAAAAAAAATACGGCTGAAACAATTAAACATTCGTGTAGGGACGTTGGAATAAATAATTTGTTGGAACAGCCAAAAAATTCATTAGGTCAACAATTTTTCGGATGACTTCACCAAAAAAATACTTTTCGGGCATTCAAATTTTTTGTTCGACCAGTTAAATATTTATTTGAACCTCCCCAACCTAATCTGTAGTTGATACAACTGCACTGTTTTTCAGTGTACCTAAGTTTAATGGCATTTATCTAAGTACGATCGAGCTGAAGGTGCTGCAATATGAGATTATTTTCAGGACGTCTCGATTTCCAAAAAAATCCGCCGTTGATAATACCGCATGGCGCCATTTTTTTTATATACTGGACGTTAACGAAACGCGGGCCCGTCATAGAGTTTAACGATCGACAGTCTGGAACCAAAGCTGGTGCCGGGCGTGGCGACCGCATCCGTCCCATAGATACACGTCCACGTACATCGCCGTTCGTCTCTGGCTCGGTTTTATGCATCCCCGTCGCAATCTCACTCGCTCCCAGTGGTCCTCGTCCATTTGCCCGTAATTGACCGCAGATACTTGTTAGCATACCTATGTGCTAAGAGTTTACTCCATCGACCAGATACGTTATCCTCAGTTATGTTAAACGTTAAATTTGGTTCTTGTTTATGAACAATTATGTAATTTACACACATCATTTTTCCACAGTTATTTTGCTGGTATTCCCCTTCGTTTACACGACTCGATCTGCGAGATTAACTTCACCGTTGTATTTGTTTTCTTCTTTAATACCAAGCATCGACTGCTGGTTCCGTTTTTGCAGGTAAATCGAAATTTCATTAATTGTTTTTAAAATTTCAATTGGCCTAGCGAGATTTCCATTTATCGGCGGCGTCCATTTTCAATTTCGTTTTAATTTCGCGTAAAAACATGTCCGATTACGACTTTGTGGCCAGGACGTTTTGAGCCAGTGACGTTGTGTGTGTATGTGTGTGTGTATATATATATGTATGTGTGTGTCTACCAGAAACCTAGTGAAAAACCAATTTTCCCATCCCCGCAATATTCGTCTTTGACGAGCTAATTCAATGTTCCTCGTGTAATTCGCGGAAAAAATGAAGAGGCGCGGGTAATATCGTGATGAAAGTAATTACACTCTCTCGCAGTAATGAGAATTGGAACGACAGTATCGTTGAACATAATCGTCGCATCGTCGCATTATTCAATCGAATTCGCATAATTAAATCGAAGAGCACGCAAGCGCCGCGAATACACATTCCCTATCCGCGTCAGTCCATAGATATGCTCTTCAATTTTCAGGTTTTAATTTCGAGTAATAAGATGTCCCGTTATGACTTTGAGACCACTTTGAGCCAGCACCCTTGGCTAAGTCTCCCATTAATCAGCACGAAAAAAAAAATCCCATTGATCACCATTAACTATTCGTTAAAGGTAATTCAATGGGGTTTTGCCAATGGCATCGTTTCCACATGCGCTACCATTTAATATTCCATTCAGTTTGCCATTCTTTGTATGGTATTTTTATCTCGCTTTCAGTCCCATTCGCGGAAAAATATACTATATACAAATGTCCACTTTTCTACACTGTCTAAATATGTAATGAATAAAAAAGCTGTAATGCTACCGAAAAATGTCTCCTATAATTCATAAATAAATTCGATCCTTGAGTTCTCATCTACTATTGTGGACCCATTTACCTGCGATTCATTATCCCTTATACCATTTAAGTGAAAGTTCCTACTCACGCACGCGATTCCCCAGTGTTTGTCGACTCGATTCTCGTTCCTCGTGAATTATAAATAGTTAGACGTGCCATTAAAGATTCTCCAGCTTTTTACCGTTCTATTTAGTTCCCATTTATTCCCAATGGTAATAAATACCATTTCAGATGTTTCAGTTGTGCTTCAATGGACTACCATTAATAACGAATGGAAAAGGTACCAGTTGAATTTTCCCAGGAAATTGCCATTGGTCTGCTGTTGGTAACGAATGGGAAAACGTACCATTTAAAATTACCCACTGATTTGCCAGTGGTGCCCCATTAAAAAAGAATCGTAGAAAGTGCCGTTTCAATTTTCGTCATGAATTTCACATTGGGATCCTATTGATTACCTTTCGTTACCATTCATTGCCATTAAACGCCCAATGAACCTCGCCAAGGGGCGACGCTAACGTCACATGTTCATACCGGAAGCAGAGTGAAAAGCCTATTTTCTCATCCCCGCAATGTTCGTCTTTGACGTTCGAATTGAATGCTCCTCGCAGTAATTCGTATAAAAAAGAAATACACGGGGCGAATATCGCGATGAAAATCATTACACCATCGCAGTGATGAGAATTTATTGGAGCAACAACATCTTCGAACGCATCGCATAATTCGATCGAATTTGGCGAAGAGCACGCAGGCTGCGCGAATACACAAATCATATCCACATCAGTCCATCGATGCGTCCTTACATCTCATTTGCACCAACGATATGAATCACAACGTGCTAATTAATTTTAATGAAAGTTCGCCTTCGATCGATACCCATCGAAACGCTATCCGCCTCTCATTAATGATAATGAGGTATCGAATTTATTGGTTAATATTCGATCCTCCCTCCTGTAATTTAAGTCAAATATTGTGAAGTCCGACGGAAACGTAATCCCCCTTCCAGCATCAACCCAGGCGAAACTTCAATCCAGCATCGGCCCAGGCGAAACTTCAACGGCTACAAAGGTAAACAAGATCAGACTTTAACGAAGGCCGTTCGTACGTTCACGACCCGCGTTTCCAATAATCTCCGATAAATGTTTACGATGCATGATCGACAGACATTCAATTTTATCATGCAAACATATCGGACGTTCTTGTTTACTCGTCAACACGCGATCGGCCGTCGGGACGATTAGATTCTATTTCGTTTGTTTATTATTTTGATAACAAATACCCTCGTTGTCCATCCAGGCGCTAATATTGTTGTAACAATTCCCACACGGTTGATCCACACATTAATATAATATTATGACAATAATACCCTCGTTCGAGTCACCTCCACTTTGTTTATAAAGGTCATTGTGGCAGAGGAACGGGGGGGAGAGAATATCGGATGTGATAAATCGGGGCGCGTATGTGACTGGCTATCGCTCACGGAGCGCACTCGGGAATACGCTCTCTACTGCGTGCTCATTGAACGGCCCCGCCGAACGTCACCGGACAGTCGCGATCGATGAGGATTCGCTACGAAATCGCGTTCGCGATATACGACTGCGAGAACTTCGCGCGATGCCCTTTCGACATGGACAATAGAGAGAGCCGCGCTTTCAATCCTTCCGGCTCTTTCAATTATTTTTCTTTCTAGCGAAAAAGAAAAAAAAAGTGAAAAAATGCAGGAAAGAATCAAACAGAGGAGAATGAAAAGAAGACTTTGATTAGGCTGATGCAATTTTGCGCACGCTTCGTGGACTCCTTTGTGGATCGGGTGTGAAAAATATTTATCGTCGATCGAGTCTCGGTTTCGAAATAACTGTAGAGAAATACTCTCAGTCCGGCTGCCAACAAGCTCCAATTTTCACCACTGGCAACCGTTTTCGAACCACTTAATTGTCCGAAACATTGGGACGTTGATTTTTTTTGTTATATGTGCTGTTTTTGGCCATTTTATGACGTACCTTGAACCCCTTTGAAGCCCCTCGGACCCGGACATAAAACGTTCCCTCCGTCCACTGAGAAAAACACCCGGGAAAATAATTTATTTGGCGGACGGCCTACAAATGAATATTTATTTTAAATCAAATAAATATTTTTTTAAGACAAATAAATCATTTTACTAGGTGACGAAATGGTTTGATTAGCCACGGCGCGGTGACACATTCGAAAGCGTTATTTACTCGGTACAACAAAAATGCTTGCTTGATTCGACAAATTTTCAATCGACTGATGCAAATAATCGCTAAACAAAACAATGCTTCGTTTATACCAAACAAACAACAGTTTCGAACGTATGTCACCGCCGCTTTTGGGTAAAATAACAATTTTTTTTCCTCAGTGTCGAATCGATTAATTGATCTCATGCGTAGTAAAAAAGTAACATCCACAATTATCTTGTCGTTAATTCTACAAAAACGAAAACATTCGTAAAATTACGAGACGTTTTTGTGAAATGGGCAAGATCTTTTTGCAAAATGATCAAAATCTTATTATAAAACGGACAAGATCTTTTTGTAAAATTGACAAGATTTTCTTGTAAAATTAATAAGATTTTCTTCTAAAATTAACAAGATTTTATTGTAAAATTGACAAGATTTTATTGCAAAATTACACTAAAAATATCGCTTCCGGGTTGCCGATGAAAAAAAAAAATGTAATTTCAATTCTACTTTGAATTCTCGCTATTCCGCGTGATATTGAAACAACGCCGAGCCAGACTGTCAGGGTGACATGTTATCGTTCCAAACCCGCATGGAGTTGTAAGAATTGAAAGTAGAATTCAAACAACGATTGTTTTCTTCGGCATATTTTCTATTCGGTGGTAAGATGACGGTAATCGTGGACGTTTGTGAACAAGAAAAGTTGGTTTGTCCACATATCGGCCTCCACTCCTTGCTCTTTCCTCGCAGTTTCAGCGTCGCCGTCGCCTTTGCTCTCAGTTTTCGTTGACAGCGGCCGAATGAACCGGCGCTAAGAGCCGAATTCGCGATTGATGGGTATGACGACCGCGGCTCTGTAACCTCTTCACCTTTCGACCCCCGGCGCTGGGGATGCAGACGCGATACCCACTCTCGGGTTTATTCCTCCTTATAAAAAATGGACTTCTCGACTCGTCGCAACCCGAGCTAATTCCGTTCCGTTCCATTTTCATTGCTCTTTCCGTCAGCCCGATTTATTCCCACTAGCTCCGCCGTTCGCGACTTCTTCGTCGGCTCCGTACCCTTCCCTCATACTTGGAACTCGACACAGCGGATGCAACTTTCGATATTCCGGGACATCGATTGCACCCTCCCACCGACCCTCACTAGCGCACTCGCTCACCCCTCGTTTCCGCTGCTTATATTCTCGCCCTTCCGTGGTTGAACTCGTCTTTTTTTCCTTCCTTTTTTTCTTCTTCGTTTTTTTTTTGCCTGAAACTATAGGTTGTAACTCCATCGTTGCCGAGTTCCCGTTTGTTCCGTGCCTCGAGTCTCTAGACTGGCCGACTGACATGGGACTGTGCCGTACGGCGGGTCTTGTTCTTCGAATACTCGGCTCCGGATCGCTTTCGCATATAGTCGGAGTATTTCTCGGTAGTGCATGTAGCACGCTCCGTACGTTGTGTCGTACACGTCGCACGAGTCGCCCTGATTTTCGGACGTACGGCAACAACCACGTAAGGTTTCCTTATTCAGGTGACCGTTGTTGGGCGAAGGTTTCGTTTTTAAAATATACACGTCAATCCCAAAGTTTTTTTCGAACGTGCGAGAATTAACGGCGCAACTCATTGCCGTAATGTCTCATTATTTAGGTAACTTTTTTATTTCTTACTTTTAATTAAATAAATAAAAAACATATAAAAATACTAAAGATTTTTTGTACGTGCGGCAACAACCACGCAACTCATTTCCGCAATGTTTAATTTAGGTGATTGTTTTATAAAAAAATAAATAAAAATTAAAAAATCTGACAATGGTCACATTGTTTTCCTCAGTTTGCTCCGCGTGCCCTTTTCGGCCTTTAGTCCATATATATGTATTTTTGAATATAAGTAAATTAAAACAAATGGCGAGTGAAAAAATTATCGAACAAAGCGTGCTACCGCGGGCGACACTGCCGTAAATCCGCACGCTTCGCCGCAATCATCGTAATCTGTCGCAAAACTGCACTCTTCGCGAATTTAATTCGCGTAAAAATAATTACGCTACAAGTACATACGCTGCAAACGGAAAAAAAAAATTATTTGAAACAGAAAAAAAGAGGCTAAAAAAATCAGCTCATTCTGCGAACGCGGAAGCGTCGCGGTTGGCCGAGGACGCAAACTTTTTCAATCACCGGAGATGAGCAGCTGCCTGTCGGCGTGTCTAGGGAATTGCATGTGAGCGACCGTGATATAATTGCTCCGCGCTTGCTCCTGACGGTGCAGCAAACTGATTGTGAGGCCGAATATGACGCGTGTGCGAAGAGCGCGTGAGCGTATTGTACCGTTACCCGTTTAGTCAAATTGCACGACGTTGTACCTTGAAAACGTTCATTTCATGCAGAATTTCAGAAAATTCGCGCACTCGATAGAAAGTGTAACAACGGTGGAAATTTATTTTCGTAAAATTATATTCCGAGCGGGAAACTTTAATTGTTTAATAAAAATTTTCCGAAATTGTTACAAATTATCAGGACGCAAACTATCTTCAATAAAATCGCATAATGAATATAATGAGGTGCGAAAAAACTTCGTTGCACTCTTCAATTCATTGACGATCGTCGATGTTATGGAACTTTTTCATTTTTTTCAATTGTTCAAGTTAATTTCAACTATCCAATTTAGTTTTAACAATGCAATTTAATTTTAACAACCCAATTTAAATCCAAGTATTAAATTTACTTACATTCCACTCCCGTACATGGCAGCAGAATTAGATAATTACCGTCACACGCTAAGTACGACCACGGTCATTGTTACCAGCGAATGCAAGACGCGCCCAATTCCAAGCCCAAGACGCGCCCAAGAAAATAATTTTATTGATAAAATTGAAATAATCGTGGACGTTTATCCAAGAAACGTATCAATTACACGAGTCCACCAAACCCTTGACATCGCGAATGCAAACGCATCTGAAAAAAAGAAAAAAAAAACCCTACAAAATCCCGAAAATCCAGACTCACCGCGACTGTACTGGCTGTTGCTCGCGATAACTCTCTCGGCGTTTTTCCTCGCGATGTAGAACCACTCGCTGCTGTTGCTGAGGTACTTGTACTCGACAGCGAGGTCCTTAACGAGAACGCCCTCCTGATCCTGGAGCCTGTGAGCGAACGGACAGTAAAGCCACCGTTCCCGATACTGTAGCTTGTCGTAACAATTACCAGCCGCGAATATGTCCTCGTCGAACTCCACCATCGACAGTATGCTCGCGTGTAACAAGTACTCCGACGACAGCATGACTTCCGGTGCGTATTTCCACAGTCTGGTGAGCATGTTCGCCCGATTAACGGCGAGATTGGCCTCGAGCCTGAACCTCTCCTGAGCGTACTGATCGACGACGCCCTCGCCGAGATTCAGATCGGTGCCGGCGGTGCAATTTTCCCCGAGCAAATGTTGGTTCTCGATTATCCTCAAAAACCTCGTGACGATGTCGACCTGAACGCTTTGCTGCTTGTCGTGCCGCCTGCTGCCGTGGTCGGTCGCTCCGCCGATCTCCGAATAATCATCCCCATCGTAATCCTCCTCCCGAGCCGACGACGAGTTTCCACCGGCGTAATAGCGGCCATCAGCCCGGTCATCGTCGTCCTCGTCGTTGTCCTCGGCGTAGCCGGTGAACCGCTCAAGGCCCGATCTCTCCTCGAGCGGACCGCGATCGTCCTGAACGCCCCGCACAAGAACGCCGTACTCTCCGAGCCCGGACGATCCGTCATACCTGGTGGAGTTCTCCGAGCCAGCGACCACCCTCTCGAGGCTACCGTTCCGCTCCTTCAGCCGGCCTCGCGCGCCGGCAACGACTTTTCTCAATTTCCCGAAGGAGTCCGATCTGCCGCTCGAACCCTCCGCGGACTCCGATCCGGCGCTCGTCGTCACTCTTCCCGACGAAGATCGATCCCTCGGCAGCTGACTGAATCTTCGGCTCTTGAGGCCGCCGGCGGCTTTCCGGCCGGAGATCGTCAGACCGGTCGGCCTCGCTCCGGAAACAGGGAAAATCCCGCTGGCGTTCAGTCTGTTTCCTGTCGAGCTGGCGTTTGAAGCCGCCTCGTCGAGGTCGAAGTCCAGATAGAGCGTCTCGTTGGATTCGAGCAATTGGACGCCTGATTGATCGCTCTTGAATGGGGGAAGTTTGCTTCCGGTCGATCTGACGAATACCGAAGATCCGGCGACGGTCGCCTCGAGCTCCTCGACCTTCGTCAGGGGCCTCGCGAAGTGACCACGTGACCTGCCGTGGCGGATCTGCGGCTTCTCGATGCTCGTTTCCGGCTCGACGAGGCCGCGAATCGCGGACTCGTGGCTCTTTGATCCGTCGGCCTCCTCCGTGTAGTCGAGCTCATCGTCCTCCGGGTCTACGACCACGGACTCCTCGTCCGGAGCAGCGTCGGCGTAGTTGGAGTCGGTGGAGGACTCGCCGTAGCTCGCCGAGTCCTCCTCCGGGGCGGCGTAGCGCTGAATCGGCGACTCCAGCGTCAAACGGCGATCTATGAAGAGCGGTCGGTGATTCTGCTGGTGACGAAGGAGCTCCTTCGGTTTCTCGCGACTGGAATCCTCGGCATCCTCGGCCCTCGACGGCGACACCAGGCGGCATGACGATAACACGAGAAACGCGCAGCAAAGTGCCGGAACACTCATAGCGCTGCGGTAAGCTGGCCGATTTACTCGGTGCAACGGCTCAGTTATCCATTGTCGGTCGCTAATGATTCGTTGGAACTCTTTGAGCTCCAAATTTTTTTTGTTATTGGTATTATTTTCTTTTGCGTTGTTTTGTTATTTTTATTGTCTTTGACACGACTATTCGAGCACTGCGCTGCGGTCCGCTCCGCAATTTACTTGGAACTCAGTCAATGATCCATCGTCGATCGCCAAAGATCGGTTGGAACTCTTTGCACTCCAAATTTGATGTTATTGTTCTTTTATTTTTATTGTTCTTCAACACGAATACTCGAGCATTGCGCTGCGGTGCACAACCCGATTTACTCGCAGCTGCAGATCAATGATCCATCGTCGATCGCGAAAGATCGGTTGAAACTCTTTGAGCTCCAAATGTGATATTTTTTTTTAAATTATTATTTTTTTTTACACGACTACTTGAGCACTGACACCTTAAAAACTAACGTCGCGGAGGGCAGGGTCGTTCGATCGTCGACTGTGTCGTTCATATTTGGAAAGGGATCGGGCGAACCGATCGTCACCACTGAATCCAACCACTGTCGATGCTCCGCGAAATTTTGTTTTTTTTCTTTTTCGTCGAACCGGTCGACGATTGTTTAGGTTTACTTAGGTTTGTTTAGGTTTGTTTGGATGAAACGAAACTCTGTCGTCGAGTCTTTTAAGTCCGCATAATTAATATGTGAATGATACGACACTGGACGAGGAAAAAGTTTCTCACACCTAAGCAGTTAGGACGATAAATCGAACTTTAATCTCCGTCTGGAACCACGTGCTCGGAATTATCGCCTCGATTCGCCGGAATTCTCGGTCCGCAAACGTCGCCGCTCTGGCCAAGTTCCAAAAAATCGCAGAATCCCCCTGTCGTCTCTTCTCATCTCGAAGAGTTTGGCCAAAAATCAACGAAAAAAAAATAACGATAAAAGAAAAGAAATTCGACACCAGATTATTTTTCAAGTCGACTAGGCAATTTTTATTCTCGAAAATTTCATAATTTCGCATTCAGCAATGTCCGCGTAATTTTCCGAGCATCTGCGCCGGCCGGTCGTCGGACATTACTTTCCGACTCGGTGACGAGCCCGCGTCATTTTTCTCGTCGACAAACATAGACGGGGAAAACAGAGAGGCAAGAAGAGAATGACAAATTTCGTGAAGGTTTCTTTTTGGGAATCGAATAACGGTTCAATACATTTATCGGATGTACATCGGGGCACCGCGATGAAGTATTCTCATCCCTCAAGTTCACACGACAACGAGCGTCGCAATGACAAATTTCGTGAAAATATTTTTTTGTTATTTTTTAATTTTTTTTTAGAAATAGAATAACTGTTCAATATATTTATCGGATGTATATCGGGCTGTCGCAATGATGAATTTTCATCCCGAAATTCACACGACGACAAGTGCCGCAATGACAAATTTCGGGAAAAATTGTTTTTTACTTATTTCAGTTTTTTGTTATTATTTTGAGGAATAGAATAATTGTTCAAAACATTTATCGGTTGTTTATCGGGCTGTCGCGATGAAGAATTTTCATCCCGAAGTTACCACGACTCTGCGCCTCAATGACAAATTTCGGGAAAAATAGTTTTTTTTTTACTTATTTCAGTTTTTTGTTATTATTTTAAGGAATAGAATAATTGTTCAAAACATTTATCGGTTGTTTATCGGGCTGTCGCGATGAAGAATTTTCATCCCGAAGTTGACACGACGACGAGGTTCGCACGTCGTCGGGGTCGTACCGTGATCGCACGCGGCGCCAGACTGAAGGGATGAATCTCGTCGGCGTACACGACGAAGCCGAGTCCCCATCGTGGGCTGGGTGTTCGCGCGCCTCCCGGTCTAACCCGAGGAAACCCCCCCCCCGAGAGCGCATGTCTCACCCCTGTATATTTCATTGGGCCGAACAGCTGCCGCTACTTTTTCCGTGCAGCAGCTCGAACTAAAGCACGGTAACCGATTAAGCGCAACTCCCGCCCCGTTCCCTCGCGACTTGTTCTGCTTTGCCTTGTATCCGACCGATATCGCAAACTTTCTGGAAACTAACTCAATTAGCGCTACCGAACGAGGACCCTTTAATTCGGCCGCGGCTCCGAAAGTTAATTCCTCGAGAAAAGAGCGAATAACAAAGAAGCGAAGAGAAAGAACCGACCGTCGCGTGAGGCCCGTCGACTTCGAAACTCCGACGTTCGACGAATATCGAGACAAATGGCAAACTCCCGTTCGCCGTCTCGCGTTAATTCGCGTTTAAATCGAAAGCGCGGAGAAAATAATGCAATTAGGTCCCGAGGTAAAAAGCTACTTTCTTCCGAAAGGATATTCTTTTATCGACGATTTAAAAGTTAGTCTTGATAGGACTTGGAAATCAATTTTTTTTTTTTTGTGGGGATTTTTAATGGGGAGTTTGTGCAATTTTCTCGAGACAAACGGGCCTTCGAACGCTCCGATTTACCGTACGAATTGGAGAGTAATGTCGAGCATAATTGTGAATTTCGTTAAACCTGCCTTATTTTTTTTTTTCCCCATAATTTTAAGACCAACCCCGTCTTCATTTTATTTTAGTCTCTGGCGACGGAGACGTTGCGAGTTTGAAACTCCAGCTTTCGAAGTATATCGAGAAAAATGGCAAACTCTGATTCGCGATATCGCGTTTATTCCTTTTTGCATTCAAATCGCAACCGCGGGAGAGCAGAATGAAATTAGGTCTCGAGATAAAAAGCTATTTTCTTCCGAAAGGATACCCTTTTATCGGCGATTTAAAAGTTAGTCTTGATTGGACTTTGGAAGACAATGTTTTTTGTGGAGATTCTTAAAGGTGACTTTGTGCAATTTTCTCAATGACCAACGGGCCTTCGAGGGATCATTCCGAAAGGGTCGTTTTACTCTTTTAAGGTTTACTCTTTTATCGACGATTTAAACATTATTCCCGATGGGACTTGAAAATCATTTTTTTTATAGGAATTGGTGACATTGTGCAATCACCCAGAAAAATAATTTATTTGCCGGCCACCTTTTATTTGGTTTATATAAAATGTGTATTTGATTTAAATAAATATTTACTTGAAACAAATAAATATTTTACTTAGACCAAATAAACGGTGGTCGTCGAATAAATTATTTTTCTGGGTGATTTTATCAATGACCGACTGGTTTTCAAGGGCTCCGATTTACCGTACGAATTATAGAGTCATATTGAGCATAATTGGCTTTTTTTAACTGTCTTATTTTAAACTCCCGCCGTCCCTTCCCTCATTTATTTTTTTTTTAATCTCCAGCGACAGAAATGTTTCGAGCTTCAAACTCCGGCGTTCGACGAATATCGGGACAAATGGCAAACTCTCGTCCGCCATCTCGCGTTAATACGCGTTTAAATCGAAAGCGCGGAGAAAAGAATGCAATTAGGTCTCGGGGTAAAAAGCAATTTTCTTCCGCAAGGGTACGCTTTTATCGACGATTAAAAAGGTACGATTCAAAAGGTCTTGATAGGACTTGGAAATCAATTTTTTTTTTGTTTTAACAGACATCGGTGACTTATGCAATTTTCTCAATGAGCAACGACCGTTCGAGGGTTTCGATTTACCGTACAAATTATAGAGCAATGTCGAGCATAATTGAACTTTTTTTTTTAAAGCTACCTCCTTTTTTCAACGACAATTTTAAACCTCCTTTTCAAACATTTTATTTTCATCTCTACCGACAGAGACGTAGATTTCTACGGCTCTATGGGCGCAAATTTAAGTAAATTCAAATGATAATTCTTCGCGTACATTGAGCAATTTTCTCCGAAAAAAATCTCCATTGCGCTGGGAATTATGAGAACCCTTTTTAACCGTAAAGAGAAGCTAACTACTCGCAAACAGCTAATTCAATTTGCCTCTATTGTGAAATCTACGCGAATTGAAGATCATTAATGGTCCCGACTATAATTGGCCAATTCGGAGAAGCACATTATTGATAAACGGTAGGTGGAATATCGACCAATTTATAAGACTCTGTACTCAAACTGATTGCTGTTGTGTAATTGGCACGTAATTAATTGTACACACGTGGAACCCTTTATATGGCTCGCATTCGGAGTGGAAATGAATATGGACAACCCCATAAAAATTTATAGTAAACCTGGCCCAATTTTGGGACAAGTGACCAAATTGAAAAAATATCAAAGAAGATGTGCCGGAAGTGCACGTGGCCGTGATTGTAAAATTAAAACTGGAATGTGAAAAACGAATATTCAAAGAGCCTTTATTCGCAAAATCGCTCTTTTGTCGCTGTGAATTCCCTGTCTGGAGGTGACGTGAAAAGCCAACGATTTAATCGCTTGGCAATTGCATGCTGTAATTTTACACGAGCTTCCGAGTGACAGCGTTTGGAGGTAAAATTGTTGCGTTCACTAGAGCTCTCGCTTTGTCGGGACGAATCAACGATGAATAACTCCAAGGCGCCTACGCGTTTACTACATGAAAATCGGACGAATAACGGGTATTGGAAGTTTTTCTGCATAGACCGATACACTAAACTTCATGCACGATTGTGATGAACAATTGACGTTCAGTATATTAAAAACTTTAGAAATACTTTACTTTTTTTTTACTTTACTATGAAAGTACTTTAAATCCAATAGCTTACTCTAATTTCATTGTAAAATTCCATTAATTGTTCATTGCAATTGTACATTAAATTTAATGTCCCAGTTCTTGCAGATAAATTTTCGGTGCATTAAATTCACAATTTTTTTTTACAGTGAAAACGAGAAATCCGTTGGATTGTCTTCACGATAAAATATAAAAAAGGCGACACATTTACCGGACACTGATATAAAAAAGGCGACAAATTTACCGGGCACTGAGTTTTAAATCGAACGAAAAGGGGTTGTATTTTATTTTTTTATAGAAGCCTATTGAATTAGGATAATTTTTAATCGCTTGATCGAATTAAGAAGCGAAAGATTAGCACCAGTCGAAGAAGCTCCATTGAAGAATTTACAAGAACAATAAAAATCGTCGAACTTCCAAGAGGCTCATTGTTACATATTCGGGATAACAAACGAACAGTTCGGTGAGTCTGAACTTCAAAGTTTCGCTTCGACCATCCACTTCGGTGAATTCGAACGAATTTCAGCGTGAAGAGGCGATTTGCCAAATGGATTGGCAACCGCGAATTCACCGATCATTGTCCGCGAAAAATGCCGCACTTATTGCACGATGCACGAAATTCAGTGAAATGTCTAATATTCACCACTTTTATCCTTTTGTAATACACAAAAAAAAATATATGTTTATTGTATTTATTTTATTCTATTTTGCAACGAAAACTTATGTCATATGAAAAAATTTTACTGTTACGATGTATCAAGATAAAAGTTATATGCTCTATAATAATTGAAATTTCACGTTCATAATCGAACAATGCATTATGCAACTGTTACTTTTCTCTTACGATACTTCGGCACTCAACTTTTACGTTATAAAACGCACCCTTACTATAATAGTCGTTTTATCGACTCCTTCGATCAGCAATAAACATGAATTATTATTATTATTATTGTTATTATTATTATTATTATTATTATTATTATTATTATTATTATTATTATTATTATTATTATTATTATTATTATTATTATTATTATTATTATTATTATTATTATTATTATTATTATTATTATTATTATTATTATTATTATTATTATTATTCCCAAAAATCAATTTAATCCCCTTGATGGAGTCCGATAAAGAGATTACTCGTGAATTGACGTCAATCGCTCTTCGGGCCGCATTCTGTGTAAACCACAATCGCCCAAATTCATTCGTAGAATTCCATCGAGCAGCATTGCTAAACGACGATGAGTCGCCATGAAATTCTCCACAAATTCCACTCCAGCAGAGTTGAGAGTACTTTATTTTGAGTATGAGAGTACTTTAGTTTTGATAATTTACTTTAATTTCAATGAAACAGTATATTAATTTTTCATTACAATTGTACATTGAATTTAATGTGTCAGTTTTTGCATAAAAAATTCCATTCCAGTACGTTAAATTCACTATTTTTTCTTGTAGTGTGTTTCTTACAATCGTCTTCCGGACTGCATTCAGTGTAAACCACAATAGCCAAAATTCATTCGCAGAATTCCCTCGAGCAGCATTGCTGAACTGCGATGTAAAGTCGGCATCGAATTCTCGACAAATTCCACTCGAGCGGAGTTATATCACCGGTGAAGAGATCTTCATTGCAAGCCGTTGATAAAGAACGCGGAGATATCCCCGATTGTGTACCAAACGAACAAGACTTTCTTTCTCGTGTTGTTCGGAGCATCTTCCGAATCGACGACAAATCGTTCAATTTAATCTTCATCTATTCTTCCAGATATCTTTGTTTCTTGGTCAAGAAACTTGTCTCGTACAGACCAAAATTGGATTTTCTACTTTTGGCTCTTTGGTACCCTAACGTTGACCGAATTGGTCAAGGAGTTTGTGACGGTGTTTCATTGTATCGATAATATTGGTACGTTTTTCAAGATACACACTGAGAAGGGAGTTTATTTAAAGTTAACAAATATGTTATTGGATATGACGAAATAAATATTCATTCATAGTTCAACACATTTTAGTTGAGACAAATCAAATTTGTGATTTAAAAAATATATTATTTGGCTCAACTAAAATTTGTTAACAGTAAGTGAATATTTATTTCACCATATCCAACAAATAATTAATCGTACTCAAAAATTTCAACAAAGTCGAGTCAAAGTTGAGTCTCAAAGTTGTTAACATTAAATAAAGTCTTTTATCAATGCAGAGTGATCTCGCATGAATGCTTAATCGTTCGATAAAATTGACCGCGCAAACGGAGATATTCGTTGATACCGCGTGTCTCATAATTGAAACACGCACTGAAGAAGAAAGAGAGCCTGCGATTATTTTCTATTCATTATGCATTATTTTGACAATGAATATTGCATCATTACAAAAATATTATTGTTAGTATTATTACTTATTTGTTTCGACGGGAGAGAACCTTTTTACAGAAATGAAACAAATCATAGTCTATTAAATTTCATTTAGAACAGTATAATAAGCACGCTATACTTAACGCTCTAAAGAAAATTATCATTGTTATTATTATCATCAATTATGATTGCTGGCATGGCGCCAAGTCTCTGCATCGCGCATTACTGCGACGGAGCTGCGACATCGCGGGATGATAAGGCGGGTAATCAAGGGAATCGTGACCCAGGTGTGTGCAGAGCAATGCTCATTTGTCGCGTGGCAGCGGTACTTGCATCCGTCAAGCGTCCGTCGGCCTTTCGCGCTCGAGCGAGAGTGACGTGCCTATGTACACAATTCCTCCATTAACCCATCCGACCGCCTCATAGTGTCGCTCAAGCCTCTGAGCATATTCCTCGTCCGTCACGCGGCCGACAGTATTAATGTCATGCCAGTAATTTGTTTCTTTCTTTTATTTGTTCGAAAACCGAGAAAAAAAAATTCTGTTATCTTACGATCGGCGGATAGAAATACTTTATTTCAAAAAAAGATCTTGTAAAAAAATTTAACTTGTAGAAGAAATAAAAAAAAATCGATTTATTGTGTGATGATACAATGTACAATGATAGTTTATTGTCGACAAGGAACGATGTTTTATGATTCTATCCAAATTTCTTCATGTTAGCTCGTTCCCTCTTGAACTTACTGACGGGTCTTTTCTGCTGTACCGGCTCGATTGGTTTACCTACAGTTGCATCCACAACGTGTTCGCGAATTTCTTTGACGACAGAACTGTACGCAGATGCACCCATCGGTACATCCTGAATTTCCTCGTCCGTACTGTGATCGACCGGAGGTACATAATTGTCGTACTGCGGCACGTGGTTAGGTGATTTTTTCAAAATCGACTTAGGCCTCGACAACATTCTGTATATATCTCTCGGGCTCTCGATCGATTCATTCTCGACTTCCGGAACTTCGGGCTCGCGGTCGGAATGCTTGAATTCTATTCTGATCACTTCGTCATCCTCCGACTCGTCGTCGCCGTCCGAAATTTTAATTTCTCTCGGTCGACTCTGATCACTCGGACCGGCCTTTGCAGCGTTAAAATCTTGCGAAATTGCTTCGGACGTGTCGGTATTGTTGAAGAACTTTACTCGAGGCTTGCCAAACAAAACTTTCTTCTTTTTGTTTGCTTCCGACTCTGTTACTTTGAGCATTGCCGTGTCGGAGCTATCTTCGATATTCTCGTTTTCATTGATGTGCTGCAGAGAGTCGAGACCGGAAATCGATTTACATAAATTAATTTGATTTACGGACAATGTTTGGCTTGTATTCGCGGCCGAAGTTCTCGGTTCTTCGGAGGACGAAGCACTTTCGTCCTCCGTCATGTCGGACGTATCTGAGCCGGCGTCTGAATCCGATTCCTCGTATACTTCGCCATCCTCCAAATCTTGAGTGTAAAAATCCGGACGAGCCGCCTCCAATCTGTAAAGTAATTTCATGAAATCGGCAATAAAATATTACGAAAGATATTTATTCAAGGGACCTTATTTATTCCGACGTCAAGCAGTTAAAACGAACCTGTGCAGTTCGTCCTCCAATTCCTCTTGAAGCTCCAACGCGTCCAGTTTGTTGAACAAATCGTCTTCCGACCGAATTTCCGGTTTCTCCACTTTCCGCAGTTCGGCCAGTTTTTTACGATATTCCTTTTCTCGCTGTCTATGTTGAACTAGAAATACAAGTTTAAATTCAATGAAAGTATGAAGTATGTATAAAAATAAATAAACCATTTTTTTTATTCAAACTTACCCCTCCAGTCGTCCAATTTTTCATTGTCCCAATGTTCAACCAAGTCTTTTCTCTCTTCGCCGCCGAATGCATCAAAGCTGACGGGAATACTTTGTCGCGTCACAAAAAGATTTCGTTCTTTTTCTAAACTCTCCAAAATATCGTTCGCTCCTGTAAAAATAAATGGCAGAAAATTTCATTAATCGTCACTAGCAATTTTTCATTCTTCTTTTTCAGATTTTGTCATTACGTTTTATTCTACGATTGCACAGGGCGACCGCCTGTGGGGCGCTGTATTTCGCAAAATAACCTTCGCCAAGAGAAACGAGAATTTCATTGGTATGAGTAAGCTTTCCTCTCATCAGAGCCCTCTTGCCGATAGGGACCATACAACTGACTGTCAGATCTTGCCTAAAAGTTTCCAAGCCTTCAATAACCTTCTCGTGCCTTTCCTTGAAATGCGACCATGTTTTAATCTGCTCGTCGTTCCTCCTGATAGCCTGCAATACAAAATTCATTACCATTCGATGGTTCACCGCACAGTTTATCTAAAATACAATATTTACGTACGAAAACTCAATACCTACGTACTTGCGCATTTGTTTAACAAAAATTCAGCTAAATAGTTTCACGATCGAAATTGCCAGACTTTTCCAGGTTTTCCAAAAACGTTTCACGGATATTTCACAGTTACAGAATACAATATTATTGAATTCCGTAAAAATGGTATTTTTTTTATCGTATATTGAAATATACTTATACACTGGTCACTGCTCGGATGCCGGAACACCCCCGCTCGTATTGCAGCGGATTTATTAGACATAATTTATTAATCATAAATAAATAAACGGATAAATAGAAACTTTGCGTTAAAAAACTCCGTAGTCTCGGTAGTGAAAAGATGACAAATAAAACAAGAAAATCGTACCTCTGTGAGCGCTCGATCCAGAAGCGATTGTTGGTACTGTTGCAGCTGTTCGTAATCCATGTTTTTTTTTATCGATCGACTAAAAATCGATTCGACCGGCGTTGATAACCTCAAAGATTTCTCTTCTCGCTAACTCGTAAAGTCGCTTCGTACAAGTTTTCATACAGGGATTTTAATCGAAACTCTTCCCACTTGTTCCGTCACTTGTCGTTAAGTTTGTCGACGAATTAATCTTAGTCGTAGAAATACTTCGCAGAGAGATCTCTCCGGTCTCCATGCTCACAAGTGAAAGAAAAAAAGCACATCTGCCGGCGATCAGCTGTTCGAGGTCGACACTTCGACGGTGGGATAAAACGAAAGCTCGTTCCAATCGAGGTGCGTTTCTACGTTACCCGCAAGAAGCACTTGCTCACAGTTTCCGCGGCGTTTCGTTGGCGCTTTCGTCCCAACACTGTAATTTTCGAACCGGTGAATTGACCAAAAAAAAAAAAATTACTCGCGAGGTTTTAGTACTTGGCCTCCGGCCTAAAACCATAGGGAAAAAAGACTCGCGAGGTTAAGTACCAAAGCTCCCGCCGAACTGCGCAGAACTCTGAGTTCTGCGCAGATTCAGTTTTTTTTTAAATATTATAACGTGACTGCGCATGCGCAGGGTCGTTTTTCGGTAAGAGTTCGTATCAGGAAACGACAGTACGCATACCTTTAAGCAATTGAATTTCGTATTGAAGTAACAAGTACATGAATTACATATTGAAGTAGCAAGTCCTTACAGTACTGAGCATTTTGTGATTCTTGAGTATTGACAGAATTGTATGACAGAAGATCCGAGTACTGGGCATCGACTCAGCACTTGATACTTCAACACGGACTTCAAGTATTTGGTGAATTCGCCGGGCTCTGTTCAGCAGTGGGGTAAGACGAAAGCTCGTCCCGACCGCGGCGCGTTCCTACTTTACCCGCAACAGCTGCTTGCTTACAGTTGCCCCGACGGTTCGTTGGCGCTTCGTCCCAACACGGTAATTTTCGATCGCGTAAATTGTCGAAAAAGAAAATTACTCACGAGGTTAAACTACCGAAGCGCCCACGACGAACCCTGCGCGACGGTCGATCGTCGACAATCGACTGCCGTAAAAGCAGACGACACCCATGCATCTCACGTTATTGACAAACGTGTCTGTCAACAGTGATCAACCTGCCGTGCAATTTTCATTGTTGCTACCTGTCGTCACGCATGACACTATCGCCGTTGGCTGTCCGTGAATTATCGATAAATAAACAATCGCCAGTGCCGCTTTTACGCTGCTGCACTCCGTACGCGGCAGCGACAAGCTTTTCGCGCCACAACGCATGCCAAATCTCGGGAGTCGCTGACGCCTCGCCGCTACGAATTCAAGAATAAAATTGAAAATCAATAAACGCAACAATGTGCGACGAGCAGGACGAGGCAAACGATAAACTACCCGAATTGCCGAAGACTGCGGTTCTCGTTCACAGCTTGCCATTACCGAACGAAACGCCTATGGTCAAAGGTTTGAGCAGTCGCGAAAGATAACTTACGAATTGATTTAGAAGATTTACCTATTAAAAAGTTTTGTAAAGGGGATTTTTTCCGGCCTTTAAATAGATAAATAAATAATTTAATACATAGAAAAAAACATTACCCTCAACATATCTGAAATGATGATTGGGGAAGCATGACATCGAAGCTTGATTAACGAAACATGACATTGAATTTTGTCATTGGCAAGAGAAAGAAAAAAAAATTAATTGTTTGCTCGGAGAATTTTATTCTTCAAGCTAACTTCCCCTGAGTGAAGTTTGTGCGATGCAGAACACAGCCAATATAATTGGATGAAATTTAGTCTTGTGCAGATGTCTTCAGTGTCATAAAAAAACATATATATATCTTCATAATGATAAAGTTCGCGTCGATTGGATACGCACACCGACACTATATTTATATAAAATGAATGTCTCCTTTGCAGGATACGATTGGAACAAGGGAATAGATTATCATGCCCTCTTCCAGAGCTACAAGCATTCAGGTTTTCAAGCGACAAACTTTGGGCTGGCGGTCGACGAGATACAGAGAATGTTGGCTGCGAGGAAAGTTCCACTTACCGAAGATCAGATAGACTGGTCGGAGCAGGACGAGTTTATAAAGAGGAAAAGCTCGTGCACAATATTTCTCGGCTATACGTCTAACATGGCTTCCTGCGGTGTTCGGGACACCATAAGATTTCTGGTTCAGCACAAGATGGTGAGGCACGCTTAGAACGAAGATGTACACATGCCCAATCGCAGAGAATGAAGCAGTGATTGTTTTGCTACAGGTTGACTGTATAGTCGCGTCTGCGGGAGGCGTAGAGGAAGATTTGATAAAGTGCCTCGCGCCGACTTACATAGGGGACTTCGAGCTACAGGGCAGACGTCTCAGGGAAAGAGGAATCAATCGGATCGGAAATCTTCTCGTTCCCAACGACAATTATTGCTTGTTCGAGGACTGGATTATGCCAAAGTTGGACGTGATGATTGCGGAACAGAAGGAAAAGGTTTGCAAATGCCTACGACCTATATGGATCCAAAGAGCAATAATAATAATTATAATGATAAGAATGATGATAATAATCGTAATAATAATGCAGCAAAACCTCGATTATCCAAACCCATTGGGATAGGGTCTAGTTCAGATAACGAAAAATTCAGGTAACCAAAACGCACATTTTTTAACGGATTAATAGTATATGCAATATCGCGGTCGGTAATAAAAACTGTAATCAACTTTTAACGCGCATTGACCCGCTTGAACAGGAGCCCGATTCTTGCTGCAGCAGCAACAATTTATAAAGTCAGATAAACGAAGTCATTCTTCGAATAATTGAGGGTTTGGATAATCGAGGCTCTACTGTAATAATATAATAATAATAGTAATAAGATCGTTGTGTGTTGTTTTAAGGGAACGATATGGACACCGTCGAAAGTTATAACAAGACTAGGCGAGGAGATAAACAACCCGGAATCGATATGTTACTGGGCGGCGAAAAACAAAATTCCCGTGTTCAGTCCGGCATTGACGGACGGCAGTCTCGGGGACATGATGTTTTTCCATTCCTACAGCAATCCCGGCTTGGTCATCGACATACTCTCGGGTTACTTGAATATTTATCTTTGTTTTCTCGTATTAAAATACATCAAACGTTATGGTAAATATCGATCTAACGTCGTTTTCTTTTTTTTTTCTTTGCCGCGCAGATCTCAGACGCTTAAACACAATGGCGATGAAAGCCGTTAACTCGGGCATGATCATAATCGGCGGTGGTCTCGTGAAGCATCACATTTGCAACGCGAATTTGATGGTAAGATTTCAAAAAGTAATAGAAAAAATGTACTTACATTTGTTCAAAGATTGGGACGACTGTTGATGAGCATTCTTCGTTGCAGCGTAACGGTGCGGATTTGGCGGTATTCTTGAACACGGCGTCCGAATTCGACGGAAGCGACAGTGGCGCCCGGCCGGACGAGGCGATATCGTGGGGTAAAATTCGAAAGGATGCTGCGCCAGTGAAGGTTAGTTTGTTCCATTGCGATTGGTCGTTGAAACACACGCCACTCCGTCCTTTGCCAGAGGAAAGCACTCGGGAGTAAAAAATGAAAACTACTTTTCGATCCAATGATTATTCTTTCAGATATACGCGGAGGCGTCGCTCGTTTTTCCGTTACTCGTCGGCGAGACTTTCGCTCGCGAGTATCATTCTTCGCGGGAACGAACTGTATCGGATGTTTAGGCTAACTCGACGAAATAAATTTTAAGAAACGACCAAAAGTCTTCGAGATTATTCACCTTTCCTCATACGAACACTTACTCTTGGTGTCCTCCAATGGAGCAGCTGCTGAATCTCGTAGGCACTAAGAAAGCGGAACTTCGTTCGACACTTCTATCACATGATGCTAGTATCGACAGGAACAATCAAATCAAACCGTCACTTTCAATGTTATCATTTTCACGGCTGGGTGGAAAGGGCCAACTGTCAACGACCACTACCGAGGATCGTTGGAGGACGCGACCGTTACTTTTTAAAGAGGTTGGAGCGCTTCGCACTAGTCAATTGAGAGCGTCATTTTTAAAGTCGTTTATACAAACTATTACGCATCGATCGATTATAGTGGATGGTTATTTGTGTTACAGCGGATATTCTTGATGTAGAAAAACATTAATCGCAATGGATTTGCAAAAATATTAACTGGTTCGTGCACTCATTTGACTAGCGTGAAGCGCTCCAACCTCTTTAACGGTCGCGCCAAAACTCAACCAATCGTAAGTGTGCGACTTCGCGTATATATAGCTACATCGAGGGTACAGTACAACGTTGCGAGACTAATATCGTTCCTCTTTCATATATAACCGGAAGCGTCACTCGTTTTTCCACTTCCCGTCGGCGAAACTTTTGCCTCGCAACTATAATCCGTCGCGACAACGAGCTCTATCAGATGTTTGGCTACCTCGACGAAACAAATTTAAAGAAATGAACGTCTTCGCGATGATTCTCCTTTCGTCACGTGACCTCTGAGGCAGCTGATTTTCGTACACGAAAGAACGCGCAACGTAACTCGACACTGTAAACAACGACTAAGGATCCTCGAAGGACGCGACCGTTACTTTTCAACGGCCACAAAAAAAAAAACATTAAACCGCCAATCGGAAGCGGACGACGTTCAGCTATACACAGTACCTTCGTAGGGGCGGTTGGGTGGCCTCCCTCTCGCGGAATGGTCGCATTTTTTGCGCCTGCGTGTTCGACAGGTGTAGTAGCGCAGGTCTTTGCAGGGGGTTGCTCTCCTGGGGTTAGGGAGAGGGGGTTAGCAGTGGGGGGAAACGTCGTTTGTCAGTTGTTTCCCGTAAGCCCGCGCACGCGGACGGGCGTGAGATCAACCCCCATCCGCGTCAAACCCCGTCGCTCGTGCGTCAACCGAAATTATTATACCGTGTCTAACAGTAAGCGTGTATCGAGGACCGAAAGTTTTTGTTGTTGTTGTTGTTAACCGTTGTCGTTCGCTCACTAACGAACGCCGCACGACGGGACTCGTCGGCCCTCCCCCTCCCTCCGTGTATACGTTTTTCTCGCCGACGGCGGCGCCGAGTTTTACGTTCTCGCTCGGCGAACAAAGACGGCAATCGTGACCCACGTAATTCGACGACTGCCGATTCTTTGCGCGCCTCGACAAGTTGTTACTCGAGAGTACACCACGGATAAGCCGGAATAATTATATATCCGTCGGAATGAACGATGATGGACGTGGAGGAGACGAATACGGCCTCCACAGCGAGCTCCTCCCCGAGACCGTCCAGTCCCGCAGCGGACTCGACTTTTATAAGGTAAGCGCCAGCGCCTCCTGTGGACCGCGAAAAAAAATACATTGTGTTTACAGTTTAACCGAGTCGGGACGAATGGGCGAAATCGCTCCGGCGTCAAGCTTTGAGGTTACAGCGCGATGAGAACGAAAATAGCAAATGTATTTCCAAATGTTTTTTGTTTCTTTTTTGTTAGATTAGTTTGACGAACGATCGTCACTCGAAACTTGCACCATTATCGATCGACGAATCGCCGGGGCGCTGCGGTGTGAAAATCGTTTGCTTTTTCGACGGATTAAAGTGGAACTTTAATTCGTCGATCCGCATTCTATTGTCCGAACAATGGCGCAAAATTTCGATGTCCTTTCATCGCCGGGCGATACTTTGTTGCAAACGCAATCAAGCTGGTATCGCGGCGTCTGTGTGTGTTGAGGCATCGCACATGCATTCTCAACGAAAAGTATAAATCAAATCAACATATCGGTACTTTACGACATGCCAAAAATCTGAAAAAAAATCAGGCTTATTAATTACGTCACGTCCCTTGATCTTGCATAGTAATAATGCCAAAAAGTTACTGACAAATAATTGGACAACTTAATTGTTTAAAAAAAAAATCAGAAAACTTTTTATTTTCTCATTCCAAATGATTTTTTTTTTTCAAAGCGAGACCGGCACATCATTATCTCCCTTTTCTTTGGTGTTCCACTCGAGTATGTTATTTTTCGTCTCTAAAATTCCGTAACCCGAACAATCGTTAAACTAGGCTCGATCCTAATCGATTCGAATAATCGAGGCTCTACTACATCGATACTTTATTTACAAAACATAACGAAACCTGAAAAGGACACAGGTCATGATTCAAAGAACCTGCTAAAACGCCAAATTTTGTCAAGAGATTTTATCTCGATCGAAGAACACTGGCTGCGCAGAAAACACGCCGTCACGTGATCACCGTGAAAACTTTAACATCTATTTGCCCTTCGGTCGGTCGAGAGCTACGACTGCTGCTGTTGACAGCTGATTCGTGGTGAAACGCAGAACGTTCGGAAGATCGTGCGTTGAGCCACTGTGAAAGTAACTGCGATACGCGATGAAAAGATGGTGGGATATTTCGCTGAAATTTCGATAGGGACAAACATGCTTTGTTCCGAAGAGTCTTGATATCTATGAATTCGCATTGAAGCGTAACAAAGACACAGGTAATGGTTCAGAGAAACTGCTTGCAAAATTTTGTCAAGAGATTTTTTTGGCGATTCGGAGAGCGTTGAATACCCAACAAAAACACGCAAAGTCACGTGATCGCCGTGAAAAGCGTAACACGCCTTTTGCCCTTGGTCAGTCGGAAGTAAAAACAATGTTGCGAACCGAGAATTTTTTCGTGCGATCGGAAAGATGTTTGCTGTGGCCACGAAAGGACGCACGCCGAACAGTCGATTAAGAGTTAAATGGCAAATCGCGTGTGTAACGTTCACAGCGAAAAATGTGTGTGTGTGTGTGCGTCGGCGTATTTTTTTGCGGGCAGCTCCCCGGTGCGACGGCAAACTGGCGACGGTGCTATATCAACGGACTGTACAATTCAGCGCGGCTAGATATAGTAATGCAGCTTTAGAGAATTACAGCGTACACGCACGGACATTCGGTGGCTGCGCGAGCCCTCCGTTAAATAATTCAACTCTTAAGTGCATCTCGGTCTTGCTGAAGCGCGAGCAGCTTCTTTTACCATCCGGACGATTAAAAATTTAAGTGCACAGACAACGCCTCGCCGATCCTGCACACACCCACACACAGACACTCGCGAGCTCATATCCACTATTCGATTTCCCTGAGGATGGAGAATCTCTTTTTTTTTCTTTTTTTGTTTCTTTCTTTTTCCCTCCTTTCATCCACTTTGATCTCGCGTACATCCGGCGTTCGGCTATCTAGAAATTCAATTTCCCGACAAAAAATAAATAACCGCCCGCGGCGTAAAAAATTGATCACGACGATTCGTCGAGTGGCGATTTAGCGGATTTATCGTTCGGCCATTGCTCAGACAATAATAGTTACTCGATAGTGTAATCGTCTCTGTCACTCTAGCAGGTTTCGACACCTTTCCGAAAGCGACATTGACGACGGGATATTTTCGCGCCGTAAATCTATCGTACGGTCCTATTTATTCGGACTTAACCGTCGATCCCATGTATCATTTTTTTTCTACCTTCTCACTCATGACTCGGGTAGATATCCACCCCATGCTTTGTTTCCACGTACAAGGATCCTATGGGTCCGATTTTAAGATATTAGTTTGGATTTGCGATCAATCTCTACATCAAAGTTTGGCCCGACTACTTCGTAGCGCGCTTAAGACCTATCTTAAGTTCGAACGTAAGATCGAACCTTAGTTTGAACTTGAATTCGAAGTTAAGATCGAACTCGAACTACAATCAACTTTGAGTTCACACTTAAGTTCGAATTTAGTATCAAACTTAAGCACGGAATGAAGTTCGAACGGGGGTTCGATTTTAAGTGCGAACTTAAGATATATCTTAACCACCCAATGAAGTTCTGGTCAAACTCCGATCTTAAGTTCCATTTCAAGAGCCACCTTGAGTTCAAAGTAACGTCTTAAAATGGCATTTTCAACACATGAATCTCTTAGTTTTTTTTAATAAGGAAGAAAATGACATGCGGCAAATTTGATTTCATTAAAGTTCGGATGTTAAAAATCACACTTAAAGTCCAAAACGCAATCAGAATTTCAAAAAATCGCATTTTTTTTTCAATATCGTCTAGGGTAGTTTTCCACGCCATACATGAGTTTTCTACGATTAAAGAAAAAAACATCTGTCGTCCCCGTTTCATCACCACTCTCTCACACACGTTCGCCGACTCATATCCGCTATTCGATGCCCTGGAGGATAACTAATCTTTACATTTTTCACTTTTTCCGCTTTGATCACGCACACATCCACCATTCCTCTATCTCGGAATTCAATTTCCCGACAAAAACAAGCACAAAGTTTATCACGACGGTCCGTCAAGCGGCGATTCAACTTTATCGTTCGGCCATTGGAGGAACAATAATAGTTACTCGGTAATGCAATTCCATCGTCCTCGATTACCCTAGGCAGGTTCCGGCACCTTTCCGTTTGCGGAAGCCACACTCACGACAGGATATTTTCGCACACGATCTATCGCACGCTCCCATTTGCTAGGACTTAAAAAAAAGCACCTGTCGTCCCTCTCTCACACCCCCCACCCCGCCCACACAGACATATATATGTATATGTATATATATATATATATATATATATATGTACCGGAGGGATTTGTACGAAGATGCATCGCGGCCTCACAAATTCCCGTCCGAGAATAATAATTATCGATAAAACTCGGAATAGCTGACGAGCGCTTCGGCCACTCGTGAGGTCGATACATCTCTCAATATTCCCGACGGGTTTTGAAGGAGGAAGAGAGGTCATGAGACTTGTCGCTGCATATACATATATACATCGCTCCCGCTCTCTCTCTCTCTCTCTCTCTCTCCCCCTCTCTCTCTCTCTTGCACAGTGTGTTACGGGAGATCCGAAATAGGCTATCTATTCATAGACGAGGCGAATCTGCTACTCGATACGGACCCCGACGACAACTGCGGACTCTGCAGGAAAGGATAGATGTATGTATGCAGAGGAGACGGTGAGACGGAGCGCGTTAAGGTTCGCGGCTTCTACGCGAGCGAGGATCGATAGCGCATCTCCTCCATCCGAGTCTGACGAAGAATCGAGAGGGACGAGAGGGCAGCATTAAATCGTACGCGATTCGATATACGGCGCTCCAAAAATATCTAACGTACCCTCCGCCATTCACAGTGCCCGGATTATAATCCCATCAGGCTCGCGGTTGTTAAAAAAATATGGACGGATATCTGCGTGAGTTTAAATTAGTTCGTCGAAATTCGTCGAGTCGCAACGACTGGGTTTTGCATCGCACTAACTTCGATCGGGGCTCACTTGGAGAATAAAATTCTACGAGTGAAGCATTTCCCCCCCCCCCCAAAGCAGTGCATTGATAGAGACTTCCGAAATATGTAATTTGATGTCGTGCAGATGTCTTCGGGGTCATAAAATATATTGTTTGAATTTCAAAGCTTGCTATTAGGATTATTATCGAGTAGTCTGTCGACGTATGGAAAAGCCATATCTATATGTTCTATTTTTTTTTTTGGTCTTTTTTATGCGATTAATGTTATCCAACGTAATTTACATAATTTATGCATTTGTAACTATTGTTATTAATTGCATTTTGGGTTTGTTCGGAAGCCAGAAGGGAACACATGAAATCCACACTAAGTCATATGGCTATTGAAATGTTCTATTTTCGTTTATCGGTATAAGGAGCAATCGGTTAATAAATTATGAGTATCAATATTGATGGCGTATCCTTCGTCCGAGTTTAATGAAGAATCGCGATGGACGAGTCGACACCATTGATGACCCTGAAAATGTGTGACATCAAATTTCATCTTCGATAAGTCTCCGTCGATGCGATACTTTGGCAAGAAAAAAAAAACAACTTGTTCACTCGCAGAATTACAAATAACGTTACTTTCCGCCATTTGTAATATCTGGATTATAATTAATAATCTCCAGGCTCACAGTCGTTAACCCTTCAAGAGACCATTTTGCCGAAAACAAACGATGCGTTCTTTTAATCACAAAAACGATAAGGATCTTTGTAACATATTTTCTTCTGCGTTATCTAAAAAACAACACTTCAAGGTACGTTTGGGAAATTGCACAGTTTTTTTTTGGTCCATCAACTTGTTATTCGAATCGTTCGCAAGTTGCGTCTTGGCAGATTCTAGGTCCTTGTTAAGGATCCCGTATGTGAAGGGTGTTATGCGCTTTGCTTTGCGTTACGATTCATGACGATGTCGCATCCTCCATGCAAGTCTGACGAAGAATCGAGATGGACGAGAGGTCGCCATTGAGCGCTTCATATAGAGCGTTTAAAATATATCTAAGGTACCTTTCGCCATTCACAATAATTGGATTATATTCTCCGGGTTCACAGTTGCTGGTGTTAGAATTGACATCGATTGGGCATCCTCCATGCGAGTTTGACGAAGAATCGAAACGGACGAACTGGCACTATTAATGACCCTAAAGATATGACATCAAATTTGATCTTTCGTCGCTTGTGGAATTTTTTTTTCTCCAAGTGAACTTTCCACCGTGCTGTTTGAGCGATACAAGACAGCCGTTGTAATCCGACGAAACTTAGTTTTCTCCAAATATCCTTAGTGTTCCAAAAATATCCAACGCGCCCTCCGCCATTAATAATACTTGGATTATAATCTCCGGCCCAACGATAATTACTAAACCCTGCCCGAATTGCAGCGCTTTGTATCGCGATTGATATCAA
Source organism: Amblyjoppa fuscipennis (assembly GCA_963575735.1). Classification (NCBI taxonomy): domain Eukaryota; kingdom Metazoa; phylum Arthropoda; class Insecta; order Hymenoptera; family Ichneumonidae; genus Amblyjoppa; species Amblyjoppa fuscipennis. The sequence goes on from OY754493.1 coordinate 19,682,979, forward strand.
CAATATTTCGGCTCATTGCAATTGTCGCTCGGAGGTTCTACGCTGCGGGTAATGCACAGCCGCTACGTGAACATTGTTTCCTCTGACGTCAAAGAGTTTTGGGTGCACTGTAGTAGGTAGTAATTATTTTATTTTTATTTTTAACAATGATGTGCGTCGATTATAGTATGTAGTACGAATCTCATCTTGAATTCGTCATTGCGTTCGACGAACGAAAGTTTCTTTCGGAAAATGAACCGGATATAAAAACAATAATTCTTATAATTCACGCAATTTCCTTTGAAATCAAAAGATGCCTTCGGGGAAAACGACACTTGGATTGAAATAACAATTCTCATAATTTCCACTATACCGTGCGGAGTATTTAGTTTAAAATCGAAATACTTGGTCGTGTTCGGCTGTTCGACACGGGCTCGTCTCGTTCGCCGTGTCGCACGGCTTTCGTCGGATTCCGCCATCGGATTCGGCTCTCCAGACCAGAAGCTCTCCGTGTGGGGATCTTTAAGCTCCGTGCGGAGAGTCGCTCCGCGCTGGTAGGCAGAGCGAGGAATAATTAGAGATACGAGAGAAAGGGAGGAACAGAGTAATTGGATCGCGCCGCGAATTCAAAATCGTCCGTATGAGTTTATCGCGATATGTCGTCTCGGCGTTGTGATTGTAGAATGAGGTGGCGAAATGTATTTTCAACGATTCGGTTATGGGCGGACGATTGCCGAAGGCGGAGGCGCTCGAGTCTCGCCAATTAACCGATATTCCAATTATCCGTCCTTTCCTCCGGGCTGGTAATTAAAAATATTAATATATATATTTTTTTTATTCATTTTTTTAATTTGTCAACATCGAACACTCGATATTGCCGTACGAAGAGATTCGCCGCAGTGTTCGACGTCCCGTTCGAGAGCACAGCGAATCGAGTCAACGCTGCTTCGCGGTGATAGTTGGGACAAAAAAAAAAAAAAAAAAAAAAAAAAAAAATGGAAGGTAAAAATGCCAGCGCCCGGGCTTCCCGTATCGTCGAGAGATTGACCCAGTTTTTCATCGCTTTATCGGCAAATCGGGTAATCGTATTGTTCATCGAGCGCCGAGCATTCCGGAATCGGGTCTCGAATTAAGTAAGAGCCACGACGCCTTCGTCGAGGGGAAAAAAGGAATCAATTTACACTTCAATTTTTTTTTTACTGTTCCCGTTATATTGGGTCCATCTTTCGGTCCGTCGTTCATGCCGTACGTTAGCCTGATATATCGAGAGCTTCGCAATTATTCATGCCTTTGAACGACATGATATTCTCCGTCCACGTATCGGAAATCGCTCTGGCTCGATTAAATCAAATAATGCTCCAACGGGCAAATGAAAATACCCATAAAGTATGACGACGGAAAATCACTCGCCATTGGCACATGCATTACGCGTGTGTTTGTGCTGCACTCGAAAATCGAAGTTAATATAAATATTTATCCAGTTTCGTTCCTGCATTTAATCCCAACAAGCCGAGTTGAATGATTATCATCCCCTTACTCTGTGAAATTGGAAATTTCCGTTAAATTTTAGTATAATGGAAGCATCGTGAATTTCATTGAAAACATATTTTATCCATGGTTGCCCTTCCGTACAGCACAGGCAGAAACCTTGTCCGTTTCGTACCCCGAAAAAATTACAATTACAATTACAATTACAATTACAATTACAATTACAATTACAATTACAATTACAATTACAATTACAATTACAATTACAATCACAATCACAATTACAATTACAATTACAATTACGGAATTGTAAGAATCAGAAGTACAATCGAGATGATGATATGTTTTTGTTCGGCAGTCTACAAGCTTATTCATCTTAAGTAATTGACAATTCCTTTTCCTTCTACTACACGGAAATAAAAATCTCAGCACAGTGTAACAATGTTCTTTGTCTCCGCTTTGGCTCTTTGTCATCCACTTTTCCCATTCGAATTTACTTTTCTCTTTCTTCGACGGCGCTCACCTTCCAACTCCCGGTCGCTCGTTCTCATCGTCTCGCGTCAACCTTCACCGATAACGTGTGAGATTCCGCCCGGCCGCAAACCGAGCCGAAAACTGGGTCAGAGCGAACGAGCGGGAAGCGCAGCCAGTGGCCACTCTTTATTCCCGCTCGGGCACAGCAGCAAAAGGGAGAACCGTGAACGGAAAGCCGAAGGACCTTCGGCGATGCAGCGACGGCCCTGCCGAAACGGAAGAATGACGAGGATTCAATTAATCGTTCGGTTTGCTTAATCGCACAGGGTGTTTTTCGAAACCGCCATTGTTTCTTTTTCCAAAATTTTGCCGTGTGAACAAGACGGTAGGAAGTGCCATATGCACGGCTGGAACAGCCTTATCATTTCCTTTACAAATTTGTTTCGGTCGGGAAAAAGTCTCCCGCACATACACAAAAACACGCGCGTACCGGTGCGTTATCGGCGGAAGAAAAAATAATTTTTACCCTCGAGGGCATATTATTTACAAGAATAAAATAAAAAATAAAATAATGAGCTTCAAGATAGCGGTTGCAGAGCGCAGCGACAGTCCGAAAGGATCGCAAGAGCGTCGTAAGCCGCGCAAGAGGCAATTCCCTATCGTGCAATTTGCCAACGGAATCGCGCCGTGTGTCGGAGATACCTTCGCTCGGTTATTTCGCCGAGCGCGACAGGAGGAACTATCCGAATAACTTGAACTACTTTGTCCCGACGAAAGGAGAACGAGGAGTATCCGCACGCTCAACTCCCGTCCCTCGTCCCTCCAAACTTCCTCCCAGACACCCCGACGATGACGAATTCATAATGAATGTTTCCATTTCAGCGTGAAGCTAGAGCCGAGCTCGGAGGAACCGAACAGCCCTCTCGAGGCCAACAGTCCCGGCTCCATACTCCGCAACAACGGTGAGTCTTAACGGCAGGAAACTTTTTTTTTTCTTTTTTTTTGTCATCGAATCATAATCGACCCTAAGTTGAATCTCCAGACGAGCGGGCTACAATTAGCCTAATTACCGTTTGCACGCTCAACGAACATTCCTCGCTGGCGAAAGTTCACAATTTTTTTTTACGCGCTCATTGCGCGGTTTTTATTTATTTTTATTTTTTTTTTTTTGGGAACTAAATCGATTGGTAGTTTTTATTTGAACAAAAATGTTTCTAAATCGACGAGAAAATTATTATTGACTCGACAGGAAGAGATGTTTTTCTTTTTTCTTGTTCTGCATTCGAGCTGTTGTGAAGTTAGAAAGAAATATTGTAAAATTAAAAATGCAGATCGTGCACTTTTGGCCTACAAGGTAACAACAAAAAAAATGTTTGCAAACTCACAATATTGTTTTTCTCGTTAACTAAACGATTTGTTTTACGAGTCAGCTAACTAGATAATTCTAAAATCAAGTCAAACAAATTATGAGTTTTTCTCCTTCTTCAGCGATATCGCAGCACTAAAGTTAGCAACAGAAAAAAATGGGAAAATCGAGCCAAAGAAAACGAAAAGAGACGAAATTAGCCCAAGTTTTCGGACAACAAATTTGATGTTGAATCTGCTAATCCTTTTTCGCGGTGCGCGCGAATCAAGACTACATTCGAGCGCAGCGAGTCGCGTTATCCCGTGTTAATTAAAAACAGCGCATTTTCATTCGCGCGAGCAGGCTCGTTTGAGAATTAACAACACGGAGGGTCGCGCCTACGCACTAAAAAATAATTACCTAAAATCGGAGTACGAATTGTCGTGAAAATAATTTCGTTAATAGAGCAACAAACTCGTTTCTTGATGTTTGAATATAAAAACAAAGCTTCATCTACGAGGAAGCAAAATCTGTCCTTTTATTTGCCGTCTCATTGACAATTTTACTTTGTACTTTTTTTTTTAGCACTCGGAGCCGGATGGTGCGATCGGAAGGTTAACAAATGAAAAATTGTGGACCTTTGTGGACAAGAAGTAAAAAAGTACACACTTTTTTTTTGCAGTCCATAGCCGACGGTCAGCGGATATGAGAACCGCTGACCGCGCGGGCGGATGAGAGGGTTGAACGAGAATGGGAGAGAGTATGAGCGGAAGAACGCGGAGGGATGAGTCTTCAGCTGTAGGTTTACTGTACCAGCGGAGTGCGGGAGTGGAAGAGGGTCGACTCCCGCTGGGCTGTGAGAGAGAGTGTATGGAAGAGGAGGGGGGGAGAACGCGAGGGTTGGATCGATTCAAAAGCGGCAGCGAAGCGCCCCACCCTATTATGTTTTCTTCTTTGCGCGCGGAGCCGCGGCCGGCAGCCTCCGGCCGGATATGCCGATCGGATAGTTCCCGAAGAAACGGGGGAGGAAAGTTGAGCGGCGGAGGGAGCTTTTCGCTAGGCCTTCTTGGAGCTCAGAGAAATCGGCCCCGACGCTGCCGCTAACTCCGGAACGGTTTACGCAGAGATCCCGGAACAAAGCCACCGGAAGTTCCGCGATCGTGCTGCAGATACATGCAACGACCGTCGTTTTGGGATTTCTCGAATCTATCATGTGAAATAAGAGTCATTTTCATAAAGGGTCGGACATATTATCAAACTGCCATGTGGTTGTAGAACGACCGTCATTTTGGTACTTCTCGAATCTATCATGTGCAATGATGGTCATCTTTCACAAAACGTTGGAAATATTATTAAACTGCCATGTGGTTGTAGAATGACCGTCATTTTGGGATTTCTCGAATCTATCATGTGAAATAAGAGTCATTTTCATAAAGGGTCGGAAATATGGTCAAACTGCCATGTGGTTGTAGAATGACTGTCCTTTTGGGATTTCTCGAATCTATCATGTGAAATAAGAGTCATTTTCATAAAGGGTCGGAAATATGGTCAAACTGCCATGTGGTTGTAGAATGACCGACATTTTGGTATTTCTCGAATCTATCATGTGCAATGATGGTCATCTTTCACGAACCATGGGAAATATGGTCAAACTGCTATGTAGTTATAAACTGGCCGTCATTTTGGTATTTCTCGAATGTTTCATATGCGATGATGATCATTTTCGCAAAACGTCGGAAATATGGTCAAACTGCCATGTGGTTGTAGAATGACCGACATTTTCGTGTTTCTTGAATCTATCATGTGCAATAATGGTCATCTTTCACAAAACGTTGGAAATATTATTAAACTGCTATGTGGTTGTAGAATGACCGTCATTTTGGGATTTCTCGAATCTATCATGTGAAATAACAGTCATTTTCATAAAGGGTCGGAAATATGGTCAAACTGCCATGTGGTTGTAGAATGACCGTCATTTTGGTACTTCTCGAATCTGTCATGTGCAATGATGGTCATCTTTCACGAACCGTGGGAAATATGGTCAAACTGCTATGTAGTTATAAACTGGCCGTCATTTTGGTATTTCTCGAATGTTTCATATGCGATGATGATCATTTTCGCAAAACGTCGGAAATATGGTCAAACCACCATGTAATTGTAGAATGACCGTCATTTTTTTTGTCACAAGTTAGGTCAGATTTTTAAAGGGGAACGATTGATTTTGTATAAACAAAATTTCATTGAAGTCAACGTCATTTTTGCATCGTTCGATTCTTTTTTGTATTACGATCAGTCTGAATAATATGATAAACATCCCTTAGGATTAATACATTAATAGATTGTGGGAAAGTTTAGGTTCAAAGAATGTAATTTCTCCGGGCCACTTGGCGTTCTAGAAGCAGTTCTAGAATGATAAAAAAAAAAAACATTTAGGAGTCGTGCAGATCGATAAAAAGTATTTTATTACCGCTTATTGATATTTTTAATTCACCATTGACTGGACATCGGCGGCCAGAATTGGCCCAACGTCGTTTGATAACGTTGCGCCGATGTTATCATCCCGACTTTCTAACTGAAACGGTCATAGTTAGTCCGACGTCAGCCCGGCTCTAAAACCGCACCTGAGGCACCTTTTTCTTTTTTTTTTTTTTTTTGTATTTCATTGCTCTGCCCGGATAATTGAATTCCTTCATATTTCCTCTCTCCCCCCCCCCCCCCCCCCCCCCGAGAAACAGCGGCGAGGAAAACGAATGAGGAAACGAGGGCGATCTGTGTCAAGGCACCCTCTTCTCTTTCTCTTGGGCAAACCTCTCACGAGAGAGGGAGGAGAGGGGGGAGAGGAAGAGGGCCTCGAGAGGGCCCTCGTTCGCGTACACGCTCGCAAAGGAACGAGCGGCGAAGAGAAATGTGGAAGAGGGCGCCTGAGAGGCTCCGAGGATGCGCGAGGCTCTCCCCGGGAATGGGGATGATGAAAAGTAATCTTCATAATCGCTCTCGACGCGCTTTATACCCCCTCGCTTGCTTTCCCATTAAAAACATTTTTTTTTTTCATTACGTTTCTTCTATTTTTTCATACATTTTTTTTTCTTTAGAATTTTTTTTCATTCTGTTTCATACATTTTTTTATTCTTCAGAATTTATTTCTTCTTGTTTCATCAATTAAAAAAAAAAACAAAAATGTTATTAAGACGTTTTAAAAATAATTTCTCCGAAGCTCGGAGCCTTCCGGATGCGCCGCCGACTGTGTATGTTTCGGTGTGTCTGCACGGTGACTCAATTTTTTTTTAAGTTTTTCTTCATCAATCTCAAACAGTTTTATTTAAAAAAATGTTAAACATCATTTTTCCGAAGCTCCGAGTCTGCACGGTGTATTTCGACGCACTTTATACCGTTCGTTTGCTTTTCCGTTAAAAAAAAAATGTATTTCATTACATTTTTCTTTTCTCATACATTTTCTCTTTTTTTCGTTTTTTTTTTTTTTTTTTTTCCATTCAGTTAAACATTCGTTTATGAGAATTTTTTAATAATGATTTTTCCGTAGCCGGAACCTTGCGGATGCCGCGCAGACTGTATGTTCAGTGCGTCTGCGCGATCGAGGAAAAGCTCCGCGCATCGGACTGTACAGCACGGGTATGATAAGTAAGACCGATCTGTATATCCATGGCGCAGGGTACACGGCGATTTCTTGCGGTGTGTATAAGGAGAGATGTAACCGGTTTCCCAGGTTCATTACTCTGGAGAGCGCGCATCTCCTTTCCCGACAAGTGTGCGCGGTTGATGCCGGTCTACTGGTAGCGCGAGCACGCCCGCTTCGCCTGGATCTGTTGCATGGACCGAGGCGAACGCCGCGCCGCGTCGGAAGATCCAGCAGCATCGAGTAAAACTTCGCCGGTGGAGTCTCCGAGCCGAACGAGAATTATCGGAATTAAACTATTCGCTGTAACCAGTTCAGCCTTATCTAACTCGTTGACGTTCCTTTCCAGAACGCTCATAGAAAAAAAAAAAAAAAAAAAAACTAAAAAGTTGCCTCAATGTTACGAATTTTTCGCGTCAACGACGTGTTCACCAACAGTTCGGACGAATCGTACGATATTCGCTCTCTACGCTCAGAAAAAATAATTTATTTGACGGCCGTTTCGCAAATAAATATTTATTTCATGTACATAAATATTTATTTGCGAGAGGGCCGTCAGATAAATTATTTTTCTGCGTGTAGCGCGATCCACATTCCTATCCGGACGCCCATTTATTGTCCCGAACGAGAATGATCGGAATTAGACTATTCGCTATAACCAGTACAGCGTTATTTATCTTCCTGATGTTACGTTCCCGGACGTGGGTAAAAAAAAGCCCTTCGTTTCACGAATTTTTCGTGTCAACGAGATATTACCAAGAGTTCCGGTGAATCAGACGATACGCGTTGCCCAGCCCGACACCCGCGTCCCTCCACCGTCGCCCATTTATTTTCCCAAACGATTTTCAAGTGAGTCACAGTTCGACGAAATTAAAATCATTCGATTCGTGAGCAGCGTTCGGGCCCGGTCCGCTCGGCATTCCCACGGCGAGTGGTTGCGCAAAAAGCGTGCGCCGTGGTCCCCCCCCCCAGCAAATGAGAAACATTAGACGAATATAAAGATCGTAAAAATCCTGCCAGGAATCCCTCAAACGAGTAATCCATCGATAATCGATGCGCGAGACCGGCAAGAAGCGGAAACCTCTCCGGTCGCATTAGCCAACTCGCTAATCCGCCTCAAAGAGACGAAGATAGAGCTCCTACAAATTTTTAGTTTAACCAAGCACGCTGCCCGCTTGTGTGCGCCGGCGAGCCGGGCAGAGCGCGCGAGTCGCGCGAGCGATCGTCCGTTCGGGCCTGCTCGGCACTTCTCGGTCAATGAACTATCGTCGCTGGTGAACCCAGTTGGTCCACTCGCTGCCGTCCTCTCCGACGACGGTTTCTCCCCTCCTTCCCCGGTCCGCTTTCTTAGTTTCTCTCGCTTCGACACTCGGCAACCTCACGCTGTCGCTGCTACTCGCTTAAACTCCCCCTCCCCGCACTGAACACGTTCCTGTGTTCGCCAGAGAAACGACGAAGAGGTACTCTCCCCCCCTCTTATTTCTCCTCACCTCGACCCCCACCCCCCTCCCCGCCGTCACTCGTTCATTTAATTCTCCCTCCCCTCTCACGCCGCGCGCTCTGCCTGCCTCGACTGCCTGGACAGTACCTACAACCACCGTTGACTCTCCGCAGCCAGCATCAGCCGCGTTGTCTTCCCCCTCCCCGCGCCCTGCCCCCCTCTCCGCTCCGTGTACCAACAGCAGCGTCCCAAGCACGAGTCTCTCATAGCTGTCCCCCCCTCCCTCCCCTCCACGCCGCTCCCACCCTCGGTCAGCGGCGAACACTGTCGACGGTTCGCGCGATTCTCGCGGACTTGCAATGCCGTAACATGCCCGAGCGCCGCCGGTTTTACTTACCTCACAGGTAAAAGAGAGCCCAAGCTCGCGCAACTCTCCCGCGCGAGGATCGGTGGAGCGCGAGCGGCGAGAGCGAGAGCGAGAGAGGAAGAGGAGGGAACTCCCGGCGCAATCGCAAGCGAGTCTCGGCGAGCCGGTATCGTCGGGCAAGACACCGGCGTGCAGGCAACGCGCTCTCTCCGGGCCTAAACTCTTTGTTATTCGATCCTTCGTACCAACGATTTTTTTTTATTGTTGTCATATTTCGAGAGGCACAGAGACAAATCTCACGGGGTCGAACGGCGATCAGTTGCGGACGGATTTTTCGCAGGAACTGTTCGAGAGCGAAGTGTGTTTTCGAGCCTGTTATTATTGTTGCTTTTTTTTTTTGTTTTTCTTTACGTTGATACAAGCACGCAGGGCCGGACGTTGGTGCGCGCTGACGTACTCGATCGGAAAACGTTTTAACCCTTCGGTGATGAATCGGCGAACGCCTTTCGGGCTTTTGTGATTTCGGTTGCAACGAGCAGCTCGAGAGGTTCGGGTTTCGTGCGTGCCGGATAAATCGGAAGGCCCTCGAGGACTCCGGCGTCGAGGCATGCCCATTGGGATTCGCCATGGAAAAACTTCGCAACGTGCTCGCTCGACGATGAACTCGGCTGACGGTTCGTTTGTTTATTTTATTTTATTTTTTTTTCTGTTCGCTTCTTTCGGTCGATCGATCGACCTCTGTGAGTTGCGTTTGGGATTATGCGGCAGTGCGCCGGTAACTCGTGACAAGTGAATAAATCGTGCCGTTTTGAACTCGTTATATTTTTTCTTTTTTTATTGTTTCTTTTTTGTGGTTTCTTTTTTTAAGAACACGACTAATCAATACGAGTGCGACGATCGTTGCGGCGATCAGCAGATTATTAATAACTGCGCGCGGATGGGAACAGGATTCTTCTCGTGCAGGTAAAGGAAAACATTGTCGTCGTCGGTAGATCGTTAGGAAGACATTAAAAAAAAAAAAAAAAATTGAATAAAATTTTTTGACGACACAGTCGCTCGTCCGTAGGTACATTTTCGTTATCAAGCTCGGGCGCGCGTTCTTTATTAGCCTTCGGGCTTACCGCTAAGGCCGCTGATACGAAACAAATTTCTTTCTTCGTTTTTAATCCCTGGGGCAGGATGAACGCGAAAAAAATGTTGAAAAATAAATACCTCGAGGTTGACGCCACGCTCGTTCGTCCATTAGACATATTTTCGTTGCAATAACAAGCTTTCGAGCGCGCGTTCTTTACCAGTTGACCGTTCCGGCGGGATGATGCGAATCTGTAGGTTTCGATAGTTTGTTTAGTCCTCTCGCTGTTATTATAATTTTTGTGTTTCTTTTTTTCGTTTTTAATGTCGAGGGCAAGGTGAACGCACTGACTTGTGACGTAGAAGAATGGAACGCGGAACCGTGGCGGGCAGAAGGAGAGTCGCACAGGCGTTGCATGAGACAAATGACCGTCTGCCTGCCACAAAACCGCCATTTGTATGAGTCTCGCCGATCGTGAGAAGCTTGCCAATTCGTTCCTCACCTCTCGCTCTCGCTCTGTCTCACGCTCTGTGTAATTCCTTGCACTCGGACAGCACACCTCCTCACGAGACCAATTAAATATTCTTGTCGGGACGATGAATCAAGTAGTTCTCGGGTTTCCTACCGGCCGGACCGTTCAATTAAGTTGAGCATTAAATTCCATGGATTCTGGCACTATTTAATCGAGATCATTTGAGTTTTCCTTTACTCACGAGCGCACAGAGAAATAAATATTACTGGAATCAAGGAAACGTCTTCCAATAATCGCTGTTCGATAATTTGTTGAAAGAAAATCGATTCTTTTTTGTCCAAGCGCTGTTACGTTCGATCGACAATTTTCAAATTTCCTTCACTAAATTGTAGTTTCGTAACAGAACAATATGTTTTGTGGCGATTGTTGGAAAAAAAAATGTCAGTGGTTTTTGGTACATTTTTCTTTCTCACTGCACGCAAGATTCGCATTGAATTTCGTGGATTCGGGAACAGTTTGATTTGTTTACCCAGGCGCGCTGAGAAAAAAAAAGGACTGAAATCAATTGAACGTCCTCCAATAATCGCTATTCGATAATTTGTTGAAATGAAATAGATTTTTCTTTAACCAAGTGTCGTTGATATTGAAAATGTTTAATGATTTTTCCACAAAACTGTATCCTTGTGCCAAACAAATATATGTTTTGTGGCGACTATTGGAAAAAAGATGTTATTGTTTTTGATACATTTTTTCTTCTCAGTGCGAACGCGTCTATGCGCATGTCAATATACGTTTCGTATTAAATTCGATGGATTCGTGAACAGCTACTTTAATCGAGATCATTTGATGTTTTTATCGACGCGCGCACCGAGAAAAAAATATCACTGAAGTCAATGAAACATTTTTCCGATAATCGCTCATCGATAATTTGTTGAAGTAAAATTGATTTTTTTTTTCTTCAAATTCAAGCCTGTTCAGTTCGTCTTGAAAATGTTCAAGTTTCTTTCACTAAACTACATTCTCGTATCAAAGAAATCTCTCGAAATATATGCTTCGCGACGATTGTTGGAAGAAAAAAAAAATGTAACTGTTTTTAGGAAAAATTTTCAATCTCAGTGAAGACTCGCGCATGCGCGCACGCGCGCTCTTACCGAAATTTCAATAAATCCCGAAGAGGACGTGGACATAGTAAAGATGCTCTGAGACGATCGCAGAGGGAAGGTGTGCGAAGCGAGCTGAAGTGACCAGGAGACGAGGTAGAGATGGTCCGCGGCCAACAAGTGTATAAGGATTGCGATGCCGAGTGGGGAAACCAACTTCTCTCTCTCTCTCTCTCTCTCCCTCTCTCTCTCTCTCTCTTTCTCTCCCTGCTTCTTTCTCTTTCTCGTTTACTCGAGGAAGTCAACGTCCGAAGATTACGGCAATGACATTCACTTTTTCTCACTCTTATCCCCGCATCTTCCTCGACGAGGCCTCCTTTTTTTCGCACTCCCGTGACTACATCCCCTCGTCCGCTGTGCCGCTTGCTCGTACGCTCCGCCGCCATGTTTGTCGAAAAAGACAAACACTACAACGAAAACAATAATTTAAAAAAAATTAAATTAAAATAAAAAATTCAATTCAAAAAAATTCAATTCAATAAAAAATTCAAAAATTCAAAAACAGTAAAAAGAAAACAAGAGTAAAAAAACAATTAGTAAAAAAAGTTATCCTGACGATTGACAATTTTCACAACGCTTGCCCCATATTTGACGAAAAAAGACGAACAGTAAATGAAAAATATTGAAAAGAGTCAACCTGAAAATCGACAATTTTCACATTACTTTCTCCATGTTTGTCGATAAAGACGAAAAGCAAAACGAAAACAACAGTCGAAAGAAAATATCCTGTAAATTGACATTTATTTCATGACTCTCTCGTCTCCTTCTCTTACCCACGAATCTTTCGCCTCCGTAAGTCTTTGCTCTCCTCCCGCTCGAAGCTTAGCGACTAAAAGAGCGACGAAGTGGCGTTCAGAAATTTTTTTGCTAAAAAAAAAAAAAAAAAAAAACTAAAAAATCATACAGATTGAAAATAAAAGGTCTCGACAGAAAAACGTTGTAGATGCAATCGGTCCGCAAATCTCGTCGGTAATCGCAGTCGTCAGGACCGATCTTAATTGTTTGTATTTTTATTCGCATCATTTTTTTATATATTTTTTTTTTTTCAACCTTAAAACGCTTCAGTTTTCACTTTCGTTTCTTGTATTTTTCGTTCGTTTCATTTTCGTATTTTTTTTTTTTCTTTCCATCTAATTTCAGCGATGGAACGCGCCTGTCGCCGGACGCCAGAGCCCCCAGCGAAAATCCCATTACCGATACTCCCGCAGTCCAGCGCCGCCTGCACGAGTACGAACGACGTGACGAGAAAAAAGTGCTCGCCCTAAGCGCTCGCGAGGATTCGGGAACCGGCGAGTTCCATTGTTGGGAATTAAAGTGCGAGGAGAGGAGGAAGTGATTCTATTCTGTTTAACGATTTCGTTCGCCGGTCTCGCGTGCTCACCGATCGTGCCGGAATGATGGGTTGAAAGAGGCGGAAAAAAAAAAAGTTATTTATTTTCTCCTTTCCGTTCCGAAGATCGTTTCTCTCTCGGCGTGCAATAACAGTGCACGATATGCGGTGACGAAAGCCCGCGCTCTTGACTGTCCCCGTTCGATACTTCGTCCGTTGTCCAACGATCGAAAATTTAATTGAAGGTTAACGATTTAACAAAAAAAAAATCTTAATTTCCATTTTTTTTTTTTTATAACATAAATAATTTAAAAAAAAAAGAGAACAAGAGTGATAAGTGAAACCGCGACTGGCGAGCCGCAGTCGAGGAGTGACGAGCGACGAACGAGAAGATCGATATTAGACATCGATGTTGTCCGACGATCGAAATTTTAATCATCCGAACTTCGAGCCGAGATCCTGAGGATAAAAATAGTAATTTTTCTTAATTTTTTATTGTTTTTTTTTTTTGCAACGCAAATAATTTTAAAAGGCGAGAACAAGAGCGAGGAATAAGTGAAACGCGAATGGTGACCCACAGTCGAGAAGTGACGAGCGACGAAAGAGAAGATCGTTCGCTAAGATGGATGTTTTCAAGATCGATCAGTCGCTGAGCGCGGGTCTCGGTAACACCCCGGCGCCGGACACCCTCACGCCGGAAGTGTCATTCGACGCCGGAAGTGAATTCAATCTGAGCTTCTTCGACGGCCCCGAGGAGAACAGCGCCCAGGGCTTCAGCGATCCCGGCTCGGTCGGAAGCGCCAGTGCGTCGCCGCCGCCGGGAACACCCGGAAGCTTGCCAGGAGTTAATCCCAACAGCGCTGCGCTACCGCTCGTCCAGGTCCCTTCCGGCATCGTCATTAAGCAAGGTTCGTTTTTATTTTTCATTTTCATTTTCATTTTCATTTATTTTCCTATTTGTATTCATTTTCACTTATTTTCATTTCTGTCTGTTTAAAATTGTTTTTTTCTTCGTTTTTTTTTTTTTTTTTTTACCGTTTGCGTTTATGTTTTATTGCGAAGATGATTTGTCGTCTTCGGTTTTTCACTTTTAGTGGATTACGTTGCGACATCTTAGCGCACTAATGTAACGGTGAAGCAACATGTAAAATTTACATTGAAATAACGAGAGAATAGTTTCGAACTTTCTCGAGTTCGGCAATAAAAATGTTAAGGAGGATCGACTGTTTCTTTGGAATCAAAACAGTGATTGAAAAAAATTCATCGCAGCTGTCCAGAATCGCTTGCAACATTGCTAAGATGAATTGTGCATTCCATTCGTGGGGTATATTTTGCAGAAATGATCCGTATATCGAACATTAAGAAAAACAGGTAGTCGAGTTGAAGAATCTCAAAGACCTCGCAATCGTCATCAAAAACGAGTTCCTAAGACCTGTGTAAACAATTTTCAAAGAACATTTGAGACACAAAATTATTGATAGATTGATAATTTTATATCGTCAATTCATGATGAGTGGTAAAGCACTTGCAACGAAATTGCACGTGTATTAAAATGGACCCAAAGTGAGGTAATATTTGGTTCATTGAACGCATCAGCTTTCGACCGGAAAGGTTGTCGAGCGTGGCACTGATAATTCGATCAAATCGATAGACTGCGATGACAAAATAAACTTTGCATCGTTAAGTTGAGTTTACACGGTAAAGTGCGGATTTCGCATTTTTTTTACACAATCTTTGATGCTTTGTCCGATCAAAGCTCGTTTTGCAAACCTTTAAGTTGGTTTGTTAATAGTAAATTAGTGATCTTTTATCCCGAAACCGACCGACTCCAACCTTAGAACATAGAACGACACGGTCAAAGTAGTCAACTTCTGAGATCTATTACAAATAATCTATTCGGTAAAAATTGCTCAGACTTCGGGAATTCATGCGTAGAGTCTTCATGTAGAACATATTCAAAAATTGAGGCCTTAAGTTGGATCCCGTCTGATAGTCGAACGTCCTAAACTCGTGCTGAAAATAACAATTGAAAGAAAAAAAAATTTCCATATTACGTAACATTGTTATAGTATTACAGGACCCAAAAAAATGTTACCGTTGTAGTCTCTGTTCGGTGGAATATTGCCAGCCGATTGCGTGAATTATGCATCCGCGGTATATAATTCACCTCACCGAAAAAAAAGTAGCCCCAGTTTATGCAATCGGTCGAAGCTCAGCCGAAACTCGATTCTCTCTCGAATACAAAATCGACAGTTCAAGGTCTTGCAGTCCGAGCTCTCTCGAATACATCGATTCGAGGACCGACCGGAACGACCCGTCGCTCACGGGACGCGTCGATAAAGTTTCACGAATTAGAACGATCGAGAGATCGGATAGAAATCTCGAGGCTCCATCGAGGATGATGTCGATCTTGGATTTTTAACGAACATGCGTTTTTAGTAATTCATACGATTTCACACTCGCCGTACACTCCAAAAAGAGATAAAGTAATTCGTAGGAAATTTATCAGTCTATGCATAAACGGTTACATTGCATTTAATGTACAATTGTCGTGAAAAAATAATGGACTTTCCGAGCGATATTAAAGTACTCTTATAATAAAATTAAAGTAAATTATTACAATTAAAGTTTTTCTAATATTATTGATAGTTTTATTAATAGTTTATACCGGATTACACAGGTCGTGGAAGATTTTATGCATAAAGAACACCAGTTTAACAGGTCGTGGAAGATTATATGCATAAACCGGTATATTTAATATCATGTAGAATTGTGATGGAAAAATTAATTGAAAGTATCTCACAAATCTTCAGAAACACTTTGTTTTTGATAGTTTAGTTTCATTTTTCTACAAAAGTACACTTATTCCAATAATTTAATTTAATTTCATTATCGAGGTATTTTAATTTTTAAGGTAAAATAAATTTTAATGTACGAGTTTTTTTTTGATAAAACCTTCCAGTCTGCATTATAAACCACGTTATTAATCATTCATACGATTCGACACCAGCTGCACACTGTAAAAAAAAAGAAAGATATTCGTATGAGATTCAACGAACCGATAATGAAAATTGTTACGTACAAACTGGTATATTAAATTCCCATTGCAATAGCGATGAATAATTGCGCGCTATATTACAAACTCTACAGATACTTCTTAATAATTTGCTTCAATTTTTTTTTTCGTATAAAAGTACTTTAATTCAAGTAATTTACTTTAATTTCAGCCTAAAAGAATATTGAGTTTTCACCGCAATTGTCCATTAAATTTAATCCACCAGTTTTTGCATAAAAACATCCGGTCCGTTATATAAAATTTACAATTATTATTTTAATATTTTCTACCAGCCCAAAGAAGCTTCACCGAGGTCGAACGAGAGTGAGACGCTCGTCTCGCGGCGAAGGAGAGCTCTCAGGAAATTGCTTTCTTCTCGTTTCTCTTTCCTCTGACGCTCGATCCCGTCCTCCCACAGCGGCCGCGGGATAAGCCAGCTCTCGACGTGAAAGTACGCTACAGTACCACGTAAAGGCTGACTGCTGTTGCCGCTGCTGGTTCACTGCCACGGTCACGCTACGTGCGTAGCATCGACACCCGCTTCTGACGACTGGATGAAAGTAAACTAAATCCGATGGGTTATTGCGTAACCTTCCCTCCCCTCCCTTCTTAAAAATCACTCTGCGTGCCGCAACGGACTGCACGCCTGCGGAGCGAGCGCGTCGGGAGCCGCGCGAGGCGGAGCGTCCTCGGGCATGCTTTGTTTTCATCGTGCTCGGGCTGCTTGCGACGAGGCACTTTGAAGATAGATTGAAAAGCAAAGTGTTTGTATATTTTTCAATATACTGTTCGTTCGTTTTTCATCGGAATGGCTCGTGATATTTAATAGAGCAGTTTATGCATAAAAACTTCCAGCAGGAGTAAATTCAGTTTCATACCATTTTTTTTTAATTTTTTTTTTAGAGCGTAAATGGTCTTTGTTCAATTAATAAAATTGTCGGAATTTAAAAGATCCTGTCTTCTGGCTTTTAAGTTTCGGGACTTTTATGTATGAGAGTAGCTTTAAGAAGGCTGTAAAAGAACTTGGTATGATATTTGATTTAGTGGTGTTGGAAGTTTTTATGCATAAAGTGGTGTATTAAACGTCATGATACCAATAATTTATCTTAAATTCACACTGACAGTCCATGCATTTTTCGTGACAAATGTACATTAAATTTATTGTACCAGTTTTTGTATATAAGGTTCCAGTCCGGTGTATTGAATTTATAATTTTTTAAAACTGTTTTGTCGGTTCCGGTTATCGGAGAATCAGGCTCTTCGGACGACCCAAAATTAATCGCGTCTTAATTTCGTATTGTAACACGAGCTGATTGCAGCGATGAGACACTTGGAAGACCGGAGCTTTTAAATTTTGAGCATTTTATTAATCCAACGAGGACCACGTCGCCAGTTCCGGACATTAGGAAATCAGGCTTTTCGGATGACTCAAAATTAAGCATCTCTTAATTTTTATTTTTTTGCAAACCTTTCACTTTTGCGCTAAAAATTAAACGATCACCTCTTCTATAATAATTCCGTCGAGTAGCCTCTCTTGTATCTACCATTACATTCGATTATCATTATTATTTTTCCAGCCAAACGTTGGAAATTGCTGTTTAAAAATAATGAATACCGCATTTTTATTTCTCGCTGAATGGTTCGAGGATGATTCTTTTTTGTCCCTCGTCGTTTCAACTGCTCCATCCGGTTACCACTTGCATCTCGTTATTTTGCCTCGGATTACCTGCGCCGGAAACGAAATATCATTTTATTTTTTTTTAAATTTTACCATCGCCATACTGCAAGTAGAATAAAAGATAAAAGAAATAATACACAACAGTGGTCTCTCGCGAGCGTTATCGGGAGTGTTGCGATAACAGTCCGGAGACCGGTAGCTCCGAATGAAGGATAGATGCAGCAGCCCCCTCGGTCGTTACGTACCTGGTGCAAAAGTACCCGAAGAGCCGGCGGCCCGGAGTCAGCCAGGCAGTCAAGTAGGCAGCATCGCGACTGGCGAAGGAGCGGAAGAGGGGAAGGGAGGGGGGGGGGGAGGGGGGCCATTAACAAGAGGAAATATTCCGTGCACAGCGGCAAAAAGTAACGCGGTATTCCATTATCCTCGACGGGGTCCGATGCAAAACCGGTCGAAATGATTGGATTTTTATCTCCCATCTTCCTTCGCTTTTCATCCCTTCCATCATCTCCCCCCCCCCTCTTTATTTCTGTTCCTCCCTTTCTCGTGCTGCTCTTTTCAATTCTCTTCCCTTCTTCGCTACTGTACTTCGTACATTTTTTTTTGACATTTTTTTGTACATACATATTGATATATAAATGCATATATGTATTTATATAAATGCGTACATATGTCTATATATATATATGGGCATTCCACGTGAAATCAACAGGCTATGTTCATCACTCCCGTCGACTTTGTTCATTTTATTGTTCAGTCTGATGTTGTTACCGATTCATAAGAGACTTGGAATTTTTTTCAAATTTTTTTTTACCACTAGAGAAATTTTTGAATCCTCGAAAAATCAATTTCAAAAAGGCCGTTTTTAAAAAAGATGAAAAAGTTCACACTGATTCTATGACTTAGAATATGATTTTTAACAACCGCACGACGATGGGATTTCAGTATGTACTATTTTCCCTCGAGTTTTTAGTTTCTTTCATGTCGCAGTTGGAATTTTTATTTATTTTTTTTTTAATCGGTCACAACTTTTCTCAAATATCAATGGATTTCAATTTTTCTTAAGTTCATAAGAATACCAGATGGCCCGAATACAAGTGATATAAAAATAACAATAAAATAGTAAATATTGGATTGGAATCATAGAATACGACATAGAATCACTGATATTATTTCAGATTTTTCAAAACGGCGTTTACGGTATTATTTTTTCGAGGATTAAAAAATTTCACTGCTGTAAAAAAATCTGAAAAAATCTGGGGACCCTTATTGGTCTGTAACAACGTCGCACTCAAACAAAATGAATAAAATTGACGAGGGGAAGGCACATGGGCTGATGATTTGACGACGAATTACCCATACTTATATACATAAGTGTATATACATATATACATCAGTATATATATATTAAACTGTGCACTTGTGTATAATTGTATATATACATGTGTTACGTATAGCAATACTGTACGCGAGAGAGTATAAAGTCGAGCGAGCGTATGGGTTTAGCGTGTGACTCATCCAGGTACGTTGCACCCGATGTACTACGTGTCCGGTATAGAGACTCGGAGAATCGGAGAGAAAGAGTGCCCGAGCCACTGGTTATATACTGTGACCGGCGTACTGGCCGGGAACGGTGGAGAATCTCCGTACATACGTAACCATTCGGATACGCACGTTCAACGAGATTTTCTTTTTTTTTCCCTCTCATTCCTTTTATTAGATTTTTTTTTTTTTTTTTTTTTTCATTTTCACCGTTTGTTTGCTCGTCGAGCGGCCGGAGAGAGAGTCGCCGAGCACTCTGTTTCATTGCGTCGAATCGATGGTAAAATTCTCGCGAGCAGGCGCTGGCTAACGAGAATTGCAGTGGCGAGAGGTAGAAAGAATTTAAAAAAAAGTATATACAAAAAATAAAAATAAAAATCGTCGAGCTAAAAATACTCTCCGCAATCGGTGCCGATTGCGATGCGGCAGACGATTGTCACGATACTGACTCGAAATAGTGCGATCGACCGCGATCAGTTCGAGCCAGAAATTATGTGCTAATAATTGAATAAATTGCCGCCAGGTCGTTGAGGTGGTCAATACAGTAATAAGATTAAAAAGAAATATCGCACACATTTCGAAGGTGAAACTACTGCGAACCAAGGTGTAAGTCCAAAGAGCTCCATTGTTTAAAAAAAAAAATTGCAAATTGCCCGCTTATTGTCCAACTTTCTCAATTTTGTATTTGTTCATTTTTCGGTCGAGTTTTACAAACAAAAGTACAAACTAAAGTTCTTAATAACACGGGAAACAAAAGGACAGTTTTCTATACTGAAACCTGAAGAAATGAGTTTTCCGCTCACTTAACATAATTATGTTTACGAAACTTCGTATATCAACTCTACGAAATTATTTTTTACTGCGTATTGCCTCAAAAATAGTGAAATCCACCGGAGTAGAACGAACCGGAGATTACTTGCTAACAATTAAATCAATTTCTCCCGTGATGACGTTAAGGTTGTGTAAACTTCGCTGTACTTCAAAGTCAACACAGTAACAAGATTAAAAAAACGCCCCACTTGTCTTCGAGAAACCAGTATGAACCCCTCAAGTCCAAAAATCTCCTGCCAGATGCGAACAAGAGAAGTTATAAAAACGAATTTACAGAACCAAAATCTTAATTATTATTTCTACGCAGTAAAAAAAAAAGAAGAAATCCCTAGACTAAAAATGTTCCCCTCGATCTCACTGTCTAAGGCCGATCACCTCGCGCGATTTCGTCAAACCCTCCCGTCGATCGTCTCGCTCGATCCTATTCTCACGCGGGCCTCGCGGCGACTCTCCGGATCGTCCTGGGTGTGTCCCGCTAATGCCCATCGAGCGGCGTTGATTAATTCGCGAGCGAAGTGTATCGGCGTGCATAAACGCCGAGCCTGTAACGATAATGTAACGGACAGGCCGAGGTGGAGAATCGTGCGCGGAGAATCGCCGGACTAGAGAGAGCCAGGAAAGAGGAGTCACGTGTGAATTATTAAGGTCCGCCGAGGCGTGCGGTAATAGCACTTCTCTTCTCCCCCCCCCCCTCCCCACCGTCCCCCTCGCCGCGCTCGATCACCGGCTCTCGTCACTCTTCCGCGATGGTCTCGCCGCTGAGCTGCTTCAAAGTATCTTCTGGCATCGGTACCCACTTCGTCCTCCTCTTTCTCTTCACCCCCCCCCCCCCCCCTCCTCCGGCTCGTAGTCGTCGCTGTCGTCTATAGTACTATATAGCCTACCGGCAGAGAAACATACCTCTCGCCCTCGCTCGCTCGTCTCCTCTCCCTCCCACCTCCAAGAGCAATGAACTCTACTGGTAGGGTATATCATCGGTGAAGTGATGCTACCAATGTAGAAACACTTACGTACGTGAGCGCATGCCGTGCGGTTATACCATACACATATCACACACACATATTGCCTATGGCTGTATATATATATATATAGGTATCTTTTGTATATATGTATGTATACATGTATATATGTGGGGGAGAGTGGGGCAAAACGGGCTTGAAAATTCGGATGTATTTTTGGGACAAAATCGGGCATCCAAAAATTAATGGAGTATCGAGTTTTGTCCCACTGTACCATTTTGCCCCGCTTTCCCCCTATATGTGAATATAGGTATATATCTATGTCTACATATTTACGTATGTATCTTTATACGTGAATATGTATATATGATCGTAGGTACATGTGTATATATGAATGTATGTGTATATTTTGTATATAAGTATTTAGGTATTTCGGTATATTTTGTACATATGTATGCGAAAGGGGAGATGTGTATGATGTATCAGTTGCTTCTGGTATAGTCGGTATATTAAAGTGGCCGGGTGAATGCTCAAGCCTCGGGCACACATTTGTAATCAGCTGTGCGGCATAGGAGCGTTACAGGCATATGAGCGGCGATAGGGGAGCCGCACAAACGCGAATACGTACCCTTAGTCGAGCCTACCGTCGGACGTAAGTGGTACGTTGCATAAGTGTCGAATAAAGAGAGGAGTTAGTGCCTCTTCCTTTCGCCCGGAGGGAGGGACGTGCGGCTACATAGTTCGCTTATGTATGTATGTTTGTGCGTATGCATGCGTGTTTATAGGTGCGTGACTGTGTGTAAGGCCGAGTGGTACGCGAGCCAACTCAATGGACGTTTCGATCTGCGACTTCGCGAAGTATCGAGGTTTATGATTTTTTTTTTTTTTTTTTTGAGGTGGTACCGTGAGTTGCTTTACCGGTTCGACATTAAGTATTCATGATTGCGTGCATTTTCAGTAGATATTAATGAGAACTGTTCGGGATATTTTTTTTTTTTTTTTGGCGGCATCGTGAATTACACTTTTACGGGTTGCACATTAAGTATGCATAGTGGAGTGACTTTTCATTAGATCGTAACAATAACTGTTCCGGGACCGCAGCACGGTGGAACTTGGGTAGCTCATGGCAGGTAGTAGTGTGATGCAATTAGAAATTTTATATTTATTGTTATTCTTTTATGATGGAGGTAGAGAGATTTTTTTAGCAGCGAGTCGATGTCGATGCTCGCACGAGCGAAAAAGTTGATTTTAGGTCATCACACTTCGCCGATATATTCTTCAATAGTCGAGACCTCTGCGAATCTCGGAGGCAACACTCTCTCGGGGGCCGAGCCGGCGAAGAGATGGGGGAAGAAGGAAGCTAAGAGAATGACGAAAACAAATAATTAGGCATTTTTTATAAGTCTTTCGAAATGTTTTTTTTTGTACATTTTTATACATACGGTACACATTTTTGAATACATTTTTGTAACATACAGTAAAAGTGGTAAATATGGCACTTGGTGTACTTGACGCACGTGATGCCAAGTGATGCGCGAGCCAATTCACTGGACGTCTGGGTCTGCAACCTCGCGATTATTGAGACTTACGATTTTTTTTTTTTTACTCCGGTACCGTCAATAAATCTGCTACCGGTTGCACATTGAGTATGCATAATTGCGTGACAATTCACTGGATACCGACACTAATTGTTCGTGGACCGCGGTAACGGTAAAACTTGGCTAGTTCGCGGATGCAATAAAAATTTGTTATTTTAATTTATTCATTTTTATGAAGGAGATAGCGATAAGTCTAGCGAATAATCGTGTGGACACGTGTGAAGAAGTCGATTCCAGTTCATTTAGGACACTTACAAAAATTTTCGAAACTCTTCGTTTTTCTTCTTTTTTTTTTTCTTATCCCGTGAAGTTGTATGGGAACGGCGACTGGAAAGTTGGCACGAAGCATGCGAAAATCAGGCAAAACTGGTGAAGATAGTTCACGTATCGTTACGCAACCTGTCAATAGAGCTGGTCCACATTCACCCCATGAGAATGCTCGCAGTGCATTTTGCCGCGAAGCGTCGGAAACGACGCATTGTCGAGACGCTCGACTAGCATCCCGCGATCGTTGAAGACGATCTGTTCGCGATGTTTTACGAGTGAAAAAAAAAAAAAAAAGAACCTCGGTAGTTCGCGTACGTTGTCCGAGACGTTGTTCCACGAGTTCCACGACCCAGTCGGGAACGCCGTCTCTAAAACTCGCCGACCGGCGAGCGTCACGCAGCGCTGCATAAGGCAAAAGTGATTAAGATCGGCAGCTAGTGGGCGCAGACCGAGGGGGATCGTTACCGGCGTTTAAAATTACGTTTCACGTTCTGACTTTATCGCCGAGGCAGTTGTTAAAACGACCGTAAACACCCCGACCGACCGGTATCGGCCGAATTCACCCGACATCGGTATCGAAGTCATCTTCACGCGAGACGCGGCGCATCCACGCTGCGTGCGTTACAACTCGCACACCCCCCCCCCCCCCCCTCCCTCACTTCCGATAGCGGGCTATTATACGAAACGGAGCTCATCAACGCGTTAAGTGCTCCGGCATACTCCTGCATTATATTTTCTTTCTCGTTCGCCGCCAACCCCTCCGCTCCCTCGCTCTTCCGGTTTTTCCACTCGCATTCCGCACAGCCGACGTGGGTACTCGCTACTTCGGATTTCGCATCGCGGGCTCGCGCATGTAAAAAGTATATATATTTTTTTTTTTCGATTTTTTTTTTCGTCTTAAAATAAATATTTTCATTTACTTTTTTGTCAGGTTAAAAAGAAAATATTTTTATTTATTGTTTTTAAGGTAGAAAGTAAATATTGTAATTTTTATTCCGCTAAAAAGTAAATATTTCAATTTGTTTGACTTCAATCGGTGCGAGAAGTACAGTTTTACGCACGCTTCGCAGAAAACCTCCCGTTTCTCACAGCTAAGTAAAATTTGGTACGATAGATGAGAGCGGGGCGAAACGGAGATAATGGGACAAAATGCAATTTTCCAATAACTCTTGGATGGTGACGGTGGATGGTAAGTGGGGCAAAACGGTGTTGAAAATTCGGATGTGTCGTTGGGACAAAATGGGGCATCCAAAAGATTATTGAAAAATTGAATTTTACCCCCGCTGTACCGTTTTAACCCGCTCACCGCTACTCGTGCTGCAAACTTTGTCTTGACTCGTCTAATTGCAACACTCATTTTCGGCTCGTGCTGCAAACTCGCACTCGTCAGAAAAAGTTTTACCGCACTAGTATCTGTAAGTGGCTATTTTTTTACGTCAAAAAATTAATAATTTCACTAATAAAAAAGCATATATATATATATTCATTAATTCGTTTCACCGAAAAAAAAAAAATAAAAAAAATATATATTTATTTTTGAGCAAGAAAAAAAAAAAAGAAAGTGAAAAGTTAAAAAATGTTTTCATCGACTTTGGCGAGACCGTGAGGGGAAATCGGAGCGTTTCGATCGGTGTCCGGAGTTGTCGGCGCACGTGGCCGTACCGCGGGCTCTCCCCGAGGCTGCGGAGTCGAGTAACCGCCGGGGCCACGATATCGGGTCGTCCCCCGGCTCTCGGCGAGCGAGGAGCGAAGCGGCTTGAGCGAGGAACGGGCGGTAGGGGCCGCGCGAGCTCCGGGGGCCTTGACCATGAAGACGAGGTGGCTCAGGATTGCATAACTATAGTCAAGTGCGGCAACGGCGGCAGCACGACTGTGGGACTGCGGCTACCGCGCGCCCCGGAGAAAGACAGAGTGAGAAACTGCGGGAGATAGAGAATATGCGGTAAGGAGGCCTTTACCGTGATGTGCAGTACCGGCGAACTGGCGCTTGAGACACTGCGCGAAGCGGATAGCAGTCGAGGCGTTGCACGGGTGCGCTCGGAGTCGCGTGCACAGCTCACGCCGTTGTTCCTCCTCCACACGCTCGAGCGGGAGCTGTGTCGTCGCTTAAGAACCATATGAAAGACCTCGTTCATGCCGGACTCAGTCGGTAACAAAAACTGCAATCAACTTTTCTGAAGGGTTTTCGCATGAAGGGTCGAAAGAAAAGTCTCGTCCAAAGCGGACATCATCTCCGCTCTCGACAAGACTTTTCTTTTGAGCGTACTTATCAGAATCCGTGAGAAATGTTGATTACAGTTTTCATTACCGACCGCTGTATTGCACATTCTCTTAAGACGATGAGACATCCCTTTCGCCCCACTGGAGCCACGCTCGGTCGGTAACGGAAACTGTAATTCATTTTTTTTTCAACGGCCGACTATTTCCTATCGGCCGTTCCGGCATAGCTTTCTCTTTGAGGAACTTATGCTGAAAATTGTAATAAATGAGGAAGCCATGTGCAAATTACTTTGCACCTCTTTCGTAACGTAAAAAAATGTCTCTCTCGTATAATTATTTTACTTCCAGCCCGACGTTTTCCATTTAATTCCCGAGAATACGATTTTTCGTGGCATAAAATCGAGACTTTCAATGTCTCACTGTAGTTTAGCCCCAAAAAGGCCATGCGGATTTGTGTTCAGCGAAAAAAAAGTACGTCGAAATACGTGGCAGTTCATTTTAAAAAATGAAAAAAAAAATTTCGTTATAAAATGGCAAGGCGCTACCCCTTTCGAGTCCATTTTTGCGTTTTTCAACGTTCTGAAACTGCACGATAAAACGCTTCTAGAACTTCGGACAAGACCTTATCCTGCGTATTTTTGCCCGTAGAACACAACGAGCACCTCGGATTTTCCCTGGCTCCATCGGGAGCCGAGATATCGACCTTCGAAAATCACGAAAATCGACGTTTTTTTCAAAAGTGGCTAAAAAATTGAAAAATCGTTGTTCACTCGATTTTTTTTTGTTTCAAGGCTATATTCGACGTATTTTTTCCCGCTGAACACGAATATAACAATTATTTTACTCCCAGCCCAATATTTTCCATTTAAATCCCAAAAATAGGATTTTTTATGCATAAAATCGGGACCTTTATCACTTTTGGCCACTGTACTAGATCCATAACGTCCCAGATTTAGTCATTGTACATCCAGTCGACCTCCACTCACTACCCCAAGGTTCAGTCGTCGTGGTCCAGTCGATAAGTCTGTTACCAGGGATTGGAAACGAAGAGTTTAGCGGTTTTTTAAAAATGGTGGCCCTGAACGGGGCCGTTTGATTTGGAAACTCTTCTCCAAATTTCGTACTCGTGGAACTCCGCCTCTTCCGATTAAGAAGAAAAAGTACTTTGTACTTTGTATTTTACAAAAGTACTCTAAGTACGAAAATTACTTTGTACTTAAAGTACAAAAATTACTTTGTACTTAAAGTACAAAAATTACTTTGTACTTAAAGTACAAAAATTACTTTGTACTTAAAGTACAAAAATTACTTTGTACTTAAAGTACTTGCGATACTTAGTACTTAGTACTTTAAGTACTTTTCGATACATTGCTCAGTTCTGATCTATGCTTGTTTATGTAAAAATTAGCGTCTGGACGTCATGGTCGAGGTGCTTTATAAAAATGGATTACAGTTTTTGTTCCCGACGGAGGTCATTACCTTGAGGCGATAAGAGATTGCGTTTGACCATAAGTTCTTACACGGAACATTAATCGATGACCGTTTTAATGCTTCTAACAATTTTAAATTGCAATTTCAAATAAAAAAAATTGGGTTCTAACAATTTTTACAATTTCTCTTATCGACCGGACTTGATTCGGGCGGGGAGGAAGGATTGTCACATCGCCTTAAGTCATTGTCATCGATACTCGAAGCGGCGTCTGTACGCTATACACTATAGTGCATACACAACATCGTCACAATCGCAGTGCGCATTGTGATCGACGTACGCGCCAACTCTCCCGTCACGTGAGATTCCGGCTCCGTACGCTGCACTCTTACTCGAGAAAGGTGGTGTATGACCTTGCCTTCAAACTTCAGCTGTTCGAGACGTCACAGGCCGCGCTTTTTAAAAGGCTCATGCGATAAACTCGGGCTCGAACCACTCTTTTTTTTCTCTCGAGATCTCATTATCGACCGGAAGTTAAAAGATGCGGAAGAAATATTGAGAATGGGTGGGGAAGGGTGAGTGTATCGATAAACGATCATCGCAGTTTTTTTTTCCTGCATCCTCTTTTTTGTAATTAAATAAATGGCTCCTAGCTGTATTTTTATTAGATCAACCGTCCGGTCGTTGTGGACCGGAAGTTGTTAAAAATCTTTATTTATTTATCTTTATTTGGAAACGAGAATACGATTCTGACGAGTGGGGCAAAACGGACGGCTTTAAACAATTTTTTCAGCTCGATAAAGCACATTGGTCCGTTTTGCCCCAAGTATTTCATTTGTCCCCTCTCTCGGCGCACCAATCGTAGCAGTAGTGCGCAAGTAGAGCGACGGGGCAAAACGGACCAGGGTCCCTTATCGCACCCTAAAAATTGATTAAAGTCCGTTTTGCCCCCTCCGACCTTAACTGTCTCAAAAGTATAGCGAGATCAACTCCAGAGTCGCGATCGCCAAAGGCCGCCCCCGAAGGGAACTAGTTGCACCAGTTCTCCGGTGTCGTCACCCACACTCCGATTGGAATATACGACAGCTCTGCCGCTGCGAATCCGTGGCTACGCGCTCGTTAAGCTACTTTGTCGCTGAGTGCTTTGTCGAGTTTAATTATCCGTCATTAAATCGACAAACAAACGATACGGCAACCGGTAGCTGTAACAAGGTAGACTCCCCAATGGCGAAACATTTTACCGCCGATTATTACGGAGCCGATGCAACGGCGAATCGAAGTCGACGATGTTTTTTCTGCGTTCGATTACATGAAATTCTTGGAATTTCTCGGAATCCTTGAAATTTTTGAAATTTATTGAAATGTTTGACATATCTTGGAATTTTTTTTACATATCTTGAAATTTTTGAAATTTATTGAAATTTTATACAAATTTTTGAAATTTTATAAAAACTGTTGCACTTTTATGAAAATTGTTGAACTTTCATGAAAATTCACGGACATTATTGAAATTGCATGCAAATTCTCTAAACTTCAAAAAAAAATGTACCCAAGACGACGGGATATAGAAAAAAAAAAAAAAAAAAAATTAAAACGACCGGAGGTTGAGGACGGTGCGCTCGCGCGGTGGAGACTCATCGACGAGGCATTGAACCCGGGATTCCCCGCTCTCCGCGAGCCGCAGAGGAGAGCCGAGACCACCGACGAATATGAGAAGAGGAAACTCAGCTGATGCGTCTAAAAAAAAAAAAAAAAAAAATACCCACATCGATCCGTTTTGCCCCGTCCTCGCCGCCGTCCGGTGAGACAGCATCTGCATTTTTATTTTCGGGGTGGATAAACACGACTCCGGTGCCGCGAACGAATCGATCGGGACTGGAGTGAAAGTACGTGTGCTCGTTCGCCCGGGCTAACAGGTACTCTCGCCACTTTCCTCGTCCCCGTACAACTCGTGTATACACACAGATACATTAGTCACACTCTTTCCGCAGTCGCGCCTTCGTACGGTGGAGCGAACGCAGTGACGCAATTTCCCGATCGACCGAGGGTACGTTATACGAGGTGGGTGCGCGCGCGTTATCAGCCTCTGTTGCATTCTGCCGCTGCACTCGCGTGCACGTACCCGAGGCCGGCGTACAGGCAAATGTACAGGCGAGTACATAGGAGAGCCCGCGATAGGTGATGCAATAAACAGCCGGCGAAACTGCGAAGATAAATCTCTCGGGAAGAAAGCAAGACTTAACAGTAAAGCAGATAGTACAGTAGAACTTCGATTACCCGAAACCGTTTCGACCGAGTCTAGTTCGGATAATCGAAACGAATTTTTTTTTTTTTTTTTTTACAACATTATAACATTTATAGTAATAAGTCGTATATAAATGAAATAACAGTATATATTAAATTTCAAAAAATATTTTATTTCACAGGGTGTAAAATTGGGGTGTTTCACCTTGTGGAGTAAAACTTTGTACGAAACTCGTGCGATAAACATTTTCTTAACTCGAGTGATTGCAACACTCGCCTTCGGCTAATGCTTCAAAACCCACACTGGTCAGAAAAGTTTTTTCGCACTGGTATCTTAATAAACTATTTAACGTCTAAGTCTTATTTCAAGGTTTCTGATAAATAAAGTCGTCCATTCTTAATTTCCGAATAATAATAATAATAATAATAATAATAATGTCGTGAAACCTCGATTATCCGAACCCGTCGGGACCGTATCTAGTTCGGATAATCGAAATGCACTTGTTTTTTTTTTACGGCATTATAACACTCATATTAATGAGGCCTATATAAATAAAATAACAGCATATATTAAATTTCTAAACATATTTTTAACGTATTTCCAACATCGATGTCCTTATTTTAACGGTTCTGCGAAACAAAGTCGTCCATTTTTAACCGCCGAACGCTAGCTGCGCGCTTTTGAGCAGCGAAACCTCGGCGCCGCTTTAGTGTGAAGCACGTGTGTGCGGCGATTCAAACGATTCGGTATTGAAACTAGTTTCCGATGGGCGCTGTCCGACTCTGCTGGGGTGGGTGAAACTGCTCGGAAAAGCCAGAGTGCGAGCGGACTGACGCTGGAAGAGGAAAAGTGCGTTTCACCACGCTCGAACGCGGGCACGGTTCTTGCCGCAGCGAGCAACAATGTATAATGTTTCGCGCTACACGGTAACAAAAGTCTGTACTTTTTACGACAACTTATTGTTCACAAACGGCCACAATTTTTTATTTGTTAATTTTGCAGTTTCACGAACAAAAGTACAAACCAAAATTGTCAATGACACGGGAAATAAAAGGACAGGTTTCTATATTCAAATAAGTGACAAACGAGTTTGTCACTTAAATTAAAATTTTAATTTTTAAAATTTCATTTTAAATTTTAACAAATTTTTAATTTTAATTTAAAACATTTTTACTATTAACTTAAAAATTATTTTTACGAAATTTCGGATACCGATTTTACGAAATTATCTTTCACTGTGCAGGCATTTTTTTACTCAGTTCCGACGGCTTCGGACGATCGAGGTTCTACTGTAGAGTAGAAAAAGAAATAAAAACATCGGGAGTCTGTTTCAGTCGCGAATGCGGGCCCAACTATCGACCGAGCCGTAACAGATAACGAGAGCATAGATCTTCATGAGATAGAGGGAACTTCGAGTAATTCCGTACACGTAACCGTAACTAAGTTCCCATACGGCGAAGCGCCCCGGACTCCGCAAACTATCACACAGTCAAATGTTCGCCGCTCGTTCCGGCTTCCAGAACCGATACGATCTACATTTTATGTGCCCAACTGGACGGCAGATACGGGATAACGATACGCGAGATTCCGTGTGAGATTCTCGGTCCAGGCGGTTTTTCTAGATTTTTTTATTTTTTTTATATAGTTACAGTGGCAAGAACTCTGCTCTAAGCGATAGCCGGCCGAAGGTGTTACGCAATAGGCGAGCCGGCCAGCCGGCCGGGAGACGGCCGGGCGTTACACCGAGAGAGTCTTTAGCGAGTCATGCATATACGATTCGCGAGCGCAGCGAGCGGTTGTGCGAGTGGGGCCGCGACACATGGCGAGATCAGACGTGAGCGGTTGCGCGAACGCGGAAGAAATCTCGGTGTCTGACTATGTACGCGCCGCTACTACTCGGCCGCTGAGGAAAAGCCATTACCACGAGACGCGTTAACACGTAACTCTGCGGCGGCGAGACTGGACGCATGTATCTGTCCGCGTGCACACACGGTAAAAAGGGTTTGTGGATTCGACAAACGTTTCTCGTTCGCAGACACTCATTATTTTTTATCTTTTTTTTTTTTTTTTTTTCAAAGAATTGTATTTTTTATTGATTTTTTTTTTAATGTAACTTACGAGAAATAGATTTGTGTAAGTTTGGGGTAAGAAATATTTGTCAAGTTTGCGTAAATGTTCACAGTCAAGCGAGTGTCTTTTTTGCTAATGGATTACATTAAAAAATAAAAAATAAAAATTATATATAAATAACGAGAAATAGATTTGTGGAAGTTTGCTGGTGAGGAATGTTTGTCAAATTTACGTAAATATCACAGTCGAACGAGTGACAAGCTTACGTCTAGTCGACTGTTGAAAAAGTAAAAAGGAATTTACATTCGGAATGTCCGGGCCAACGAGTTTTAATTAAATTTGTTATTAGCTCGCCGTCGGTCTGCCACGCGAGTTTTTCCGCTATCTTTCCCGTAGCTTTGGTGCGCGACGTCGTACATCCCGTTGGGCTACGGACAGGTGTGCTTTGGAAAAAGCCGTTCAATATTTATGAGACGATGGAGCGAGGAGGGTCGGTTAGGATGGGCGGGGAAAAGATGGCTAAAGCAAGAACAAAAGAATAACGCAGAAGCGGGCGAGGATATAAAAAAAAATGTCTGAGAAAGGGCTATCAAGAGTCGATTATCCGAGTTTGGTATAAAAATAAATACAGTAGAACTGGGCAGAGTACCAAAAAATACCTCAGCTACAAAGACCAAAGTATCGCAATTACATGAAGTATCGAGTGCTTTTTCCAAGCGCTCTTCGCAATTAGGTTCGTAGCGTTAAGCGTTATCAGGCTTTAAAAAAAGGTGCAAAGTAATTTGCACGCGGCTTTCTCTACACAGTAATAAAAATTGTACTCTTTACAACAATTGTCCACAAAGGCTCACAATATTTTATTTGGTAATTTTACGACCCACGATCCGCTTTTTAGTTTTACAAAAAAAAAGCATTAACTACAATTTTTGGTGTCACGGGAAATAAAATAATTGGTTTGTGCAGTCAAACCTTAAAAAAGGAGTTTGTCACTTATTTAATAACAGTATTTTTACGAAACTTCGTATTCCGATTTTACCCATTTTTTTTTTTTTTTTACTGTGCATGAGAAATTTCGTTGATCGATTTTGGCTCCCTCGTAGAGGCATCCAATGTGCAAATGAATTATTTTGCACCTTTTTTCGTAACATTGAAAAACATTGATTTACGTGTTAATTGGGGTGGTCCATATTCACCACGTTTACCCAACATCTCATAAGATTTGAACGTTCGACATTTACCGCATAATTCGTCGTAAAAAATCGCTCACTGCAATTTTTGTTATTCGTCGTTTTGAGACTATTTACAATCTATTCTTCACTTTAACGTTTTTTAAAAATCCATAAATTTAATCCATTTTTATTTTAAAAACCATTAAAAGAAACAACAAGAGAACCCTCTTAGTTATTTTTTTTGTATGGATTTAAAAAAAAATCTTAAAGTGAAGAATAGATTATAAATGGACTCAAAGCGACGAATTGCAAAAATGGCAATTAGCGATTTTTTACGACAAACTCTGCGGTAAATGTTGAACGTTTAAATCTTATGAAATCTAAACATTTTTTACTACACATTTTTACATTTTTTAAGCTTACTGTAAACTTTGTAAGAAGTATATTCTAAAAAAGTTTAGACAGATAATCATGTACTAACAGAAACAGGATGCATGCTACTGATCGAATATCCGTAATGCGAACGTGTACCCAAAAAGTAAAAAAAAAAGTGTTTGAAATTGTAAAAAAAATACTTTAAATTGTAAAAAAAAACGATTTGCAGTACTGTAAACTACTTTTGTTCTTCCAGTAAGTACTCGAAGTACCAAACAAGTACCCGGTACTTGAAGTGCAGCTCAGCTCCGAAATGCACAAATAGATTCCACTTTTTCCTTTGCCTTTCCTCAGTCCTCCGAGAATCTGCCATCTTCTCTCGCCATAATTTTTTCCCCAAGTCAGTTAAGTACTCAGCATCAACGTTCGAGGAGTTCCTCACCGCAGATTTCCCCATTGATTCCTTAGCGACTCTGCTTTCCGTTTTCCTTAGGGAATCCAACCACGCCCGTATCACCCCGAATTACCCCGCGTTAAAGCGTTACGTGGGACGACGTGCTGGGAGTCTCCGCGAGACGGCAAGCAGGAACAAATCTCACCGAGAGAGACAGTGGCAATCTAATTCTAACAGAGTACCGAGAGTCGAGTGCATCGAGCCGCTCTACCGCGTTCTCACGATTCCGATCGATTCGCAACGACGATTCTTTTTTTTTTCCCATCCGTAACGAGGTTTGGCTCCGCTTCATTCGTTCGCCTCTCTTTTCCGACCCCCCCCCCGAGATAGTTCTCCAGCGAGGATCCAAACGAGCCGACAAAGCTCCCTACAACTCGGAGCGCTCGCTTTCCTATCCGTATTCGTCCGAGTCGCAGGAACACGCGACACACACATGATGAGTTTGTCCGCCGAGAACGCACGTACGGATACACAGAACCGAGCTCGTGATACACGATCCAAACTTGTCGAGAGAAACCCTCTTCTTTCACATATACACACATATAGATACATATAAATACACATATCTATATGCAATAAATACAAATACATATAAATATAATATATATATATATATATATATATATAGTCGAAAGACGTCGGTAAAAAGGACAGGCGAGAGAAGGCGCGAGAGTATATGGGTGTGGCCGAGTGTGAATCTATGGGAAATGCCAAAGGTGAGAGAGCCGCGCCGCAGCAACAGCTCTCCTATGCAACGAGTTTTCTCGCTGTTCCCTCTCATGCCCGATTCCTCACGGCGAATCTCTCTCTCTCTCCCTCTCTGGCTCGTCTCTCTTGTGTTCTTAAGCCGGGATCGGACGAGGAGAACGCCAGAGAATCGGCTCCGGGCGATTATGTGGATCGGATAGTCGTCCCGTAACATCCAAGGTTTGCAACTAAGTAACGAGTGTATATGCCCGAGTGGTACTGCCTGCTACTATTGCGACTATTATGTGCAAGCCACTTTGGTATATATATCGCAGTCGCATAAACGTACACGGCGTATCTATAATACTGCACCCCATTACCTGCTAACGTCGCTCGTTCTCCGGTACAGCTGCATACGATGTACGAGTGGTCTCTGTGTGTGTGTGTGTGTGTGTGTGTGTACAGAATCCACAACGATTTCCCGGGGTTCGGGCAAAGGGCAACACGCCGGGGCCCGTTCGGCCGCGGCGTCGGAGCCAGACTTCTCCACGGCAGAAAGTTTCCGCACGAGTTTCAAGCGCGCGGCGCACCCGTGGAATCTCCACGGGAATACACGGGCGAAAGCCATCGCCGTTTCGCTCTCGGCGAGATGTGGACCAATTAGACGAGCGAAGAGTACTCGGCGCTTTAGTCTCATCGACGGCGGTGCGAGTCGAGCAGCTCGCCGTGTATGTAAACCTCAAAGGACAGCGAGAAAAAGAGGAGAAACAAGAACCGAGCGAATTAAAGAGATGCCCCGGCCTCCTGTGACCCCGAGTGTCGTCGTCAGGAGCACCTTTCTCTAAAGACCCTTTTAACGCAATCTGCCATCCAATATCGCGCTAAGGATACGAGCGTTCTTTGTTAGTTACGCAAAGTGCCGCCAGATGGCCACGGCGTTGATGGCGCGACGAAGGCTTTCTCGCAAGCGATGGGGTCGACTCTCCGTATGTATAGGGTGAAAGCGGTGAAAACGGCGCGATCCGTATGTGGTTTGATTTACGTGCTAATCGGCTAGACCGTAATCACCAATTTTAGGGTCGAATTTCAAGACGTTAGTTTGAGCTTACGATCGCTCTTGAGATCTATCTTTAGTTCGATCTGAAGATCGAACCTCAGTTCAATTTGATTTCATGCTAAAATTTCATCTCAAGTTTAAACTTAAGTCTGAACTGAAATTCGATTTTAAGTTCCAACTTAAAATCGATCTTAAGTTCAGACTAATAAGACAACAAGATATCCAAAAAAATCTTACCATTCTCTACGTATCGTTTGCTATCCATCTTCACTGTCACCGATCATGTCAGCCATTAGGTGAAGAACGAGATTATTCTCCAGCAATCATTTCATAGAAATGGATTCAAGAAATTCTTTTGGCATATCACCTATTCATGATGGTACAGTGTTATGTCATCAAAGGTAACCGCATTTGGGCATTCCAGATTCCTAAATTCTACGCCGAAAAAGCGTTAAAGTTCGATCTTAAGAGTCTTGAGTTCGAACTAAACAGCGATCTCGAACTACAATTGAATTCGACTTCAGACTTAACATCGGACTTAGGTTCGATCTTAAGCAAGCAATAAAGTCCAAGCCAAACTCCGATCTTAATTTCGATATCAAGAGCGATCTCAAATTCAAACTACCCTCTTAAAATTCTACCCTTAGCATCTACACATATAACACGAAAAACAGATTTTTCTTCTCATGTCACACCCCTTACAGCGGGAAGGGTGTGCACAGTTTAATTCCCAAAGCCGACAAATCGTTCCCGGTAGGTCTTTAACGCCACTTGACGCGGAACTGGCGTTTAAATGATAGGATAGGCGAAGCCTCACGGTAACTATCTTATTTTCCATCTATCCATCCATCTATCGTCGCTCGGGATCGAGAGCGAGTCCGGGGAGTCTCGCTCTCATCGAGTCGGCCAACGGCCCGACTTTAACAGACCTAACGTGGGCGATTAACCTAGCGTGCGAGTGAGCTTGCCCAACGACGATGCCGCTCCAGGAAAGCCGGTCTCCCGGCTTCCCTACAGCGAGCTTCGAGAATTCATTCGATGTATCTATCCTGGATGCACTCTCGATAGCCGATCTAGCTCTCGCTCCTTCTCCACTCTCTGCCCTATCGCGCCGCAGCGTACGTGTAATTAATGTAGTCCCCGCGGTGTACAGTCGAGTCAATTCACCACCGAGATTTGCGGTTCGCGGATCCTTGTATTACATAATTACTTGTCGAAATCTTGATTAGCGCTTTGAAGATAAAATCGACATCGTCTGTTGGAATGACATAAAATACATATTTCACATGTGTACCCGAAGACGTCAGCTTCATCGCTGTTTGATTCTCGTCGACTTCGCTTCCTGTACTGTCCCTCGGCTTATGGGATATCGCAATTGCTATACGCTGTATACTCGAATGCACAAACTGCACCTAGAAATACGTGAAACTCGTCCGTGACGTCACGCGAACCACGACGAGTGAACGCGCTCGCGATCGAGATTTCCGGGTTCGCGAGTTTAGCCCCGTCTCTCTCTCTCTCTCCACCTCGCGAGTGCTCTCTGCTTTCAGCATCCCGAGCTCCTAACTCGCGGCTTACCGCTAGATGCACTCTGCACACGGGGAGGCCTGCATTGATTTATCGGCGCCGTTGTGCTTGGCGTATACGTGCCCTACGAGCCGGGAGCATCGATCGAAATGGGTCCACCGAGTATCCGCAGAACTCTCTCTCAGTTCCCGATGGGCTTTTGATAAATGGGATCATCGGTGAAACAGCCGTCATTGTAATGCAGGGATTGGAGGGGCGAAACGGGCAGGAGGAATGAACGCAGCTCGAGCGAGAGCGGTTTCATGAATCGTTTAGGAGCGAAAAAAGTGGAATACGCAATGATTGATCCTAGCTTCGGAGAAAAACATTGTGTGATCGGGACGAAATGGGGCACTCAAACTCACCGTTATCGCGAGAACTGATGTGCTTCGGTTCGACCCGTTTTAGGAGACACGCTGTCCGTTATTGATGCCTGGTTTTTCCGGACATCTTGCTTGATGTCTCTGCGGAATCAAAGACTTCAAGCGAGTCATCCAACGAGGCATGCAGTCTTGCTAGATGTCTTGCTGCAATGAGAGAAGGCTCTGATGGGAATTACCATAGATCTGGTAAAAACCGACTGAGCTTTGAGGTTTATGGAAGAACAATTTGTCAGCGATACCCTCACAAACATTCGTATTAAACTTAACATATTCTGCTAAGAAATATGATATGAGTATTACCCGAATATCTCGTAATTTTTGCTAGAATATTAATTCCCTTTTACTATAAAACATAGTAATCGGTGACGTCGTGATCGCGAACCGTTTGTTTAAGGTCTGTAAGTCATGTCGGCATATTTTGTCGATTAAATGTTTTTTATGCATACATAAAACAATTTGATTGACATTTTCAGATTTTATGGACGGAATTCTCACTTTTAATCCACGAAATTCCTAGTACTGTTCACAAAATTTTTTCCCAGAAAACGGCCCGTTTTCTGGGAAAAAATTACGATTTGGGTTGGGTAAAAATTGTCATGGCCCCTGTGAAAATGTCACATATCGCTAATGTACCATGTCGCCTGGTCGAAATTTACCATAAGATTTCATAGTTTTTTCCGAGATCCTTCTTTCGGTGCATCTATCATACACAGACTATCCCTGTGATAAATGTGTTTCGAGTATCCGCTCTGAGCGGACGTAGGTGGCGATACGGCCGTGCTAGCCAAGATGGCGACGGAGCAACGTTACTTGAACCATGTTGCCCGGTCGAAATTTACCACATGACCTGGTAGTTTTTCCAAGATTCTTCTATGAGTCTACATCTCCCTTGTTTGATGTCTTCGACAGTAGACATCAATGCCTGGCAGTCCAATTCACCTTGCCGGTGTTCCAATGAATTTTCTCGACTCTTTTGCCGTGGACCATGTTGCCCCGCCTTGCTCCGTAAGAATTTACAATCCATTTTATACATAAGAGGCGTACTACCCGTTTTTCCCTAAAAATGTAAAAAACATGGTCATATCAACCGTGATTACTGCACATCGTACGGCGAGTGCGATGCAAGCAGTAGGGGAGAACGGGGCAAAATGGCACAGCGGCGCAAAACATGATAATGAGACAAATCGCAATTTTCCAACAACTTTTAGATGGTAGCTGGTGGTAAGTGGGGCAAAACGGGTTTGAAAAACCCGATGTATCGTTTGGACAAAGTGGGGCATCCAAAAATGATTCTAAGATTGAGTTTTGCCCTCATCGTCCCGTTTTGCCCCGCTGTGCCATATTGCCCCAGTCTCCCCTATATATCGTTCCACTAAAGTTCGCGGAGAAACTTATTCTCTCGGGGATTGCCCGCGCGGCGATACCTGTGCAGAATCCTATGTGCGGTGTCCGGTACAACGCTCATGAACATAAATGTACCCGTTAACGTTCACATAAACGGAGCATAGATGGATCTATGGGTTCATAAATGAAGATATACGGCGGTCCGCGGCGTCGCGCAGCCTCCGTATCGCGGAAGAATCCTCTGGTCTGGTACTTGCGCGAGCCCATCGCTGCACACAGCACTGTCGAGCCTCCCGCACACGGCCAGGTCGACGCGACTCTTCCAACTATGCTGTACACTCCTACGCGAAAACTGGGAACACTGCAAACATCAATCATATATAAGCTCGCCCCTCGCTGAGATGTAACTCATTTTCTCGCCCGAGCGAGCTTTGTTCCGGAAACGTCTTGGGAACGGAAGTGATTCTTGTGTATAGCGAGGTGGAAAAGAAATAACATTGCGCAAATGTATTTGTCATATACAGGAGAACCCCAATTAACCGAAATGCTCGGGATCGAAGAGTACGCGGATAATCGAAATGCCGATTAATCCCATCTGGACAGCGAAAGTATATACTGAGTCAATAATTGCTAATGATGCAACTTTATTTTAACTTGTTACAACATTTGGTACAACTTGTATTTAATTGTTACATAGTGTTAACTAGAATGTAATGCTTTGGATATTTTTTTACATTAATAGTACGTAGGGTAGTCTTTTTTTTTAAGTTTGTGCTGGTGCCGCACTCCACGCATAAAAAAGAAACAAAAATTGAAATTTTCATATGGCTTCCTCATAAAAGTTGAAAATTGAAATTTCCATACAGCTTCCTCTTTAAAAAAAAAAACCTCGGAAGCCGAGCCCGGTTAATCGGGGTTCTACTGTAGTAATTTTTGCTTCATATGTTTTTTTTATATGTTATTTCATGTGTTACACTTTTCGCGAACAGTTTGAAAATATAATTAATGTACTATGACATTTATTCCTGCGTATTGTGACATGGAGAAAAGCAGAATGCGAAGGTATATTTTTCACATACTAATTTTCTGGCTGGTTAATTCTCTGGCACTCGTGAGCTCTCGCTGCAGCAAAGTCGAGTCATCCGCACACGGTCATGTCGCCGCATCTCTTCCAGCTATGCTGTAAACTCCCACGCGAAAAGCGCGATCGCTGCAAGCGTCAATCGCGTATAAGGTGATACATCCTCCCCCGGTGAGATGTAACTCATTTTCTCGCCCGAGCTAGTTTTGTTCCGGAAACGCCTCGGGAACGAAAGAGATTCTCGTGTATAGCGACTGTTAATTTTTATTTCATGTATTATTTCGTACTCTAATGCCTTTCACGAAATTAGAAAAAATATTATTGATATATTTGTGTGAAAAGAACAATGCGAAGGTATATTTTTCATATACTATTTCGCCACATTTACATATCTACCACTCACAACTCTACCAGAAAACATCTTTACCATATTACAACTCTACCGTATTAGAACTCTATCAAAATCTCTACCGGAATACAGGGCTACCGTTTAGCCTTGTATTCCGGTAGAGTTTTATTTCAAGTTCGGTGGAGTTTCATTTCAAGCCCTGTAGAGATCTTGGTAGAGTTTTTATCTGTTAGAGACGTAAATGCGCCATTATTTCGTATACAATTATTTTCACCAATTAAAAAAATATATAATTTACATAGTGATGAGAATATGAGATATGTCCGAGCAAATATAAAAAAAAAACATATTTTCGCTCATACGAAAAGTACATGATTTATCTACAGAATATATTGTCACGCTCAACAATTGCTTCTATTCAATATTATTTCTGCTAAATTTTTCGTCTGTACGATTTTTTTGTTCCTCGCCGGTAACGACGATCGTTTTCGTGAAATTTTGAGATGCGATCAAGACGTCCTGATTATCGGATCGATTGACTTATGCATCGGCGTTTGACTGAGGAAATTACGGAGATAGCGCAACGAAGACTGCAAGAATTTCTTGGTAACCGTTAGGCGAAAGCTTGGTTAAGCCACCTCGGCTCGCATGTATAATGCACAATTTACTCGGTCGGTGTGCAGGCTGAACGGTGCAGTTGTGCTCGTGGGCACGCACACTTCCGTCAGCTAAGGTGCCCGGAAGGCCTTGAGGTCTACCACATCATCGACCCGACGGGCGCAGGCTGTTCAAACCGCGGATTCGTCGTCGGCGTCGTGGCTGCGAATCGTTCGCGCTTTCCCGAACCTTGAAATATCTACACGAACATATTCATAACCGATGTCCCGAGCGGGTTGGACTCGAATTAGACTCGAACAGGGTGGAATATAACCGGACCATTCACCTTGCGCAGATTGATTCCCCGTGGAGAACGAGTTAAAACATTCGTTCCGTGCGAGTTTCTGGACGAAAAATTGGTTTGCCAAACTTCGTTGGACATTCGCGACTTTTCACGGAGCATGCAAGTCTGCGCCGACCGATTCAGCACATTGGAGCACTTCGCAGTAGTCAAATGAGTGCTACGTTTTTAACCCTACAACTCATGACTGCGGCTCGAACTCGCCCAATGTTAATGTGAAAAAATGAGCTTGTAGCTGTTTTTTTTTTCCGGTTTTCAGTCTTCGAATGGGTTTTTCATTAACCAAATGCAAATAAAATCAGATTTCTCGCACACCAGTCACTTAGAAAAACGAGCAGTGATGCGATCTATATTTTCCAGTGTCCCTCAGTCGTTGCACAATACTTATCTGCACTGTTAAAAAAATGTTTAATTTAATCCACCCGACTGGAAGTTCTTGTGCAAAAACTGGTACATTCAGTTTAATGTACAATTGCAATAAAAAAATAAGTAGATTATTGGATTTAAAGTAAATTATTAAAGGTAGACTATTTCTAAAGTTTTTAATATACTGTACCTTAATTATTGGATTTACAGTAAAATCGAAGTAAATTATTAAAAGTAAACTATTTCTAAAGTTTTTAATATACTGTACGTTGCTTTTTGACCCTGAAATTTAACATACCAGTTTTATGCATAAAAACTTCCAGTACCGCTGCATTAAATTGCATACGAATTTTTATTGCAGTCCAGTGTATTCCACTTCGTTGCAGCGATGTTTGACTGCACACCGACGGAGCACGCGATCGAACTCGCATCTGCATAGGAGATTCGAGGGTTTTGCGCCGAGTCGGCACTCGTTCGCTAAAAACTCTATTCCAAAATTCTCTGAAACGGTTCTTTTCAATAAAAGTAATTCCGCAGGACGACGTTCTCGTCTCTCATCCGCAAGATGAACCGTGGCCGAGCATCTTTGGATCGGCAGCTAGCTCGCACTTGCAGAGTTTCGCCGCGTCTTAAGGCACTCCTTACCGCCCAGTCGAGTCGATTGAGTGCGACTAAAAAAAAAAAAAAAAAAAAAAAAAAAAAGTGTTATAAAATACTACCTTAAAGCTTTCGCTCGCTACATCCATTGCAATGCAAGAATCGTGGCTAATGAAATTCTGCCTCTCCGCAGTCCTCGCAGCGACTCGGTGGCCGAGCTTGGCCTGTAGAAAGCGTTTACCCCACGCGACGAATTATACCGTATCGCGTATATCTATTTGCTGCGGTAGAAAAAAAAAAAAAAAAATGTCTGCACACACCGCGGCTCGTGACCCGCGGCAAAAATCCTCTCTTCCGTATTATCCGGCCGTGCGCGCCCGGAGCGTGGGCCTCGCCACGATAATCGACGATGAATGCTAAGATTTTAAGAAGAAAAAAAAAATGCCGGCCGTACACGAGCGAGAGTGCGCACGGAGAAACTAGAAAGTCCTGCATGCGCGCACCGCAATCCCGCGACTTTGTACCCGCTCGATGAATTTTCTGGAGGGTCGCGCCGACAGAGAAAGCTACGAGGACTCGATCCCTCGTAATTTTGCAACTGCAAAAAGCGGGATAAAATTAATCCGCCTTTAAAAAAAGGCAAATAAAGAATTTGGCTGTTTAATTAAAATAACTTTTCGATGTTCTTCAAATATGACAGAAAATAAGATACAAGTACCGATAACTTTGGTCTCGTGATCGGAGTAGGGGAGACCGGGGCCGAAATGGCACAGCGGGGCAAAACGCGACAGTGATGGCAAAACTCAATCTTACACATCCAGAAAAATAGTTCATTAATCGTCAATAAAATCGGATATTAGAATATTTTTATTTGTATTAATTGAATTTTCATTTGACTCAAGGATATTTTTATTTGATTCAGGTATATGCGATATTTAACTCTAATCAAATTTATTAGGCTTCAATAAAACTCTATTAAGCCCATATTTAAATAAGCAATTTTGTTTGACCTAAATAAATGTTATTTGTGTTTATTTATCAAAGTGGTACGGTTCCCACTAAAGCAAAAAAATTGTAGGTCCCGCCGCTAATAACCATAGCAGTTGATGCGA
Source organism: Amblyjoppa fuscipennis (assembly GCA_963575735.1). NCBI lineage: Eukaryota > Metazoa > Arthropoda > Insecta > Hymenoptera > Ichneumonidae > Amblyjoppa > Amblyjoppa fuscipennis. Next base: position 19,725,130 of record OY754493.1, read on the forward strand.
CGTTAAATAATAACAAAAAAAAAGATACAAATAATGCAAAAATAAGAAATAAATCCCAATACTGCAGATTTAAAAAAAAAAAAGCAAAAAATGTGAATAAAAAATGTAGTTATTGATTTAAATCATTTTTCAATATTCTTTAAATATAAACAAAAATAAAATACAAATAATGCAAAAGTAAGAAATAATTTCTAATAATCCAGAACTAAGAAGAAAATTAAAAATACGGAAACGAGGTGAATAAAAAATGTGCCTACTTAATTAAAGTAACTTCTTCATACTCTTTACATATCAAAAAAGACCCAAATAATTAAAAATTAATAAGTCAATTCCAATAAGTCTAGATAAAGAGTAATGTGAATTGTGAACAATTCCGGGCGACAAATCGTCTTCGAACGTGAAACCTTTTTCATTGCCGACGGCGAGAAGAGTTTGCGGAGAATCGCCGAGCGAAAGCCTCTCGCGAGTTGCGCCGAACTCCGCGCTCGCCGGTTCGACGTTGTTCCGTCGGCACGTGTACGCCTGAGCATGCAGCTGCAGCCTGCAGAGAAAAGGACGAAGCGTCTCCCGGTATCACGGTAGCAAAGTGCTATTACCGCGTGAGAAGCCTCGTTCGAGTAAACAAGCGTAAGTGCGTCGCGGTCCGATCTCTTCCGCCCCGGCTGTGTGTCTCGAGTGGAAAAAGCTACGGATGGTCAGACGAGAGCGACGAGCCGTCGTTACCGACTCGCTCGGCTAGATCCGCCGCGATATCTCTTATCAATTTTTTTTTTTTTTCATTTTATCTTTTATAAATTCTTTTCTTCCTCTTTGCTGCTTTCCGATCCTTTCACCCGGCATTCGAGACTCGAGTCTCGTACCGCGCGACTCCGAATGCCAGTTATTCGGTTGCCCTCTCTCTGCGTAGCGGCGCACGGAGTGCTGGCTTTACGTATTATGTCTATACGCTCTATGCATATATTGATTCATTTATTTATTCGTTTATTTATTTATTTATGAATTGGATAAAACCCTTTTACAAAAAGATCAAATATAGTCTGTATGATTTAACAAATATAATGCATAAAGTATACAAAGTATTAAGCATTCAGTAACATTTTTCTTAATATTTTATCTATATTTATTGATATTTTTATTTCTAATAAAGAAATACGGATAGCTATGAATGGTCAAACCAAACAGATGAGCCGACATTGGATAAAAAAATCTTTAAAAAATCTAAAATTCTTTAAAATTCTTTTTGTCATAAAAAAAATTATCTTATGGATAAAAAAAATTAAATAAATTTAACAAATGTTTAAATAAATAAAAAATTAATTATTTAAAAAATTTAATACATAAGTTTATTAAACAAATTTAATAAATTTTTCTTGTCGATGAAAAAAAAAAATATTATATTTTCTTCCTCTCTATTGCTTTCGGATCCTTTCACCCGGCATTCGAGACTCGAGTCTCGCACCGCGACTCTGATTGCCAGTTATTCGGTTACTCTCTCGGCGTACCGTGGCACGGAGCGCTGGCTTTGCGTATTATGTCTATACTCCCTATGCATATATTTATAATAATGTCTGCGCCGTGGCTCGTCCAAGGCTCCCTCGGCGTCTGCAACGAACGCTGTACACTGTACGTACTATGTGTGTATAGAGTAACCACAGCTATCACGACGATTCGCGAATCGTCGGAGCATTCACCTTCGACTTCCCGTTACTCACGTCCTAGGGACTCCCCTCTCCGGTCTTCGTCGCTCGTAGCAGCAGCTCCGTCGGCCTCCTCTCACACATGCCATGGACTCGATGCCGCAGACGAGGGCTTCTGCTTTTGCTTAGCGTGTAGTCTGAACGACGACTATAAATGATTACTTCATGGCTGTTATTTCTAACATTGTCAATGAAAAATCTAAAGCTTTCGTTTCTTCTTTGCAATGCTTTTTTTTTTTACAAAGTTTCTCGGGAACCCACGATCGACCAGTTGCTTGCGTAGGGAAGTGTAAGGTGGAAGTGGAAGGCCGTCTTGCTGACCAATTTCTTATTTGATGAGCATTATTTTTTTTTATGTGTTTATGATTTTCCCTCGTGAAACAGAAATACGATAGCTCGGGGCCTTCCGATGAGATTCGATTATGCAGGGGAGAGCGGGGCAAAGTGGGATGGTGAGGCAAAACGCAATTTTCCAATAACTTTTTGATGTCCCATTTTGCCCCAGCGATACAACCGGGATTTTCTGTATCATTTCGCCCCGTCGGTACATTCCGGATTTTCTGGGCCAATTTCTCCCATCGGTACATTCTGGATTTTCTTTTTCCAGTTTGCTCCATCGATATAATGCGGATTTTCGGTTGTCCCAGTTTCCTCCATCGGTGCATTCCGGATTTTCTGTACCATTTTGATCCCATGATACTTTTCAGATTTTCTGTACCATTTTGATCCCATGATACATTTCAGATTTTCTGTACCATTGTCGCTCATTGATGCATCCCGATTTTTCCGACCATTTTGTCCCATCGACACATCCGGATTTTCTGTACCATTTTGCCCCCATTGATACATTCTGTACTTTTCTGTACCATTTAGCCCCATTGATGCATTCGGATTTTCCATACCATTTTGTCCCATCGATACATTCCGGATTGTGCCATTTTGCCCCGCTCTTCCCTTCGATTTGGAAAGCGCCCAGTTATCTGCTGGATGCTTCGGTTCTTGTCTAAACAAAAAAAAAAAATCATGAAGCTCTCCTCACCATCGAAACTCGAAGCTCGCCGGCTCGTCCAAAGGATGTTCTTCATTTTTTGCAAAATTTTCAATCCCCCTTGTTACTTTTTCCTTATCTCTCGGTTGAGCCGAGAGATAGCGCGGGGTCAGGAGCCTGTTCGAGAATCTTGTCCAGGACTCCGAGACCCTCTTACCATACACTTTTTCCCTCGATTACCCGAGTGCATCTACACGACTCTAAGAGGAAGCTGCCGCGTCTCTCCCTCACTCGATATCCGTCCGAGGAGTTTAATTAAACAAAGTTTACCGTCCGCGGCTCCGGCATCGACGAGGGAAGACTCGGCCGACTTCCGTCACCGATCTCCGTCCGACGAACTCGTCAGGAAAGAATCGAAAAAAAGAAAAGAAAAAAAAACAGATCTCCAAGCTCCATTCGACCGTCAATTTTATTATCTCAGCATACGCAGCGCGTCCCGTCTTCCAGAAGATTCAGAGAAAATTGTAAGCGCGACCCTCCCAGGAGTTCGCTCCGCCGAATGGCTCATTGTTCCACGCTCATCTCACGTAAGTTCTTCAAGTCGGATCCTTGTTTTTTTTTTTTCCATTAACCGGAGTAATTAGCTCGAAGGTCGTTGCACCGAAGCGCACGCGTAAAAGAACTGAGGAAAAACGAAGAGGAGAAACAAAAAGAAGAAAGGAAAACCCTTCCAGCGCATGCGCCTCGCCTTTTAGTGCAATTATTCGCGAATCGAATATCGTGAGACTCGCGATTCCCGGAGGGATGCCCTGTGCCGTTTCTTCGAGAGGATCGACGCGGCTCGCGGCGGAGCGAGCGGGAAAACCCGAGGACGGAGAGAGGAAGCGGATGAAACGGTGCTGAGAAGCCACCGATGCAGTTTTACCAAGTAAAACGAGACGGATAAGAAAAAAAGAAGAAGAAGAAGAAGAAGAAGGAAAAAAAAAAGAAGATTTAATGGATCAGTCGCGGCCGCCGTGCGCGCGCCTTCTCTATCCGCGGCATCGGCCGGAGCGCGAGGGGGGAGCCGCGAGTTCGCTTAATTACTCTCGGGACGCAATTAGCCGATTAATTAAGGCAATTAAAAACGTTGCATAACCATAATGCATCCCGCAGGTGGCAGCACGGCCGTGGCAATGAACTTGCCGCCTCTGCTTTTCCAACAGCGGCGCGCAACTGCGGCTGCGTTTTTAAACATCGGCCAACTTTTCTCACGCTTGCGGAATCGAGAGGCGAATAGGAGGAAGATCGAAACGGATAGATGAGAGCGCCTCGCGCTCTCCTCGTAAGAAAACGCGGAAAACAGATGCAGCTGCGCGGCGATGCGCAGGCCGAGAAGCAAATACCTCGCCGTGTTTTCTTCTCTTTGGCCGAGATAAGCGGCTTTCGATGGGATAACTCATCTCGTTAGCGGTGCTTCCGCACTAATTGGCCATACTAGCCGCGCACTCGAAGACGCGCCGCTGCGGATTATCTGCGAGGTATCTCGAATGCCGAGTAACACGGCGAACGATCGATGTGCTCGACGAACAATGTTTCGCGAGATCGTTCCGGTGAGCCCGTTATTGTAAATATCAAATAATAGCGAGGAGGTTCGACGTAGGATTGCACAGTCGAGCCGTCTTGGCCGGCTCTACAAAATCTTATTCGGCTAATGGGGAATTATAGTCTGGCCGGCTGAATCGCGGCTTGGTCGGCTTAGATTTTTAGGCTATTTTTATTGTGAATTACAACGAAGCTGATGAAATTAATGAGACATTTATGTGTGGCACATCACGTGTTTTTTTTTATTCGTTTCTGTACAACTATTATCACCGGCAAACGAGAACATCCCAACTTTCCAATACCAGAATCGAGGCGTATTGAGAGACATGACTAGTTCGTAGTAGGGCTGTACAGTCGAGCCGTTTTGGCCGGCTAAAAAATCTTATCCATCTAATGGGCATTACAGTTTGGCCGGTTGAACCGCGGCTTAGCCGGCTAAGATCGTTTGACCGGCGAAAAATTAGGCGCACTCTAACCGGCTATTTATTTTTATTGTGAATTACAACGAAACTGATGAAATTAATGAGACATTTGTGTGTGGCGCATTACCTGTTTTGTTTATTCTATGGCTGTACAGTTGAGCCGTCTTGGCCGGCTAAAAAATCTTATCCGCCTAATGGGCATTATAGTTTGGCCGGTTGAACCGCGGCTTAGCAGAATAAGATCGTTTGGCCGGCTAAAAATTAGCCGCACTCTAACCGGCTATTTATCTTTATTGTAAATTACAAGAGAACTGATAAAATTAATGAGACATTTATTTATTATTCATTCGTTTCTGTACAAGTATTATCGCCAGGAAACGAGAACACGCTAACTTTCTTATATCAGAATAGGGCGTATTGAGAGACATTACTAGTTCATTGGAATAAGATTTTTGAAGATCTTAAAGGTAGTCGAATATAAGCAAATAATAGTACATAAGTGAATGAATAAAACAGGTAATGTATCAAAGATAAATGTCTCATTAATTTAATCAGTTTTCTTGTAATTCAATAAAAATGAATAGCGGGCTAAGCAGCGGCTAATTTTTAGCCAGTCAAATCTTCTTAGCCAGCCTAACTCTAATGTCCATTAGCGGGATAAGATTTTTTAGTCGGCAAAGACGGCGCAACTGTACAGCCCTAGTTCGGCGCTGAAGTTGTCGAAGGAGGGAAACGGAACGGCACCCCCGAGCCGCGGATAATAACGAGAGGCGGCGGGAGGGAGAGGAGGTCGACGCCCGAAGCGAGGATCGCGCAGGATGAAAGGAAAAACAACGCGGGCGCTAAGTATTCTTTCCTCCGCGCTTCGGCTTCCGTTCGGCGTTACATTCTCTGTTGTTCTTTGGTTTTTCTTTTTTTTTTTTTTTTTCCTTGCCATTCAACGCCGCGCGGCTTTTCCCTGACGGCTTGCTCGGGCTCTTTCGCTCCTTTTGACGCGCCGCCTCATCGTGTCACTTCGAATTTCCTGAGCGGTTTTTAGAGAGATTACTTTTTTTTTTAATTCCATCGCGTCTGGCGGAATTGTGCGTGTTCGTCGAGAATTATTATCGAATTTATCGATTCTCGATGGCTTGAAAAGATAACGCGAAATTATTGTGCGCTTGAATTTGCCCTCTTCGCGGAAAAATTTGCACCATTAAAAATAAAGTTCGTTGCCGTTTTCGATACTTACTGAGTACGTTTCACGTCGCTTTGGGGTGTTGGTTGTTAGATATTCTCTGTATCGCGTGATCCCGCAGATATCCGCCTGAGACTCAGTTTCATCGAGTTTCAAAGGTTGAGTTTTGCGTCGTGCGAACTTCGCTCGATAAAGTAAACTTAGAGAATAAAATTCTCGAAGTGAACAGTTTTTTGTTCTCTTCCTGCACAGTAAAAGATGTTTGTACTTCTTTAAAACTTATTGTACACAAACGTGCCCAAGTTTTTTTATTTGCTAATTTTCGAAATTTTCTTAATAAAAATGACGAACGGATTATTTAACGGTACAATAATAACAAAATAACAATCGTGTACCCAACACTTTCAGCATTCTATCAAAAGTGTATAACATCAATGTAATATGCGCGGATGAAAAAAAAAAAAAATGGTGGCGCCATTTTTTCTGTGAAAAAGTTGATTACAAGATAGATAGACATATGCATGGATCAGTTACCGACATTATTTATTTTACAGTTTAATTATTTATAGAAAACCCAGTTCGATCGATGAATTAATTCTTGAATTATTTTTTATCATCTAATTCGTAAAAACAATACGTGAATTTTTATACATTTTTGAATCACGATTTTGTCCTAGTGATCGACAGTACGGCGATTACCCGGACAGTTTTATGTGTTATTCTGAACCAATTATCGACAACTGCGATTTTTTGCGAAAATAAAAATTTTACGAAGATAGAACATTCATTTAGTAATAATGGATGCTTCGCATGTAACGTCAAATTAAACTTAGGCAGTTCGCGCATTGCAGAATTTAATCAGATGTCACGAGTCGCACCTTAATCTCCAAGTCAAGGATTCCGGCGAAATCACGCTCGGCTCGGTCATCCACAACTTTTCGATTTTCTTATTATCACTGTTATGATTTCACAAACCTCAAAAATTCATACAATGTTCTACCTACCTCAGAGGAGGAATAGAATTTATTTCCACTGTACGGCTTTTGCCTTTTACATCCCCATCACATGTTCTTCATACAAACTAAAAACTTGCTTCTAAACACAGAAATCTGTTTTCCAAACGAACAACCAAGATAGATGAAGACTGCCTTATCATTACACCTTTGACTTTCTCTTAATACTGTTACTACCGCTACTCGTGTCTTATATCCAACAATACTGCTGCATACATACCTCAGAGGAATTGAGGTTGGTTTATTTAAGCGTCGAAAAGCACTCACTGTCTCATTTGTCACTGTTTGTCACTGACTGGTCGGTTACTGGTACATGGTCGACTACTGGGACGTTTACCTTATCCTCGTATCGTGCTCGTTGTTGTCACGAAGGTTTTTTCGTTATTTTTTTATTAGCTTTTTTTTTAATGTACGGTTCTCATACCTTTGATGCCGCATCTGCTCCTCGCAAATTCTCGGACTTATAACCTTTGTGCCGATACTATATATTGTGGAATCTCTTTTTTTTATTTTTTATTTTTTTTTCTGTGAACCCGCTTGATGAGAATTCTTCGGCTTGCACACCTCTCTTATTCCTCGCGTTCGCTCTGCCACGCTCACTTAACGCGGGCTCAAACTGATTTATTCTCGGCTCGCGTGAGCCTTTCAACGACCAATCCGTTCTCGACTGCAGAAACTTCGTCTCTTCGTCTGTCCCCCAGTAATTCCTTCTCTTCGTGGTGCATCAATTTTAAAAAGTATAGTTTTTTTTCGGATAAATCATTGGTCGTCGTTCTTTGCTCTCTCTAAATAATCCATTCGAAAGATTAAAAAAACTGTGTCGATTAGAATCAATGTCGACGGTCAATATTGGAAACCTTAAAAATAATTTTCTTTCAAATAGTCGTTTCTGATATTTGTCCATAGGAAATCAATTCTCCGGGCTATCGAAAATTTTGTCGATAGCAAAAATAACATTGAATTATACGAAGCGATGGGCCGAAGGACTCCGGTCGATGGCCTGTTGACAATATATGTATACATTGATCTATAAATGCATGCATTTTTTATATGTGAAAAGATCATTAAATCATCATCGTGTGTATTGTCAATAAGCATATACTATTAATAGCAAACGCTCACATGATACCACTTATATAAACATTTTCTCGAAAAGTATAATTTAACATATGAAAAATGTAGTTTAGCACTTACTTTTTTTTTCTTGAGCTCGAGTACATAATTTATAGTAAAATTAAAGTAAATCATTAAAACTAAAGTTTTTAATATAACGTAAATTAATCTTTCATCACAATTCCGTTTGAAATTTAAAAACCCACTTTTATGCATAAAAACTTCAAGTACCACTACATTACATTTCATGCGAATGTTTTTTTTTACCCTGTAGGTAGTTCGAGTGCATAATTTGCATGCAAACTTCGCATCTTCGAGTCCGATACATCCACGTTATTGGATGCGATATCTATACCCGTGCGTATTATAATACAATGAATAAACTCTCTATTCTCCCCCCATGCATACATCTACCTATGTAGGTACATCCACCGTCGAGCGCGGAACTCTCCCGCGGCGTTTCTACTCGGGATAGTCTTTCCCGAGCGCGGCCCCTCCGCACGTTCCGTACCGTGTATATTCGTGCACACAAGCGAGGAACAATTTCATCGGCGAGTAAACTACCGTTGCTGCGGGGTGGTATCGACCCCTCCGACCGGTTACTTAATTCCATTCCCTCTTCCATCGTTGCGTTCGCCCTTCCCGTTCAATTCCTTCCGATACGCAATTCTTTTCTCCACCGGTTGCACGTACACGAGGATTACTTTTCTAGTGTGTTGCTCTTTATTTTTTTATTTCTCCCCCCCCCCCAGCCACTTTTTCTCATTCCTGTATTTCTGCTCTAAAAGCAGCAATTTGTATTCTTCCCTTCGCGCAGTTTATTTTACCTCCGCGGCAGTCGCACGCCAAACTGCAAGGTCGAAATAAAGTTTTCACAATGGACATTTTTCCTTCACAAATGTCCGGCACTTTTCTCTTGTTACATTTTGTTTTATAGTATTTTTTTTGTTGCCTAAACGTTTTTTTTTTAATTGTTTAAAGGAGAATTGTAGAATTAACCACAAAAAAAAAAGCGTGCAAAGTGATTTGCACGATTAGTTCTTTATGTTTTACGGTTTTGCGCATAACTTCCTCTATGATAAATTTCATCGGTCATTTTTGGCCTCCTCGTGGAGGAAGCTATAATTAAAATACAATTTTCAAGTCCTTTTAATTGTATTTTTGAGTTTAGTATCAACAAATCATGTACAAATTACTTTGCACCTTTTTCCGTAACACAAAAAAAAATGTCTACATCTCATAAAATTAAAACCGTCCAAATGCACACCAGAATTTGTTATCGGAAATCGCAAACTGAAATTTCTCGGATTTCGTTCTTTTAAGGAAAGTTTCTAAAGAAAAGGTAATTTTAAGGAAATTTTAAGGAAATTTTTTAAAGAAAAAATATAACTCATCAAAATTCCATAAAATCGGATCCCTTCGGTAGATTTCAGCCAAATTCAATACAAAAGTTTTATGTTCAGAGTAGTGTATTTATATAAATTTTTCGGACGATACCTCAATCTTTACGCAAACTAGACATTTAAAAAAAAACAGACATTTTTCAAAAATTTCAAAATGCGTATAATCTCGAATCGGGCCTCGATCTTCATGAAAATGACCCCGCGGGAAGAAACGTGACAAGTGTACAAAATTTCAATCCTCCTCTCAAGCCATTTCCGACTTATACTCATTCTAAACGATGCAAGTCTGTCAAACACACACGCATTTCTCGACGTTTTCGACCATTTCTACTACGCTGTCATTAAAATCGTAAAAATGTATTTTTTCACGAAATCATAGCTTCCTCTGTGAGGAAGGAAATAAAAAAAATTGCAGAAGCTCGCTGACGAGAGGCTTTTTTTAAAATTGAAATTGTAGAGAGCCTTTTATCCGGGTGTGAGCGACGGTGCGGCAATCAGCGCAATTTGTTTCACTCCGAATTCCCCCCGTTCGCGAGGCTCGTGAGGGAAACCGTCGATGGCGGTCGATGCCGGAGGGACGAAGAGAGTGCTTTCCCGGATCGCCGGAGTGTCCTCAACCAAGCTCTTCCCTTTTTCTCCTCGAGCCACTCGAAGACTCTTCTCGCCTGGCAGGGGAAGATATCCGCACCGCGGATATCTCTCCATCAATAAAAGATAACTCGAATTCTCGCGCCGAATAATTGATCCCAGGCGATTCCTGCCTCGGCGCCTCGCCCGGCTGCAGTCCGGGCTCTCCGTATTCCCGGGACCAAAAGGCTGGACGACGTAGTCGAAACTCCCCAGGGGTACCTTTGGGAATCGCTCACTTTTATTCTTTTTCCCGGCTCAACGTCGTTCCTCCGGCTGCGATCTTCAGGGATGCTGGAGAAAAGTCTCTCGGTCGTCTTCACGCGTCTTTCTTGCATCTCGACCTTTTACTACAGGGAGGGAGATGAGGGAAAGAAGCGTTTATTGCGTGCTCTGGGAAAAGCACGAAGCCGCTTAGGGGAAGACCAAAGACGGATGAGTGCGAGAGAGGCAGAGCAAAAATTTTGAATCCATTTTTTTCCGAAAACGCTTCATAAAATAAAAAAAAACTACTTGCGGGACGCCCCGCAAGTAGTTTTTTATTTTATGAAACGTTTTCGGAGAAAAATGATTTTAAGATACTTTGAGGTTACATTGATCTTCAGTCCTACCTTAAGAGAAATGTGCATAGTGGAACAAAAATTAGAACCAAGATCTAACCGCTGAAACTGAAAATTCATATTGCAGAAAGACAGACAAGGTCAGACAGGGGCAAAAAATTTGACCGACGTAGGTGAAATCGAAATAAAATAATAAACAAATGGAAATTATAGAAACTAGAATAATAGAGTAAGAAACTGAAACTAAAGGATTAAGCTTATCGACCGAAAGTTATGGACTCAAAGCTTATCAACGAAGCTTAAGGAGTCGGAGGCGGAGCGGTCAAGTATTCTGTTGGACTTCTCGTCCATGCGAAGTACCGTGCAGATAGTCACAATATACATGGAGCAATGAATTGAGCAATCTTAATCACAACAAACCAAATACACAGATAAAAATAAAAGAAAAGGGCTGAAAGACTTAGGTCGATGGTCCGTTGGCAATGGCAATGGCAATGGCAAGAGTAATATACAATGTAAATAATCTTTCAAATGTATCAGCATTCGTTTCGTGTAAAACATTGTCAATAAATACATTTACTACTAAAAGAAAATTTAACCTACGAAGCGAGGCACAAAGCAAGGTAAAAAGAAAATCGGCGAACCACTACCTAACAGCTCACCGCAAGGCCAATGCAAAGATGAAGATCGAAATTACAGAAAGTCAGGCAAAATGAGACATAGGCAAAAATTTCACCGATGCAGGATCGTTAAATCGAGAATAAAAGCGTAAGAAACAAAAAATTAAAGATTAAGCTTAGCGACTTAAAGCTTATCAGCGAGACTTAAAGTGGAGGAGGCGCGAAGGGGGCTGAAGGGGGAGGTGGCAGTCAAGTATTCGGCTGGACTTCTCGCAAACCCGGAAGTCTGAAGATGATGTGAATTTAGCATGGGGCAGAAAACGTCTGCGCAATTACCGGCATCGTCGTCGTCTCGGTCGAATTTTCGCGCGGAGACCAAACGGGAGATGGACCACGCCGTTCTCGTCGACGCGTCTCCTGAGGGGGGGGGGGGGGGTGTGCGTTTGGTTACAGGCTCGTGAATACAAGCGCGAGCGTTGCCACGGATACGTGACATAATTCCGCGGGTATATTTCTGTATCTCGCGAGTAGGCGAAGGAGGGAGAGGAGGAGGGGGGGGGGGCGATGGAGAGAGAGATGGAATGTCTGAATCCACTAGACGAGCTTACCCCGTGTCGGAGCTCGGGCATGCAACCCGTCGAAACACTTCCGCGTTTTAGTTGCACAACACCTGTTCGATGTTCGTAATTCTCTCCTCTCACTGCACCGCACACGGCCGTGCGGCCTCCGGTGTATGTTACTCGTTTCGTATATCGAACTCCCGCCTCCTCCACGTGCTTTTACCCGTTCGATACGTGTATATATATATATATGGATGTGTGTGTAGCGCATGGCTCAACGAACCGTTAAAAACACTTCGTTATCTATTCGACTGATCGTTAAAAGCAACATTCGTGCAACATTCGAGCGCGCTTTCACGTAACACTTTTTTCGACCAGCTTTTGCCTCGGATTGGCCCAAGTCGGAGCACCCTTAAAATTGGTTTTTTTTTTTTTCCGGTGTTTCGAAGATCGGTAGTGAAAATAATGACGAGGAAATCGAGACGAATGGATAATGAAGACCGGAGAAAGATTGCGAAGCATTGAGAGGAGGGCACGGGGCAAAATGGGACACCGCTAGATGCGAATAATTCGGTGGAGCGAGGGAGAATGCCGGGGTGAAATTTTTTGTCGAAGATACGTCGACATGGGAAATGACACTCGTGATTTTTTAATATATATATTCATATATAATGTTCTCTTATGTTCCCAATTTTCTTATAACTAGATTATTATTACTATCATCATCATTATTATTATTATTATTATTATTATTATTATTATTATTATTATTATTATTATTATTATTATTATTATTATTATTATTATTATTATTATTATTATTACGAACAATGTGGAGTATGAAAATTACGTCTTGACTCTTCGAGCATTCCCAGTGACGACCCTGGCGGGAGTGCGTACGGGGCCAGTACCGGTGTAAGTCCGACCAGGGGATTGTCCCGCACAAAAAACATTTTACCACGACATAATACGATCTATTAACGAAGCAAATTACTACCATACAGTACCGGCGCGCTTGTCCTCATCGGAATATTAATATTAAATATTTTATACCGTAACGACCCGCTTCCACAGAGGTGATTTTTTATATATAATATATACACACGTAATGTTGGATTATGTTTCAAATGTTTTATGACTATATTATTATTATTATTATTATTATTATTATATTTCAAACAACATGTAGCATGAAAACGAAAATACGTTTTACCTCCGATATGATACGATGTTATTAACGAAGCAAATTACTGCCACACAGTACCGGCGCGCTTATCCTCATCGGAAAATGAATATTACATTATTTTATATCACCGCCACCGGCTTCCCGAGAGGTAATTTTTTTAATGTATTATATATACATACGTAATGTTGGATTATGTTTCAAAATTGTATAACTACATTATTATTATTATTATATTTCAAACCACATGAAGCATGAAAGCGAAAATGACGTCTTCTCTCTTCGAGCTTCGCCAACCGGCCAGTGTTCGGCCAACGTCGGCCAGTGCCGATCCCGCGTCCGATTCCCACCAGGGAATCTCTTTTACCTCCAACATAAATACGATCTATTAACGAAGCATATTACTGCCATACAGTACCGGCGCGCTTATCCTCATCGGAAAAAAATGAATATTGAATATTTGATATCATCGCGAGGGGCTTCCTCAGAGGTGGAGACGCGCGCTCATCGGGTGTCGTCGCACCGACGCTGTAATAACAGAGTACAACGTCCCGCGCCTCCGCTCGACAGCTGCATTATCCGGCAATGTATCTGTCGGTGTGCGAGAGAGTTTGTGCATGAGAACGCCCCAAGATATTCCCGACGATCGTATATCTCTCGCGGACTGGCCTGCGCTCGAGGAGTTCCTCGTCTATTGCGCAACGGCGAGCGCTCAGCGCTCTCGACGACGCACCACCGCACTCGGCGACGTCGACCGACGACGGCGAGCCGCTGCCGCTTACCCTCTTTTTTTTTTTTTTTTTGTCGTTGTTTGTTTGTTTGTCTGTTTGTTTTATTTTCCCTCCATCGCGGCATGTAACAGTGCGCCGCAGCGGCGGAGATTCGACCGTAGAAAGTCCATTGGGAAAGCGCGACCGGGCGAATAAATGCGGCAATAAATTATCGTCCCGCGCGCAATGTCCTGCGCGCATTCACCTTGCGCCATTGCCAGATGAGAGCGAAGGGGAATGACGACGGGACGCGAGAGCGTTCGGAGCAAAAGAGGGAACAATCTCCGTGTGACACGCGGGTAAGCAGACCGGCGGTTTCCCCCCAAGCTGGTCGCGAGAACCCCGTCGATGCCCGCCGGTTCAAGAGTGACGACTCCTCATTATCGGGCCGGATCAATCGACGCGTTCACGAGCTACGAAACAATTTAATTTAAAGCGAGTGTGTTTAGAATCGAAAACTTTCATTGGCCCGTTGTCTCCGCCGAGCCGCGAGAGCGGGCAATCAATGAAGGCCCGACTATCGGCGGGTCGATGACCCGACGGAATTCAAATGGGAGGGTTGTACATTTTCCGTTATTTTTTTTTCTTCTTTTTGTTTTTTTTTTTTTTTTTTTTTTACAATTTCTGCCGCTGCAGTAATCGAGCACCACGCTTCGGGCGTCAATTACATACCGGCGTGGTAGTTTCTCTTTCGCGGCGAATCGAATGCTTCAGCCGTCTCGTGGAAAATGGTGGGTTACAAAAAAATGGTTGAACATTATTTTGTAAAATCGGAATACGCAGTTTTGTTATAATCATTTTTTTTTTTATTTTTATTTTTTTTGGGTAAGCGACAAAGTCGTTTGTTCGGGATTGATTATGCAAACCTATCTTTTTTATTTTGCGTATCGTTGACGATTTTAGTTTGTGTTCGTGTTTGTAAAACTGGTGGCGAATGGCGCGATGGGAAAAATAACGAATAAAAAATTGGGGACACTTGTGGATAGTAAGTTGTTGTCGAACAACTCATTGTCCACGGACGGAATTGTGGGCAATAAGTTGTAAAAGGTAGAAATTTTTTTCTTTACTGTGTACGTACGCGTGTATGCTTTAGAGCTGGGCAAAGTGCCAAAAAATACTTCAAGCACACAGTATCACAAGTACTTCGAAGTATTTTTCAAGGAATTTTTCCAAGTGCTTTTCGTACTTGAAGTATTTCTCAAAGAATTTTTCCAAGTGCTTTTCGTACTTGAAGTATTACTCAAGTACTTTTTCCAATTGCCCTTTTGTACTTGAAGTATTTCCCGAGTATTTTCTTCGAGCACTTTCCGCAATTAGCTTCGTAGCGCTAAGCTTTACCTGGGTTTTAAAACAAAGGTGCAAAGTAACCTGTACGTGCCTTCCTCATTTATTACAACTTCGCACATAGCTTTCTCTATGAGAAACTTCGCTGATCCATTTTGGCTTCCTCATAGAGCAAGCTACGTGCAAATAAGTTCTTTTGTACCTTTTTCGTAATATTAAAAAATGTTTACTTTTCATAAAATTTAAAAGATCAAAATTTACCACAAAATTTATTGTAAAAAGATCGCGTACTGAAACTTCCGTAATTCGTCCTTTTTGAGGCTATTTTTAATTTTTCCGTCACTTTTATCATTTTAAAAATCCATAAAAAATGTCATACAAAAAAAAACGAAAAAGGAGACCCTTGTCTAAGTCATTGCGTACTTCAAGTACTAAAAAGTCATTGCGTAATTTGAATACCAAAAAGTACTTATGTACTTCAAATGCCAAATGGTACTTATGTACTTCATATACCAAATGGTACTTGTGTACTTCAAATACCAAAAGATACTTGTGTGCTTCAAGTGCGTATTTGAAGTACCAACCAAGTACCCGGTACTTCAAGTACTGCCCAGCTCTGGTAATCGCCTAATATCCATCCCCGTGTCGCGTGTGTGAATCGATTTCCGCGACTCCACTCTCTCTCTCTCTCTCGCTGCGCATTTGCGTCTCCTGGATAGATGCATCGCCGCTCCGGTCGTAGAGCCGCGGAAGGTGAGGGGGAGAATCGCGAGTTCTCTCCCCCTTGCAGATAGCGAGCCACCGCGAGCAGCGAGCCGATGGGATGAATAAATAATGTCGCTTCTGTGTCTCTCCCTGCTGGCACAGTGCGCTCTGCGCCGCGTAGGAGCCTCCGGCCAGACCCTGGCCGGAGCCGGCCGGAGTACCGAGGGGCAACGAGATGCCGACGCGTATCGACACCAGAGGCAAACTGTGCACTCTCCACCGGCTCGTACGCCTCGTCGAAAGGGACTCTGTGCACTCTGCACCTATAACGTACGCGCGAACCACATTTGTCCTATTGCAAGAAACGTGCACGCGCAACGCAAGTCGGGGACGGATAGGCCGATAGAGACCGACGGCCGATGCATCGCTCTTCGCTGCCGATCCACGGAATACAAATGACCGCTGACCCGGGGGACTTCTTCAAGTATTATGCATCCCGCGACGCTTCCTCGCGAACGAGGGGTGTCTCGGAGGCGCGTCGAGGTAGGCGCGATCTCGATTGAGGTCATGTCGGCTGCTCGAGGCGGGAGGGCAGCATTTGGAGGACCGAGTCGTAGGGCTGTCCGGTATGAGTCTGAAGGTAGCATGACTTTAGGGAGGCTCTGTAAATGCAATGGTTTAGGAGCTAAATCAAATTGTGGTCTTGTAGAAATTGATGGTCCAAATGAACTTCAATAAGCGAAACTTATGCGATGCAAAACGCAGACATGTTAACTTTAGGATATTCAGTCTCATGCAAATATCTTCAGGGTCCTTCCGGTATGACTCTGAATACTGCGTGACATCAAATTTCATCTCTGGCGATGTCTGTCAATGCAGTGGTTTAGGACGAAAAACTTATTGTTCACTTGTGGAATTTTATTCTCCCAGTGAACCTCCATGACCGAATTTTGTGCGATGCAAAACACAGCTGTTCTAACTTGTTGAAATTAAGTCGCATGATATATCTTCAGGATGATACTCTTGTTGAAATTTAGTCGCATGATATATCTTCAGGATGATACTCCGGTAGAATTTTTCGAGCTTTGGCAGAGACTCGTTGATAAGGATTGTGATAACGCCGTGGCAAGTACTTTAGGGACTTTATCAGGCGCCGATCTAGCGGTGTGAAGTTTTTACCAGGCGTAGAGAAGTACCGGCTGTGAGGCGGACCTGGCGAACCGGATTTCGAGATTGGCGACAACCCGGCGTGACCCATAGATGGTCACTTACGCCTCATTCGCATGCTTTCGGGTTGGGTCGGGTTGGCTATCGCACTCGTTTTTATTGAAATTTCGTAACGGAACGGACTTTTCTTATTCATATTTTTACATTTTGTGAGACTTATTTTATTTTTTCTTGTTCGTTATGATGTAAACGAGTCTGATACGTTACGCTACGTATGACGCATTGTGGCCGTTTGTCGACAATAATTTGTTGTAAAAAATACACATTTTTTTTACTGCGTATCTAATGGATTTCGGAAATCGAATTTCACTCCATATGCTATATTTTCGAAAATTCGATTTTCACAGCATTTGTAATGCATTTCGGAAATCCGAATGCCATTCCACACACTATGTTTCAAGAAACTCGGTTACCATAGCATATGGAATGTTTTTTGAAATGCCGAAATTCCCTTTCATATGGAATGGATTTCCACATGCGATCCATGCGAGCGCACGAGCCAACACGATCGCCATTAAATAAATAAATCAATAAAATCTCGGCTCCAAAGTGAAGTTTCGATGGAGGGTCATTGCATAGCTCCAAACTTTGGGACGTCGACCAGCAGACAGCGCTCCACGCTATAATATTACTGACGAACTGTTATTACAAATAAAAAAAAATGCTCTGGTATTCTTTTCTTATTACTTTATCCGTTGGGTTGGATTTGAGTTGTTTTCTTACAATCGATTTACGGCGCCCGGCTCACCCACTCGATGCATCTTCGTCCCGAAGATACATCTTCCCATACCCCGAGGTGAAGTTTCTATAAGGCTCCGTAAGTCTTGTTCCCGGCACTACAATCTATCGATTCTATCCCCCTGCATGCGCGTGCCATACGTTTGAATTATACCATACTCGCTGTATGAATATATTTGTAGTTTTACAAGTGGCAGAGTGTAACCCGTCACGCGAACCCCCTGGAATATTTTCACAACATCCCTCCGTTCCTCCGACCTTATCTCAGATGCGTTGCACGTTACGCATAATTTTCTTACATATAACCTGCTAAATTTTTTACAGTCATCGCCGTAGTACCTTGCACACTTGGGTCATGAGGTTTCTTAAGGTTGGGTTATTTTTAGCGTGGCCGTTGTCGTAATTGAAAAAAAAAAAATAATATGGTGTCGAGCACTGATTGATGTAGAGCGGGACAAAACGGACCGCCGTTCGAGAATGGTCTTTAGGGCTTGCGCCACAGTATGTGGGTAAAAACGCATTTGTATTCCGTGATTTTTTTTCTCGGTGAATGTAGGCTTCATCGATTTAATTTTTTTACGGCGGAAGGAGAATATGTTAAAGAAAGTTTAGGCATTATTTTTCATTCAATTTTATTGTTATTGTGAATTTTTTTTTTTATCGGTTGACGTAAATATATTTTTTAAAAGTTTCTTTGCCGTGTTCCTGATTTCAACTTGTCATTTTAGCAGAAACAATTTTTATTTTTTTTATTGTTTCTTAACAAATTGTATAGAACGCGGTCCTTGACGAGGGGAAAAAAATTGGCAAAATAACGGCCATTTGAAAAAAGTCAATTTTTACCCACTTTTCAATACTTCGAATAATTTTTTCAAATTATTGTTTAATAATGTTTTTTAAATATGAGAGCTGACGCTCTCATATTCAGGACCTAAGAATCTATGGGAGAATATCGGTACAAATTTCCATAAAACCCATCAAGCCATTTTTTGAGATACTAGGAACACCGATTTTGAAAATTACATTTTGAGAAGAACGCGCACAAAGTTCGGCCGAGCCGCTACTCGAGCGCTCCGCCACTGTCGCAATTCGTTGAATTTCGACATAAAAATTTAACAGCATATTCTCGACACTATAAACTATTTAAAAAAAAAAAAAATCAGAATTTTGCTGTAGCGTAAGCCCTGAAAAAAATGTTACGTTCCGCAAAAAAAAAAAAAAAAAAATGGTCCGTTTTGCCCGGCGCTCCTCCGTACAGTGTTTTTCATCGTTTCACATCGTTATGTCGCCGCTTCCAACTGATAGCGAAACAAGCGTTCGATATGGAAAAAAAAAGCGTGAACTAGCTCAAGGAAATGCTTTAATCATCGATCGATCTCTGTATTATACAATACTAGTTACAGAGGCACGGGAATATTACCAGTGCGCAGCAATGCGAGCCACATTCGCCGTGGAGGAGTCCCGGGAGTCGCGGAACTCGCGTGACTGGCGCGAGCTCCCGTTCGCTTTCTTGAATCTTACTCTTATCTCACACGATTTTCGTGCCGCACGTTCGGTCGGCGAGCTATTTTCCGCCGGCCGGGAAATCCTTCTGCGTGTGTTACGCACGACTCGGTTACACCCGTTGATCGCGTGCTCGCCGGCAATATATTGCGTCGGGGGTAATAACTGTACGCAAAATATTAGCGCTTGGGTATTAACAACGAATTCTCAGCTTTACGTCAGAACGAATCGTTGATTGATTTTTTTTTCTCCACCCTGGAAAAACATTATCGTATATGACTCTTATATAATACGCGTAATAATCCATATATAATCCGATGTTATCGTACATGAGTTACGTACGATTCGTATACAAATGTGCACAATCATACATGATCATACATTATCATACATGATTATACATGATTATATATGATTATACATGATTATACATGATTATATATGATTATACATGATTATACATGATTGTAGATAATTATATATCATTATATATCTGTATATGATTACATATGAAACATGTACGATAATTTTTTCCCGCCGACTCATGCATTGCGGTTCGCAGATGTGTTTTATCTTCGGTAAAAGCCGAGTCCCCTGATTATAATTAACGCGCAAAAATGTTATGGAATCACAAAAATTGACAAAAAAAAAAAAAAAAACCGAAAAATTGCCAAAGCTTCACCTGTGTACTGAATCGAAAGATTGGCTTCGAATCGATTAGAAGAATTCATCGTATATATGCATATAGAGAAAGGCGAATGTAATTGAACGGCGAGAGATTCAGATGCGCGGATATGCAGTGCGGATTGGAGAGAACGGCTTTTCCTCGATAGCGAGGCTATAGGGCGTATAACGGATCGGTAATTGATTTTGAAATCATAGCGGCATGGCTAACGAGGCTTTTCAGCCGCGGGAACGCGAGGCTGTGCCACTAGATGATGAAATTGATATCGACCAGTTCCCCGTGCCAAGTCCATCGCATCCCGAGGAGTACTTTGCTCGCTCTACATGGATGGGCGTGTGTTTGTGTGTGCAAGCCTCGCGCTCCCATTATGCCCGTTGTACCGAGCAACAATGGGGCTCTCGCTCTCGATACGCCGCTTTGCCATGTGCTCGATTACCTTTCGTTTTGAGAAAGAGGACGTATAGAGCGAGGCAGAGAGAAAATACATTGTGGGAGGGCAATGATGATGGACGATCAATCGAATCCAGAGATTCATTAGGATCGCATTTTCCACGAGCAAAAAAAAAAGAAAACAAAAAAAATCCTATTCACTCACCACCCGAAGAGAATGAGCTTGCATTGCTGTTGTATCTGTCGAAGGCTCACGGTTCCCCAGTGAAATATAATCGAAGCTTCGTGTTAACGTCTCTTTTATTGTATCGCTTCTATGCCCGTGCTCCGAACTGATCCGGTCTATTTTCCATAGGCTAATGTCGGGTGATATAGTTCGGCTTTTTTTTCACTTAAGTGAAAAAAAAATAGGACGCGCGAGAATAATTGGTAGATCGGATTAAAAACTGAAAACCATTGCCAACCAATTAATCGGTTGACCCAAGAAATTAATTAGTTGGGCGAACAAATTAATTAATTGGCCGCAAGTAGACTGATGAATTAACAATTGACAATACATTATACCGGCGAAGAAATTAATTAGCTGTGTTAAAAGATTCATTGTTGGACTAAAAATTTCCGTTACTGGCAATCTATCAATTTGTCGACCGACCAAAAAATCTTCCGGAGCGCAACCAACCACGCGGTTGATTGAGTACATCACTGGAATATCGTTTTACTTCCAAAAACTTAATCCCCCTAAAAATAGGTCGACGAATTGACTTGTCTTGCGTGAAAAAAACAACGATTGCGCATATCACCATGCAAGCCATTACACCATGCAAGCCATTACACCCTGAAAGGCGTATCATCTTGCAAGGTATATCATCCTGCAAGGCATATCATCCTGCAAGGCATATCATCGTGCAAGGCATATCATCCTGCAAGGCATATCATCCTGCAAGGCATATCATCCTGCAAGACCCTATCATCCTGCAAGACATATCATCCTGCAAGGCATATCATCCTGCAAGACCCTATCATCCTGTAAGACCTATCATCCTGCAAGGCATATCATCCTGCAGGACATATTATCCTGCAAGGCATATAATCTTGCTGATCATATTATCCAGCAAGACACATCATCCTGCAGATCATATCATCCTGCAGGACATATCACCCTGCTGATTATATTATTCAGTAAGGCATATCATCCTGCAGAACGTATCATCCAGCGAGACATATAATCTTGCAGGTCACATCACCCTGCAAATCGTATCAGCCTTAATCAACTTGTATCGATCTGTATCTTTGCTGGTGCCTCGACGACATGACGACGAAAAAAATACAAAATACACGTGCCGTCGGTGAGTTTGTTTCACGTCGTCGTGCATCTTCCGGACAATCTTACCGAGTGTAATCAACCATGCGGTTCGTTGAAGACATCGCTGGAAGACGAACATCCTTTGAAAAACTTAATTTCCTGCAAACTCGCCACGCATGAAAAAACCACGATTGGCCGTGTCACCCTGCGGGGCATGTCACCCTGAATCAAAATGTATCCTCGCCGCTGCCTCGTCGAGATGACGACGAAAGAATTCAAGATACACGCATCCTCGGCGAGCTTGTTTCTCATCGTCGTGCATATAGTCTTCGAATCTTCGAGGACTCAACGATTCAGCAGTGCGCCTTCCATAAGAATCCAGAGCTCGACCGGAGAGATTCCAATCTCCGCTATTCACTCGTAACCGTGCGGCAGAACGAGAGGGCACCTTTCGCGAACAATAAGATTCCACGGAGCGATTGAATATATACCCCTCGTCCGGGTATACATTAATATCGTGTGTTATTCCGCGAGAGCGCTGTAACAACAACGCGGTGGAAACCGCGGGGGGGGGGAAATGTTTCCTCTATGACGAACAATAAATTAATATCGCGCGCGAGGTTGCCGAACGTTAATGCTCGGTGTTGCATTATCCTAACCGGATAATCGCAGCGCAACAAACAGTATCCAGACACACTGGTCGGGTCATTAGCGAGATTATAATATTTCAAGCACCGTTTCGCAAACTTCGTGAAAAAAAAAATAATAATAATTATTTTAAAAAAGAGGAATATTTTTTTATTTCTTTAATACAAATAATGTCGATAAAATGTTTGATGGGCGATGTCGATACATTGTTGAAATTATTATGACGTTCGCTCGTTGGCTATTAATACAGTCGTACTACGCGAAAGATTATGCGGCACAGACCGGCGTAATTTAATTATCACATTCGTTTCCAGACCGGTAAGCCAAGGCTCGCCCGAAATATCGAATATTACGCGACTCGCTCGGCTCGCGTGCATTTCGAATTCGGGACGATCCGGGATTACCGTAAGAGTCGGGCTCGGTCGTCGCTCGCGCCCGCGCGGCAAACAGAGTAACGCCGAGTATAAATTAATGCGACTATGCATTAATCTCTGCATTACAGCGTCCGCCCGCTTTTGTGTATTTAATGCGAAGCCGCGCAGCCCCGGCTCGTCCCTCGCCGAGGACAACCGACGAATCCTCCCAGCTTCCGTGTTCTTCGGTATTGCGAGCGACCGGTAATTAAATGCGGTTCACGGAAAGTCCATTTATTTGCCTAGGGCAAATAATTTATCCAGCGGGTGGCCCGAGATAACGCGCTATCTCGTCGTCCACAATGTTGTCGAAAAATTTTCGCTTCCGATATGCGGAGTCACGGACTCGCTTCGCGCACCCTTGCCGACGAGAGCTTTGCACACAATCGGCGCTCGCGGCACGGACACAGACACAGGGCCGCTGATAAGCGAGAGTATTCTTATGGCGAAGCTAACGGCATACGAGAGTCGAACGTCTTTGCATACCCTCGACAAATATAGCCGGAGTGCAGAAAATAACAGCACTAAAAAATAAATTTTAAACAATGTATATGCGCGACGAATATCGAAAATATTTTTTTTCACCGGAAGTCTTATAATTTTTTCGCAAATATGCCTTGCGAACATATTTGCGAAAAGTCTTTATCTCTATAAAAATTCTCAGGGAATCGGAATAAAAGCTGAAAAAGACACAGGGCATGAATCAATGAAACTACTTGCCAAATTTTTTCAAGAGATTTTTTGACGATTCGCGGAACACCAATTAAATTAATTTTTTTAAAGTGTATGAGTGAATAATATCGAACATGTTTTTTCACCGGAAATTTTTATATTTTGGATACGCCTTGGAATATATTTACGAATAGTCTTTATCTCTATGAATTCTCAGGGATTGGCGGAACTCTGGAGATCAAGAAACCGTGGAGATCAAGAAACCGCCGTGAAACGCGTAACTTCCATCTCTTTGCCCTAGCGGGCAATCGGGAGATAAAAATGTATTTCCAAATTTATATATATATATATATATATATATATATATATATATATATATATATATATATATATAATATTGGTACATAGATAGATAGATAGATATTTATTACGTGCATACAGGAATACAAGATTCATGGTGCAGTGGGATTTGTGTAATACATTAATTGGTAAAACGAATTTAGATTCAGTGCATCGCCGGAGACGTGTACATATAAATGTTTATATATAGATATTTACTATGCGCATACACGAATACAAGATTCATAATGCAGTGCGACGCGTGTAATACACTACCAAAACAAATTTTGATCAAAATTATACGGAAAGGTCACTGCTTACTCATTAATAATACTATGTGTTCAGCCACGTAGCTCCCAGCATATTTTCAGAGAGAACCAACCGTATAGGTTTTTTTTTTCAGAATTTGTACGATTTTCGCTCTAATTTCGAGATGATACAATTTTTTTCTCCAAGGATTTGATTTGAGGAAGCGAATCAAAAGCTCTTCTAAAGTCCACAAATAAACCGCAGATTTTATCTCCCTTTATCAAATTTATCTCCCTTTAATATAAAAAGATTTCGATCTGGCTAAGAATTTCGTGGATAAAAACTGAGAATTTCGTCGATCAAGTTTGTTTTTGTAAGTGCACATAAAAAAAAAATAAAAAAAAAATTGATCGACATAATTTGCCTGTAGAACCTGCGAACCTAAATCTAACGGTTCGCGATCGCGACGCCACCGATTGCTATATTTTCTAGCAAGGAGAGAACTTGCAATCCAGCAAAAATGACGCGATGTCCGGGTGATATTCTGCGACAGCGAAAATTACCATGTTTTCTCGCAGAACGGTGTTAAGTTTGATATAAACGTTTATCAGGATGTCGCTGTAGTTTCCGCAAACCTGAAAGTCCTGTAGGTTTTTACCAGATTTATGGTAATTTCTATCGGATCCTTCTCTCAGCGCAGCGGCTCCATGGGTGGTTTTCCGGCGATAAGTTTACACACTCTCCCATATTCCGACCCAGCCGATTTTCACGTGGGTGCCGTCGAGAACATACACACACACACACACACACACACACACACGGTCGGGAAGCATATGTATTCATAGTCAACCACCCGTCGCGTGTCCACCCTGCGGGCGCATTACGCTCTTCATCGTCCGCTGCACACGTTAAACTATACACGAGCGCAACGTACGTTGCTCGAGAGCGGATTCGAGCAATGCAAAGCGAACACACGCATTCAAACATTCATGTGTGACAGAGTGGCTCTCGGACAAACGGAGGCCATTGTATTTAACCGATGCCAACTCGAAACCCTGCGCAAACAGAAATCTGCGATAGCTCAAGGCCGGGGCATTAGTTCGAGGACGAGGCGGGGGTGCGGGTCATGGTCCTACCATCATGACCTAGTTTGGAGATGAAATAATGGTGGAGAAAAAAAAAATGGATACTTTATAACACTCAGTGGGAAAGGGGCGGTTTTGCGCACTCGTCTTGTGCGCAAAACGCCCATTTTGACACTGGTGCGATAAAACTTTTTCTGACGAGTGCTACAATCACACGAGTTCAGAAAAAGTTTTTCGCGCGGTGTGAAAATGGGGTTTTTGCGAACATATGCGAAGCGTGCGTAAAACTGCCATTTTCACCCCTTGTGAAATAATAGTACGTTACGTGCGATAATATTTATCGCACTAAAATTAGTGAGATAAAACTTTTGCGAGTGTGAGTTTGCTGCACGAGCCAAAGGTGAATGTTGCAATCACACGAGTTAAGAATAGGAATTTGCGATACAAAGACGGTAAGGCGAACTTTACACGCACGCTGAGAAGCGAGTCACTGTTTTAGGAACGCAGCGAGTGCGACTCACTTCACAGTCCGCGTACGATGTTTCCTACACCGCACTAGTAGCGCATAATACTTTTTTTTGTAACGAATGGATGATAAGTGCTACGCCGTACTTGCGGCACGCATGAAAAGCATGCGTAAAGTACGATAAGCGTGCGTAAAGTTCGAAAAACGTCCGTAAATTACGAGAAGCGTGCGTAAACTACGAGAAGCGTGCGTAAAGTGGGCCCGATGTACGCATGCGCCGTGTATTTATAGTATACACTTGGCTGTAAAGCGCCACTTCTGCCACTCTCGGGAGGCACGAAAAGCTACACTTTTCATGCAAGAGTTACATAAAAAGTTTTTTTTTGTAAAAATCGGGTGTCATTTTCGCACCGAGTGAAACAAATTTTTGTACGATACTCGTGCGAAAAACGTTTTTCCTAACTCGCGCGATTGCGATACTCGCCTTCGTCCTCGTGTTGCAAACTCACACTCCTCAGAAAAAGTTTTTTTTCGCACTAGTATCGTAATGTACCAATTTCGCGGGAATGACGAGACATATTCTCGGAGGAAAGATCATTTAAGTTTTTTTTTTTTTCCTGTTCGATGCGCGCGCATGTCTCGCGCAACAGTTATATCCATCCGTCTCGAAGCGGCTGACGCCGAGATCCGAAAAGAAGCAGTAGGAACGAGGAGTTTAAGTTCCCGATCGGTCTCCTTATGGATTTCTCCGTCTAGGAATCCCGCCGGAGTAACGGAGCTTTTTTTGCTTTATTTTTTTTATTTTCTTTTCTTCACCTCATCCGTGCGTGATGCGTGTCTTTCCGTCTGCCGGCGGACGGTAGGGCGTCTCGAGTCTCTACTCGCCTCTACCGGCGCGTACATCTCGTCGGTTATACGCGAAGAGGAAGTCTCTCCGGTGAGAAGAGGCTCGCGGTTGCAAAGGTGTGTGCGAGCCGCAAGGGAGGCAAAAAGAGTGCTTTCCGAGAACCCTCGCTTGGCAATATTCCACACTTTATCGCGGAATCGATGCGCAAGAGTGACAATCGCTCTTTTTCTGACGCCACTTCTTTCTCATCGGCATTGCTGTTCGGAGGGAAAACGGAGTTGGTTCATCCGTTTCTCTTCATTCGGCTCTTCCGCGTGGAAGTGCTCGACGATTTTTGCTGGCTGCCCGCAATGCCTTCCGGTTCCTTCGAGGCAATTGGAAGCGGGCTCAGTCGGTAACTCAAGCTGCAATCGACTGAAAGCGCACTCGGACGAAAATAGATTACAATTTTCGTTACCGGCCGAGTCGGCACGGAGAGGGAAGGTTTTTTTACGTCGGTCCGAAGCGACTGCGATCAACTGGATAAAAAAATGTCCCAACGCTCCCAGCGCATGCGCGACTGCCAGACGAAAAGAGTAAAATCGAAAAAAGGGAAACAGCAATAAAAATAACAGCCCTCTTCATTACCGACCGCGGTATAATGTCGCTTCGCCGAAGGACCACCCTCTCAATTCACCGAGTTCCGGTCTCTTTCGCCCCGCGAGCCAACGAACTTCGCACACCGATGGATTTCACTCCAGCACCGTTTTCCCGGAGTCGCGTTTTTATTTTTCCCGGCGACGAGACTTCCGGGCTCGGCTCTCCGCCCGAGCCTCGCCCGGGATACGACACGGAGACTCGATGAGCTAACGGGCTAAGAGCGACGTGAGGGCAAGTACAACGCGCAGCAAGTAGTACCGTTCGATTCGGGTTCTCTCTCTCTCACATGCCGGTCTCTCGATCCCGAGCGGACTATTCCTGCCCGAAGCGCGCCCCTCCCGTCATGTAGCCGAGCTACCGGACTTGACTCATAAAATCGCATCGGCGATAGTCGGTACGCGAGTGCAGCTCCTTCACCTCCCGATGCGCCGAGAAAACCGCCTCGTCGCCCTGTTTATGCACTGGATACGACCAGTGTTATTGCTCCCCCCTCCCTCCCCCCCTCACCCCATCGTCCCCCTTCGCCCCCCATAATCAACCACATTCTCTCCTTTTTCCGCGGATCACTGTGCGTCGTCGCTTGATTTTCTCGGCAAATACGCCGTCTCCTTATAATGTAGACTGCCCGACAACGCTGCAGTCTCGGTGCTTCCGCCTTTTCTTTTGGCTTCTTCTTTCTTTTTTTTTTTTTTATTGGAACCCTCTCAACAATTTTTTGCGCATCCCTAACGGTGCGGCGGGCGAAGGCCTTGCCCGTTACGCGCGATCTCGCTTCTGGATTAGCGGCTCTCGCGCCATCCGCGCGGGTACAAACGACTTCTTGACGACCTCGGTGGATCCCAGGAAAATAAAAATAACGCCCGTGCATTCGACGACGACGAGTGCGGGCCTTCTTCGAGGCCGATCGGACGGATTTTTCCGGGACAAAAAAAAAAAATCAACGATTACTGAAAAATTTGAAAAAATTCATACGTATTCGGAAAAATAAACGAATCATTTTCACGAAAAAGAAAAAGTTTGGTTGCGGAGAAATTTGTTAAGCGATTATTTTTTTCATCAATTTGTTAATAACATTTTGTAATTATTATTATGCAAAATTAATATTCTCAGTGCCTTCAGTATGCATGAATTTTTTTCCGATTTTTATACCATCAATAGGTACCTGCAATTTTCTCTTATTTCTGTCGAATTTATGCGAAGTCAGCGCGCAGCGAGACTCCCTCCTTAAATATCTCGAGCATGATCCGTCAAACGTCCGTTCAAGAACCGCAGTAATCTGTTCAATCGATAATCCGTACGCTTGTCGTTTCCGCATACCGAGCTATTCCCCTCATTTGTGTAATATCGTGTTTCTCAGCCAATCCTCATCTCTGTATCCCTTACAAATATATATTTTTCGTATATCCGTCATATTCACCTAAAAATAATGTAAGATCAATGTAAAAACAACGTGCGGTAGTTTGCCGACAGGAGATTGGTCTGTCGGATGAGCGAAGCTGTTCTACCGTGAAATTTGTGTGCGCAGTCGGTGACAAATGATATTGTCCCGGGACAGGCGGGCGGTTGGCGGATCAGCGCGACGGGGCGACGTTGACCAAGACGTCCAAACCCTTTCGCGCGCTTGGCAGCGGCATTTGTTTCGCCCTGACATCCCCCGACCTCGATCCACATTGTTAATGGGGCTTCCCGTTCTGTCGCCCGATGCGCTTCCGTCCGCGTCCGACCGCTGACGCACCGGCGGTTGCATGTCCTGTGCACCTGCACGTGTGACCTGCAAGGCGATCGAAGGGATCGTGAAATTTTAACAGCCCTCGATGTCCCTTCTAATCACAGTGCGGAGGTGTTTAACGTGGCTCGACGACGCAGTCAAATATCTCGAGGACGGGAAACTCGGGAAACCCTTCGTTCTATTATGTATAACTCTCCATCGGTATATCGAACACTGATTGCACTCACAGACCAATCAAGTAATCACTCTGCTGGAGTAATAATGCACTCGGCACGCGTGAGATCGTGCAGCGGAAGACGTCGCCTTCGCTTGCGGACTCTCAGGCAGATTGAAAAGAAACAGGAAATGTAGGCGAAGTTCTTCTGTCACAGGTCGCTCTCTCATCGCGACGAAGAGCGTCGTTGAATTTTTTTGATTTTTGGCTGCTGGATATCTTTCCGATTTACCGACGAAACGAGGCGATTTCGTAGAATCTAGTTTGCATCATTAATATGCTACGCGTGTGCTTCAAATTTTACAGGACTGTAGTACAAGCCATTAAACGCTTGCATTTCAATGTAGTTTAAAAACATCCAAGAAATTAACAAAATTGAATATTAAAGGTTGTCGCGAAAACCAATGTCACCGCTGAAAATTTGAACGGCAACTATTTTAGAGTATATAAAATATTCTGGAACTCACATACGTAAAAGGAGAGTGCACGCCGATTCTCTGAAATTCCCCGAATATTACAAAATCGTCACAAAGTCTATTGCACAAAAGACATTACGTTCACTGTTCACTTGTTACTACATCTATTGAATTGGGTTTACGCTCCCTTGTTCACTTTACTGTTCGCTCGTGACAAGTGATCAGAGCCGATAAGAAACGCATGAATGTAGCGTAGGACACGATATGGCGCCAATCCTAAACTGCGTCCATGCTTTGTTGCAAACTCTAATATTCGATTTTCTTACACCCTTGTACGTCGTTAATTGAAATTCGACTGCACGCCGAAGATTTTAACTCAATATTAGAGTTCCGTACGGTTTGGAATCATATGCGCAGCATATTAATATTTCTACATTGAAACTAAGAAATCGACCGGTTCCGTCGTTAAAAAAAAAAAAAACAAGTACTTAAAAACGGGTTCAAAATCCTCATAACACTTTTCCCGAGGAAGCTATATTTTTTTCTTTTCGTCGCTCATATTTTTCTACTTTTTATTTCCTAGTTACTCTTACTCGCCTTCCTCAACCCGTTCTCGTTCCATCGTCAGACGTGTAATTTTTTTTTCTGTTTGTTTTCTCCTTGCAGAGCAACACTACGCGGCCGCGGACTCGAACAGCTCAACCCCGGCGAAGAGCTTCGTCCCATGTAAAGTTTGCGGGGACAAGGCGAGCGGCTATCACTACGGGGTAACCAGCTGCGAGGGCTGCAAGGTAAGCATACACTCAGCTTGTACTAAGCCCAAGGTGTACATCCGGGTAAGTCTGCTCTGAGAAACTTTGCTGAAACATGCACCGGGCGAACCGGCAAGTTCTTTCGAGATGTTTTTGCCGGTTCGCTGTCGCTCCTCCCACGAGCGGATTTCCTGAGGGTGAAAAAAAAAAAAAAAAAAAAAAAAATGAATCCAGCAACAGCAACAGTTATCCTATTACGAGCTTTACAAATGTTTATGAACAGATCAGTGCGAGCAAATTTCATGCGGACGAGGACAAGTGCGTGGTCTTTTGTGCAATCCGTAACAGTTACCCCGTTAAAAGCTCTACAAATATTGACGAACGAATCAGTGAGCAAGTGGCCACACATTGGCGATCGGTTCGGAGATCGTTCTGAGCCCTTACGCATCGATCGTGAAAAGGACGAGGAGACAATTTACACTGCGAGAAAGCGTAGTATTTCCGAGTATAACGAACAGTTCCCACGGAGAACGTCTGTTTAGATAGTTGCTGATAGTACACTGAGAGAAGGATCTTTTAAATATGACTATACCGCTTGAGAGCTATTACACATAGCACATAATAGTGGAACTGGGTAAATAGCGTAAACGTGGTGAATATGGACCATCCCGATTAACACGTAAATCAATGAAATACGAACCGGTCCATATTCCCCACTTTTACCCTACCCTAAGTACTCGAAGTGCATATTGAAGCATCAAGTATTTGAAATACTGAGCGCTCGGTAGTTCTTGAGTACTGATGTATTGGGTACTACCAGAACCGAGTTGCTGAAGTTCTGAGTAGAGTAAACCAGCCAGTGAATGGACAGGGCCAATGAATGGACACTTTCCATAACAATACGTGCATAAAAACGTCTATTCATTGGTTTCTTCGTCTGCTTAACTGTCCGTTCATTGGCCGGTTTACCCTACTGGGCACTGACTCAGTACTTGATACTTCACTTAGGTACTTAGTGTATTTGCCATAGTTCACTACTACCAGTAGGGAACCGCGCTTTTCCCACTGAATGATACAACGTGTCTACAGCATTTTTCGCGCGCATATCGGCGACGATAATGATTTGCGACAGTTTTCTTGGGATCTTCGCCGGAATGCCGTTCGGCCCAGGAAGCATATCCAGATCCACCGATCGTAGTTTTCATTCAACCTCACCGACCTTTCCTTCAACTCACTTTTGATCCCACACATCGGCGATCGGTGCGACGATCGTTCGGGTGCCCTTTCGCGTCTATTGTGAAAAGCGCTAGGGGAAAGTTTACGATTCTAATATTTCACTCGGAGCTCTTTCTCATCTTCCTCGTCTTAAATCATCCGTGAAACACGGGCCGCACGTAACTGGAACGTACTGTGTGATGCACCGCGAGCTCGTATCTCAACTTGCCTCTGAGAAGAAAAGGCTTTCGATCTTCTCTTCTCCTCACCGTTGCTCGTCGCTTTCCCTCGCTCGCTCTCCTTCTCCGCGAACGTTTCTCTCGTTTTGTCGGCTCTCCAGCGAAACGAGACCAATGGACCATAGACGATCGATCGGCTTTTCAGAGAGAGAGTGTGTGTGTGCGAGTCCGTCCGGACGCGGAGAGCTTGCTTTTCCCCGCTTACGGAGATTTGTCCTCGTTCATATCGAGGAGGCCAGACGATCGCGATACCCCGCACCATCGGCACGTTCTTCATTCCACTGATCCGTACCGAACGGAATTCACTACCTCCCCCCTTCACCCCACTAGTATATAGACTAGATTCATCGCAGCTGGAGCCCTCTGGCCTACTTTGTGTGTTATTTCGAAACGGTCGAATTATCGGCTAGAGCTTTAGGCCAAACGTCACGCGAACGGGGAAAGGGGCAAAACGGTCACGATGGGTCAAAATTGAAAGGGGTTCCCGGCGTCCAACTTTGCATTCGGATGGGTCACGTTTTTTTTTTTCTTTTTCGATCTTTGAACTCGATCCAGTTTCGCATTCCGATGGGTCTCGATTTGATTGTCGTTTTCGCAAATTTTTGTTCAACAACATTTTTTCACACAATCCTTTTTCTTATTTAATTCAAAATTTTGTTGTTTTAAATAATTTTTTGGTTTCTTTTTTTTTTTTTGTTTGACTCGAATAAATATTGAACTTGACAATAAGTGTGCAATCGTTTTGCTCCGCTTGTCCGTGATTATCCTTTCTGCAGCCCGGTGTCCATCTTGCCCAGTCTTCCCCATCCGTCACATTCGATGAAGGCAACGGGAGAAATTTTGGAAAATTTAATCTCCGAAGACAAATTTTACTTCAGACAATTTTCATTCGTAATATTTTTTTATTCAATTCAAATACTTTTTCATTTAAATAATTAAAAAATGTTTATTTGACTCAAATAAATGTTTTACATGATAACAATTTTTCATTAATTTTGCCCGCCATTATTGACATAGACATCGTCAATTCTGCGGCCGGATCTCCAGCTTTGCATTCCAATGGGTCGCGTTCTGTTTGCCGACATTGTAAATTTTAGTAAAAAAAAAAAAAAATCCTCCACAATCTTTTTCTTATTCAATTAAAAAAATTCTTTAATTTAAATAATTTCTTTGGGGGTCCGTCTTGGCCCTTCCGCCCCGTCCACGAAATTCGAGCAAGGCAGCGGGTGAAATTTTGGAAAATTTAATCTCGAGAGACCGAGTCTCTTGTGTGTATTACGAACGAAATACCGCGTAGGTATCGCGTCGATTATTCGCCGCCTCCCTCGTACGGCCGAAGTCGTGGCGAGATGCACGTGCGCTTCGTCCGTCGAGCGTCATATCGAGACACGGAAGCCCCGAGGCCGGAGTTAACGGTGAATTGGCAAACGAGCGCCGTGGAGCAAACCGGCAGCGAGGAGCGCGAGCAGGAGGAAAAAGATCTCGCACACGGCTCCATTCGATTCGATTCGCGCACGTTTTCAATATTGCGGATGGGTGGACCACCGGCCCGAAGCGCAAGCGTGCATTTTTCACCTTTCGATGACAAAAAAAATTTTTAAAAAATAAGCAATAAAAAAAGTATATGGAAAAGGGCGTAGGCGAATATGGACTGATATGCGCTCCGGCTGTATCCTGATATGCGGAAGGTACTTTTTACTCTGTCCGCCGGCTTGAATATAAATCGGGAGACTCCGTAGGAGAAGCATTTTTCCCCTCTTCTCGAAGTTCGAGCGGGGCTCTCGAATTCCGAAGTGCCTGCCGATCGTCCATAGAAATGATCAGGTAAGGCCATCAATATTCGGACGGTTTAGAGCATCCCCAGATTCTAGCAGTTATCAATCGGTGAGGAAAATTTTTTTTTTTTTTTTTTTTTAATAACTGAAACCAATAACGTCAAGCTGACAGTTTCTAGATTCCAAAACGCATCGATTAATTTCAAAAGTTGAAGATTTTTTTCATCAGGGAAAAAAAATAACAAGGGTCCCAATGTAGACACTGAGAAAAAAAAAAAAAATTGTCGCGTATTTAGTAACGCTTGTACCAAAATCCGGACGCTACATCGTCGATATTTTAACGTGACGCAACAATAGAAAATAATTTAGGCTTAATGTTTGTATAACTTTTTTTCTGTCTGTCAAACAATGTGTGTAGATACGACTCCGAGTGTCAAGTTGGATTTCCAATGCTTAAATTCGGAATAAATCAAATTTTCATAGGAGCGCCCGACGATTGGAACGTGTTCTGGCATTGGTACTGTTACCTCATGGAACGTCGCATGCACCCAGAAAAATAATTTACTTGACTGCCACCCGCAAATAAATATTTATTTGGTGTAAACGAATATTTTAATTGATTTAAATAAATGTCTCAACGCAAACAGATATTGATTTAAATGAAATAAATATTGATGTAAATAAAAGAAATTTTTATCTGAGCCAAATAAATCCGTCAAATAAATAATTTTTCTGGTTTTGCTGGGAGCTCGGCAGACGAGTCGGGGATGAAACCCAAAGGTGATACGTCGGAGAGGCACGCGAGCGGGGGCGAGGCAATAAAACAAACGATCGATCGCAGACCCTATGCGACCAACAGCGATGGGAGAGGGAGAGCAAGTTTATCCAGGGCTGGCAGACAGACGGAACTTTGCGTAGGCCTCGCTCGAGCGCGTGCTCGAAACGGTTACGGCACTTTCCGCGCGACGAACGAACAATCGTAAGCGAGGTAGCCGGCCAGCTAGCTAGAGCCCGGCGCTCTCAAGACACGAGTATGACCCACTTCGTGGACAATAATTTTTCATGAGCTCTAGTCGAAACATCTATCGCCACGATGCTTTTGATGATGCTCGGAGCTCTACTGTATACAAACTTCTGCCTCAAGAACGACTCCGCAGTAGCGAAACGATAAGATTGTCAGTCGAGCACCGAGACTTCAAAAATTATACATCAGAAAAATATACATACCGCTGAATTTGAGAAAGAAATACTTGTATGTTATTACGTATTTTTTTCCGAATTTGTAATTTTAGCACCCTTTCTAATTTTTTTTTTCTCGAGAAACTGGTAACATCGTTCAGACTGCACTGGAATGTATTTTAAGGCAGAGGGCTAGACAGTACTTGAAGTATCGCGTACTTGCTTGGTATTTGAAGTACACAAGTACCAAAGTGAAATTGTTAGTACTTTAAGTACCAAGTAACAAATGCAAGTACTTCAAGTAACAAATACAAGTACTTTTCAGTGCTTCGAGTACCAAGTACGAGTACTTTTCAGCGCTTCAAGTACCAAGTACTCGTACTTTTCAGTGTTTCAAGTACTAAGTACGAGTACTTTAGTACTTCAGATAGCAAGCATGAGTACTTTTTGAGTACGCGTTACTTCCGATTTGAAAATTTCATTTCTCAACCAGAACTGACGTCATTTAAGGGAAACGTTACTGCTGATTTGAAAATTTAATTTTCAAACCGAACACGCAAGTTACCTTGTGGGTCCGGCTACTTGAGAAATACTTCGAGTACAAAAAGTACTCGATACTTCAAGTATCTGTGATATCTTGAACTTTTGCACTTGAAGAACTTTTTGGTATATTGCTCAGCTCTATTTCAAGGTAACCCTCGTCGTACAGTCGAGTCAGTCGGGCACCAAGATCTCAAAAAATGTACATCAATCTAGGAAAAAAATATACACCGAGGAATCTGCGAAAGAAGTGCTCGGAATGAGTCAATAAATACATGGACATTTTTGCGTAATTTTTTGCATATTGAATTTGGAATTTTAGACCCTTTGCTCTTTTTAATTTTTAATTTTGTCAAAAGACTGGAAAGCGTAAAAAAAACATTATCCAGACTACACGAGTCTGTACTGTGCTTTATCCCGAACACGTATTCGGGGCATTTTTTGCCCAATCCAACCCGCCATTTGTAACGTAAAAAAAAAAAAACAAAAAAAGAAGATCTCCTTTTTAAGTTATCGTACCATCTCGCCCCGTCTCAGAGGCCCGTCTGACGCGACACAGCCTTTTCCACTTGCCGCCGCAGCGTGTGACGTTCTGCTCGCGCATCGTCCGCAGCCATCCCTACCCGGCGACGATTCTCCGATCGATAGCTTAAAATCCCCTCACTTTAAATGCAACGCACCAATTTGTTCCCACCTGCAAAGTAATGTGTCCCACCGCTCGCGAGACTTCCGCCCTCTTCCGAGGATTCGTTACAAAAATTCAATCGACGAGGTGTAATTCGAGCGAAATTACTTCATTCCTCGCTCGGCGAGCTCGCAACTGGCCGCTCCGAAAAATTCCGCGATTCCGCACGTGCGTCCCGAAACACCGACACCATCAATGAAATTCATGCGAGCAGCACCGCCGGTGTGGATGACACAAATGAGGGAGCGGGCGAGGCTTTCATGGGACAGGCTCGTCGATTATTATTGATTCATACGGGAAAACCGCAAGGCCGAGTTATTGGATGGCAGTATTATCGGCAATCACATTACGGCGTGTCGTGTCCATCAGCCGAACAATGCGGCCGGTTTAGGATACACAGATAACAGTCCATCTACACGTCTCGCCGACTCCGCCGATAAGTGTATTAGCCCGACGTGTACGATCGAATCGGCCGGCCGCGCTGCAGTTGTTATGAATACCTTTTGTTAATTGATCGCAACGCCGGCAACCAATATCGCCGATATCTTCATTGGCGAACTGAAGCGCGTATATTAGTTGCGATGCCCTACAGCGGTGTTACCGTATGCGTGTTTAGATGTGTATGTATGTACATGTATGGAGCTTTCGACGTCAAATCTGCAGCGCATGTCAATTGCGACATGCGCGTCCGTCTTTGCCTATGTTTTTTTTTGCCAGCATTCAGTGCCGAAAATTCTTAAGAGCATATCGACAGCGAGTTGTCAACAAGACTTGACGGTGCTTTGCGACTCACTGCACTGTGATGCACTGAGAAAAAAAATTACATAGTAAATGCAACAGTACTGACTTTTCACGAATTTACGAAAATAAAAATTTAGGAAAATAAAAATTCCGATTGCGAAATGAAACGAAAAACTTGCGCAGTAAATAGTAAATATTGAGATTCCATTATCGTCTGGAGCTTAAAAATCATATTTTAAATCATAGAGTTAGTGTGAAATTTTTCAGATTTTTAGAAAAGACATTTTAGAAATTGGTTTTTCGAGGATTTAAAAATTTTACTGCAGGGAAAAAAAAAATCTGAAAAATATCCCCAGACTCTTACGGGTAGCTAACAACATCGTACCAAAATGATCAAAATATCGTACCAAAATGATCGTACCAAAAATGCCCAAAATCAACGGGTTGAGGGACACGGGCTGCTGATTTGACATGGAACGCCCCGTATGCACGGGGTTGCTATAGTGAAACTTCGAACAGGAGCGGTGACGTCGATGGTCCAGGGTGAATTTTCGGCACGTCCGCGCGGACGGACGTCGTTAATTAATTCATACGGTGTTTAGTAGGGAAACGGTATTTCGATAACTCCGACAAGTTCTAAGCGAGATGGTAATTTGCCGTGGAGCGAAGCGAGCGAGCGACGGACGCCCGGGGGGGAAACCTCAATACGTCAGTTGCGAATTAAAAAAACATTTGATACGTGCCAACCGAAGGTTTGCGATATTGAACGGAGCGGTATAATAGTGTAACAGTAGCGGTTATTAAGCTCTACACGAAGAAAAATGGTTCAGCTGCTCCAAGAAAATGAGTTTTGCTGACAATGATCTCGCTCCCGCAACAAAACGATTGGTAAAATCACCAAAAAAAAGTGACTACGTAGAAGCAATTGGTTTTGCTATCACGACAAAACTTTCTTGTTACTGCGACGATTTAGATTCCTAAGAGAATAAACGCTTGCTGTAATTTGATGGCTGAGCACTGTTACTTCTAATAAATTACTTCTAATAAAAATTGATCCGGTCTGACCATCCAAACCGTGACTTTGGGCGGTTTTGTTACTGTCGACTTCAAGACTCTGATAATTAATTCATACGGTATTGATTAATTAATTACAAAAAATTCATACAGTACTGATTAATTAATCTTAAAACATTCATACGGTATTGATTAATTAATTTTAACTAATTCATACAGTATTTATTACGAAACGTGACCTCAATGAGTCGGACCAGTTCTAAGCGAGACGACAATTCGCCGTGCAGGGAAGCGAGCGATCGCCGGACACACGAGGGAAAACCTCAATACGTTAGTTGCGAAGTTAACAAAACATTTGATATGTACAAATCGAAGCTTTGGCATATCGATCGACGAATAGTACCGTTTTCGGCTGTACAATTATTGGCAACCGACTATTATCGACGATTGATTAAAAAACAATAAAAATTTATCCAGGCGATTCTCAGTTGGTAACTTTGGGCGTTTTTTTTTTTCACAATCTACTCCAAGATTTCGTTACGATAAGTTATCTGGAAAAAACAAAATCAAATATGTAGCAATTACTATGTAAAAAATAGAGATAATCTATGAAATCTATAGGGCTGAAAACATTTTTCGGCGTTTGGCCGCACAGTAAAAAAAAAAAAAAAAAAAAAAAAAAATGTAAAATCGGAATACGAAGCTTCGAAAAAATTATTTTGTCAAATGAGTGACAAACTCGTTTGGTCATTTTTTAATGTACAAACCTGTCTTTTTTTATTTCCCCTGACATTAACAAATTTTAGTTCATACTTTTGTTTGTAAAACTAGAGCCGAATGGTGCGATAGGAAAATTTTAACAAATTAAAAATTATCGACGTTTGTCGACAATAAGTTGTGCTAAAAAGTACAAACTTTTTTTTATACTGTGCGTCCGATTGTCGTGCCTTTTACTTGATCACGCCCTTGGTATTTTGATTTTATTCAGTTGGTGTCGAAATCATTTTTCCCGCATTCGTACATTTGTCAGCCGACAAATGTCTCAATGGGGAAAAAAAAAAAAAAAATTATGTACGACGAACCATCCATTACCGACTCGCCGGCGTTCCAGCTGAACGAATATTCCGCGCGACCACCGAATTCGCATTTAATTTTCTCATTCCTTCAATGGCCATTTCGACGCCCGGTCACGTTTCTCCCGCACGATCCTCGGCACTCGAAGACTTCTTATCGTTCCACATTCTCGAACTGCACCTCTTATTTTTTTTATTTATTTTTTTTACATTTTTCCCTCGTCACGCCGCGGAAACTTTGTCAAGAGCAAAACGAAGTGACAAAAACTGCAACGAATCGACTGCGCGCCGTGCGCGGCCAACGCGATCGTAAGCCTAGTTGCATATTTAATTCGGACTCTGAAATTTCCAACGCTCGGCTTTTCATCCGCTGGTTGCAACTCCCCGAGACGGCCCTTCGTCGCTTTAACAAAGGCGACGAAGAAACTTGCGTTACGCGAAAATCCCCGTTTAGCTCCGCGCCGACCAGCCAGGCTTTCCGTGGGAATTATGATTGGACTTCACACTGTGAAAGTAAATTATAAATTTAATGTACTGAAACTTGAAATTTTCTTTCATTATTTGCGTTAATTCAATGTCAATGTACTTTTTTTTTTGGTTAAAATATAATAACAGATATTGAAATTAGAAATCTTTTGCCTGAAATTTACAAAAATTTGCGTTAAAAATAAAAATTTTACCGTGAAATTGAAACGCACATGTGTTTGAAATTTCAGGAAAAGTTTGTATAAAACAGCTTCGAGTATCGTTCATTAATTTTGAAAGAAATTTTTTTTTTTTTTTACAGTGCACGGTCGTTGCATCGAAAATTCGAAAAAAAAATGCAGTGTCTAACTCCAACTCACTTTTCGAGTACAAGGAGTTCGGTCTGAACCTTATACGGTCTTAATTTTTTTTTTTAAAGTACAAAATGCATCGAAATAAAAAAAAAAAAAAGCTTTGTGTAGCGCGGATTAAAGTTCCAGCAATAACGACTTAGTTCCGAAAATTGGTTACTGCTCGATATTGTTGCTCTGATGTATTGAGAAGTATAAAAAAAAAAAAAAACAAAAAAAAAAAACAAAACAAAACAACTCTCTTTCGTTCGACATGACGTTTCATCGAGATGCGAAAAAAAATGCAGTCTCTCGCTCCGACTCAATACTTGAAATTCGTACTTTGAAATTCCCAGCGCTCGATTTTTCGTCGACTGTTGCAGCCCCAAAGACGCTCCTCCGTCGCGTTCACAAAGGCTGCGAAGAAATTCGCGTTTAACGAAAATTCCCGTCCAGCTCAGCGCCGACCAGGCGAGGCTTTCCGCGGGAATTATGGATAAAATTGCAAAGGTCGCGCAAAGCGCAGCAGACATTTCCTCGTCGGAGCTCAACGTTCGCCCCTTCGGGCGGGTCGTAGCTTCTGAAGTGCCCGCCGTAGCGCCGACCGCTCAAGTATTGGCCTCATTGTATGCGCGTTCGTGGGAGCGAGCTTCTTTGCCGGAAGCTCACCGTTCCGTCGACGAAACTTTCCCCGGGCAGGAATGAGGACGAGGATTGTTCGCTCTTTTCGACACAATGCGAATTAATCGTAATTCGTTGCTTATTAAGGACGTGTAAACACGTCGGGCTGGCGGAGTTGCATAAGGAAAAGCGACGGAGGCGCGCAACGGTGGAGAATCATCAGAAACGAGGTCAGGGCTTGGAAATTGGACTGGGGATATGTAGAGAGAGGGAGAGAGAGAGAGTGGCGCTCGCGTTCCGGAAAATATCCACCGACGTTTATCCAGCTAATTTCCACGAGAGCCTCCGGTTCAAGAAGAGCGTCCCGCGAGCTCGTCTGCTTTTTTAAATTTCATGCTCTCTTGTTTTTTTTCATTCCTCCTCTTCGTCTCTCTTTCATTCATTTTTTTTTTTCTCCACTGCCATTGTACGAATCCCCTTTGTCCCTCGAGCACTTTTTATTAAACTAGAAACGCATTACGAATGAAAATCTCATTTTCATCTTCCTTAATGGGGGGGAGGGCGGCTTCGCCGCTTGCCATCGCGGCTCGTTCCGCGCGGAGCACGGTCGGAGGGCGAAGTAGACAAATAAATGAAGGTAAGTAAAGAACACCGGGCTCTGTAAACTCAGCCGGCGATGAGCCCGAGACAATCAGCCGGCATCGAGTCATTCTGCCGAGGAGGGAGACGCGCACCAAGGATTCTCCGCTCTCTTATTGATACAATACATATTCTCTATTGTTTTTATTTTCTTCGCTAATTGCACTCGACGACAGTGGTAAAGGTTTGCTGTGGGACGTAGCTCTGTACGAGACAGAGAGTTCTGAAAATTATTTTTCGCGAGAGGCACTCGGGCAGTTGTACCGGCCCGGCGTTGGGCGGCGAACTTGCCAATCACCGTTCGCCAGCCAGAGTGTCCGAGCTCGCGAATGAGATTACGTCTTCGATAGCGATATATACATGTATACAGGGAAGGGCGGGGCAAAATGGGACGGTGGAGCAAAACGCAATTTCCCAAGGATTTTTCTATGGGAAAGTGGGACAAAACGTGACAGCCCCAACGAGTGTGTCGATGGGGCAAAATGGGACATCCAAAAATTATTGTGACATTGCGTTTTGCCCCAACGTCCCATTTTGCCCGGCTCTCCCCTAAAAATGTATATGCTATATATGTAGGGGGAAAGCGGGCAAAATGGGACAGTGAGATAAAACCGCACAGCGGATCATACGGGGCAGTGGGACATAACGGCACAGCATGACAAACGGGACAAAACGGGACAGTGGGACAAAACGGGACGGTCGGACAAAACGGGACAGTGGGACAAAACGGGACAATGTGACAAAACGGGACAATGTGACAAAACGGGACAATGTGACAAAACGGGACAATGTGACAAAACGGGACAATGTGACAAAACGGGACAATGTGACAAAACGGGACAATGGACAAAAACGGGGCAGTGTGATAAAACGGGACAGTGGGACAAAACGGGACAGCGGGACAAAACGGGACGGTCGGACAAAACGGGACAGTGGGACAAAACGGGACAATGTGACAAAACGGGACAATGTGACAAAACGGGACAATGTGACAAAACGGGACAATGTGACAAAACGGGACAATGTGACAAAACGGGACAATGGACAAAAACGGGGCAGTGTGATAAAACGGGACAGCGGGACAAAACGGGACAGTGGGACAAAACGGGACAATGTGACAAAACGGGACAATGGACAAAAACGGGACAGTGTGATAAAACGGGACAGTGGGACAAAACGGGACAATGGGGGAAAACAAGATTTTACACAAAAAAAAAAAAAAACATTGCATGTTCCATTGTGCCCCATCGTTACGTTCGGATTTTCTGGGCCGTTTTGCTCCACTTTCCCATAAAAAAAAAATGATTGGATAATTGGGTTTTGCTCGACTGTTCCGTTTTGCCACACACTATCCCATTTTACCCCGCGCTTCCCCGACATAGATTTATATACGAAGTTACGTGTACCGGTACGGCGAGCTAGTGTACAAGCGGGACAGGAGGGCGGATTCTCATCCGCGTCCGAGAAGAGAAAAGCTATTCCTCCGCGGGCAAATCGAAAGTCCGATGGACCACCTGGCGCACCCACTTTTACGTACGACGCGGTTGCGGCGAGCATGTGCAGCCAGCGGGCGTGCAGCGTGCGGCTCGGCTTCCTAGACAACACGATGCGGCAGCGCGCGGGCTGCAAAGCAAGATTGAAAAGAATTGATATTGAAAAGAGAAATTGAATAAAGAATCGAGACCGGCCCGCGCCGGAGTGGTTATTCCCTCTGCGTACCCCGCAGCTGTGCCGCACTCACGTTCGATCGCTGGCGTACGCAATCGTCATCGATCGATCCAACGATCGACACCGCTTCACCCCTCAATCCGTCGAGGGAGAAACTCCGTGGAGCAAGATTCGAACAATGTTGCGGAAAAATTGTTCTCGCCTCTAACTCGGTCGTACTTAAATGCCACGCGTGCGATTGTGGGGCAAAACGAATCATTTTGTTCGCACACAGAATCCCTGCAATACACACGATGAGAAAAAAATCTATGCAAACTCAACAAACACTCGCCGTTCGCGAATCGCTACTTTTTTTTTTTTGTCTATCAATTTACTGTTAAAAAAAAATGTTTAGTAGTAAATACGTTTACGTAAGATTTTAACAGCCTCGCGCGAAAATTGTTTTCCTACTGCGGTGAAATGAATCACTTTGTTCACATGTAAAATCCCAGTAATATACACGATGAAAAAAAAAATGTCCCTGAACTCAAACAAACCCAAATTTCCCACTCGCGAATTTCAACAATTTATCCTCTGTCTTTATTAACGAAAGATGTTTAGAAAAAAAAAAAAAAACACGTTTGGACGAACATAAAAAACAAAAAATGATTCTCTCCTTCGATCACAATGAGAATAGTGTGAATGACTGTGACGTTTTATTGTTCAGGGTTTCTTCAGGCGAAGCATACAGAAGCAAATCGAGTACAGGTGTCTGAGGGACGGCAAGTGTCTTGTGATAAGATTGAACAGGAATCGCTGCCAGTACTGCAGATTCAAGAAGTGTCTGGCGGTCGGCATGTCCAGAGACTGTAAGTATTGCACAAAAAAAAAAAAAAAAAAAAAAAAAAAAAAAACCAACATTTCTTCCTCTATTTCGGGACAATCTCGGAGGACTCCGGAATATAAAAGCCTCCGGGATTATTTTTCACTCTCGCGCGTTGAGGGTTGAGGTCGGGGCGCATGTGGTAGCTAACGCGTTTTCTGCAAAGCCCATCCTCGAACATTGTACACTTATATATATATATATACATATATCCGTATATCCACAACATACATATATATATATACAGCCGCGAGTCAAACCGCTGGGAGAGCTTCAGTTTCCAGTGTCAGTCGGTGTGAGTTTCGAGTGGAGGATCCCCCGCGTATATTCCACCCTCGTCTCTTTCGGGCCGCTACACAGCACAAGGGCAAAGTAAACCGAAGCGAACTTGCGTGCATAATTAAACGTCAAAGTTGGAACGCTCCGGTACAGCACCGAATCCCCCTCGTTCTCCGCACCGGCGCGATACACGCGCTTGTGCATAACTCTCTCCGGTTTCTCGGTAACTTCCTCCCTCGTCCTCTTCGGCCCTCCGCCTCCTCGATCGTAGTCGCGAGACCGGGAGGAGAGAGAAAATTCATCGTGAAATTATAAAGGCCCGCCGGTGGTAGGGCGCGATCCAAGAGCCAATATTGTGTCCGCCGAGACTGCTGACGCGGATCGGAAACGTATCCGTTGTGCGCTCTTGAGAGGGTTTTAACGAGACACCCCC
The DNA here is from genome assembly GCA_963575735.1 of Amblyjoppa fuscipennis. Lineage (NCBI taxonomy): Eukaryota > Metazoa > Arthropoda > Insecta > Hymenoptera > Ichneumonidae > Amblyjoppa > Amblyjoppa fuscipennis. The sequence goes on from OY754493.1 coordinate 19,768,929, forward strand.
ATTGTCGAGAGTCGAGGGTGGGCTTTGTCCTTGCGCGGCACGGGAAAGTTACGTCCTTCCGTTTACCGTTCGGAAAATTAGCCCATTCAATGCGGGACGAAATCTTGTGACGTACCAACGGTTCGGACGCGGTCGGTAACGAAAACTGTAATCGATCTTACTCGAGGGTGAGAGACGTTTTTTTTTTAGGAAATGGAGATTATTAGCAATCATTCGGAAAATTAGATCTTTCAAGGCGCGGCGAAATCTTTCGTTACCGACCGGCCCGGGCTTGGTCGGTAACGAAAACTGTAATCGATCTTACTCGAGGGTGAGAGACTTTTTTTTTTTAGGAAATGGAGATTATTAGCAATCATTCGGAAAATTAGATCTTTCAAGGCGCGGCGAAATCTTTCGTTACCGACCGGCCTGGGCTCGGTCGGTAACGAAAACTGTAATCGATCTTTCTCGAGGGTGAGAGACTTTTTTTAGGAAATGGAGATTATTAGCAATCATTCGGAAACTTAGATCTTTCAAGGCGCGGCGAAATCTTTCGTTACCGACCGGCCTGGGCTCGGTCGGTAACGAAAACTGTAATCGATCTTTCTCGAGGGTGAGAGACTTTTTTTTAGGAAATGGAGATTATTAGCAATCATTCGGAAAATTAGATCTTTCAAGGCGAGGCGAAATCTTTCGTTACCGACCGGCCTGGGCTCGGTCGGTAACGAAAACTGTAATCGATCTTTCTCGAGGGTGAGAGACTTTTTTTTAGGAAATGGAGATTATTAGCAATCATTCGGAAAATTAGATCTTTCAAGGCGAGGCGAAATCTTTCGTTACCGACCAGCCTGGGCTCGGTCGGTAACTAAAACTGTAATCGATTTTTCTCGATGTTGAAAAATTTTTTTGAGGAAATGGAAATTATTAACGCCTGCTACGACTATTCAGTTTTCATTGTGCCCAAAAAGGTCGACGGAGCGTTAAGGAACATTGATTACAGCTTTCGTTACCGATCGAGTCGATCTCGCTACTGACACGTTATCGATACAACGATACTTTTTCCAGCTGTTCGATACGGCCGCGTGCCCAAGCGCTCGAGGGAGCGAGGCCCCGAGGACAACGTCGCGACGACGACGACCACCGTCGGCGGGGGAGTTCAACAACTGACGTCGGCAACGAACAACAACAACACCAGCACTAACAACAACAACAACGTTAACAACAATAACAACAACAACAACAGCAACGCCAACAACAACAACAACAACAACAATAGCCAGGGACAAAATGTGATACCCCGTGTTCCATCCGCGGCTGTCGTCGAGGCCGATCAGTCGGACGCCGATGTTAAACAACTTGCGGTTTACGACGTTATACTTCAGGTTTCCCAGGCCCATCATGCCCACTGCGGATTCACGGAAGAATCGACGAGAGGAATCGTACGAAAACCCATGATAATACCGGTGAGTTTTTTTAAGTTAGTATTTTTTTTGTTTTTTTTTTTTCATTTCTCTGCAAAGTCACTTCCGGTTTGAGAATCTCACTTATAGACCGGAAGTGACGTCGGGTAAAAAAATTTACAAAATTTCTTTGCGACGTCACTTCCGTTTTCGAAATCTCAGTCTTCAATCGGAAGTGACGTCGTATGAAAAATGACACTTCCGGTTTTTGCCGTATGACGTCACTTCCGGTCGGAAACAGAGACTTTAAAACCGGAAATGATGTTTCCCCTATGACGTCATTTCCGGTCGAGAGCTGAAACTTTGAAACCGGAAGTAATGTTTTCCCCTGTGACGTCACTGCCGGTAAAAAACGGAAACTTTGAAACCGGAAGTAATGTTTTCCCCTGTGACGTCACTTCCCGTAAAAAACCGAAATTTGTATACCGTAAGTAACGTTTTTCTGTACGACGCCACTTCCGGTTGAAAACTAGGAATTTGAAACCGGAAGTGACGTTTTCCGATTATCATGTCACTTCCGGTCGAAAACTCACTTTTAAACCGGAAGTGACGGTGTCCTATGTGACGTCACTTCTGGTCAAAAATCGACATTTTGAAACCGAAAGTAAAGTTTTTGCGTATGACGTCACTTCCGGTTGAAAACTGGGATTTTAAAACCGTGCGAGATGTTTTCCTGTGTGTCACTTCCGGTCGAAAACTCTAAGATTTTTTCTTTTGTACAGCCGGCAAGTCCCGAAGATCCTGAGGCAGCGTCGTCAACGGCGGAGACCGTCGAGTCGCAGAGAATCTGGCTATGGCAACAGTTCGCCGCGAGGGTCACGCCTTCGGTGCAGAGGGTCGTCGAGTTCGCAAAAAGGGTACCGGGTTTCTGCGATCTGACGCAGGACGATCAACTCATACTCATAAAGGTCGGATTCTTCGAGGTATGGCTCACCCATATCGCGAAAATGACTACCGATAGTTCGATGACCTTCGAGGATGGAACGTACATAACGAGACAGCAGATTGAGCTCATGTATGAGGTGAGAGTCATTTTTCAAGAAGAACAAACTATTTTTATTTTTACATTTTTTTTATACTAAACTACGCCAAGTACACAATAAAAAAGATTTGTACATTTAACAACCCTTTTTTGTCCACAAACGTCCACAATTATTTTATTGTTAATGTCACAAAAAAATATTTGTAAAATTGACAGACATTTTTGTAAAGTGCACAAGATTTTTTTGTAAAATGAACGTGAAAAGAATTGTCCGCGTCTGTGGACAAGAAACGTTGGTACCCATTTTACTGTGTAATGGTATCATTAATGAAATAACCTTCCGACCTTTTTTTATTCCAGCCGGACTTTGTTACCGGTCTGATGCAATTCACGAGCGCCCTCAACGCTCATCAACTTTCGGACGCGGAGCTCGGCCTCTTCTCCGGCGCGGTGCTCCTCAGCGAGAGGCCCGGCCTGAACGACGTCAAGGCCGTTCAGAGACTCCAGGATCGTTTGCTCGAGGCGCTGAGGATCCAGGCCGGTCGAACTATCACGACCCTCGGCGATCCGACTTCGCCCGGGATCTCGCCGGGGGTTGTCGGCGTTGCTCAGAGGATACCCGAATTGCGGGCTCTCGGCTCAAGGCACGCGAATCTTCTCGACTGGTTCAGGAGGAACTGGACGAAACTCAAGCTACCCCCTCTGTTCGCCGAGATCTTCGACATTCCCAAGTGCGAGGAGGACCTTCAGTGAACGGGGCGGTGAGCTGTTTGTTTGTTTTTCTTTTTTTTTCCACTTCGAGAACCGTAATCGGGAATGACACGCGTGCTCGCGCGAAATGTGCTCATGAACTTTTGATGCTGCAGATACGGAAGAAGTATCGACGCTTCGTAATTGTTGTCGCACGAGGATGTTGTCGGCCGCTGAACGTCGAGTACTCGTTCGTCCGGCTAAATTCCATTCGTCCGCACTGAGAGTGCGAAAAAGTCGACGAATCGATGCGGCACCATCGATACGGTCCACGAGAATGGGAGAGAGACGCACGCTCCAAGATTCTACGCGTTCTCCAACAGTCTCGTTGAGAGAACTCGTCCTCGATTTATTTGATTGTAAGCCTCCCCGTTCGACCGGTCGTCCCGCGCTCGCAAGGGCTCGCGCAATCCGTCGGAGACCGCGCAGAACGGAAGGGGACACGCTCGAAGAGACACGATAAGGATACGCTTTGTTCTCCTTCCTCTGAGCGAAAAAAAAAACACGTCGCGGTCCTTGTACCTCCTATACGTCCTGCGACGAAAGTTTGTTCAGCAATATTTATTACTCGATCGCTCTATTGAAGAAAAAAAGAAGATAGGGAAGTAAAGTTAAAAAAAATACTCAAGACGCTCTATGAAGAGTTACTTAGGCCCGCGAGCGATCCGTCGATCGCACTCATGCGAAATGCACAAAGTCGCCAACTCAAAGGGCTCGCTCCGAGAATCGAGGCTTGTCCACCCGTTCAACAGTTCTACTCGAAGTTCTAAAATATATTTAGGCCGTAAAATGAACGATAGAAAAAAGAAATTACGATAGGGAAAAAAAAAGAGAGCGAATGGGAGAGACGAGAATGTTAACTCGAACGGAAAGCGCCGAGTTATTCTTTATGGCGTTGTCGAACGAAGTACCTACGATAATCGAGGACATGCTCGAGTTGGAATGAAAGATAAAACGGTGAATACACGGAGCTACGCTATCCGCAGACGTTAAGACTAAAATGAGAAAATCTTATTATTATTGCGTATCTCCTTAAGTGCATGCGCTGCGAATCTCAATCTATGCAATCTATTTTTATTACTCGACCGTAGAATAGTTGAATATCCTAGAAACTGTCGCCGTTGTCCAGGATTTTTCGTGGAATCGAATACATATATATATATTTATATATATATGTATATATATTAATGACACTTATGAAATATGTGATTGACACCGAGTGAGTAGTTGGTCGTTTTTTAAAATCGACGTGTACACTCAAAGAATCTGACATATCGGTTACCTTGGCGCGTCCGGTGCATAAAAAAAAATCCTCTTTCGTCTTAAACAATACTTCGCCAAGGTACATTTTATTATTCGTTCGTAGAGTCGAAGCAAACGGTTGCCATTTCGTTTTACTCTCGGTTGAATATGTGCATGTTCTTTTTTTTTTAACAATCACGCTCGAGATTCAGATTCCAGGGGAATCCTGAATCATACGAAGACGCATCTTTCAGCTCTGAAACACTAATAAACTCTCTGACAATGACTAGAATAATGCCTATATTAAATATTATCCATGATGGATTTATCATTATCGACTAGAGAGATTAATGTTGCATAGTGTTGTACTTAATTAACAATAATATATCATTATATTGAATATATATATTCACGATATAAGGAAAGAAACTTTCAATTTTAAGCGCTCACATCAAGTTGTGAATAAACATATCATACCTAACTAATATATTGAACGGAGAAGAGGATATTACACTTTAATATAATATTAATATATAGATAAATATTATCATTAAAAAAAAGAAGAAAAAAATTAATGATTACGTGCATTAACAATCGAGCGCAGGTTTGACGATTCGAAAATCACGTTAGACGAGAAAATCTATTGAAGAAAACTGCGTGTTTTATGAGTATTCATGACAAAAGTCTAGAGTATATATATATATATATATATATATATATATATATATATATATATAATAGTAACGATACCGCAATCTCTACGGTTCATCCGATGCCGCACGGTTTTATTATATTAGACGTCAACGTCAGTGAATAACGTGTGACAAGTAATTCAAAATTTCTAGTCCTGAAAATTTTTCGCCGAGTTATTAGGAGTTGTAGATGGATAATGCGTATCTGAAAGTGTTATTGAAAAAAAAAATTGCGTTATAACGGCCAAATACTTCATTAATTATAGGATTAGTCTCGTTAAGGCTCGAGGAATACGAACTTGGAAATTCCCTTCTTTCTTCGACCGAAACGAAAGGTCGCTTGACAACTGAATATATATCGCCTTTTATCTCGTTTTTTTCATTTCGTTTTTATTTTATACCTTGAGATTTCGGTCATGGTGCTACACCCATACGCGTTGGAATTGTTTAATAATTATTGTACACATCATTATCGTAACTCGCATACTCGATCAACAATTTTTTTGTTTTTCCGTGAGTATATATATATACATGTATTTACACACAAGAATCACCCTGCATTGCAACAAAGACGTAATTGAGATAAAACGTTGGGGGCGTATAGGAAATGGGCGCGAGCCAAACGGAGGTGTGAATTGTTAAAAAAAAAACACACAAAAAAAATACAAAAAAGATTACATATATTAATAAATACGTACTATATTGATATAATGATAAAACTACAAACGACTGCTCTATACTGCTAAAGTACAAATGTTTCGTTTAATTAGTTTATAAAGAAAAACTGTTCGTTAGTATAAATTAGATTATTGAAACTTTCTTATACACTTATATTTATTTTTAATGTTAACGGGTCCGCGCGATTAAGCGCTTCAGATTTGTTTTTTCAAATATATATATATATATACATACATATATATACTACACATGTGCAATTTAGAAGTCTCGTGTCGCGCACAGTTTCGACAAATGTTTGCGCAAAGCATCAAGCTTTCCTTTTTTCTTGTGCCTCTCATTTTTTTTAAATCTCTTCTTTATTTTTGTTCTTTCCATTCCTCTTTCTCAAACTTCGTTTGTAATCCGTACTTTTATATTCGCGTTGCAATTACTAATCCCTTCTGCCGTCACAGCACTAATCCGATGTTTGTTGCACTTGTAATAATAAAATCAAGACCTCGCAACGAATACGGAGCCGATTATTTGCCGTAATTCAAAATAAAAGCTGGTAATGTGGCGTACTTAATGCGACAATCAATCGAACGATGCTGTAATCGAATACGCGACGAGATTTTTGGAATTGTTATGTCGCCGTTTACTAATGAAGTGGACTGTCGAATTCGCCGGCGTCGAATTTAATAGCAATTAAAATTCCTGATCGCGCAGTATCGGTTGGCCGTTTAAAGTTCGATTTAGGAAATCTCGATTATTAAAGCAGCCGTACACACTCGGATAATATCTCGAGCGGTGGGAAAGTAGGTAGAAGTAATTGAAGCGAGTCTCAATGATAACAAAATCTAACTAAATCTGTAAATCGTATACATATTGAATTATTGAATAATTGTAGGCCAATAGTGAAAAAAAAACACACACACAACAAAAAAAAAACATATCGAGAGATCATATGGAACATTTTTCAACCCCCAGGGTCTCAGATATAATATTTTTCGTTAACGTCGTTATCACTACTTCTAACGATAAATCTGTCTGCGTACCTTCCATACAAAATGGTTTTAATATAAACACGAAGATAAAGGAGGCGTCGAAATAACGCCTCAGCCTATATATGTATATGTATATACAAAAAAAATCATATATACATATATGTATATATAATAGCGCCTTTTCAATTGGATACGATAAGGAGAAATGTACTTTGCACAAACGTGTTCCGATTAAAAAAAAAAAAAGTATTAGAGTCTAAAAGCAATTATATTCGCCATTTCATAAATATATATATATATTTTTGTTTTTCCGAGGGAACTTTAGAATCGCGAACGATTCGGGATGGTTTCATTAAATGAACGTTGTCTTACGTGAGATTAGTTTATCACAATTACCGCTCACCCTTTTCTCGCATAGATACTCATATTGCAATAAAAAATAAACATATTCACATGCTCTCGTTAAATGAAATACCGATTATACGTGCTTAGAGATCATCGTTCCGGTTCTTTCTTTTCTTTTTTTTTTTGTACATTGCCATGGCTTTCGAGAGATGTATGTGTCTGTATACATGTTTCTCTTAAGTACTCTGGCGTTCGGAGACCGCCGTTGGGCGTCTCCTTATTACGGTGAAGAAATTGCAATCACGCGACGACGTAATTATGTAAATCGAAGTACTTGGTGCCAATTACAACTAATGTTTAAAAGTATGCTTAGAGAGAAAGTGACCACGCGGTAAACGACGATGAAGATGAGAATTTATCTAGGAGTTGTACAGTATAATGTTCGATCCTTCGGGAGATCTAAAATCCGAAACAGCAAATGTACTAAAAAAAAAAAAAAAAAAAAAAAAAAATATCGTTGCCTCCGAGAGGATTGTGTAGCACGGCAATAAGAAGAAGAAGAAGAAAAAGAAATACGTTTTCGTAGTGGACGACTTTTTATCAGGCCTCCTTTTAATGATCCTCCAGCGATATTAATTTCAATCGTCGGCTATTTTTATCTCACCGTAATTCGGATTTTTACTTTATGCAATTCACATACGTACGTCGCTGATAATGATGTATCGTCCGATGTTCCGTTTACGGGGCCGATCGTCCAGGGATCGCTTCTTCTATCACGATACAAAAGATCGGCTCGGAGGGCTCCAAGCGCTCGGCTCAATTTTGTTCGTACCTTCGCAGCAATAAATGGTTCGATCTATCGTTAAAGCACAACGGCCAAGATGTGACGAATATTTCGACGGGCCGGATATGGGCACGAGTGTAGCCAATCGATTACTATTATTAGTTTATAATTCACCGAGGTTTGCGTCTTGCTACGACATACGATATTGGCAATGCAGAAAAAGAAATTTAATAAAAAAAAAAAATAAAAAAAACCTGAGGAATAACGTGGAGATGATAATATAAGTACATGAAATAATATATAAACACCCATACACACACTCACACATATGCAGACGTTTCTTTTTGTCATTATTCTGGCGTCGAACGATACTTTTTCTTTTTTCGTTGTTATATGAGTTTAAGATTATAAGCAATTACGATCCGTATCTCTACCATTAAGTTTACTACATTTAAATAATATATTATACGCTCATTATCTGTTTTCAATTACCCGCCCCCCCCCCCCCCCTTTCTCCCGACCCGTCCTCGGATCCCTCCTCCCTGTCCTAAACGTGTATAATCCCTCTCGAGAAATGGTGTTGTACTTTTTCATATAAAAGGCATAGCCGAAATAAATATGGGGTTGGAAGAATTGAAGAATTAAATTCGCCGATCGTTTATTTCGCAAACCCTCACGATCCTCCGTGATGTTCAGCGAAAGTCCCTAAAAAAATTTCCATGATTTTTCCAAAACATTGAAGGATGCATATAAGAGAAAAAATTAGTCGAAAATTGGCATGAAATAAAACGTATTTATTATCTATCTTCATGAGGGTGAGCGTGAGGCGGTTCCGCCGCTGTGAATGAAATCGAGGTCCTAGTGTTATTCGTAACTCTCAGCGGCAAAGAGAGTCAATGACGATGAATAAACAGTTTTAGATGAACGCTGATATTTCATATTTCAATGTAAATACCGTGAATTTCAATATTCCTCATTCAATTGTTTTTAAAATCTTAATAATGAAATGAGGAAAAAAAAATGATTTTTTTTTTCTCAAATGTCTGGACGAAAGGTTTCTTGAAAACAAACATTGTAAAAATTTCCCTGATGGACCGAAAAATTCCATATTTTCATGATTTTTCGAGAATCGTAAAGTTTCGTAATATTTCCCTGACGTCCCTGATTTCCATAATCGCTGGACATCGTGTCCTCACCGCCGCTCTCTGTCGAATGGGAATTAATCAATCAATCGACATACCGTGTAGATCTCTCGTGGGAAAGTTTATTATAAAATATATTATACGTCGTTAATTAAGTACATATTTCAACACTACGTACGTTAAACTATGTTTTATACTAACTACGCGCAGTCGCGTGCAGCTGCAGTGACTGGACTCTCAGTGACTCGATATCTCGCACGCGCACCGAAACTAGTTGCATTGACAGTGATAAAACGAATCAGAAGAAAAAAAAAACATTGTGTCGCACCAGCCGATGGAGCGAGGGCGACGAGAGGGGTCGTATTCAGCTCGCTAATAGTATTTACATCACAACGACGAACATAAATTAAGTCATACGGAGTGCCACTCAGCCTTTCGACAGCTAATATCGATACGCACAATCGGTGGTAAAAAAGGTCCAATTATCAGTTACATTTATCTATAAATGAGAAACTCAAACGATTACGCTCTACAACGTGCGAAACGTTTTGCAGAATTTGCGTTTAGAATGTGATTTTTTTGTTTTTTTTTTTGTTTTTCTTGTATTATTTTCTTCGTTGTCGTTTCGTCCTGCTCGAACGTACTCGAGGATTCGCAAAAAATTTCGATCCAAATGGCCCCAACGTTTCAGTCTTACGGTTCAAATTTTGTTCGTCATTACATTAGAAGTAATTGAGCATGACTCTTCCAAGTCTGAAATACTTACAAACAAAAAAAAAGTGATATACTCTCGAAGATTAATAAAAATCGCGGGATTGATTCTCTCTATAAGGAAAACGTCACTATTAATTATTCTTAATGTGTTTCTTTTTTATAACTTCGAGTATTCTACCGCGTACGATACTAACGAAAACATCCTTACTCATTTAAGTCTACTCACGCTGCACTCTTTCTCTCGTGAAAAATGGAATATAAATCAATGATCGATTATCGGAAGTGATCCGAAGTCAGTTCGCATCGACAGTCGACAGAAAAGTGACTAACCCGCGTTCTCGATTAGATTCCGTGGACAGCACGAATTCTCATTATCTATATTCTCCTTAGAAACCCAGAGCTTCGGTAATCCATAGGAACCAGCCTATCGTAACGTTAAAATAATAATTAAAAAAAAGGTCCGCCTCGCCGGATGCAGCAGCGACAACTCGACGGCTCGCACCGATTAAAATCTTGCGAAGGTACGAATTGAAAAAAAAAACAACGGAAAAAAACCCGACAAAATCCTAGGAAAACGGCGAAGTATCGTTAAAAACGATGCAGCTATACCATGACTTTTCGCTTTTTCGCGTAGACCGCTTTGACGACGTTCGTCGTTTCCAGAATAAGCGTGTCCAATATCGCTACGGTGAGGTCGTTCTTAACAGCCAATTCGTCGTGATGAAACTTCGTCCACTCGTCCTCCTCGGCCTGGGCCTCCCGGGCGAGAAGCTCGTCGACTCGATCCCTGCGCTTGCGGCTCCAACGCATCACCATGTTTTCCCGTTGGAGTTTCGTCTTGAAGCCGAACAAAGTGGCGACCTCTTTGCTCACGTAGTCGTTCAGTTGTTCGACGGTCTTTGGAATCTTCATCGCCGGTTTCGTCTTGACGTTCGGCTTCGTCCAGCTCGGACCTGGCTTCTCGTACTCCGAACGGTAGAGCTCGGCGATCGTTTCCTTGCAGAGATCGAACAAAAATGTATTGTAGATCCTTCGGTCCTGCTTGGCGATTTCGTTGTTGTCCTTGCTGAGCTCGCATATCTCCAGCGGCGGCTGAAGGCTCATTATGTCCTCGCCAGCGTTTTTAGCATTGAATATCAACACCGTCGCCTTCTCGGTGAAGGCAGTCAATTCCTCCACGTTCGAAGGTACGACCGCGGGTGGCAAGGTCGGTGAGGCTTGGGGAGTCGAGAGTCTGCCGCCTCCCGGAGGCGTGTAAGGCGGTGGGGGTTTGTTCGGTATTTCTCTCACGTAGAATGACACTTCCTCGGCTTCCAGTTTCTTTATCTGCAAACAAGAGCACGGTGTTCGAGTTAAAAAGTTCAATTTGGAGCCGTTTGCTTCAGAGCTGGGCAAAGTCCCAAACAATACCTCAAGTACAAAGTGCAAAGATCATAATTACTCGAAGTATCGAGTATTTCAAGTATTTGAAGGGTTTCTCAGCCTTACCTCGAGTTCTATCTGCAGCTGCTCTATCCTGAGGAGTTTTGCCTCCAGCTCGGCGACCTCCAATCCCGGTTGTTCCAGCGAGGCTGAATTCAATGACAAAAAAATCGTAAGAATATGTCGAGTTTCGAATAATCGTCATTATTACCAAAAAATAAAAGTAAAAAACAACACGATTATTTACGTTAAATCTGGCGCTCGGGGAGTTTTTATGAAACGGGGTGCTCTGACGAGGGACAAACAGTCGTATTATGTAAGGTATTTTATGTTGTTGTTTTCTTTCTCTTTCAAGACACGATTATAAAATTATATAAAGCAGTGATGGATGATCAACATTCAATGAAAGGTTCATTCACAAAATCACGCAATCTCCGATTTCTCAATCGTAGTCGGATGGAAAATATTGGGGATAGATTTTTCTTTTTTTTCAAGACTGTGATATGTGATATTATTATATGTACAGGCTTCTCGTGTGCAAGTATATCAAGCGATAAATAGACATTCATAGTCCAAGCATTCATGCGACATTTAATTGGATAAATAAGAACAAGTCAATGTTCGTTTCATTCCAAGTTTCGTGTAAGAAAAGAATTACCTTTAGGGTAAATATTATCTCGACATTGCTATTCTGAAAATAAACAATATATGGCTATACCAGGCAATGCTTCGCACGAGATAAAAAAAACAGCCAATTATAAAAATGAAAAATTGTGTGTTGTCTGCATTTCATGTATGGATATTATTTCGAATAGAAATGATGTAACCGTTCAATGCAGTACGATAATTTTTCAGCCCACAGCCGCCCCGCGCAACCACACCGCATTGCTTGAGAGAAAAAAAAATTACTATCGGCACAGACAAAATATTGCAAGCGAATGGAGCGTTTCTCTGATGTCTTTCAAATTTTTTTTAGACACTGTTGAGTTTCATTTTTTTTTTGCCAGACATTTATATTTTGGTAAAAAAAGCCCGAGATTTACGATTTTTTAAAACCACACTGTTAAAAAAAATTGTAAATCTAATGCACCGGGCTGGAAGCTTTTATGTAAAAACTAGTAGAGTCCATTCAACGTACAATTGTGATGAAAAATTAATAAACTTTTACAGTCAAATTGAAGAAAATTATTGGATTTAAAGGACTTTTGTAGTAAAATTTAAGTAAATTATTATGTATTCTAGTATTTCTAAATTTTTAATATACCGTACGTTAATTTTTCATCGCAATCGTACATGAAATTTAATATACTAGTTTATGCATAAAACAAATTCCAGTACCGATACATTATGGATGCTTGACACATAAATTCTCAACGAAAACTTTAATTGGATCGAAATTTCAATACTTTGCGATATGCCAAAAATCTGAAAAAATCAGACGTATTAATGTCAAAACCTTTGATTATGCATAATAATAATGCCAAAAAGTTATTAACAAATTATTTAAAAAATAAATCATTTGTAACAAAATCACAACTTTTATTTTCGCAATTTAAACGAATTCTTTGATTTTCTACAATTCATATGAATTTGCGAGAATTTTCTTAGATTTCGAAATGTTTTTTTTTTCGCAAATTAGAAAAATCTATGTAAACGCACGAATTGTGGATATGTTTCCGTATCACGATTCCACAGTACCCACAAATAGTTTCGCGGCGATTGCGCCAACAGTTGCGTAGTTACGTAAAAAAAAAATTTCAAAATGTAAAACACAAAAATGTAAGAAAATTAAAAAAAACATTCATGTGGCTTCTAGAAAATCAACGGATTCATTTGAGTCGAAAAAAGCTTCACAGATTATTTGTTAACCAATTTTTTTAGCAATTCGTTAATAACTCTTCGAGATTATTATCATGCAAAATTAACCAAAATAAATTTGGCACCTTCGAAACAGTTGATTTTTTCCAGATTTTTATTCCACGAGAAAGTGTTCAAATTCCCACCGAATCTCGCATTTGGCTGAGAAACAATGCGCGAAGCATCCTCAAATCTCCTCCAAATGTTCTTTAACAGTGCGATCAACGTGACAACGATCAACGAAACTGGAACATCAATACCCGCCAGTCGTTTTTCCATATTCATACCACTGACATAAACACGCACACCGCATAAGATAGCTTGTATCAGCGATAGAAAAGTTACAACAGTGAGGCATGTACCTTTCAATTTGTCGATCATCGCTTCGATGTCCTTTTCGGACGTCGCGATCGCCGGTGCGGCGTGAAAGTCGACTTTGCCGTCGGCTTCCGGTTTGACGGCGTCGTTTCCGCTCAGCAGATCGTCGTCGAGCGCGTCGATGTCGAGTCGGGATTCGTTCGGATCCCTCGGTGAGTCCATCTCGATCTCCGAAACTCCTCTCGGAGTGTCGGCTCCCTCGCTCGACTCGGACGATCCGTCTTGCTCGAGCTTCCGGCGAGCCTCGCGCTGGTCCCTCTCGGAGTCCTTTTCCTTCGGCTCGCCGGCTTCCGGCGACAATTCTCCGGCCAATCTACTGTCGTTCAGGGAGCGAAGATCGATTTCCAGGGATTTCGTGCGCTCCTCCTCCGCCGCTGTCTTCGCTACGGAGACGTCCGCATTTTCCTTCCGATCGTCGATCTTTTTACTCGCCAATCCCGGCGATACGCTGCCGAAGACTTGAACGGATATCCGCACGTCGTTCACATGCTGCGACGGTTTGTTGGCCGCTCCGCCGTAAGACTGCTGAGATATCTCGTCCAATATCCTGAGCACATCCTCGGACTTCTGCGTGACCTCGTACTTGTCCGGCACTCTGCCGTTCCTGTGAACTCCGACCGATCTCTGAGACTCCGATCTGTCTAGTATCTCGGAGACCTCCAGGCTCTCCTCGGAGATGTCCTCGTACTCCGGATCGCGAAGAATCTCGAATGTTTTCTCGAGGAGCTTGGGCGCTCTTCGTTCATCGTCGGATCCTTGCCCGATTTTTTTATCCACAGAATCTTCGTTCGATATCGAGCGCGCTCTCTCCTCGCCTCCCTCAGGACTCCGCCTCAATTCCCCGGCCACTTCCGGCTCGGCTTCGCTTCTCGCCGCGTCCGGAGGCGCGTCTTCGCTCCGCTCGAGAACACTCGCGATCTCCTCGGAGTCTTTTCTTGCCGGAGCAGGGTCTTCCGATCTGTAGACCTCGATGCTCGATCCTTTGCTCGCGACGACCGATTCGCTCGTCGGTTCCGTGGAGATTATCGAGTCTCTCGCCTCCGGCGTTTTCTCCGTCATCTCCGTTTCGCGATCGGCATCGGCGCCGCTCTTCCTGCGCAACGCTATGTTGCGCTCGACGCCCTGGAGAATCTCCGTGAGCTTCTGCAGGACGGGCTCGACCTCGGCCGTGAGATTCAGATCCGTCGGCCTCGGAATTATCCTGCCGGAGGTCGCACTCTTGAGCTCTTCGGGCCCGTTCCGCGCAGCATCGGCGATCGTCGCCGTCTCCCGAGGAGACTCGACCCTCTGCTTGCTCTCCCGGGCGATAATGTCGAGTATGTCGTCGAGCTCGTCGGTGTGCATGGAGTCCGATTTCGTGACTTCCATCGCCGAGTCGTCGAATCTGCAGCCGATCGTTGTCGACTCTCCGCGCGGAATGAAAGCGGACACGTCGTCGATGTCGGCTGTCGTGTTGTCCGGCCCGCGGGAATCCTCGCTCAGATTTATCGGCGAGTAATCCGAGGGCTCGATCGTTATCGCCGCGTCGGGTTGGACAGACTCTTCCCAGTGGCTGCCGAGCGTGTCGGGCTTCTCGGGCGCTTGGAAGGAGTCCGAAATCGTCCAGTCGTTGTCCGGCGACACTCTGCCCGGCGAGACGGCCTCTTTGAGCTCGTCGTTTTCGACGGAGCTCTCGAGCGACGAGGCGTTCGAGCGTTCCGGGTCATCGGCTCGTTCGGAGGCTTCGCTCGATTTTCTTGAGACGAGAGAGCTCTCGTTGTACAATTCGTCGTCCCGCTGAGAGCCGGAAATTTCCTCGGCAATGCTCTCGGGTTCGTCGTCGTAGAGCTGGAGAGAGACTGCGCTCTCCTCGGGAGGGTTCGAGTCGTCGATCAGGCTCTTCGCCTCAAGCGCTGCGTCCTCGGCGAGGAAATCCGGAGCGGTTTCCTTGCCGGACTCTGCGAGGCCATCGTCGATCGGGCTCTTCGCCTCGAGCTCTTTTTCCAATGGCGCGATTTCCCTGCCGGACTCGAGCTTGTCCTCGATTTTGGAGATCTCGAGCGGCGTCGCGCTAGGAAGCTCGTGGGAAGTTTCGCGAGGCTCTTCTTCGCTCGTCGCTGAAACGGGACTCTCAGTCTTCGGTTGCCCTGGCGGAACGTCGAAGGCCTCGTCTCGAGCCTCGAGGGATTCTTCCGTCGCGAAGGCCGCCTCGGAGAGCTCGCTCGCCGACTCGATCGTCCGCTTGCTCTCCGTCATCTTCGATATCATTTGCGATATCGACTCGATGTCGAAGTCGCGCGACTGAGCCTCCTTCTCCTCGTGCGGCTCCCTAGCGCTCCGATCCAGAAGGGCGCTCTCGACGCCCGGAGACTTCACGCGCTCCGATATTATCGACTGCTCTATAACGTTCAGTATCTCCTTGCTGCGAGCCTCAAAGTCGATCTCCTCCGAGGGATTCGTCTCGGAGGAGCCGTCCGGCATCATCGCCGAGATTGCCTCGGTGGCTACTTCGAGCCGCTCGGAAACTTCCTCCGGCAAGAGAGCCAAATTCTCGGGGATCGAGTCGATCGACTTCACCGAGTCGCGTTGCTCGAGCTCGGCGATTTTCGATATCTCCGAGTTCGAGAGGTCCTCGGATATGTCGTTGCCGGTGCTCCTGGCGGGGCTCTCCCGCTCGGGAACCGGCGGCGAGCCCGTCTTGAGTTTCTCGTCGGACTTCTTGCTGAAATGCGACATCATCTCCGACAGGGCTTTCAGGTCGTTCTCCAGCGTGCTTATGTCGTCGTTGAGGTTTTTGTTCGTCAACTGGAGGGACTCCAATTTGCGGGAAAACAATTTTGAGCTCGCGTCCGATACGGGCGTCTGCACCGCCTCGGATATCTCCGAGTTGGTCTTCGTCTGCTCGACGAGCGACTCGACGCCGTCTACCGCCGATCTACCCGCATTCCGTGAGCTGCCGACGTCCTCCGAGGCGATGCTCTCCTCCGATCGCGAGACGCTCACCGCCTGCGATTCTCTGCCGCTCGATATCTCCGAACGCTTCTCCGAATAACCGAAGCTCTTCGCCTCCTCCAGCACGGACTCGGCGCTGTGATTCGTTCTTCCCTCGCCGCTGCTCGAGAGCCTCGACAGACGCGAGCTCTTCTGATCCAGCGAACTCGACGACTTGTAAACGAGCTCCTTGCTCTTGTCCTGGCTGTCCGAGGCGTACGCGCTTCTGCTCGCGTCCTCGTGAGAGACCTTAGAGAATATCAAATCGGACTCCGATCTTGACCTAAGCAGATCGCTACTCTTGTATATCTCTTGTATTCGCTTTAATGGTATTTCAGGTACTTTGAAGTCCGCCACCGATCTCGACTCTATTGCGAGCTTGTCGCTGTCCTTAATCGATGTCTTTTGGGTTTCCAGCTTCTTGCGCATCTCGTGGATCGTCGTATCGTATTTCTGTATTTTTTTTTGGAAAGTAATAACAATATTTATTGACGATCGTATCGAATTATTGTAGCTTAGGGTGAAGTTGAGGCCTCGCCGTCTTACCTTTATTTGATTGAGCAAATTTGCCTCGAGCGCTTTTAGCCTCTGTTTCGCTTGTCTCCGAGCTTCTCTCTTCAGCTTGCCCATCTCCGCTCGTCTTTCGGCCAATTTCTCAGCGAGCAACTCTACTCGGCCCTCCACATCGCTCGTGTCGGATGACATGGTCGTGTCTTTGAATAAAAACAAATAAATAAACAATCTCAACAATCAGCCGAACTAATCTTCACCGTTGCATTGTCGATCTATCCAGGGTTTTCTTACAAATATAAATTTGACTTCATAAAAATTGAAATATCCTGAATATGAATTCAGTTTTGTAAACCGAGTTATTTTTCTATTTTGGCGCACATTTTTCTTCTACATTAAGTAGGAGCTTTTTAATCTAAATCCACCCTAGTTCGCAAAAATATCTCCTTTAAAACATCTGCATACAATTTTTTAAATCCAGGTACTCGATTGATTTGATGCTTTACCCTTAACCCTTTGAAACATACATTTTTTTTTTGTACAAGTATAAAGTTTCAAATACATCGGTTGGTTATTAATGCATTTTTTCTGAATTTAAAGAGGTGCATCACCTGTAATACACCGTACTACAAAGGGTTAAAGTGACGATTACCTTTGAACGGAACAGATACGTACCATTGTAGGGAAGAGCGTTAGCGGTTGTGCTGACGAGTTTGAAAGCGGCCTGCTCCATGCGTGCGACGCGATTCTCCTCGGCTTTGAGTTTTGTGTGCCAGGCGATCCAGTCCTCGACGCAATTTCTACGTGTCGTGAGTGCAGCTTCCCGGGCATTCAGAACTCTGTTTCGACAAAAAATAATTTAAATTACCATCCAGAAAGCCACGTGCACCGAGCAATCAAATGTCGTTCGACGGGCAATGACAGAAAAAAAGCGGCAAAAAAAGACGAAAAGAATCAAAAATTGAAGACGTTAAACCAATACCGACCCAGCTTCGGTCGGTACTCGCGAATTACTCAGTGCACTAGCGGACCGTAACCGACCTGTGGTTGCAGATAGCCACCGCCGAGGAGTCTATTTTTACAATGGTAAAGCTCGATCGGGAATACACATTTTGAGTTTATAATTAGAACTCGCTAGCAACACGGTGTAATGCCTCGCGGAGGCATTTCATTCTTCTTAAAAAGAAAAAATGCATCCACGAATATCCTTGGACATCCGGAACTCGTTGGAACTCTTGTGAAAATATTCCTCTGACAATTCGTCCGAAAAACTCTAACCGGAGCCGTTTCAGTGATTTTCAAAGATTTTTCGTCATTTTTCTCTGAGTTTATCTGCGATTTGCTAAATATCTTTTCTACCCTTTTCTTGGGAAACTCCAGCAGTCACAATTTATCAGAGAAATTCAGAGTATTTTTCCGAAAAATTCTGGGAAATTTGAATTTTTTTTCTGATAAAGTACATCAAAAGAAAATACTAGTTGTCTCTGAGATCTACTCATTCTGTTACTCGTATCAAGAGTAAACATTTTTAGAGAAAATCTTTTTATTTTTCGGAAATGCTATAATTTTACCGGATAATGATGATTCAGAAAATTTCAGAGAACTTACTTACGAATTCTTTGTAAAATCTACTCATTTTGTTATTCGCTGTAACTCAGCGGATATTGGAGTTTTCCAGACAAATGTTCATTTATTTTTTTTTGACATTTTCTGAAACTGAGTTTCAAAGGACTTTTCACAGAAGCTTTTCATGAATTTTCCTTTCGGAGAGTCCTTTCGGAGAATGTTTCAGACATATTCTGAGAATATATTTCAAACATATTCTGAAAATATGTTTCAGAGATATTCTGAGAACATGTGCCAGACATATGCTGAGAATATGTTTCAGAGATAGTTAGAGAAACATTTTCACCGGGGCGAAATGTCATAACTCACTGTTCGAGTTTCTTCGAAGTCTTGAACCGATGATCCTGAGCCCTGATGACGACCGATCTCGAGAAGCTCTTCTCGCTGTCGCCGGAGCTGTGACGGGAGATCGTGAACGTGCTGACCTGCGAGCGAGTCGATATGTTGCCCAGGTTGTGGAGATCGCCGTCGTCCCTTCGGGAGTTATTATCCCGATTCTCGGTGCCGCGTTCCATGACATTGCGCGTCAGAATATTCTCCTTGGTCTCGTGCTCGCTGGCGATGTCCCTGAGAAGCTTGTAATTTTTGTCCTTCACCGCCCGCGAGTGTTTCACCAGGGCGTGAAGAGAATTTTGGCTCTCGTTCAAGTCGATCTCCTCCAAGATCGAGCTCTGATAATGGTCCTCCGGCAGCAGAGTTTCCCTGTCCGTTTTCGTGCGCTTGTTCGTCGGCTTGATTATCTCATCGCCAATATTGCCGTTTCCCTTCGATCTCAATATATTCTCAGTGAGAATGTTCGACGCGGGCTTCGGCTTGACGCTCTTCGATCCCTTCCGCTTATTAGCGGACTTCGATTCGTGGGGATGCTGCGATTTCTTCGAGGCATCCCTGTCAACCGGCGAGGCCTTGTCCACTTTCTTCGAGCCCTTGTAATTGACGAGCAGCGACTCCTCCGTGACCTGCGAGGCCTTCGACTTCCGAGAATTAACCGACTCGTTCTCAGCAGCGCCGACATCGACGCTTCCGGCATCGACAGAAACTTGGACGTTGCTCTCGCCGTGAGACTTCGACTTCTTCGACAACTCCTCGACGAGAGTGTCCGACTCGGACTTGGGGTTCTCCGAGTTGTCAACGTTCTGCGACGAGATCTTCGCGCCCTGGCTCAGCTCGAGAATCTGGCTGTGACTCAGCGGCGCGTGCTTCGGCCTCATCGGATAACTCGTCTTCAGGCTCGGCATCTTCTCCTCGAACTTCCTCGCCTTGGACTCCAATTTCTGCGGACTCTCGAAGTTCGACGCGAAATCGTTGAGCCGATCGAGGTTGCTCGGCGAGCTCGCCGATTCCTCGAGAACGCTCATGTACTTCCGGCTCTTCGAGGCCTCGAGCTTCTCCGGCGCCGATGTCTCGGCCTCGGACTTCAGAGACTTTCCCTCCGGCCTGTGCGAACTGTCTGAATTGAGCTTGACGTCGATCTGCGAGCGCTCGAGCTGCGACTTGTCGGAATCGACGAGCGAGCTCATCGAGCTGTTGCTCCTTATGTCGTAGCCCTTCATCGGCCCCGAGAGTCTCCTCGGCGACTGACAATCGGCGCTTCTCTTTAACTTCGTCAGGATGTTCTTCGTCGACATCTGTGGATTGAACATGTTGCGCTGTTTCTGCAGCATGAGCTTTCGCTCCTGACTCGCCATCTTGTGGAGCTCCTTCAGACGATTCATCTCGTCCTTCTCCTGCTGAAGCTTCAGCAGCAGAGCTCGCTGCTTCTTCTTCACCGAGCTTATCCTGCTGTCCTGGCCGGTGTCGCGCAACGCTCTCTTCTGCTCCTCGAGCTTCACCAGTTTTCTCGTTCTGTCGTTCAGCGTCTTCTCCCGAGACTTGAAGAGCATCTCGATCTTGTCGTACATCAGCTTCTCGTCCTTTATCAGCTGCGCCATCTCCAAGTCGAGATACTTGTTGAACGAGCACGTTACGTCCCTCGTCGAGATGCTTATCTCAGTGCCTGTTTCGGTCTTTATCGAGGACGTCGTCTCGTGCAGGCTTATCTCAGACATCGTGCGCATCTTGCTCGGCAGCGAGATGTCCTCGATGTGGTCGAGGTCCTCGAACTGCTCGAAGGATCCGAGCGAGAGCTCCGGTATGTCGCAGTTCGTCGAACCGCCTCGCTCGTACGTTATGCCTGGATACTGCTTCAGCCTCTCGGCGACGGTGTACCGAGCTGTTCGGGCCTCGGTCTGCGTCGCTATGTCGTTCGCCGTTTGCGTCTGAACCTCCGCCACTCTAACGTCCGACCTGCAGAGTAAAAAAGGGGTTGTAGTTTTTTGCAACTTATTGTCCACAAAGGGCCGGAAACAGAAGTACAAAGTAACATTAAGGATGCATCACACGTAGATTCGCAACCAAACTTTTAAGACTGTCAAAATTTGCGTAGCGTCATGCCGAAAATCTGGAAATAAATCGGGCGTATTAATTATTTCAAGACCTTTGATTTTTTGCATAATGATAATGCCGAAAAGTTTTTATCAAATTATTTGAAAAATGGTTGATTTTTAGAATTAATATGAATTTTTTTTCAAAATTTTCTATCATTTTAAAATTTTTTTCTTCGAACATTTGAAAAATCTATGTAGGGGCACTAATTCAGCACACACAAAAAGTTGCGAGGCGAAGCTTTAAATAAAATTCAAACACAGAAAATTGAAAATAGATAAACAATTCTGAGAAAATTCATGTGGCTTCTAGTAAATCAATAAATTCACCTGGAAAGAGAAAAAAGTTTACACTGATTATTAGTTTAATATTTTTTCCAGCAATTTGTTAATAACTTTTTGACATTATTATTTTGCAAAATTAATGTTGTCGGCCGCTTTATTACAGTTGATTTTGTTCAGAATTTTATAATTAGGAAGTCTTCAAATTCCCACTGAATCTCGATTTCGGCTGGGAATCTACGTGCGAAGCATCCTTAAATGACCGGGGAAATAAAAAGAAAGTCTTGTATATTAAAACCTGAATAAACGACTTTGCAACTTATTTAACAAAATTATTTTTACGAAACTTCGCATTCAGATTTAACGAAGTGATTTTTTACCGTGCACCCTCCTTGGAGTCGTTTTTCTGTCTGGCGTTGAATTTCCTCGGCTCGACGTGCGTCTCCTCTTGCGAATCGGGCTTCGCCGTACGAGTCTCCGGACTCGCGGAGTTTTCGGAGGGTTTGCCTTCGGGATTGCGATCGGAGAGCGACCACGTTCCGAGCTCCGCCGTGTCTCTCTCCGCTTGCATCGCGGTAAGTTGTTTCTTCATCTCCTCGTTCGCCAATCTCTTTTTTTGCAGAAGCTCCTTGCCCTTCTCGTGTTTGACGTTGTACAGACAATTCTCGACGTCCATGACTTGTCGAAGGGACTCATTATAGGAGTCGAAGAGATGCAGCTCGGCCTGAAACTGCATGTGCAACGCGGTAGGATGGAGCATCGGCGCGCCGGAGCTGACCGGAGTCTCGCCGGCTCTTCCCGGTTTGTGCTTTGGCGTCTTCGGCTCGGTCTCGGAGTCGTTCTCGGGCGCGGTCTGCTTGCGTCTCCTGGGGCGAAGAGTAAGGTTGATGTCGGGCGTCACCAGGTCGCAGAATTCGTCCTGCTGCGAGTAACTGTCGTCGCGGAAGGAAATCTTCGTGGGATCGATAACGATCTCGGAGGAGGACGCCTCGGTGAGGTTCTGCGAGTCGACTTTGGTGTTTCCCTGTAAGAGGCTCGGATCGATCTTGCTCTTCGACTGCGAGGCCTCCCCGTAGAGGCTCCGATTCTTGGCGCTGTTCGAGTCCGAGACCGTCTCGACGTCCTCGGGCATTTCTCTGGCCAGCGACTTGCTCGTCGAGGCTTTGCTCCTCTCCAGCATCCTCTTGTGCTGCTCCTTGGCCGACAGCTCGGACGATTTTTGCTGGCTCGCCGAAGATCGCGCCGCGATCTTCGGCGGCTTTCCGTCGATCGTAGATTTGTGTTTCTGCTCCTCGAGCTGCCTGAGCGCGTTCAGTATCTGATAATCGTCGTTGTACTTCAGACCGGAGGCGTCCGAGTCGGTTCCTCTCGAGGCGTCTCTCACCGCGATCTTCTCGTGCAGCTTGAAGCTTCGATCGGCGAGGGACTCGCTGCTTATCGTTCGTCCCCTCGACTCCACCGATCTGTCGCGCCAGCCCTTCGTCGAGTGAATGCTCGACGAGCGGATTCTCTTCTCGTCGTCCTTCTTCGCGGTCGAGGTTGCAAAGTTCTTGCTCTTTGGTTTGTTTGAGGTAAATTCGGTGTCCTTCGGCGCGTGCTGGCCGGAACGCTCGTTTCTCGAGCGCTTCGGCTCAGCCACGTCCTTTCTCGATACGTGCTTAAAGTTCTTCGTCCTCTTCGGACACTCCTGCGACGCCTCGTCGGTCTTCGTCGAGCTCGCGTCGTCCTTCTTTATTCTCTTCACTCTGTTCTCCTTCTCACGCGAGCTGTCGCGGTGATCCTTCTTCTTCGTCAGACTCGGCGATATCGCGAGATCCGGCGCAGTCAGCGATTCGACGTCGTCGCTCGATATCAGCGAGTGTCCCTCTGAATGCGTGAAGTCCAATTTTCTGTGCGCTCGCTCCATACTCTTCGACGCTTTCTCGGACTTCTGCAGTGACGCGGCGGAAAATTTCTGTCCCGCCAAATCGCGTAAGTTCGCCGTGTCCTTCGACGGACACTCGATCGTTTTCGGCGATATCTTGACGTCCGGAACTTTGAGGGGTTTTATGAAATCCATCTTTCGAACTGCCCTGTAAAGACTGTCGCCTGAACTCGCCTCTAAGTCCGCGATTTCCGATCGCGCGTTACCGGAATTGTAAAATTTCTTCGATGTCTCATTGTAAGCGGCGACGGCAAGTTTTCGCTTAACGGCGCTGATGAAAGTGAACGGATAAGGCTGCACTGGCTGGCAGGCCAAAAACGACTCTACGCTCTTTCGACCGGAAACTCCCGACGGATCACTGGCGTCGCCGAATGCGGACCGGCTAGAGCATTGCTCCTGTCGTCGATTCTCTAGGATCTGCAACAATAGAATCCGGTTATTTATGTATTCATTTATAAAGTCTTTAGAATTCGATATAACGTTCGATGGAAATGAATATCAACATTACTATTATTGAAAAATTATAAAAATGGAATAGGATCAAAGAGTGGTGCTTTATTCGCGTCCCAGAACAGGCCCTCTGAGGTCATGCTGCCCAAAGGTACAATGGTGAATAATAACTGAAAGACTGTAATTAAAATTGTAATTAAAATTAAACTACATAACAGCCAACAAAATTTTGGGTGTTACTTTCAGTGTGACAAAGTTAGTCGATCGATTTTTGGCTTCCTCATGGAAGAATTTTTTTACTAAAGCTATGCGCTAAATTGTATTTTATGGCAAAGACATGGGTAAATTACTTTGCATTGCAATTGAACTATATTAATAAATCATGAAAAAATGAGAATAATAATGTCCAGTAAAAAATACAGGCGAAGCAACGGAGGGATAAAATAAAATGGTAAACGATGGTTCATGATTAAGAGACTCTTCTAAGTGCCATTGTAATGTTTGGCCAATATGTATCTTCTTGTAAAAGAGTTCTACCCGTTAAATAAATAAATAAATAAATAAATAAATAAATAAATAAATAAATAAACAAATAAAATTGTGAACAAATTTGATATTAGAATCCCCTTTTGACTCTATTTTTTGCAACAATCAATGTACGGTGAGTTTTCATCTACAATGTATTTTAGTCTACAGACTATCCCATCGCTCCCGCAATTGTCCTTTGCCTTTAATTCCAATAAGTAGATAAATAAGTAAATAAGTAAATAAATAAGCAGATAAACAAATAAATAAACAAATAAATAAACAAATAAAGAACTCACTCCCGAGGATCTTTCGGCTCGTTTGGCGACGATATCGGGATCAGTGAAAAAGGCATATTTATGCTCGACATCGACTCGCTCCTTGCCGCCACTGCTCTTCATATTTGCATCTCCCAGGGTCAGCGCCGAGCTCCGCCTGCATGTGCCATTCTCACGCGAGTGCTATTCGATCTGCAAAATTTTCGTTACAATCGAGATTAGATAAGGAGGAGATTGGTCGATCGACGAAAAGGAGCGTGATGACGGGCAAAGTTCAATATTCCCTGACGAGCCACGTAACCGCCGAGTCTCGTTTCGCGGTATGTCAATAATAAAAATAAGTCGCCGATCGTGCATAAAGTAGACGATTTCGAAACTCACACGCTATGCGCCCGCGACGGTGTGCGAATTCCTCATCGGACACACGAGCCGATCGAATAATCGATCGCGAATTTCATAATAGAGAAACCGAGCGTCGTGCGTTTGCTGACGTTACGTTTTTTTAGCCGAAAGCGTAAATCGCTAGCGGACGAACTGTCGACGTTGCGACGAGCATCTCGATACTGCAATATCACCTGTCGCCGAGATATCCGTTAGACCGATCGATTGCAACGCATTGATAACAACACTCTCCGCGTACGTAACAGCAGCATGACACTGGGCAGCGAACGCGCTCGGCAGAGGCTCCGGACGGACGGCCAGTCGGCAGGCAGTGTAACCGTCGTTTGTGAACCACGGTCACGCGGCATTTAACTGTAACGACGATACTGCCACGCTACTGTCTGTTTCTCTAACCCTTCTTGCTGTTGTATTATTTGAAAGAGGCTTCGGAGCGTGCGCACGGATATTCGGAGCTTCCGGGAAAAAAAGAAATTCGCTTCGGCGGTTAAGAGCGCGTGATTGGATGCTCGGGAGGGTCGAGGTCGAGGCTGATTGGCTGGCGGCGAAGGGACAAAACTGGAGATCGCTGCGCCATCTGTGATCTCACTTTTCGATCGGTTCCGCGAGTTCGTAAGTATATCGGGTAAATTATGGGAATTTATGTATGAAGTAGATAATGTATCGTTGTGCGAGCTTCTTGTCTGTTCCTCTAACGCTTCTTGCAGTTGAATTATCCGAAAGAGGCTGCAGAGAGTGCGGACGTACATTCGGAGCTTCCGGGGAAAAAAAAATTGCTTCAACTGTTAAGCGCGCGTGATTGGGTATTTGGGAGAGTCGGCGTCGAAGCTGATTGGCTGGCGGCAAAGTGGCAAAACTGGAGATCGCCGCGCCATCTGTGATCTCGACTCTCGACCAGTTGGTAAATTGCCGGGTAGATCGAACGGTAAGTGACTGGTTAACTAAATCCGACTACGAACAATATTTAAAGGATGCCAATTTATGTATACGAAATATACATAAATAATTTATTAATAAATGTATGGTAGTGCGAGGTTTTTTCCAGCATAATTGACGGTTTCACCGATCGCCAGCGCCCGATTTTTGTAAACAACCGATAACTTGTCCGGTAAACTTCGTCGGTAAGAATGGTAACTCTATAAATTACCGGTAAATTTACGAGACTCTTCACGGCGCGATCGTCGAATCTTCTGTGTTTCGCATTATTCCAGGGTTTCCAGTCAGCCGATATAACTTTTGTCATATTCGTTGCGTGACTCGTTTCGCACCCATTTTTTCCCCACACTATCTTCGCGAATAAGTCCGCTCGCAACGTTCGTTCTGACGAGGGCAAATATCGTCGAGGAAAGAAACAAAAACCCGGGACCGCTATCAACAAAGACAGAAGAATGTTCGGGGGTTCAGCTCCGATCGTGGTGCTAAGTGAGTCGAAGTCGGAGGAATCGTCGTTTATTTGTTCCGACGATTCAATATATCGTCAAAACGCCACCGACATTATTCTAACGCCATGCCGTTTCCATTGATTATTTCAGGCCAAAACACTAAACGCGACTCCGGCAAGAAGGTTCAGAAGGAAAACATTCAAGCGGGCAAGGTGAGTTCGTCCTTCGAAGTTACATTTTTTTTTCCTCTTCACAACTTCTCCTTATAAGGAGTCGAACCGGCGGCACGCCCACGTGCATGCGACATCGCCCGATTTCACATTGGACGCTAAACGTTTACACACAGACATTCGTAAACCTTGAAAAAGAAAAATGTACGATGAATCCCAATTATGAGGATTTTACTTTTGAGCCACAATAAAAAATGCACCATGCATCAAAACTATCAAAGTTTCGATGACCTTACCAAATGGGATTTGGTTAATTTTCACACAATTCTAAAATCTAGTTACTGTATTTTATGGATACTGCAAATATACTGTACCTTTTCTGTTACGCTGCAAAATTTATTATATATAAAGACATATTGCATCCACATATACATAAACATTTACATGCATACACATTTGTATAACCCTTGAGAAAAAAGTTATAATGAATCCTGATTATCAGGTTTTTTCTCTTGACTGTAAATTCAGAATGTTTTATGCACAGTATCAAAGTTTCGATGATCACACAATATGGGAATGGATTATTACTGCTTTTACACTGGCAAATTTACTACATAATAAACATTTATTACAGCCGTACATAGATATGTAAACATTATATACATATTTTTACCATATATTTATATGTGCAGAAATGTAAAATCAAATTGCAAAAAAAAAATACATATATCTTATGCATAAACATGTAGTATATCCATACATATATAATCGTTTACCTACATACACATTCGTAAGCGTTGGAAAGAAGCTATAACTAATGCTGATTATCACAGTTTTACTTGTAATCCAAAATGGAGAATGGCCGTATGCATCGAAAGTATCAAAGTTTCTTTTATCATACAACATGAGATTTGGTTAATTACGGCATGATTCCAAAAATCCAGCCTCTTGTATTTCATTAATACCACAAGATACTTTACCTTTACTTTACCTTTACCTTTTCTGTTATGCTAGCAAATTTACAGTATATAATCATATATTACATACATATGTCAATATTATATACATATTTGTTTATCGTTCAGATACCCATTCACAATGTATAAAAAATAACTTATGTTCCAGAATCGAGTTAATTACAGCTTGTTGTAAATAACACACATACATATAGTGATTATAATTTAAAAAATAGGACATTTTCCAGACGCAAGATATAAATAAGATATGCATTGTTCCAAATTTATATACAAAAAGCGTCGACAAATAACACGATAATAGCGCGATTGAATTATTTCGGAGCATTAAATAAAACGCTTTATTTTCGTCACATTCCAGGCCATCGCCGACGTGATCAGAACATGCCTCGGTCCGCAGGCGATGTTGAAGATGCTGATGGACCCGATGGGCGGTATCGTGATGACGAACGACGGTAACGCGATACTTCGCGAGATAACCGTCCAGCATCCGGCCGGCAAGTCGATGATCGAGATCGCTCGAACTCAGGATGAGGAAGTCGGCGACGGCACGACGTCGGTCATCGTTCTCGCTGGCGAAATACTCGCCAGCGCGGAGCCGTTCCTCGAGCAGGGAATGCACCCGACCGTGATAATCAGGGCGTACAGGCAAGCTCTCGAGGACACGATCGACGTGCTGAACGAGAAGTTGAGCATCGAGCTCGACCGCACGGACAGGAAGAAGCTGAAGGAGGTCGTTGAGTCATGCGTGGGAACGAAGTTCATCGGTCGCTGGTCGGAGCTCGCCTGCGAGATCGCCCTCGACGCCGTGCACACGGTCATGCTTGAGGAGAACGGACGACGCGAAATCGACATAAAGCGTTACGCGAAGATCGAGAAGATTCCGGGCGGAAGCATCGAGGAGAGCAGCGTCCTAAAGGGAGTTATGGTGAACAAGGACGTAACGCATCCGAAGATGAAGCGTTACATAAAAAATCCTCGAATACTCCTGCTGGATTGCCCGCTGGAGTACAAGAAGGGCGAGTCGCAGACCAACGTCGAGATCCTCAAGGACACGGATTTCACGAGGATGCTCGAGCTCGAGGAGGAGCACATAAAGAAGGTCTGCGACGAGGTTATCGCCGTCAAGCCGGACGTCGTCTTCACCGAGAAGGGTGTTTCCGATCTCGCCCAGCACTATCTTCTCAAAGCGGGCATATCGGCGGTTCGCCGGGTCCGAAAATCCGACAACAACAGAATCGGCAGAGCCTGCGGCGCCACCGTCGTCAATCGCACGGAGGAGATTCGCGAGGAAGACGTCGGCACCGGCGCGGGCCTCTTCGAGATCAAGAAACTCGGCGACGAGTACTTCTGCTTCATCACCGAGTGCAAGGATCCGAAAGCATGTACGATCATCCTGCGCGGCGCCAGCAAGGACGTTCTCAACGAGACCGAGAGAAATCTTCAGGACGCTCTTCACGTCGCGCGCAATCTTCTCATCGAGCCAAAGCTGTTGCCAGGTGAAATGAGCGACGACGATAGTTAACATTAAATCAAAAATTAAATTAGAATATAATGGTTTATTGCATATGAGGGAACAAGGCCCTTTTTGCAGGGGGGAAGCTTCTTACAAAATTGGTACAGAGACAGATAAAAATACAAGTTATAAGAAATTCAGACTTCAAGTAGAAAATACAATCAATTCGCAGGTCAGTAATTTAACAAAAAGGCACGCAGCTTAAGGCTGTTTGATACAAAATAAAACAACGCTGCGATGGCAGTCGACTTGAAATTTATCAGAGATAGAAACTTCTAAAAATGCCATACAATGGATATTCGAACAAGAAATTCGAAATGGTCTCAGTTTGCCTGATAATCGCAGATTTTACATAAATCATCTGGGTTACGCTTGAAAGAGATTTAAAATTAAATCACAAATGATGTCGAAAATGAAATTCAAAATTATATTAGCGATGATGATACAGTAGAACGGCGATTAACCGACATGCTCGGTACCGAAGAGTCCCCAGATAATCGAAAACCCGGTTAATCCGAACCAGACAGCGAAAGTATAGACGTATAAGTTAATAATGGCTAATGATACAACTTTATTTTGTCTAGTTACATTGATATTTGGTACGACTTGCACTTGATTGCTAAATAGTGTGAACTGGAATGTAAAGCTTTGGATGTTTTTTTTTAATTAATAGTACGTAAGCTAGTTTTTTTTAAAGTGCTCAGTGACTGGTTGGCTTTTTGCTCTTCCTTACATTCTCGTCTATCATTTGTTTAATTTTTTCACTCTCTGAACATTAAAGAAAAGAATCCTCGGAAGATGCACAGTTAATCGACTTCCTGGTTAATCCGCCCGGGTTAATCGGGGTTCTACTGTACATTAAATGTAATCGGGTCGTCCGACGAGCGATAATTTGAGTAACAAACTCTTTTTGCAGGTGGCGGAGCCGTTGAGATGGCGGTCGCTCGTCATCTGAACGAGAAGGCCTCCGGCATCGCCGGGGTGGAGCAGTGGCCGTACAAAGCCGTGGCTCAGGCTCTCGACATTATTCCGAGGACGTTGGCGCAGAATTGCGGCGCGAATATAATTCGCACGCTCACGGCTCTGCGAGCCAAGCACGCAATTGCCGGTAACACGACATGGGGCATCGACGGCGAGACTGGCCTGCTGGTCGACATGAAGGAACGCGGCATCTGGGAACCTCTTAGCGTCAAGATGCAGGTCTACAAAACCGCGATCGAGACGGCGATTCTACTGCTGAGGATCGACGACATCGTCTCCGGCACGAAGAAGAAGGGCTCCGAGAACGACGCTCCCGCTCCCAGCCAGCCCACCGAAGAGTCCATGAAGGAGTAACGACGCCTCGTCAACGATCCGGATTGATTCCGCTTCTCGTTAATAGATGCATCGCTTTGTATTTCAAACTTGAACAATTTAAGCATCTGTTCGATTATTATTCTGCGACACCGTTTCGCGTTCGTCCAATGGAACGTTCATCATCATTCACACGTTAACGCATTTTTTACAGAATAAAAACAAACAAAATATCATTCGCTAGATCCGCTCTATACAGTGTACGTTGAAGATAAACCCTTTCCCGCAATTTGTTTTCTGTTTTTTTAAAGAAAAAACCCAACACCTGTGCGTTGATCGCATTACGAGCTTTGGTGTGTTTAGGAACTGAGCGCAATAGTCGCGAAGATAATTCGAGCTTTCAGGCTCGAGTGCAGAAAGGAAGATATTTTTTCTTGCAGTTTGAACTTCACACGTTAACGCATTATTAAAGAATATAAAAACAAAAAAATAAATGATACAGTCTACGTTGCCGATAAAAACTTTCCCTCGATTTTTCGTATTTGTTTAAAGACAAAAAACCCAAATTCGTTCGATGATCGAGGACAAGTTTCGGCGTGTCACAATAGTGAAGATAATCCGAGCTTTCAGGCTCGATTGCAAGGCAGGAAGATCATATTCCTTGCAGTTATAACTCTAACACGTTACATGCATTTTTTACAAAATAAGTAGTAAAAAAAACAAAAATATTCGCTAGATCTGCTCGATACAGTGCGTTGCCGATGAACCCTTATCCCTCCGTACGCATATACATTTTTTCTCAGAAAAAATCCAACAGCCGATCGTCGATCGAGATCCGAGCTTCGGCCTGTGCGGAATCGAGCGCAATAGCATCGAAGATAATATCCGAGCTTTCGTGCTCGAGTGAAAGGAAGATGTTTTTCTTTGCAGTTTTAACTTCCCACGCTTGTTCTATGGAGAATAAACCTGATTATACAGAACGATCAGTGAGTCGGGAAGGAGTATTGCGTGGAACGCCGCCGAGGGTCAGTCGATACGGTTTATGCGTAGCCCGTACAAACAAGGAGTTCATAACATTGCGGAAAAGCGCTGATCGATGTTAATTGGAAGGCGTCAAGCTACCCAATTGCTCGTCGTCTCGGTACGGTAAATTAGGGTAGGTAATCGAGTAGCTTGTCACGGGGCATACATAAGGGGCCGCACAGAGGCTTGATCGAAGGAAGCGAGCGGGAGCGATAGTCGCCTGGGAAAAACAAGGTGGCGTCGTATCTATTGATTGTGTGCTTAGGCGAGCGTGTCGTTGATGTGTGTGTGTGTGTGTGTGTGTGTGTGCGCTTTGCGTGTGCGTCCGTTGCGCGCGCGTGTGTGTGTGTCGCTGCGTGTTACAGTGTGCTATAGAAGGGTGGCCGGCATGGTAAAGGCCGACAAATGTCAAGATTTTTCATAACGGTTTTCTGGATATTTAGAACCGGCTCGGGACGAAAGGAACGCTCAGCATGAGCGAGAGATGATGCCGGGTAGCTCTCGCCATTTGGGAACTTCCAACGTTGGTAAATTACTGTTGCAATAATAACACCCAAAGATATACACACACATTATCGTCGACTTTATTGTTCCGCGAGAGTCTTTCGAGGTTGACAGATGTTTGACACTTTTTTTTTATGTTTATTGTTTTTTTACTTTCTCATCGCCCGCGGCTCGTTACGTCGAAACGACGACAATTTGTTCAGAGCCGAGGAAGCTTCTCGATGGCTCGAACAATTTTTGGAACGAACGTTCGACCAATGTTGATCGTACACCCTACTTGTAGAATTGTGCGCGTTAATCGCTTAACGATGAAAACTGCTCTCTTGCTGCACGCGTGAAATACGATACTTTCTTTTTTTTTTTGGCTCTTTCAAAACAGGACCCGAATGGGACACGTTGATGGAGGTTGATCATGAGCCGATTGAAAAAAATTACGACCTGCAGGAGGAGATTGGCAAGTGAGTCGAACAGTTTGTCTTTCGTGTGTTTCGATGTCGATTGTTCATTTTTATTGTTACTTTTTTCTTTTGTTATATTTCTTATTATTATAATCTATTTTTTTGATTGTCGATGCTTTCTTTTTTTAGGGGCCAATTTGCTGTTGTACGAAAATGTATAGAACTGAAGTCGGGATCGGTGTATGCGGCGAAGATAATGAGAAAGAGGAGAGTCGCGAGAGGTGTGGCCGCGGCGGACATTGGTGAGTCGTCGACGACGAGGATTTATGTACAATTTAATCTTTTCTTACTGCCAGGAATCGACTGACTGTATGCTCCTTGCAGCGAGGGAAGCTGGACTTCTGGCACGTCTGAGGCACCCAAATATAGTCTCTTTACACAAAGTTATCGATACGGGTAAAACTGTGGTTCTCCTGCTGGAATTGATCTCCGGCGGGGAGTTGTTTCATTGGATGCCATCCAGCGAAGTCGAGGCTGCACATGTGGTACGTGCTCTCAGGCTAAGATGGTCCTTGCATTGACACAGTCAAATTCGTGGAGTCCTTTAAAAGTTGTGGAGACAATTTTTTTTGTTTGTATTTTGGTACTCGTCGGATTTAATCTATTTACTTAATTACTTATTTATTTATTTGTCAAGGGTTCTCCCCTATTTCTAAAAACTTAACTATTTCACAAAAAAATATAATATAGAAAAAAATAATATAAACTTATTAGTGTTGCACTTCCTTTCTGTAAAGTTTAATAATATTAATAATAATAATAATAATTTGATAGAGCCGAGTCCGTGAAGTCCTTTAAAACTTTTGTGAAGAACATTTTTTTTCTTAATTTTCGTACTCAACTGATTTTACTATAATGTATAAAAATTTGAAGTTAATATATTAGGCAAGTCATCAGATTATTGAAAGGATTAAACGACAATAACGGCGGTTCTGTTTTGTTTAAAAGGTCAGGCAAGTGTTGATGGCCCTAAGTCACTTGCACTCTCATCAGGTCGCTCACCTGGACATAAAGCCAGAGAACATTCTTCTCTCGACACCACCGCCTATGCCCAGTATAAAACTCATAGGTAATGCGCACGATTTGTTCCCTCGATCTCTTTGCCCGGCAACTGCTCTTTTTTTGCAATAACCGTTTAAGGGTAGTAGCCGCCTTTTTCTTCGGGCATTTTTAGGTGTATTATCAGAATTTTTTATTTTTATTCTTGGCTTTATTGCGATGTAACACAAAACTGTTAATACAAGTTTTAACAAAACCCGAAAAATGGCGAGTCTGCCCTTAAGGGTCATTTGTGTTGCGTGGAACAAGCGAGAAACAAAATTGCGCAACTTTATTAAACGGATGTTAAACGCGTTTGATTCAGATCTGGGATTGTCTCATCGACTGGTGCCCGGTTCGGAGCACCGCGCGCTATTCGGCACGCCCGAATTCGTCGCTCCGGAAATCGTAAATTACGAGCCGTTGAGCCTGGGAACCGATCTTTGGGCCGTCGGAGTATTAACTTATATATTATTAAGCGGTGCGTCGCCCTTTCTCGGCGATGACAAACAGGAGACTTACGCTAACGTCGCGGCTTGCCAGTATCAATTCGACGACGAGTATTTCAGTACAGTTACGGAGATCGCCAAGGACTTCATACGCTCTTTGTTGATCAAGGATCCGAAGTAAGAAGGCATAGAAAAAAAAATCAAAAGACATCGCATGTCCTTCCCTTGTGAAAATATTTCTCTGACAACTTGTCTGAAAAACTCTAACCGGAACGTTTCAGTGATTTTCAGAGATTTTCCGACATTTTTCTCTGAGTTTCTCTGCTATCTGCTAAATATCTCTCATTTTCTCGGCATAACTCCAGCACTCACAATTTATCAGCGAAAATCCGAGTATTACCGAAAAATTCTGTGAAATTCTAATTTTTTCTTATAAACTACGTTAAGAGAAAATTCTTGTCTCTAATATCTAGTCATTCTGTTAATCGTACCAAGAGTAGTCATTTTGACAGAAAATCCTTTTTACTTTTCGGAAATGCTACGATTTTCCCGATAATATTGGTTCAGAAATTTTAGTGAACTTTAGAGTTCTCTCCAAGATCTTCTCATTCTGTTACTGGAACGAACGATAGATTTTTTCAGAGAAAATACGTTTCATTATCTGAAAAGCTCTGCCTTTCTCGCATAAGGTTGGTTTAGGGAATTTCAGAGAACTTACGAGTCCTGTCCAAGAAATTGGAATTTTCCAGATAAATGTTCGTGAATATAGAAAATTAATAGCCAGAGAAAAACAACAAGGTTCATATTTTTCAGAGAAGATCGCAAGGAAAATCAGACATTTTCAGAACAATCAGGAATACTTAGATTCAGAAAAATCTATAACGTTTTCTGAAAAGTGCGAAAATTTTGAGAAGTTCAGAGGACTTTTCGGAGAAGCTTCTGATAAATTTTCTGACTTTCAGAGAATATTTCAGACATATTCAGACAAATATTTTCACCAGGGCTGGTAACGCGTATTTCGACAGCGCTTAACTACAACGAATCGTTCGTTGTGTTCCAGGGAACGGGGGAGTGCGGAGTCGTGCCTGAAACACCCCTGGATTCTCACGGTGTGTTCCAGCATTCCACAGCTTCGCATTATTTAGATACTCTATCGATCCACCCTCGAAAAACATTCTCTGTATTATTTTTCTCGCATATCAAACTATACATCCCGAAACCAACATTCTCTGACACCACACGACGAAATATCAATAGTTCTTGTACAGTTCGTTCGTATAAAATATTTACGAATTATTATTATTATTTTTTTCTTATTTCGCACAATATACAATTAATGAGCTCAACGATTGTGGGACTTTTTTTCTCTATCGTTTCGATGAGCCTCCGCAACATTCGGTATACAAAAAAAGTCATAGTTTTTAGTTCCACACTAGGGACACACGTGTTGCAATTGACGACAAATTGGAAAGCGCTGCTTGGAAAAGCGTGACTGAACAAATTGTTTCCTTTTTTATTATTACATTTTTTTCTCTTCTTTCGTACAATATACAACTAATAAGCTCAACGACGGTGGGACTTCCTTTTCTCTTTCCGGCATACAAAAAAAAGTTTTACGGCTTTTAGTTCCACACTAGACACACATGTTACAATTGACGACAAATTGGAAAGCGCTGTCCGGAAAAGCGCGACTGAACAAATTGTCTGCTTTTTAAATTAACATTATAATTGTTTTCTCTTTCGTACAATATACAATTAATGAGCTCAACGATTGCGGGACTTTTTATTCTCTCTCGTTTCGATGAGCCTCCGCAACATTTGGCATCCAAAACAAAATCTCATTGTTTTTAGTTCCACACTAGGGACACACGTGTTACAATTGACGACAAATTGGAAAGCGCTGTCCGGAGAAGCGTGACTGAACGAATTGTCTGCTTTCTTTTTTTATTCGCCGTCTAGGACTCGGACTCGCCTCAGGATCTGAGCGGAGCTATGATAAGCGCCGTTAAACGGGGCTGCATCCAAGCAGTCTCGCAATTGTTGAGACAGGGAGCGCCGCTGAACGTGAGGGATGCGGTATGAATGCGCGTTCTTTCTTCCATTCTGTGAATTTCACCGAAAAACTCGGGAGGATTGGTTGCCGATAATGTGAAAGGAACGATTTCCATTGCAGAAAGAAGACACGCTTCTGCACATCGCCTGCATGGCAGGGGACGAAGGGATGACCAGCCTCCTCATAGAGAACGGAGTGGAGCTCGACGCGGCCAACGAGAAGGGACTTACCCCGTTGCACGTCGCCGCCAGACACGGTCACATTAATATCGTCAGGCTTCTGTGTCTCTCCGGCTGCGACGTAGACAAAACCAATCGCGGAATACGCGCCGACGTTACCGCTATCAAATACGGCCACTTAGACATCGCTAATTTACTGGATAAGCTTAGAAACGTTAATCAGCGAGAGAATTACATAAGGCAACTACAGCCGACGCACAAGCCGATCGATCGCCTACACATTCGCCTCCTCGGCCACTGCGCTTCCGGCAAAACGTCTCTGATCAATTCTCTCAAGTCCGGTATCTTCAGCTTCGGTTTCTTCAGAAGATCGAGGAGTCAGAACTACAATACGAAGGTAAAAAAAAATTCACGAGCTCACTCATTTTTTTCAATATTGGCTATAAAAAACTACCGAAAAACTTCTACTCCAATTAGAGAGTTTTTAGTCATTTTTTAAGAAAATCAATATCCCATAAAATTTTACCGCCCGGCTAGATTTCGACCAATTTCGATAGGAAAGGTCGTTGATCAAAGTATTACATTCGTGTGCAGTTTTAGAATGATAGTTCAAAAGTTAGCGATATCACAGACATTTTTCAAAAAATTTAAAATCTCGTAAAATCTCGAATCTGGCATCAATCTTCATGAAAATTGCACTGAATGATGAGACGTGACCACTAGTGTACTAAATTTCACCTCGTTATCTCAAACAGTTTCCGAGTTACAGACGTTTAAATTATGCGTCTGTCATGCACACACATACATTGGAACGCTGGGTAAAAATCACATTTCCCGACGTTTCAGAATATTTTAAGTACTGACATTAAAATCTCGAATTTTGTTTTTACGAAAACATTGGGGAACGTTAAGTATCCGGTTTAATCTTACCCGGGGCAAGAAACGATTATTTGATGCGGAACTGATTATATGATGAAGAAATAATTATAACTGATAAGTCATCCATGAATCATCATTTCTTCCTGGGCAGTATTCTAATATTTCTTCTCTACGGGAAGCAGGCACTTTTTTTTATAACAAAGTTCTCATTCAATGTTGTCTGTTCAACTGATAATCAGTTGTTTCAATGTTTCCAGAGAGAGCCGAGCATCGAGCTCGATGTCACTAGTAAACACGGTTCGCTGAGTTTCGAGTACAGTGACAACGAGTACGAGGGAACGGTTGGCGTCGAATGGAGCAAAGGGAACGTCGGTGAGTTAAAATCATAAATTCTTAAATAAAAGATATATTAAAGTAAAAGATATTCAGCAATCTGCCTTTTAACTTTTCAGGCGGTGATTGCATATTCTGGGAACTTTGCGGTCGTGAGGATTTCCTCCCCTCGTATCATCACGCTCTCACCTTCCATTTACCTGCGGTGCATCTTATTACTGTAAGTCTTCGCGAGCCAATTACCGTCCAACTGCAACAAGTAAGATTTTGGCTGCGATTCATCCTCGATCGAATTCCACCGACAAATATAGGCAAGTTTAGCACGAGCTAACAAATATATACACGATACGTAGTTTATTCAATTCATCCGCATCTGCCCGGCAAAATAGTTATTTGTATGACAAGTGTACAGAAAGGGAGTTCTTGATGAGCACGGCATTCACACGCGTCAGGACTGCCCTTTCTGCGCCTCTGCCATTCGAATAATTTTTCCTAACAATTTCACGAAAATGGCGCTTTTTGTTTTTGGGAAATGTATGCAGAAAGGCACTCGCTCGCTCTCATTAGTGCGAGAAAAATAAGACCACATAGCGTTTATACGCTTGCGCAATATTTTTCTCGCACGCGATGCCGCGAGTGCCTTTACTTCACTCGGTGCGCCAAAGGCATTTTTACGCACGCGAAACGTACGTGATCCTCCATTTTCTTACCTTGTGTAGCAAGACTTTGCTACGATACTCGTGCGATAAACTTTTTCTTAACTCGCGTGTTTGCAACACCCGCCTTTGGCTCGTGCTGCAAACTCACACTCGGCAGAAAAGGTCTTATTGCACTAATATCGTAAATGACTATTATCGCACTAATATCGTAAAAACACTTATACACGAATCATATGCTAATTATATATTATACAAGTTCGTATATGATTATTTTTGTACGGCGACGATGAAATCCCATTAAAAAAAAATATTCCGTTTTCACAGGATTCGCAGGTAAATGCGCCGAGATAAAAGTAATTCTAGTCGGAACCTACGCTCCGGAGTCCCAGGCGACGAATACCAACGGGACGAACCTATTGGCTCCACTTTTGCCGTTCCTGCGAGAATTCGCCTCGATTCTCGGCGAGGATCCTCAAATGGTAGCTCTGGACGCGACGAATCCTTCGAGTCCAGGTCTAAAACTGCTGCGTTCCTATCTGACCAACGCGAGAATGGAATTCCTCGAGGTAAGAGATGCACGTCGATCGACTAACGGTTAACAAAAAAAATTGTATTTGCCTTCTCGTACCCTCTTTACTAATTCGTCTTTTATACTCATATAACAAATCATTTGTACATTATTTGTATAAAAAAAACTACGAAAAAAAAACAAATGTAAGAGCATGCGACCTTCGGTGATGCTCCAATTGTTACATACAAGTCATGATCCCTTATCTCATTGTACAAATATCTCTTGGAATTGCACGATCGACTATCCCCCCCCCCCCATTGTCGATCGTGCCCGCTGTCGAATATTACTGATCGATAGCTTTAATGCATGCAACGCATGACATAGGATGGACCGGAATCTGCAGAAAGTTATCTTCGCCGTGACACGCCGCATGCATCAGTGACCATGTACGCGCCCCTGGCAAATCATGACAAACAGGTCGATCCATTTAAATCACTTCATTAACAATTGTCGTCAATGCTTTGTACAGTGTCCCGCTATGTCCTACACGCATTACTTATTTATTTAATATCGAAGCAATGGATTATTCCTTCCTTTTGTTGTTTGCTTGAAGGCCGTTTTCGAAGAGGACAGATCTTGATGGAAGTTCGATCTCATATTTCAGGGCGCCCTGGCATGGACCGGTCTTGCCGAAGCTTGGAGAGCTTACGTTCAAACTCTCGAGGATCCGCCGGTTTTGCTTTCAATCGATGAGTTTCTCGTTGAAGTCAGAAAGATTAACGCGCTGGTCTCGCTGGAGCATTGCAGACATCTTGGAGTGCAGCTGCAGGTATTATTTTGGGATCGACGAAATTTTGCATGTTTCTGTTTGATCTCCGGAAATCTCGGCGACAATATTTCAACGAGAATCTGCAAACATTTGTCAGAATTTCGGGGGAAGTGGAATTTTTCTGTAAATGGGTACATTCTCGATCGTACCGAAGATCTCTGATTTTTTTTCAGCCTAATTCTCTTGCTAACTGTGAACTTCATTGATTTTCTCTGAGAGTCTCGGCTCTCACATTCAAAAACCGTTTTCCGGAGAATTCCGATATTCACGATCGTGTTTCTCCGTGTATTTCCATAGGCTCTCGGTGAATGCGTTATCCTGCAAGGAGACTTGGTAGTTCTCAATCCGGAGTGGCTCTGGCGCGACGTGATAGGCTGGCAACTGAGTCCGGAGCAACGCGGTCGTCTCGGTAGTCGTACAACAGGTGTCTACACCATGGAGGACTTTCAAGCGAGAAGCCCATGCCCGGCTAATCAGGCTCTTCAAGTTCTGCAGGCAACAAACTTTTGCATTCCGGCAAGTATACTTTTTCGTGAACTCGACGTTTCTGATCGACGCACCGGACGAACTGAACGCTTTTATTCCCCCCAGTGCGAGGTCGACGACGACGAGGTAGAATACGAGATACCGTGCCTCAATCTGGTGGAACGGCTCCGAGGACTTTGGGATCCTTGGAAACCATGTCCCGCTGCGCTTCCACACGCCGGACTACGTCTTCTTCCGGGAGAGGATCCTATGTATCATCTCACTCCGATATTTCCTCATCTACAGGTATTTTAATCCGTCCTCAATTTCCTTTTTTCCCGACTTTGCTAAACCAACCAGATTCGCCAGATTTCTCGAAAATACCTTGAAACGCGAGGTATTTTTTTTCTGTTTAGACTCAGCTGCGCAATGAACGTAACCCATATAGCTAACTTTTTGCTACCTGGGATAATAATCCCAGGTAGCAAAATCTTGTACGAAAAAGTTTGTATGTAAAGTAGCATGTTTGCTATTTCAAACGAACATCGATTCCTTCTTTCGACCGAAACGCGAGGTATTT
The DNA here is from genome assembly GCA_963575735.1 of Amblyjoppa fuscipennis. Classification (NCBI taxonomy): domain Eukaryota; kingdom Metazoa; phylum Arthropoda; class Insecta; order Hymenoptera; family Ichneumonidae; genus Amblyjoppa; species Amblyjoppa fuscipennis. Next base: position 19,809,019 of record OY754493.1, read on the forward strand.
TTTTTTTTTGTGTTCAGACTCAGCTGCGCAAGGTAACGCAGGCATGGGATCCTCGGGATTCGGATTTGTATCAATGGTGGCGTGGATCGAAGCTGTGCGTAGGACCGTGCGAGAGCATCGTGACTTTCGAGGAGGAGGACCAAGGATACGTGGAGATAAAAGTTCGGGGACCGCGGGCTTCCGGTGCTCAATGTTTCGCTTTACTCGGCGTCATCCTCGACGCCGTCGACGCCACCGTCGACATCGTCGCGCCCGCCCTATTGCTCGAGAGGCATTGGCTCAGTCCCAGTCAACTTCGCGATTACGACGAGGTCGTTCACTCGTGGGAGCCGGCGCCGATACTCTCCGCTCTCATGGACAAATCGTTTGAGGAAGCGCGCTTTAAGAATCCCTTCAACGGACGACAAGAGAGCGTTTGGGATATCGTCGGTTGCGGAATGACGCTGATGGACAATTGCATTCCGGGTCCAAGACAACCGGTCAAGTACATAAAACCGGGAGTCCGGAGGAGATTGGCGCAGATGCTCGATCCACCAGATCCGCACGGGAAGGACTGGTGCCTGCTGGCTGTGAGACTGGGATTGGGCGATCGCGTCGCTCAATTGGACAATGTCATGGACAGCCCGACTCTCAGGTACTCGCGGCACCAACTCATTCCAAACTGTTGTCTCGACGACGATTACACGACCATGAAGATATCCGCGTGAGACAAAATTTCATCGAGTTGTAAGGGTCGTGCTTCGCATCGCACAAAGTTCGCTTGGGGAAGCTCACTTGGAGAATAAAATTCTAGAACTAAACTTTTTTTGTAACACGTGCACATATAAAGTTCCACTTTTCGCGCATTTAATGCGTGGCGAAAGTGGCGCTTTTTAGTAAGGTGTGAGAAAACAATTACTGCGCATGGGCGGACCGCGACTGGTTATTTTTTTGCACACTTCTTTCTAACATTACATACTTTTTCGCACATTTTTAACACTCTAGTTATTTTGTCGCATGCTTTCACCACGCTACAGGCTTAAAAAGTGAGAGTTTTTGTGCCCTTATTACAAAATAGTACATTAAGATACTAGTACGAAATAACTTTTTTTGATGAGCGACAGTTTGCAGCACGAGGTGAAAGCGAGTGTTTCAATCACACGTTTTAAGAGAAGTTTTTCACACGAGTATCGTATCAAATTTTACTTCACAAGGTGTGAAAATTGATGTTTTACACAACCGTGCCTAAAACTGCAATTTTCCCACAGAGTGATATAAAGTACTATTTTTGCTCCCCAAAGACCGTCCATCGATAAAGACTCGTCGAAGATGAAATTCTATGTCACGCAGATATCTTCAGAGTCATACGAGATTATTGGCCTTCGGATTAATAACATTGTCGTCGTTGCAGATTGCTGGAATGTGCGGGTACCGGATGCACAGTAGGTTCGCTCATCCGCCAGCTTCGGGCGCTCGGGCGCGACGATGCCGTCCACTTGCTGCTGTCGAACACATCGGCGTACGTTTTGTCGATGGCGATCGATTCCGAGACAGGCTCGAATCTCTCGAGATGACGATGTTGTCTGCATCGCAGATGGATAAATACGTTCTAACTATTTTTTTTTGTCAACGGCTATTCAATTGTAAACAGTTGATAATGCGATGCATGAAACTCCTCGGATACGTGTGTCGTGTCAAGTCGCGCACCGGTACGTCGTCCGACATTACGCTACTGAGAAACGTAAACAGGGTCACGGAATCATTGTAAAGGAAAAACGAAACAAAAAATGAACATCCGTTATCGACGGAGATAATCGGTGACCGTGCGATCGACCAATTTTTATCGTTATCAATTCTTCTATTTGCAAGCCAATCTGGAATTGCATTATTTTGCAACATAGACTGTGTCGGATGGACTGCTGGGAGTCGCTTCCGCTCATGCAATATCACTGCCTACGTAGGTAGGTAGCGTTCGCGCTATCGTTACTTCTTCTTTTCCTTTTTTTCTTTTCTTCTCGATACTCGCATACGAATGTGAATCTTTTATCGGTCGTTCTCACCGAATTTTGTACTCTACATTGTTTAACGTACTTATACGGAGGCTCTGGCTTCGACGCTGTCTTTTTATGTCTTTTTTAATTATATATTTACTGTACAATACGCAGAGAGAGAGAGAGAGAGAGAGAGAAGGCAATCGGTGATACGAGATATCCTGGACCACGCCGATTCTTGCCAGTTTTCCCCGCGCATAAAAAATAATAATCTCGAAACGAATGCGAGCCAATTTTCTTATTTATTTTTATTTTTCGTACATGAACTCTTTCGGAACTGAGAATTGCACAGTCAACAACATAATTGAAATGTAAAAAAAAAAAGAACGCGCATTATCAACGTGTACGTAGAGGCATCGCACAATCGCTGCCATTAAGCTTTCGCTGTTTGTTACCGCTCGACTGTCGCGATGTGCATTTCGTAATTTTCAATGACTGTTGTTATCGCATTCACTATGTGCCATTGATATCACGATAGTGCTCCGCTACGCTTAACAATCGAGCATGTGTCGTTGTGTTTACGCATGATGAATTCATTGAAAAGAGAAAAAAAAATTGAATCGAAAAAAATAACATTAAAAAAAATTGTAAACGGTGCGGAGATATTGTTACACGTCGGGTGATTCTTGCGTATCTGATAGTACATCTGATGTACATTTTGAGACTTATTAATCCTAATATTCGTACGATCTCATACAAGTAAACCATTGGCTAAATCGTCTGGCTTTATAAAAAAAAAAAAAAAAAAAAAAAAAAAAAAAAAAAAAAAAAAAATCAATACATGTGGTATGTAATTTAGAGAAAACTTTTATAGCGGATCGCGCTTTTGGTGATTTTTTACCGTTGTAGATCGACCATCAGTTTGTATTGCTCTCTTGAGGCTTGTCTTGAATTCGTCTCGGACATATGTTAAGGGATTTATTACAACGACTCGTTTAATTTTCATGAGTGTTATTTAGGTGACCTTACAATTCTAGTTACGGTACCCGTACTTTATTAAATGCAAAAAAAAAAAAAAATTAGATAGTACTCGATGATAATAGCTTTTTGTAGATATATATCGCGAAGCGGTTGAGGAAAAAAAAAAAAACGAAACGATTGATTAGTCGTACTCAACGCAATATTGATTTCTGCATGATATCGCGATTGCGGAATTGTAGCGGTGATCTCTGTAGATATTAATTATGGCATTTATAATACTGTCTTAATATAATAAATAAAGGTGCGCCTCCAAGATACCTTCGTCAGCAAGAGCTCATTTTGTTGTTGTTGTTGTTGTTTTTTTTTTATAGATTGTTAAATTACCAGCGAAAACTTTACAATAACTTTCGGCAAAAAATATATAAAATTAATGAATGAATAAAGATGCGCCTCCAAGGTATCTTCACGAGCGAGAGCTCATTTTTTCTTTTTTATAGATACACTCTATGAATTTACCGGCGAAGAATTTACAACGATGCTCGGACAGAAATATTTATAAAATCAATCAATCAATAAAGGTGCGCCTCCAAAATAGCTTCGTCAGCGAGAACTAGTTTAATTTTTTCGATAGATGCTCTACGAATTTACCAGCGAAAAATATACCAATGATTTTCGGCAAAAAAAAAATATATATATATAAAATTAATCAATGAATAAATGTGCGCCCCCAAGATATCTTCTCCAAGATATCTCTATGAATTTACCGGCGAAAAAATCTACGATGGTTCCGGCAAAGAAGAAACGACAAAAAAAAAAACAAAAAAATTAATGAACACCGCCTTATTTTTTGGTCTCAGAGCGGACTCCTCGATAGGGACCGATATCTTCCCTCAGCCTGAGACATTCCAAAGGCCGACTGTCCGCCGAATCTTCGAGGTAACATCACGCCCCGCGTCTCGATGTGCCTATCGGTAAATTGTCGAATAGCGATTAGCGCTGTTTACAGTTACAGTTACGTCGACTACAAAACAGGAACGAGCTTCTTTTTCATCCTAAAATAGCATGGGGAGGTGGAGATCGCATTTCGGCCAGTAGTCAGTGCAGTGACGGGGGTTGACCAGTAAAGAGCCAAGCGAAAATCGGGACGACAGCCAAAGCCGCAAAGCAATTATAGAATTGGATTGGATTGAAGCTTTCGAGGAGGCCCGCACCACCGATTACTTTTATTTTGGCTTAGCTTCCGAAGGCATCCGGTTGTGCATTCTACCTGAAGATATCACCTCTTCGGCGAAAGTGAGTGCGAGCCGTGGCCCCCCCATTTATTTCTTCGTTATAACTTTGTGCAAAACTTCTCCGGCGTCCCGGATGGATCGATCGATAAAAAATAAAATAAAATAAATAAATTAAAAAAAAAATGGTGATACGCCGAATTCCCGAAATCAAAACGAATTGTCACTTAGTTCGTTATCTTCCCGGCAAAAAAAAATAAATAAAATAAAATATTTCTTCCTCGTGATCTGTGTGCGCTGCAGACACATAATTACCGAAGAAGACTCATTTGCGTGTTAAATACTATGTACGTTTGTTTTTTGAGAATGTTCGCGAAGCAGGTGGTTCGCGTAGCCGTATCGGAAGTTCATGTAAAACGCATCGGTCATCTTCGATTTAATATATATATATATATATATATATATATATATATATATATATATATATATATATATATATATATTAAGTTTCTCATTTAAAAAAATATCTTCTCAGGCTTGCAGAGGTCTAGAAGCGTCGTCCTCCGGTTTCCTCTGCAGACAAGGGTGAGACGCAAAGACCGTCACCATGGAGGCGATAAAGAAGAAGATTGCGGCGTTGAAGATGGAGATGGACGGGGCGAATGAGAAAGTCGAGACAAACGAGACGAAAGCGAGACAGGAGAATATGCGCGCCGATCTAATCTACGACGAGGTGCGCGATCTCGAGAAGAAACTCGCCCAGCTCGAACGCGATTACACAGTGAGCAAGGCGAATCTTGAACAATCGACGACCGATCTGGAACAATGCGAGAAATCTTGGACGAAGGTATATTTCTTCCCCAGCTCCCTCCGCGCCTAGCAAGAAAAATCACTCGTGTTGTCATAATATTCGATTATCTTCAGGCCGAGCAAGATCGAACGTTGTTGACGAAGAGAGTACAGGAAATCGAAGCTAGTCTATCCAAGAAGGAAGAACTGCGTATCTCGGCGCAATTAAAACTGGCGAGGGCAACGGAACTCAACGACGACGCTTGCAGGTCGATATTTCCGGAGTCTATAGCATTCTCTAAAGATATTTCTAAAGAGATTCCTGAAGATATTCCTGAAGATATTCCTTAAGAGATTCCTGAAGATATTCCTCAAGAGATTCCTGAAGATATTCCTGAAGATATTCCTCAAGAGATTCCTGAAGATATTCCTGAAGATATTCCTAAAGAGATTCCTGAAGATATTCCTAAACAGATTCCTGAAGATATTCCTAAAGAGATTCCTGAAGATATTCCTAAAGAGGTTCCTAAAGAGATTTCTGAAGATATTCCTAAAGAGATTCCTGAAGATATTCCTAAGGAGATTCCTGAAGATATTCCTAAAGAGATTCCTGAAGATATTCCTGACGAGATTCCTGAAGATATTCCTGACGAGTTTCCTGAAGATATTCCTGACGAGATTCCTGAAGATATTCCTGACGAGATTCCTGAAGATATTCCTGACGAGATTCCTAAAGATATTCCTGACGAGATTCCTGAAGATATTCCTGACGAGATTCCTGAAGATATTCCTGACGAGATTCCAGAAGATATTCCTGACGAGATTCCTGAAGATATTCCTGAAGATATTCCTGAAGATATTCCTGCCGACATTTTCAAATAGATTCGTAAAGATATTCTTAAAAAGCTTTCTAAAATGATCCTCAAAGATCGCTAGCCTCTCGAGCGGGTAAAAAGACAGATATAGCTCTAACTTAATTGTACCTTCCGCAGAATGTGCAAAGTGCTGGAGGACCGAAATCGTTTGGACGTCGAGCGGGTCAAGAAGCTAACGTCAGAGTTGAAGGACGCGAGACTGATCGCCGAGGACGCCGATACAAAGTCCGACGATATATCGAAGAAGTTACAGTTCGTTGAGGAGGAGCTGGAGGCCGCCGAGGACCGAGTCAAGACGAGCGAAGCGTCAGTATATTAGTATATGTATTTATATCGTTAGTACTTTTTCGCTCCATCGATGATGCAGCTCCGGCACGACGGAAGGTAATCTTCATTGAAGTAAATTCAACGACGATAAATCGTTTGTTTAGAAAAATCGTCGAGAGGGAGGACGAGCTCTTCATCGTCCAGAACATCGTCAAATCGCTCGAGGTGTCCGAGGAAAAGGTACGGCGTATTCGGTCGTTTAACCCCGTAAAATTTATATAGACATTCCAAAAAAATGTCGTTAAAGAGATTCCTGAAAATATTTCTAAAGATATTCCTGAAGATATTTCTGAAGAGATAGCTGAAGATATTTCTGAAGGTATTCCTGAAGAGATACCTGAAAATATTCCTAAAGCGGTTTTTGCAGATATTTCTATAGATATTCCTGAAAATACTCCTAAAGCAGTTTTTGAAGATATTTCTAAAAATATTCCTGAAGAGATTTCTGAAGATATTCCTGAAATTATTTCTAAAGATATTCTTTAAGAGATTTCTGAATGTATTCCTGAAGATATTTCTAAAGATACCGACGACAATTAGAACAGCCTCGAGGAATCATCTTCTTTTTTTTTTTACATCGCAGGCCAACCAGCGAGTGGCGGACTTCAAGGTGCAACTGAAAGAGCTCAAGATGACATTGAAAACAGTCGAGAAACGTGCCATCGGTGCTGAGAAGACGGTTAAAGCGTTGCTCAGAGAGGTGGACGCGAAGGAAGGTAAATGGATTCCATGACGGGACAAGCGTTGTCTTCTCCGCAAGCTTTTTTTTTTTTTTTAAATCGAAGCTGATCTTCCCCCATCTTGCGTTTCAGACGAGCTTCGAGAGGAGAAGGAAAAGTACAAAGCGATCTGCGACGATCTCGATATGACGTTCGCCGAGATGTCCGGATTCTAAGATCGATCGGGGAGGGAAGACGATATGACGATGAAACCGGACGTGAAGAAAAACCGAAGAGAACGAAAACCGATAAATATCATTTTCTACTTTGCGCTTCTGAATTCGCTATGCAAAAAAAAAAAAGAAAAAAAAGAAAAAAAAAACCGAAAAAGGAAGAAAACAAAAAAAGACTCCCCCGAGCGCGCTTTATTTTAGGCTTGGACGCATAGTGCGTGTTGCGCTACGCTGCAGTCGCCCCCTCCGCTGCCCCCCGCCCCGCTGAATACTTTATCCGGCCTTTTTGGTATTAAAAATAACTCGCAACTAACCAACTACAGAGCCAGCGATCGTAATCCGAGCGTGTCGCTCTACTCGGCTCTGTCGCAAATTCGCTCGAAGCTTTTTTTCGCATCAGCTATTGTAATATCGCATGACGACCCTCGACAGCATTCGTGTCAACTGGCTCACGGTCGTTCGTTCGTTCGTCGTCCTCGCGATCGACGGAACGATCATCAACGAGGAGATCGTTTATATATATATATATTTTTTTTTTCCAGAGGCAACGCGCGCGCGACCGAAATCGTCGACGATCAATCGAACTCGCATCGTATTCGATTTTTAAAATAATTCTGTAACGCTGTATTTATTGTACTCTCAATAAACTGCAATACCGGGATCAGAAGATATCTGTGGTCTATGTGTCTGTGAACTCGTTCCCAGCCGCGACGAATCTGCTGTGTCGCTTCGCGCATCATTTCGCATAAGTTCGAGAAAAATAAGAGAGAATTGCATGTACTCTCTCGATGGTATAAAATTCTGAAGAAAAATTCACGCATACCAAAGGTACTGAAAAGATTAATTGTGCATAATAATAATTCAATAATGTTACTAAAAAATTAATCAACAAAATTAATTGTTTAACAAATTATCCGGCAACATAACTTTTTTTTTTTATTTTTTTAATGAAAATGATTCGTTCATTTTTCCGAATACGTATGAATTTTTTCAGATCTTTCAGTCAACTTTGATTTTTTTTTAAATGGAAAAAATGTGTGAAAAAACAAATTCATACGTATTCAGAAAAATGAACGAATCGTTTTAATTAAAGAAAAAAAAGTTGGTTCGCCCGATAATTTGTTAGACAATTGATTTTTTGATTAATTTGTTAATAACATTTTGAAATTATTATTATGAGAAATTAATTCTTTTCGATAACTTTAATGTGCGTGAATTTTTTACAGATTTTTATACCGTCGAGACAGTGCTTGCAATTTTCTCGAATTTTTCTTGAACTTATGCGATATGAGCGCGAAACAACATAGCCACCTTAAACTATCGGAAATCAAACGGGGAGGCGCGATTTCGATTCGGTCACATACCGGAGCAGCCTTTGCGAAGAAAAAGGTCGGGTCTTCTTTTTTTAGGCGCTTCTCGAGCGGAAGCCCGAATACCAATCGCGAACCGCAACCCCTTGACGGTGACGCAAATTTTAAGAAGACTATTAAGTTGGCCAGAAAATATACATACAACGAATCCGTAAAATGACGTAATATCTAAGAACACAACGCAACTTAACACAGCGTGACGTAACTTTATCGCTTTTGACTTGGTACACATAAAAGTGTAAATAAAAAATTATATGCATGTAATATAAAAAAAAAATGTTTGGTAACAAATTTTATATGACACAGATCAATTTTATATTAACTTACTTAACTTAATATTCAGTAAAGTTTAAAACAAGTTATGTAACTAATAACATAATTTTAATAACAAATTTTATATGGCATAGATCAATTTTATATTAACTTAATACCGAGAAAAGTGTAAAACAATTTATGTGACTAATAACAAGATTTTAGTAACAAGTTTTATGTATCGATAGTTCTAGAAATGTAACGTTCGCGTTTTGTATTTACGCCTGAGCACGATCGATCTATCGCGACTGGATAGCTTAATTAAAACTAAGATCCCAGCTACGTCCAGATTACAGACGTTCGTTGTGTTTTCATAGAAGCGAAATATGATGCAACCGTTGCGGTTTCCTTTTGCAGGGTAAATTTGGTAATTTTTTTTTTTTTTTTATATGTATATTTTTTCTTATTTTTTAATTTGTGGAAGAGTGTACACGCGAGTGCATACGAAAGTCTTTGAGACAAACGTTACAGATTGAGAGCTTCGACAGCGCCGTGGCTCATTGGGAGGTCGAAGAATTCGTTTGAGTTCTAACTAAGGAGCTTCCCCGTCGGCTTTGTCTTTTTGCATTACTCACCGGCTATAAAGCATAGTTCTGCACGGTCAACGAGTACAGTAACTCGCGAGCATCGGATTCGAAGGTTCGTTCCTTTACCGGGTCCAAGACCTCTGCTCACAATATACTCTTCATTGCAATTCATTGCAACACAGTGTTGGATAAATGACAATTCGTGCGATTTAAAAATAATGTACATATCAGAAATATTGCAAAATTTCAAAAGGAAAAAATTAAAATAAAAAAAAAAATTAAGAAACTGAAAGGATAACAAAAAAAATTAAATAACAATGTATACGGCGACTTTTCCTTGTCAGCAGACGTCATGAACGCGATAAAAAAACGACTGCAGACCCTGAAGATCGAGAAGGATCTGGCGATGGACAAGGCGGACACTTGCGACCAGCAGGCGAGGGAAGCTAACAAACGCGAGGAGATACTCCGGGACGAGGTGCGAGACCTGGCGAAGAAACTCGCTCAGATGGAGCACGATCTGAGAGTGAGCAAG